>CM077218.1:9643220-10253220 GCA_039654775.1 Spinibarbus caldwelli
GTCTGTGAAAGTGATTTTGTGCCTCTTTGGGATGGCACAATAAAGCAACGTTCACTTGCAGAACGCAAGCTTCTAGAGGGCACATAAGTCTGAAGTAATGAATTTAGGTAAAGGGGTGCAGAGCCTGTGCTAGTTTTGTAGGCAAACATTAATTCCTTGAATTTTATGCAAGCAGCTATTGGTAGCCAGTGCAAATTGATAAACGGAGGTGTGACGTGCATTCTTTTTGGCTCATTAAAAATTAATTTTGCTCCCGTGTTCTGGATTAATTGTAAAAGTTTAATAGAACTGGCTGGAAGACCTGCCAAGAGAGCGTTGCAATAGTCCAGCCTGGACAGAACAAGAGCTTGAACAAGGAGTTGTGAAGCATGTTTAGGAAGAAAGGGACTGATTTTCTTGATGTTGAATAAAGCAAATCTGCAGGACCGGCAGTTTTAGCAATGTGGTCTGAGAAAGTCAGCTGATCATCAATCATAACTCCAAGGTTTCTGGCTGTTTACGAAGGAGTTATGGTTGATGTGCCTAACTGGATGGTGAAATTGTGATGAAACGATGGGTTTGATGGAACCACAAGTAGTTCTGTCTTGGCAAGGTTGAGTTGAAAGTGATGGTCCCTCATCCAGCAAGAAATGTCTGTTAGACAAGCTGAGATGCGAGCAGCTATCATCGGATCATCAGGATGGAATGAGAGGTAGAGTTGAGTGTCATCAGCATAGCAGTAATACGAAAAGCCATGCTTCTGAATGACAGAACCTAGTGATGCCATGTAGACAGAGAAGAGAAGTGGTCCAAGAACTGAGCCCTGAGGCACCCCAGTAGTTAGATGTTGCGACTTGGGACACCTCACCTCTCCAAGATACCTTGAAGGACCTATCTGAGAGGTAAGACTCAAATTACTTTATAATTGTATTGGAGTCTTACACACATGCTATACAGTTAATCTGAATCATGCATTAATCTGAGTGGTGACAGCTATTATGGGAGTGGCTTGATGGAGCGCAGGAGATGTAGATAACTTGACTCTTAGGAAACTTGAATTAATGCTGTCACGTAACAAATTTGTCTATCAAAGATAAAGTTAAATGAATTGCTAATTACAACATTGAAATAAAAATGTAAAGTCTGTACAAATACTAGAAATCGTGAAAATAAATAATTAGGAATCATGTAAAAAAAATAAAATAAAATAAAAACAGTGCACATTTCATTTATCTATTATACCATTTATGTAGTTTTGTTCGCTTCGCTGTTTCCTTATAAAAGTCCAGAAATTTTTTTCGTCAGGTGTCTTTTTTAATTATATGATGTCATTATATTGCTGTTTTGCCGCCAGCCAATCGCTACGTTGCTGATCGTGGTTTCGAGTATCCATACATCTGCCCTTTTCGGGGAACACAAGAGCCCGCAGTAATCTTAGACAACTCTGCTAAAAATCCACTAATGTATTAAGCGAGGTACTAAGAACGGGCCCCAGGAATTTTACTTTTTTATTGATTTATTTTTTTAAACTGTTATGCCACTAGATGTCATGTTGAATATGCATTAATTTTGCATACCTATGGGAGTGCTGTAAACATTAATTCCATTCAGATAGCAACAAGAGGCACCATTCTTTGCGTCTGTTACATTCACCAGCTGGAGTGCCCATGAGCTCCACAAGAGAGCACTCTCCTCCAGACTGTTCTCACATTCTCACAGACTACATTCCCCATAGTCCTTTGCCCGGACTCATCATCAATTGCAATCACCTGTATCACTTTAAGAATGGCACACACACACTCATATCGCTGGCGATTGTATGTTTAGCCCTTCCATGTTTCCTAGTTCCCGTGTTCCTAAGTTTTGCATTTTCTCTGCCTTTTTAATCCTTGGACTGTTACCTTGTTTTTTTATTGACTGCTGCGCGCCCTTACCATTGCCTGTCTTGTTGGATTACTCTTTTGCCTTTGCCTTGGATATGATTGTTTGCTGGTGTCTTACCCTGCCTTTCCTGACTACACTCTTTTAATAAAGCCTGAAATTGGATCCCCACTTCGTTGTCACAATGCCTCCTATGTTACAGCGTCACAGAAGAAGTGAGGAGAAGAAGAAGCTAGCAGCTGCAGTGGAAGACTATCCCAGAAGCTTGGGCCAGTTGAAGACTTCTTTACAGATGAGACTGTTGCTTAGCCTTGGGAAATCCCTAACAGTACTGGTATGTTATTTATAACAGGATTATTAATTTATGTTCATGGAGTGCCATGACCAGTAGAGTTCAGTTCCACCTAAGGATGTACCAAATATTTGGCCACCAGAAATTATCAGCCTCAAATGTCATTTTTGGTTATTGGACAAATAAAAGGCAGATACAGTAAATACAAATAAATTAATCTTTTGAAAAAGTTATTTTCAGTTTTTCCAGCCAAGCACATCCAGAATTAAACACTCAAGCCTGCCTGTAATGATCAAGCAATCCTTTAGACCTTGACCAGGATCAGAATTGAATACCCCTGTCTATGTCAATGTTTTTATGAGCAAGCACTGCATATGGGGACTCTTTTGTTAACTAACATTTGCACATATGTAAGAGGAAGACGTTCAACAGGGTGATGGCAGTGAGACACCTTGAGGAAGAGAAAGCTCATTTTAAAGGAGATGAAATGATACACAAGACATCCAAATTCGAAGAACTGATTAATGAGATCACCCACATGAAAACATACTATAGTAAATTTACTATAGAAAATGTAGTAAAATTTCTATAGTAAATACCATCATACCTGTAAACATTTTGGTACCAAAATCCAGGAGACCCTCAGGGGGTTAAAAAAATATTAATATTTATTAATATTATTAATATTTATTAATAAAAATAAATATTTTTATTAATATTATTAATAAAAAAATGAATGATAATAACATGACTTATGTTTCTTTTTTATTATTATAATTACTATTACAAATGTTTTCACAAATTAAACAGAAACACTGCACTGCCGTCAAACACCGTGGAACAAATTACATTTGTTACAGATGGAACAGAGGAAGCGTGCGGATCCATGTGCAAGTCTTTATTTAAGGACGTGGTCACAAAGCAAGCAAGGGTCAAACAATGGCAAACAGGTATATCATGGGCAAGACACAAGAGCAGTCCAATAAACAAGCGAGGGTCGGTTGACGGCGAATGTAATCCAACAGGGCTTGACAAGAGGGGAAAACCGATAACGATAGCAATAATCCAGGCAGGGGCAAACAGAGTCCGAACGGCAAGACGAAAGGGGTAATCCGAAATACAAGGCGAGGATCAGAACACGGGAAACAGGCAAGGCAAGACTATAATTAAACTAGGAACACTGGCTCCGTAAAGTAGCTATCAGCAACGACTGTGATAAACAGTCAACAATACTCGGCACAGAAGGGCATGTGAATGGCTGTTATATAGGCAGTGTGATAGGTTACAGGTGAGCATGTGATTAGGGTGAAATGTACTGTGGAAACTGAAGTCCAGTGTGAGTGAAACAGCCTGTGTAGTGTGAAAGTCAATGTAACTGAAGAGTGACCTCTGATGGAGAGTAAGCGGAAGTCCATGGACCAGATTCGTGACTTAGCCCCCCCCAAAGGAGCGGCTTCCAGACGCTCCTATCTTCATATAATCCAGGAAATCGGTGGAGTGGAGGCGGAACAGGGGGAGGGACAGAGGGCCAGGTCCACGTGGAAGTGGGAAGACCGGGGACTGAGGCAGAGCCAGCAGAGCAGGACGCCAGGGCGGAGCCGACGGAACAGGAGTCCACCTGGACGGAGCCGATGGGACTGGAGCCCACCAGAGCGGAGCTGGAGCCCACCAGGGCGGAGCAGATGGGACTGGAGCCCACCAGGGAGGAGCAGATGATCTCCACAGTGGAGCAGAAGACCACCAGACCTGAGCAGGAGACCACCACGGTGGAGCAGACGGAACGGATGGAGTATGAAACAATTATATCTGGGGAAATTATAATTAAACATGACTTACTACATTTCAATACAAAATAAATGTATATTGTTTCTGTTTTAATGTACTTTTAAAGTTTGGATCAAATTAAAAGTGTAATTTGTACGTTAGTGTATAATTTTTGCCAAAGTACGGATCATTTTACTTGGTTGGCTGTTTCAGATCCCGTCACAGAGACCGCTGAACGTGCCTCTTTAAATGGTTTCATTGTACTCGTATTTTAAAACACAATCGCAATGTTTGCAATTGACAATATTGGCATTTAAAATAAAATGATCCCACACGTAACTGCGGCTCGTGGGGCTGCGCCGCACCGTCAGAGAAGCGCTTCCACCGGCGGTGCTACGGAAAACACTGCTGCTCACATGAAACATTTTAATGCAAGTATGACACAAGTAAGGTACAAAGCTTTGTTTATAAGAGAAATAATGGGTTAGCAGGCAAATGTTACATTGTGACTATGAGTTTGCATTCATGCTGTTCGATAGCCTACCTGTACATTTAAAGCCATACGCGGCGTTCTGTTCTGCTGGTTGGTCACGAATTTCCAGGAATTTTATAATATTTATTGTTTCTTTTCCCAAATCCTCGCCATCTCACCATCTGATTTCACAGGTTTATTTTATTGTCATTCACTTTTAATCAGTTTTCACATCTCTTACTGTGGTAAACATGCGGGGGGAAATGAAAGATTTCGTGGCCATGAATTAAGAATTCGTTCCCTGTGACTTAGCCTAATTCGTTCCCTTATTTTAGTTAAATCATGGGTTTTCTAGGGAACAAATGAATGAAACAGACAGTGCCCACAAATTATTAAGTCCAACGTAGAAATGAATTAAATTACGAACTATAGCCTAAGCCTATATAGCCTATATAGGCTTTAAATCTCTGTCCTGCTCGTGTCCTGCAGCCCTGCCGATGCGCAGAGCCCGGTATGAAACAATTATATCTGGGGAAATTATAATTAAACATGACTTACTACATTTCAATACAAAATAAATGTATATTGTTTCTGTTTTAATGTACTTTTAAAGTTTGGATCACATTAATAGCGTAATTTGTCTGTTAGTGTATAATTTTTGCCAAAGATCCAGCACCGTCACTCACAGCCGCATACACGTGTTTTGCGCATGAGCCGCACGCACCCCAAAATTAAACTGCTTAATCGACCACCGATAGCTTTAATCGATTGCATCTCTTATCGACAATTAATCGATCGTCGATTAATCGTTGACATCCCTAATTGTAATAATCCAGTGAGATTTTTGTCTGACAACAGCCAGTGCTCCACACAGAGATCTGATCTGATCATCATCCAGTCTGTCTGGAATCACATGAAGAAACAGAACAAACTGAGACAGACTAAATCCAGATGGCTGGGAGTGTTTTGACTTTTAAAAATGGTCATTGAGTCCTCATATGATCCAACAAATGTTTCATAGATACTGATGCTGGTAACGCTGCTCCCTGGGTGTGTTGCCCTGTCTGTGGCTGCCAGGGGAGATGCTGATGATTTCATGTAATTCATCAAGTATACATTCGTGAAAACAGAACAGAGAAACAAAGATCCATGACTACATGAGAGAAATCACATGATCACCTATTTAAATAATTCACTGTTCTTTTACCCTTCTTTTGAGTGGGAAGAAGCATACAGAAAATTCACAAAGAAATGAGAAGGCTCATTCAGGTCCATTAAAATCTTTTAAAATATCTTTAAAATCGATTTACAGATTGGCTCCACCTCACGACACTACTGCGCAGACTCGGGCACCAAACGAATCTCTACTGCGCAGACTCGGGCTCCAAATGACGTCATTTTCTCAAGATGGCAACGGCCATACTGAGATGCATTCGCTTCACTTTTCTATAGTGGAAGGAAGCGGAGACGCGTCGTCTATCTTTTTTTACAGTCTATGATCTCACACTGTATGAGCAGATCGCATACGATGTAAAGTCAAAGCTCACGATTTACGTGCTCACACTGTACGGTCCGATTGTCGACTATACATGTGAAATACTCAAAATGCGTAGACGATGACACCGTGTATATGGACGCTAGCCAGAGATACCTTAAAAAAAATAAATAAAAAACCTTAAGGTGATAGAGATGTCATTTCCAATTAATGTATTCAATTATTACCATTGCTATTATTATTATTATTATTATTATGGTACTTTTATTATTAAATTTATTGGTCTACTACAATTCATTTGCCCCGCAATAATTTCATAGCTCATTACCGCACAACTGATCCGCGGATAATAAATGATTAAATTAGCTTACTCCTCATTGAAAATGATTTAAAACATTTAGATATATTACACAATGAATAGGCCTATAATTAAAACTCCGTCTATGTCTGAACATAGGTCGCAAATTGGACATTAGCGCACATGGACACAATGTGTGCCAATCCCAGATGTTGGGACATCGCAAAAGATTTGTGTCAACATGGAAAACACTTCATCACTGCATAGGATTTTTATTTGTTAATTGAAAGTGTGGTTTATGTCATCTGCATGTGCAGAACGCTTGACAGAGAATAAGGTATATAAGGAGAATGACGTTTTTTTTTTGAGCGCAATTCACACCCAGTGGTAATTTAGAAAAAAAAATTTCTGTGAATGCGCCACATGAAACAAGGATTCGGACTTCCAACCATTAACCATCACGTCAGTTGATTTTTAGTAATATGTCCGAGGGAGGGAGAGGAAAGACAGTGCTCAGTTTGAAGACAGAGAGAGTGCGGGGAGGGGCTC
Source organism: Spinibarbus caldwelli (assembly GCA_039654775.1). Lineage (NCBI taxonomy): Eukaryota > Metazoa > Chordata > Actinopteri > Cypriniformes > Cyprinidae > Spinibarbus > Spinibarbus caldwelli. The sequence goes on from CM077218.1 coordinate 9,649,951, forward strand.
TCTGCTCTTTCTCTCCCTCAGTTAACATTAGCGCTATCACAAGCGCAGCAGTCATTTACATCACTCATAAATCACATTAACTGATCAAAAAACGCGGGACAAAAATTTGTTTTGGCAGCTGCCAAAAAATTTTCAATGCAGGAAAAATCCTGCAATTGGCATCCGAAGCCATCGATAACGTCCCATTGGTGGAACAAATGTCGTGAGGAGACTTGATTTTTCCTCCAGTTGTATGTCAAAATCCATTTTTCACATCATAGACTAAAAAACTTGTGCTCCATTCAAATCAGGTAGTACATTGTCAATTGTGGGCAATGGATAATGGTGTCTCTTGAGCGCTTTGTTAAGGGGCTTTGGATCAATACAAACACACAGCTTTCCTGAGGGTTTCTGCACTACAACCATGCTGTTAATCCAGTCTGTACTTTATTCAACGGGTGCTATAATGCCTCGCTTTTGCAGATATATTAGTTCTTTTTTTAGAGCTTCATACAGAGCTGTGGGAACCCTCCTTTTGGGTAGTTTCACTGGTTCTACTTGCTCATCTATTTCCAATTTGAGCTTTCCTTCAAGTAATCCATCCCCTTCAAAGACATCAGCGTATTCCTGTTTTATTTGCTCTGCAGACTACTGTTGTGACTCCTTTGTATCCATAGCCATTATATTGTGATGTACTACATTAATCAGCTGAATTTCTTGGCATGATTTGCTACCCAAGATTGATGTGTATGCATCGTTCTCTACCACAATGAATTAAAGTCTGTATTCTTTTCCATTGTGTGGATTTTTTACCTGCTGCGTGCACTGTCCCAATGGAGTCAGCGTGGTTTTGTTGTACATTAGTAAGACCTGGTTGCAAGATTGTAATTGTATACCTTTTGTTATATTTGCTGGGATTACATTGCGTGTAGCTCCACAGTCCAACTGGAATCGAACAGCTTTTTTATTGACCTGCAAGGTTGCATACAGGGCTGCATTGTGCTCTGGGTCACCCTTCACCATGTTAATACTGCCCCCTACTGTGCTCAAAGTTATGCTCATTACCTCATCCTCGCTTTCTGACTTCATATCCAATTGCTCCATTGCCATAACTGGCTTTTTTTCTGCTGAACCGCACGCTCTTGCATACTGCTGCAAAGTGGTTGTTTTTTTCCACACGCTTTACATTTTAGTCCAAATGCTGGGCATGTTTCCTTTTTCTTTTCATGTTTCTGGTCGCAGTATCTGCACTCTATGATGCCATAATCCACTGAGGACTCTGCTTTTTCTCTGTCTCTCTCTTGTCGACATTGCATGTAGTGTTGCCGACGTCTGTGTCTCTATAACTTTGGCTCGCTGTCTCGACAGCTCTGCAGCTCTTCCTATCTGTAAGCACTTTTCCAGACTGAGGTCAGACTCTCTAAGTAGGCGCTCTCTTAGCTGCGAGTCCCAGGTCCCACACACAATTCTGTCTCTAAAAAGGGAGTCTGTTGTCACCCCAAAATTGCACGTCGCTGCCATTGTCGTTAATTCAGTTACATATTTATCCAAACTTTCCTCTTGACCCTGCCTTCGAGTAAAAAAATTGTATCTTTGAACAGTTTCATTTTTTTTGAGTCACAAAATACATCCAGTTTTGTTACCACTTCATCGATCAATAAACCCTCTGTATCAGGTCCAACTCCAAGAGTTCTGCACACTTCTCTTCCTTTTTCTCCAATCAAGTAATGTAGCAGTTTTAATTTATATTCATCCGTTTTGTCTCCCATCATCAGATCTAAGTATAGACTGAATTCTTCCTTCCATCTTTTCCATACAAGCGCCAAATTGCAGTCATCAAAGTCTATTTTTCCCGGCGGTTTTAATGCACTCTCCATCCTGCTACTATTGCGGGTGATAGCGATCACTCATTTACTCACTGCGAAAACTGTGTGGGTCTGTGCAGCCGTCAGAGCTGAAGCGAACACTTAGATGCTGTCTCTCATAAGCAGCGGTTAAATCCACATTTGCGAGTCTCGCTTACGTGCATCGACGAAATCGCTGTTATCCATCGTTTGTTTTCACTCTGTGCTGTTGTTTACGCCTGCCACCACATTTCAATACCTTCTAACTCTGAAAATATGCAAGAACAGACGGAGATTCCACAACATAACCGCATGCTCTTTACTTTAACCTGTTAACTAGCACCTGTACGCCGGCGCACTGAATGCTCTTTGTTTGCACGTGTCATTGTTTACTAATAGATTAAATGAAACGGGACAAAGTTAATCTTGACAAACTATATATCATTCTGAAGGTCTAATCCCCAAGCATCGATGATAGATCGCTGTTTTTCAATGGAAAGCTTATAAGGAATGTATTTGCTAAATTTGTGTAAGCAGTACACATCAAAACATGTGTTACACACACTAAGTCCACACGTGTGTTTTTGAAGATATAAGGTCCGTTTATTTCAAGAACACTTCTAACACAGAGTTACACTCCGGGGAACATCAACAACACAACCTTATCAACCCGTCTCACGATTACTCTCCTTGGTTTTTTCTTAATCTCGCGATTCTACACATCTGTCTTCTACAGATCTCGTCTGCCAAGTTTCAGCTTAAAAGTCACAGACAGACTTTATACATACATACTATTGTGCAGATAGAGCATGAAGAGAACTGAAATATTAAATATAAATCACAAGACCTAAAAGAATGCAGAAAAATTTAATAACTGTGTAATTGTTTCAACACACTGACTTTGAATCCAATAATAAACTTGTGGGGGGTGGGACTTGTCCCTTACACTCTCCCCTCCAAAATTGATGTCGTCTCGACATCCCCTGTCTCATCATCATGTCCCAGACATCTCTAAGTCGTTGAGCTACAGGAGTCAGCTATAGTAAATACTACTTAAGGATACAATGATGGCTTATGCCAAAAATCACATTAACAAATACCTCCCATGTTATTGCTATGTTTCTGTAGCTGGCATCATTGTGCACCATGAAAGCAGCTACATTCGCCATTATCAATACGGACGCTGTATCCTTCTGCAGGTCTCTTGTACCATTCGCTCAAACAAAACCTATTAGACATCACCGGCTTCGGATTCTTGTCATCACACTTCACAGTTCCCCATTGCCTTTTTTTCGTCTATCATTATCATATCTGATTGAACAGGGTCAATGGAAAATACAACTTATCCATAACAACGTTAACAAATCTGTAACTGAAAGTGTGCTATCCACTAAATAAAGGTCAACATTTTAAACTAATCGGAGTCTGTGCAATTTTTTTTTTTTTTTTTTTTAATATATGTATACCTATGTGTGTATATGAGTCTATGTACTACTCTAACGTGGGTTCTCCTAGGGTATGGTACGTAAATGTCTGTTTGTGTTTTCGTTTTCTTAAAGGATATAATCTCTGTGGTAGTACAGGTTCTGGCCTTTGGATTCCACTTCCCTCCCGCTCAGGGGTGGCTCCATCATCGGATTCAGTACTCAACTCTACTGGTCCTTCATCAGGTGTCGCTAGTCCCTCCGCCTCTGAAGACTCTACTTCCCCATTGCCACACCTTGTGTTCACTTCCTTCACATGCTGAGGAACGACCTCTTCCATGTCCCCTTCCACCATCGCCGTGGATCGGCCATCCTCTTTTACTGACTCCTGTGTCACTTGTGGATAGCATTCTTCAGCCTCCAGCTGCAGCTGTTCTTTCCGCTGGGCTGGTTTGAATGGTCTGCAGAATCCTGTCCATTCGCTCTCATCCTCAGAGCTACTTTCCCTTGCTTGCTGCTCAGAATTTGATTTGCTTTGTTTTCCTTTGACCTTCTTTCTCAGAGTTGTTGTGGTTTGTTCAACCGGCAGGAATTCACAAGGCAGGAGCATGTTACGATGAAGGACTCTGATTCGCCCTTGTCCAGTTTCAGGCTGCACCTCATAGACTGGACATTCTGTTCTTTTTTTATGGACCACATAGACCTGTTCCTCCCAATAGGATCTAATTTTTCCTGGGCCCCCTCTTTCGCTCATGTTCCTGACCAGAACTCTACAGCCAGGCTGTAACTCCGCTCCATGGGTCTTTCTGTCGTACCTGTCCTTGGCTCTCCCGCTGGCCATGCTTGCCGATTCCGAAGCCAGCTTATATGCCTGATCCATTCGTTTTCTCCAGCTTTCTGCATACTCCTGATGAGATGAGGACTGGTCTCTGGGGCTGAGGTTGAACATGATATCAATAGGGAGCCTAGGATGACGTCCAAACAGCAGGAAGTAAGGAGCAAATCCTGTTGCCTCATTACGTGTGCAATTATATGCATGCACTACTTGTGCCAGGGAGTTCTTCCAATCCATCTTTTCCCTGTCAGTCAGATTCCGCAACATGGACAAGAGCGTTCTATTAAATCGCTCCACCTGACCATTCCCCTGCGGGTGGTAAGGTGTTGTTCTGGAGCCTTTAATACCACTATACTGTTGGAGTTGTGCGAACAACTGGTTGTCAAACTCCTTCCCCTGGTCATGGTGCAATCTTATGGGGAAACCAAATTTCAACACAAAATCCCCGAAGATCTTTTGAGCTGCTGTCTTAGCTGACTTGTTGAGGCATGCATAGGCTTGAGCAAAGCGAGTAAAATGGTCCATAATGACCAAAATATATTCATACCCGCCTCTGCATCTCTCCAGATGAAGAAAGTCCAGTTCAAAGGGGTGAGTTGTTTCAATATTGGTGAGTGGTGCTCGGTTTGGCTTGTTGGGGCGTTTTGTCTTGAGACAGCGACATACTCGTAAGACATGATGTTCTACGTCCCTCTGCATATGTGGCCAGTAAAATCTGTCTCGCATAAGGTGGAGTGTCCGCTCTACACCGAGGTGACCCATATTTTCGTGCAACTCTTTGAAGGCCAGCCCATGGAATTTCTTGGGCAGCACCAGCTGTAATAAGGTTGCGGTTTTCCTGTAGAGTACCCCATGCTCATCCAGTATCAACCTTTTTCTCTCCCGCATCAGTACTGCCCGGCCGTCATGACCACTCCAATCCCTGTCTCTATGCCATCTGTTTGTTCTTATGCAGTTCAACACAGGGCTGATCACTGGATCCTGTTCCTGGGCATCCCTCAACACTCCTCTGTCGAAGTTCAACCGGTTATCCTCTTCTTCACCTAGTGCTGTCTCGATGGTCACCGGACACATCCACGGAGTATGTTCCTTTGACTGAACACTGAGAGCTTTGGTCACACAGCTGATAACATCTGGACTCACTTCCACCAAACACTTCTGCATATATTCCTCCATCCCCAGTGGCATGCGTGACAAACCATCCGCATCAGTGTTGGTCTTCCCTGGACGATACTTAATTGTGAAATTAAAATCCGCCAGCTCTGCAACCCAGCGATGTGTAGTGGCATTTAGTTTAGCTGTTGTGAGCACATATGTTAAAGGGTTGTTGTCGGTGTAGACGACAAAAGAAGGAGTATAGTAGAGGTAATCTCTGAAGCGTTCACATATTGCCCACTTCATGGCCAAGAACTCAAGCTTTCCTGAATGTAGATGATAGTTCCTTTCTGCAGCAGTTAAAGTTCTGGATCCGTAAGCAACTACCCGGAGCTTGCCTTCTTGTCTTTGATATAACACTGATCCCAGCCCTTCTTGGGATGCATCGCAGTGGAGGATGAATGGCTCTTCAAACCTTGGGTAACCCAAAACAGGAGGTAGTGTAAGAAGATCGATCAACTGGCAGAGCACCTCCTGGTGCTTTGGCATCCAGACAATGGGATGTGTTGAGGGGAGCTGTCCCTGCCTATTTCCTTTCTTAGCAGTTTTCTTTCCTCTTTTAGGAGCTATCTGACATGCACCCTTTTCCAGGCTCAGAAGGTGATAGAGCGGGGTAGCTATTCTGGAGAAATTTGGTATGTATGAGCGGTAGTATGATATAAATCCCAACAACTTCCGAAGGTCCCCTACTGTTGCTGGTTTCCGCTCTCGCAAGGCCTGAACAGGTGCGAGGTCTGCAGGGTCCATGGTATGACCATCTTTGGACACCAGCTTTCCCAGGTACCTTACACGATTCTTAAAGACCTCACATTTTCTTGCTGTCAGCTTAATCCCATGTTGTTGATAACGCTGCAAGATTTTCCGTAAATCTCTAATGTGGTCTTCGAAGGTTTTGCTGTGAACTAGATTGTCATCCAAATATGGCTGACATATTTCATCTCTCAGCCCTATTAGACATTCCTCCATGCAGCGTTGGAACTCTGCTGGTGCCGACGACAGGCCAAATGGAATGCGGACCCATTCATAGAGCCCCCAAGGTGTAATAAAAGCTGTCAGTGGTCGGCTATTTTCCTCCAAAAATCCTTGGTGGTAAGCTTTTCCTTGGTCTAAGATGGAAAACCAAGCACTTCCACTGAGACTGTCCAGCATGTCTTGAATGCGGGGAATTGGATGGCGGTCTGGGATAGATTTCTGGTTCAGTTCGCGATAGTCACAGCACAATCGCAGACTCCCATCTTTCTTCCGCACACATACCATGGGCGATGAATATGCAGACCTTGATTTTGTAATCCAGCCACGGTTCAATAGATCTTCTAGGTATTCTTTGACTTCCTTATGAAGTGGTTTTGGTACCGACATGTATGTTCGCCTCACTGGTGTTGTGTCTTTCAGTCTGATTTTCAACTCCAGCGATGGGATACACCCAACGTCTCCATCATTTCTGGAGAAAGCCGCACATTCCTCCCTCAGCAACTTCCTTACCTCCTCCTGCTGTTGAGGCAACAAATGACTCACAGGAACAGGTGGGTCCCATCGGTCTGCATCGGGCTGCACCATGTATTCTGAAACCACTTCTTTTGCCGTTTCAGCTTTCTCAACTCCCAGCATCTCCTCCCTGTGACTCATTACATCTTCAAAATCCACAGGTCTTGCAGCAGCAGGGTAGACAGCTTTTACACTCTGCACATGGCCTAACACTGTGCGTGGTCGAAGTGTAATATCATGACATGTGTCATTACTTACTGGGATGAATATTTTTGATCGGCTACCCCTCTGGAGCTTGACCACGTTCTCAGTGACTGTCAGTCCCTCAGGCCAGTCAGTACTCTGGACCGGAACAAACAGCATCTCCTGGTTACATGTCAGAGGAATGGTACGCACTGAACACTTAACTACTTTTATCTCACCAGGTAGAATTTTTGTTCTTTGTCTGCTCCCTTTCACGGTTCCCTCGCTAAAGTCTGAGTCACCCTGTTGGACCAATCGCATTAGCCCCTCTGCCCTCTTGCAATCTACTGAGAAGGCTGCAGTCAATGTTTTTACAATAGCTTGAGTTGGTTGTTCTTTCTCCTGGTGTAGAAGATGTTCAATAACGTTATATCCAATGATTGGATCTTCTGCCACACCAGATGATTTTGCTACCAGCAATGGCACAAGAAACTCTGTGCTGGATACGCCAGAGGGTTCAAGCTGGAACTTTACTTCAATCCATCCGCTGAACGGGATGTCTGTCTGATTTACAGCCTTTCCGGTCAATGTGCCTGGTCCCAGAATCTCCTCTGTGTCCCTTACTTTTGTATGAGGTAAATATTCTTTGCGCCACTTTTCATTGATCAGGCAGACCTGTGAGCCCGTATCCCATAATACTTGTGTTGGGACGCCATCCAGGAAGCAATTGACAGTACATTTCTTTCCTATCAGGTTCAGCAGTTGAGCTTTACGCTTAGGGGACAGGTGAGCTGCATAGATGGACCCCTCAAGCCTGTCTGCACTTGCAGAGTGCTGCTGTACATTTTCTGGCCGTGCAAGGTGACTTGTGTTTTTGCAGAGCACCTCACTGGTGTTACCATCCAATCCACATTGTCTCTGGCTCTGGGTGTGAAGTGAGGTTGAAGCTGCCGCTATCACTTGATCCACATTCACTGTATGCCGTTGTGCCCTACAGCCTTTAGAAAAGTGTCCCGGCTGACCACATTTAAAACAGTGATTACATTGCTCACTGTTGCCATTGTCTTGACAGGACTTACAAATTTTTTTGGAAGGTGGGCGGCCATGACGGAAGGATGGTTGTGATTCACGGATGCTATTTTTGATTTCTGTTATCTCATCTTTTAACTCTTTGACAAGTTCGAACAATTCTGCCTCACGTTTGGATGTGTAGCTCTGGACCCTCTGTTCTTTCCCTCTAGCTGTTGCACCCTCTGTGAGTTTTTGTCCATCTGCTGCTTCTCCAAGTCTTTGTAATACCTGTACATCGGCCTGGAGCTCGTTTACTTTAGTCACTTTTGCATAGGTATTTTTCTTTTGTTTCTGTATTCTCTCATTTTCAATACCTGCAGCCTCATTCAATTTCTCAATGAGCTCTTCATCTGTAATAGACTGATTCTCCAGATCACCTTTCAACTGGAATTTTATGTGATCGCTTGTGAGTCCAGTACTGACAGATCGCAAGAACTTCCTTTGGATGAGCTCAGCACTGTACTGTTCTTCAGCCCCCCCATCTCTGGAAGCGATTAGTAACCTCTCTTTCAGTTCTATAGCTCTGAACAAGAAGTTTTGGGGTGATTCACGGCTGTCTTGTGTGATGTTCACCAGCTTGTGATACAAATCTGTGGGGCTATCCTCTTTAAAATGGCCCTTAAGGATGGTTTTTAACTGGAGAAGGGTCAGATGACTTTTGATTTCCAGCATATCCCGAAGGCTAAGACCTGGACTGATGGCCCTCACAACCGCATCCACAATTTCTGTCTCTGTATGGCCTTTCTGCACTCCACTTTCAATCTGATGCATTAAATTTGTGTAAGACAGCCGATCTTTCTGGCCTCGCTCTCCTATCTGTCCCCAAATTTTGAAATCACGCCTGATGGTCACCTCTGGCACTCGTGATGGCTGTGGCTGAGCCTCCCCGGATATAGCTGGAATTGCTCTGCTCTCTTTGATCCGTACTTGATCACTCAGCCTCATAATTTCGCTCTCTAACACTTTTGTAGAGTTCTGGAAACTCAGCTGGAGATCTGCATATTGTTTTTTCAACTTTTCCAGCTCATCTTCATCCCCCCTTACACTCCTCACTGCCTCACGAGCACCCTGGCCTTTCATTTCTTTAATCCATTCCACCACACTGACAATGAAATGACGTGCTACTTCCTCCTCCTCTTTTTCAATTACATCGTCAATCTCTTCATTAATTCGATGAATCAACACATGCTTTTTCGTTACCTCGTCTCCTGGAACTTTTGCAAACACTGCCAATTCCCTAAGTTGATCAAACGTCAGATGAGGTAAGTCCGCGCCGAGTCGATCTTGTAACTGCCGAAGATCCATTTTAGCTTCCGCGGTTCTCTCTCACTCACTCACGCGCTCGCTGCAGCAGCCGCTCCGTGTATGCCTCTTCGTCGCTCGCGCTGCTGTTCGCATTCCTTGAATACTCCTAAGCTGGCTCGCCAATTTTGTTACACACACTAAGTCCACACGTGTGTTTTTGAAGATATAAGGTCCGTTTATTTCAAGAACACTTCTAACACAGAGTTACACTCCGGGGAACATCAACAACACAACCTTATCAACCCGTCTCACGATTACTCTCCTTGGTTTTTTCTTAATCTCGCGATTCTACACATCTGTCTTCTACAGATCTCGTCTGCCAAGTTTCAGCTTAAAAGTCACAGACAGACTTTATACATACATACTATTGTGCAGATAGAGCATGAAGAGAACTGAAATATTAAATATAAATCACAAGACCTAAAAGAATGCAGAAAAATTTAATAACTGTGTAATTGTTTCAACACACTGACTTTGAATCCAATAATAAACTTGTGGGGGGTGGGACTTGTCCCTTACACATGCATGATAAAAATGCAGTACATACCAGATTCGTCTTAATAACGAGTCACAAACGCATCCACTGCTGAAATCACAGTTAGAAATGCAAGGGTCCACAGAACAACATCCCATAGAGCACTTTTAGTCCAACGAAACAATAACGATGTAATATGGATGATAATTCCTTTGTTTACGTTTCATTTCTTCAGGGAGCATTATTGCTTGTGTCGGTTATGGAATAAATTACGCTCAAAAACAGCGTCTTGGTGGTGAAAAACAAAACAAAACAACAACACGGTTTTGTAGCATACAGTTTCACAAACCGAATGAGACCATCCACTGAAAAAAAAAGTCAAAGGGTGTGTTCGAAACCGCATACTTCCCTACTATATAGTAGGCAAAAAGCAGCAGGCGAGCGAAAAAGTATGTTTGAATCATAAGTGTTCATAAAAGAGTAGGCGAGTGCACTAATTCTCGCGAGATTCGGACGTACGTATACTTAAGATGCGTCCTTATTGTCGTATTTATTATTTATTGCGTGGGTAAAACAGACCTCTGCTGGCTCGTTCTCTAAGCATTTTTTATTTTCCCCACAGCGCCCCCTAGTGGGCAGAAACAGTACTGGGGGTTCAACCCATGTAAAACAACATGTAGTTCAACTACATAGATTATCCCACATCTCCCTTTTTAACAAAGAGGAAACAGTCCAGGCATATCTCTGACATTTACTCTTGTTAAACATTACTTAGAACTCACTCAGTATTAACTAAAAACAATACCTATTGTAGCAATGAACATTACCTGAATACTGTTCCCCTCTTGATTACAAAAAAAAAAGAAAAGAAAAGAAAACACATTATAACAGGTTATCTATTTTCGTTTTTGTTTACAACAGTATAACAACATTCTCTGTTTTATTCCTGGGAGCAAACAGCCTGACTCTGAAAACTGTCCACTAAAGCTACAGCAAAATGACAACAAATCCAGTCTTTTAGGTTTCACAACTGGCCTCCCAGACCTGGTTCTAGTAACTGGTCCTTTTGGACTGATGGATGATGTTTGAGCTGCCAGTGTGGTTTGTGTCTCTATATTGTTTTCGGGCATTTTGGAACCGGCCTGGGTGTCACACACACTCTCCTTCACATCCATAGGGATGAGCAGATGATGATTCCTGTGAACAGTTCCTTGAGGCCCATCTACTAGGTAAGAACGTGGTGTTGAATGTTCTTCCACCACAGTTCCTGACACCTTTTGATCCGTGACTCACACATGATTGCCAGGCAAGAGCTTGCTCAGGTCATGCACTCGATGTCGTATGTTGAAATATTTCATGTCTGCACTTCTTTTCTCCTTCTCGCGAACACGTAGGGTGGTGCTATCAGGTAGTGAAGGGTCCAGCAAACTTGGAAGGGCAGGCACCGTAGTGCGAAGATGGGATCCCATAAGCAGCTGGGCTGGGCTGGGCTGTACCCATTTTTCAAAGGAGTTGACCTGTACGACAGTAAAGCAAGGTAAGGATCCTGTGCTTTTTTGAGAAGGTTTTCACAGTCTGTACAGCCCGCTCCGCCTCTCCGTTACTGCGTGGGTGCTTTGGGCTACTGGTGACGTTTAAATCCATACACAGCTGCAAAATCCGAGAAAATGCTGGATGAAAACTGTGGTGCATTATCGCTCACTAATATCTCTGGAATGCCGTGGCGTGCAAAGATTGATTTAAGGTGCGTAGCAACATCAGCAGAGCTGGTAAGTGAAAGATTTGCCACCTCCACATACCGTGAATAGTAATCCACAACTAAAAGGTATGTTTTCCCTTTCAGGACAAACAGATCTGTCCCCAGCTTTTGCCAGGGCCGCTCAGGAAAATCTGTTGGGATCAATGGTTCAGTATGATTGGTGCGCTCTTTAACGCAAGCATGACATTTCAGGACCAGCTCGTTCAGCTGCTGGCTGAGTCCTGGCCACCATACGCTCTGCTTGCACGTTCCCTGCATTTAGCTACTCCTTGATGCCCTTCGTGGAGCTTGGCAAGGACATTATTCCGCAAAGCAGATGGGATAACGAGTCTCGTACCTTTTAGAAGAAGACCATCTTGGACCGATAGGTAAGCTCGTTCAGACCAGTAAAGCTTCTCAGCCCCCGTGCACGGACTAGACTCAGGCCACCCATCTTGACACATTTTCATGACATTTGAGCACACATTGTCTGATTTGAGATGCTCTCTCAGGTTGTCCAGAAAGAGCTGGCTTGCTGGGAGATGCTACACAATGTTGTCCACATAAATGTTGGTGCTTTCCATAAGCTCCTCATTCAAGTTCTCCTTATCAGCAGGTAGTGGAGCGTGTGACAAACTGTCTGCAGTCCAGAGGCTCTTTCCTGGAACGTGAGAAATCTTGTATGAATAGCGCATCAGTCTCATCCAAAAACGCTGGATGCGGGGAGGTAGGGCATCCAATTCTTGCACCCCTAGAAGACTCAACAATGGTTTGTGATCTGTTTCCATCTCGAATGGTTTACCAATCAAGAAGTCACGAAATCTCTCACATGCCCAGGTCAGCCCCAGGGCCTCCTTATCTACTTGCGCATATCTTTGTTCGACAGGAGTAAGAGACCGTGACACGTAGGCAACGGGTCTCCAATCATCATCATCTTTCTGCAGCAGGACTGCTCCCAGTCCATACGATGATGCATCTGCTGATACTTTAATTGGCTTTCTCACATCGTACAAGGCCAGCACTGGCGCAGATGACAAGTCTTCCTTCAGGTCTCTAAAAGCTTTGACTTGTGTTTCCCTCCCAAAACCAACAGTTCTTCTTGGACAGAATATCTCTGAGGGGTTTATCTTTCTCTGCCAGACGCGGGATGAATTTTCCCAGCTGGTTGACCATACCAAGAAAACTCCTGAGCTCGGTAATATTCGTTGGCTCTGGCATCTCTTGGACTGCCGCCATTTTAGCTGGGTCAGGTTGCACCCCTGAATCTGAGATAATGTGGCCGAGAAACTTGACTTGATGTTGCGACAGGAAACATTTGTCAAGGTTGAGGGTAACACCAGCATTTTCCATCTTTTGAAACACTGCCAGAAGGCGCTCATCATGCTCCTCTTGGGAACATCCCCATGCCAGCACATCGTCCATGTGACAGACCACTCCGTCCAGACCTTCAATGACTTTGGTTACCATACGTTTTTGGAAGTGCTCAGGTGCCGATGTGATACCGAAGGACAAACGATTGAAAAAATACTGGCCGAATGGTGTAATAAAGGTTGTCAGCTTGGCAGACTCTTCTGCCAAATGAATTTGCCAAAATCCCATGTTTGCATCAAGCTTGCTAAAAATACCGGCTCCTGCAAGCAATCCCAGTGTTTGTTCAACAGAGGGTAGAATAAATTTCTCCCTTTGCACTGATTCGTTGAGCTTTGTTAAGTCAACACAAATTCGTGGGTCACCAGACTTTTTAGGCACCACAACGATGCCTGCACACCACTCCGTGGGCTCTTCTACCCTACTTAAAACTCCCATACACTCCATGCGTTGTAGCTCATTTTTTACTTTTGGCATGAGCAGAAGAGGAATGTGCTGTGGAGTTTTGAGAGAAAACGGGACTGCACCTAGGCTTAGTTTAATGGTGTATGGCCTCTGTAGCAGCCCGAGTCCACTGCATAGCTTTGGATAGCGTTCTTGCAGTGTGAATGCTTATGCCATCGACACGTGTGACAAAACCTAGTTTAGTGATGGCGGGTCTGCCCAGAAGTGCTGAGTGAAGACTCTTGACAACATACACTTCCACCGATGTATGCTTGTCTCCTTTCTGCAACAGCATATTTGAAACTCCAATCACATTAAGTGGTGAGTATCCGGGTCCAAGTAGTGGCTCAGTCACCTTTTGGAGTGCTGGTTTGTTGCTACCTTTGAATATCATGTGAAACACATGGTCTGGCATAACTGTGACATCTGTGCCTGTATTGATTTTGAACTGCACATCACAGTCTTTTATTTTAATATCCACCAGCCATGGGTCGCCCTCTGCAACCACAGTGCCTAAAAATATGCCAGGGTCCTGTTCCTGGATCTCATTCACTTTTCTGGATGAGGTGCACACTTTTTGATAGTGACCCCTTTTTCTGCAGGCATGACATATTACAGTGTTTGCAGGGCAGTGTGCTTTCAGATGAGATGGACTTTTTTCCGCACTTGTGACATCTTGGCAGCTTAATTTTTTCTTTTGCCCCTTGGCCACTTTTGACTCTCTGTCTGTTTTGATGTGGCTTACTTTTACTTATGACTCGATCTACAGAACCAGATATGTTGTTTTTAATGCCTTCCCCACGCAGGCTGCTCTGCTGCTTCACAGCTTCTGTCTGTCTTGCCATATCGATAGCTTTTTCCAGTGTTAGATCTTTGTCTAACTGTATTCGCTCCGACAGATGTAAATCATTCAAACCAACGACTAACCTGTCTCTGATGAGTTCATCGTGCAATGGGCCGTATTTGCAGTGCTCAGCCAAGGAGTACAGTGCAGTTACAAAGGAGTCAACAGATTCATTTTCCCCTTGTTTTCTCATGTTGAAACGTGGTCTTTCATATATTACGTTTTTCTTAACAAAGAACGCTTGAAAACCCTCCTTCACTGCGTCGTATCGTTGCATCTCATCCTCTGTCAAATTTAATCCCTTTAAAATGTCGTTCGCTTCATCGCCCATGCAGTACATGAGTGCATTTACTTGATTGTCTTGCGTGGAAGTATGAAGGTTACTGGCCTGACGGAAGCATTCAAACCATCTAATCCATCTTTCCCATTCATGGGGTTTGGAGAAGTTAAACGGCTCAGGCGGCTGAATGCTAAATGTAGCACACGGGCCCGGCACGGGTAGTTCTCTCCCTCCGGCAGCTGCATCACCTGGAGTGCGTTGTCTTTCTGCCACTTGTTCCATGTATTTTCGACTTCACAAAAACTAATAAAGCTTCACCTTCCCGAAACAAACCTCTTCCGCAAGTATCCTATTCTGACACCATGTCGTATTTATTATTTATTGCGTGGGTAAAACAGCACACACACCTCTGCTGGCTCCTTCTCTAGCTAAGCATTTTTTATTTTTCCCCACAACGCCCCCTAGTGGGCAGAAACAGTACTGGGGGGTCAACCCATATAAAACAACATGTAGTTCAACTACATAGATTATCCCACATTTATATGCCTACTTACCTACTATATAGTAGGGAAAAAGAGTACGTGAAGAAAGAAGTACGTTTGAAACCTCAGTATTCATAAAAGAGTGGGCGAGAAATCCCCGGATGTTATACTGCTTCAGCCCAGATTCTGAAGTGTTCATCGATGGACACTTTTTTATCCCAGGAGGCAACGGGAGAGGATACGTCATCATCGAACGTGATGGAGAACAGCGACGAGGCTGTTTACAAATGTGAGTATTAGAAACCAAAACACGGTTCCTTGTGTTAAAATCGCATTTGTTGAGCTACTGTTGAGCAAACTGTTGAATTGCTTAATGTGTAAACGCTAAACAGTACAGCTTATTTGTGATTTTGCGGTAAAAACACGTTTTATTATATAAAGCGAACAGGGGAGCTCCCATAGCACATGTACATCACCAGAGTGAATTTACATAAACCATATACATCTGAAAGACGATTATTAAATGTCTTATTTAATATGTGGCAGGAAAATGTTGTAAAAGAATTGCAAATGAGCACATCACATCATGAACAGACATCTGAGTGACTGATGTATGTGTTATGTAGAATTCACTGTTGTCAACACTGCTTTAGATGAATGTAAATAAATATACATGGAGTAACTAAACATAAGTTATCTATTTCATTTGTCCAAAAATATAAAGTAAGATCATTTTGTTACTTCTAATACAGAGATCAAATGACATTGCTCTATTAAAGTTTATTATATTTGTGCATCTTTGTATGATCTGAAATGTCTGCAGACTGGTGTGAGCAGTGAGGATGAAGAAGTTCACAGCAGCATCCTGGAAATGGTCCAGTGTCATGGATGAGACGCTCCATCACTCCACCTGACCTTACTGCCTCATCTGGGCCGGATGTTGCATCATCAGTGAGCCCAGAGTCAGCGAGAACATCTAGAAAAAGGTGAAAAGACACTGAGGATGTGATTTTGGTCAAGTTTGTTCGGCTGGTTTCTGTTCATACAACATCTGTCAATAGAGCCCAATTTTCAGAAGCTTCAAAGTTTCAAGTTGTACTCTGTTTAAATGTTTTACAGGTAGTGGTACTCATGGAGAGCAGGCACATGAATGTTTGGAGCAGACACAGCGATAGCCAGATTGTCCCGCACATGTTCTCCTGCTCTTGTTCAAGATTGTGTGGTTCAGGGGCGTCATCAAGGTCTTCCTCATCCTCTCTGTGCACTCAGACAACAATAGCCTCGATGTCCCTTTCCCATCCATGATCAGATTCAGTCTGACAGCAGCAATGAGGAACGTGATGGACGGCAGAGACAGGTGAAGGTGGGCTCGGTGGTCAGCTGCTTCATCAGAATAAAGCTGCAGAGTTGGCACAGCTGTGTTGAGATGGCAGTATATGGGTTCACCGCCTGTACATACATGATTGTTAGAACAATAAGTTTGAATAAAGCTTTGTTTTATGTGTCGTTGACTTGTATTTGTATTTTTATTGTGATTATTATTTTTTACTCATTTATTCATGTTTTCTGTTGTCAGTAAATAAAATATAATTGTTTCATTAACTAATGCATTAATTCATTGCTTGAATGAAAATTGAGATGTATTCACTTTGGCTGCATTTGTCTAGTGTGTATTCATGCATACCTATGGCGTATGACAAAATTATTGGTCAGCATTTATCATTATTATTGTAGTGTTGGGTGAGCTAGTAATGCATTCTGGGGTAATCATCTTTTTTAAGTAGTAATACTTAAATTTTTCCAGTATAAAATCAACAGTCTTCTCTAAATGCGAGATCTTCGAGCAGCTGTACTCTCCTTTATGCAGACATTGCAAACACTGCAAAGGCTGAGGAAAACAGTACTAGGTAGTGTTGTCGAGTTACTGATGCTACGAGGTGTTAGTGCACCTGTCCCTTTTATCTTTTTTTCTTTTTTATTTATTACACAGATGGTTGTATCTTTAACAATAAACAATCATAATGACAAAAAAAAAAAAAGGAAAACAAATACAATGGGTTTGCATACATCATAGTATGAGATTTACATACACAGAAAAAAAAGCACAATGACAAGGTTAAATATATTTGAATAATCATTCATATTTAATCATAATGCATCAAAAATTGCATTTGTTGTTATTATTTATAAGTCTGAGGGATGAAAGGATACCTAAATTTAACAAGAAACATCAAAATATTTACAGATTTAAACCTGAATTAAACCTGTCGCTCTTTTTTTTTTTTTTTTTTTTAATGCCAAGGTACCAAAGATACAAATACAAAAAAATATCAACTTTACGTACAAAGAGGTGACATTACATGCAAAGCACCATTTATATACGTATGTAACAATAAATCAGTAATATAAAACGAAAGCTTTAACAGAATAAATTAAAAAGATTAAATAAATTAACTGTTTCAAGAGCTTTAAGATTCTTGGAAGGTGAAATAGTTTGGATATACTGTTGAACCTCTTTTTTAAAAACAATAAATAAAGGATTTTGATGAGAGAATTTACTGCGGTGAATATGAAATTTCGCAAGAAATAATAATAGGTTAATAATAAAATATTCATAAATTTTATCTTTTTGTATATTAAAGAAGCCAAACAGTACATCCTTAAAGCAAAGAGAAACCCTGGAGCACATTGTGATTGACAACATTAGAGAATCCAATCCAAAATAGCTGAACCTGTTGCTCATATCTTTTAAGATGTTGCGCAAGTTATAACGTCATAGGTCACATGACAACGTCAACATGGCGGATCACATTCATACTCGACGAGATTTGACTGTAGAGTACGTACTCTTTTAGCGCTCGATAAGTAAGTACTTATTGAAATTATGTACCTACTCATTGAGTATGCGGTTTCGAACGCAGCCAAAGACAGGCGTAATATTGTTTATTTGAATTCTGGCACTCTCTCGTGACGGCACGTGACGCACTTGTCATCTGATTGGGGCGTAATTTAACGATCGGCTTTTTGAACAAATAATTATTTTTCTTTTTTTTTCTTCAACATTTTTCATATATATATGTGTGTGTGTGTTGTGGGGAATGTGGCTGTATCTGCATGATTACCATCTGTATGAACGCACTTCAGCGTTCGATTAACGACTGTATGACAGCTATCAATGAGAATACTGTCAATGATTGGATATTATTGACTATATGGCCCATCTGTATGATTATCATCTGTATGAATGCACATCAGCGTGTGATTACTGACTGCAATCAGTGTGAATGTCTGGCAATATCAGTGTATGTCTGGCAGTCAGGGTATGTACTTGAGTATGTACTACATACAAAGCAAATTCTTTTTTTTCTATTTTTTTTTTTCTTTTTTATTACTCAAATTATTCTTATTGTGTTTTTTAGTGCTCAAATAAATCACTTATATGATGTCTAAAATTCTGTCTATTCTTTTATAATTGAAAAAACTATGCAGGAGTATGTATAATGACTAAAATAGTTTGTGGAATTCTTCAATACATTTGGTGGTTATTTTTCCTCAAACAGGGGGCGCGGGGGACTAGACATAGTCTCAGAAAAATGATTGCAGGAATCTCATTTTTCATGGTATCTTCCTCAAATTTGAAATATAAACTCATTAGACATGTGACTTTCAACCCATTACTTTTCTGGATTGCTCCAGGACTGAGTTCATTTATTTGTATATGAAAAAAAAACATTCAGTGTGGTAAAACATTTTTCAAGGCACTTCAGTGTCTATAACTTTTTATCTTTTTGAGCATTATCAACTCTGGATGATGAATAGTAAAGCCTAGAGTGTCTTCTTTCCAAAGATACCTAAATTGTGTGTGTAGCACAATATTGTCAGGAACTGTTACCATTTTAATTTAGGTAGGTCATTTTCAGCTGTGAGGCCCAAAATGGGGGGAGCAGGTTAACAGGTTAATAACTTCCGGGGGGCCGCCCCGCATTTTCATAATATAAGGTCCTTGTAACAGTCTTTACACTTTAACAGTACACGTTACAGTTTTGTAAATGATTAGGCAGTGGTGGGCCGTCAGCACCAGCAGGGCCTTCTCTTTTGGCCCTATAAAGAAATCAGATGAAGTGTGTGAAAAATATTTTTCTTGATTATTTAGTTATTTTCATCAGTGTAATGTCCACAAAATTGCACATGATTAGTTTTGTTGAGGTTGAACTGGAATATGCTGCATCAAAAAAGTCTGGGGCCAGCACTATAGATACTGGTAGCCTTTTGTTGAAAGACCACACATCTGATTTGTAACAAGAATTAGAGACAGAATCATCAGCCAATCAAATTTTGACGTTCAATGACAGCACGCCCTCTGGGTCTAGCGACGTTCTCAGTACTACCCCCAGCGTTTAGTCAGGAATTTTCAACGTATGAACGTGAAATTCAATGAAAAGAAAACGACAGCCGCAGTTGCTGGCACCACTACTCCAGATCTTGTTGCCGATTTACTGAAAACACCTTTTTCAAGGCGCCCTTTTGCAGACAAAAGAGAAATAACTGAGAGAGTAAGACCTACACCCAAACTGGATTCATTAACAAAGGCCAGCAAAGGTTTTGTGTGCCATTTCAAAGATTGCAACTATGAGCACTATGAGTGGCTAACAGCTAGCACCAAGCACAACAAGCTATTTTGTTGGTCATGTTTACTTTTTAATACGGTTAAAGGGACATGGAATGATTCTGAACATCAGGAAAAATTCAAAATGATCTAATAAATGCAGTGGCCAAAGTGTTAAATGATCACATCAAAGAAGAGATTAAACAAAGTTTGTGGCGGTTATGATCGATGAGACGGCTGACTTCAGTAACAGCGCAGCTCTCCTATGTCCTCAGGTATGTGACTGAAATGAGGGGTAAAGGAGAGATTTTCCAAATCTGAGAACGTTACAGACCAAAAACAAGCCCAAGATCTAGCAGGGTTGGTTTTGGATATGCTGGAGATCTACAACTGTAAATCAAAATTAGTGGCTCAATGCTGTGATGGAGCAGCTAGAATGGCATCGGCTAAATGGAGTACAGGCTCGTGTAAAAGATGAAATCCCCCAGTCCCTCTTTGTGCATTGTTATGCACACACTTTGAACCTAGTGATGTCCCAGGGAGCATCAAAAATGAAAGAACACAAGGTATTTTTTGCAAATCTCGGTGGATTATCTGCATTTTTTACTCGTTCTCCCAAACACACCAAATTAAAAAAAAGTTTTGTCAAAGATGGCTGCCGCATGTCACGCAGGTGAGGTGGAATTTTAATACCAGGCACTGTCCACGACAAAAAGTTGAGCTGGTTGAGCTTTTCCAGCACATCCTTGACCACGCTGAAGATTTTGACCGGGAAACTGTACACTGTGCGTCTGGACACCTGGGGCCCGTTTCAATAAGGAGGTTCAACCAACTCGGAGTTTAAACTTGAACTCTGAGTTGACTTACCGAGAGACTGAAAACTCAGAGTTTTCAGTTTCAGAACAGCTGAATTGTGTTAGTTCATTCAACTCTGAGTTTAGCGCGTGCACCACAACTATGAAAAATCATGATCAATGGAGCGCCGAAATTACGATTCACCATGGCAACAGCTCCCGCCAAAAAGACGTCTGCGTGCGTACTTCCGTCAATGCGTAACTTTAATTCTTAATAACTGTTAATAACTTAATGACTGTTACAATATCAGAGCTGAAAACTGTAAATTATTGAACTAATTAATTTTAATGGTATCCCATGACAAAAAAAATAAATAAAACGTGGCAGCAGCTAAAAATTAAGTAGCCTACAAAAACAATTCAAACAAGGTAAAGCTTTAAGCATGAAAGGTTCATGGGTGTAGGCTAAATGACTTTACAAACATTTGACATTAAATATCATTCAGTGTCTATTTCAATGCACTGCTGTATTTTTCCTAACACTCTTTTCACGTAATTAAATATTCTCTTATCCAACCTGTACATTTCTTAATTAGAGTAATAAAATTAACTTGCACTCAGTCGACAACTTAAGAAGGCAGAGGCACCCAAAAAGGGGGGAGAACCAGCACCAGCACCACTGACAGATGAAGAGGAGATGGTCAAGTATTGGAAGAATTTTAAAATACAAAAGGAAAAAGAATAACTTTTGCTTTTGTATTTGTAGGAAATAAAGATGATCAAATAAATTGTGAATAATTGTTTATTTAACAGCTGTGGTTATGGCATATATCCCATACTACCCTTACATCTGGCATTCTTCCATTCCATACAGTAATCCGTTTCATTTTCAGAAGCGATGTTGGAGATGTGCTTGTCATCAATGCATCCAACCACACTGGAAATCCTGAAGGGAATTCTGATTACTTCCAGAGGTCGCAGCAAGATGTTATCAAGTGAACGTTATTTATCAGATTAGCCTCCTATTTTAACAGATTTGTGCACAGGAAAAAATTCTCAGAAAGAGCGTGAGAGGGACGCACACTTTCCTTATAGGTCTGCATACAGCGCTCTTACTAATGTGCTCTGCATCTCCGATGTTTTAAAGAAAACTACCATTTAAAATGGTAACGCTCAAATAAATATGCATGTGAATATGGCAAAAAATAAATAAATTAATAAAATAATAAAAATAACATAAAGTCTTGTTTCCATGAAGGGGAAAAAAATGTAAGTACATTTTTCAGATTTTCACAATGGCAAATTTATGTGCAGACTTTATCTGCCAGTGGGGTAAGAAATTAAAAATATTCTTGTTTCCGTTTGCATTAAGATTATTTTTCTTATGGCAGACAATTTTACATGTTTGCACTTAAAAGGAAAATCCCCCAGGAAACAAGACTAAATTAGACCATTTTTCATCTATAGAAAATGCATCTTAACTTAAGAATTTTTAGATATTTGTACTTAAAATAAGACAAACATTCTCAGCAAGAAAAGCATATTTGCAGCATGCATGAATTAATACGTTATTTAAACATCGCTTAAGCTGTAAAACGGGGGAGGAGACCAAAAGAAACTGAAGAAAACCTGCTCCCGACTAGGTTAGGTTCACAGAGTAAGTTACCACGGTAACTGACTCTGAGTAAAAGTTACCTCTTTTTCAGAAACAGGCTTGACTTACCCTCCTTTCTCGAGTTTGACAAACCTCCCATTTTGAAACGGAAAACCCAGTTTCCCTCATTTTCAGGGTTAACATACTCAAGAGTTTTCACTTAACCTCCTTTCTGAAACGGTCCCCAGGCACACTTAAAAAGTTTCGAATTCAGTTTTTTTCTTTACTGCCATTTTTGACATTGCTGATGTGCTCTTTGGGATTCTACACAGCAAGACCTTAGACGTGCAGTCTAGTCTGGCCAGAATTGCAGACTAAACTCAATGACATCTTTGAAAGACCGCGCTGGCGGTGGGACAGCCCAGCACACCGTGCGGAAAGCCAGATGTGTGCTCCCACTACAGAGATCTTCACCTGGCTGTAATCGATAACATACACTATATTGCCAAAAGTATTGGGTCACCCCCTTCTAATGAACAGGTTTGTCTACTTTAGTAATTTCCATGAGTACAAATCTTAATGTTTAAGCATATAATGATATTCTAGGGACTTCTGTGCTTCTAATTTTAAAGCAACAGTTTGGACAGGACCCTTTTCTATTCTAACATGACAATGCCTCTGTGTATAAGGCAAGGTTCAAAAAGGAATGATTGATTTAGTCAGTGTGGAAGAACTTGACTGGTCTGCAGAAAGCCAAGTCCTAATCCAAGTTGAACACCTCTGGTGTGACTTTAAATTCAGACCTTGAGCCAAAAACTCTTTACCAAACACCAATGACTTGTACATATGGGTACAGTCATTTTAGACACTTCCAAAACTGTTGCAACAGAGATGGAAATACAATTTTTAAATATATGCATTATGTTTCCATCTTTGTTGCCACAGTTTTGGAAGTGCCTTTTTCTGTTCTAAAGAAGGGGGTGTCCCAATACGTTTGTCCATATAGTGTATGTACAAGTCATTGGTGTTTGGTAGAGTTTTTGGTCTGCATTATTTCCACATTTATTTTCACATTTATTTATTTCTACATTTCTTTGTCCGTAGGATAATGAGGAGGGCGTGTTTTGCCTCAGGAATAGCAATCGAGCCAGAGTAGGTGAGAGGTAAGCTTTGAGGCCACAGTGACACTTTGTGGTGCCCAAAAGAAATACAAGAAGTGTAGCCTACATGACGTGCCTGTTGATAGTGTGTGATCAATGACTTAGATGGGCAATATGGCAAAAATCACGGGTCAGTGGCGTAACTACTGACAGTGCAGGCAGTGCAGCCGCACGAAGTGACTATGTTAATATGAATATAAATATTAATAATGCAATGTAAGTACTGCCGAGATTCTTTACAGCAGTGAATAAATACATAAATTCGCATGTTTTATTTGTGTGCTTTGATGGTCTAGTGGTAGAACTTTTATCAAGCATTTCTGTGGTTCTGGGCTCTAATCCACCCTCATATAGATTTTTTTTTTTTCTTTTTCATTAAAACCAAAAGTATTCATCAGTGATTGTGTATCAAGAGCTGGGACCATTTTGTTTTGTGCTTTTACCAGAAGGAAGTGCTCGATCGTCTGTGTGAAGACTGCGCATTGTGCACTGATAACAGTGGCAACAAGCACTCGCCATGATTTCAAAAACAACATTCCAGCGATAGATCGCCTGTTATTTAACACACACCAACCAATTTCTTATCGAATGGAGATGTTTCTTTCTTTTAGGTACATCCGTGCGGCACCGCGAGATGTTGCAAAAAGTGGTGGGGTCGTGGGGACACGTCCCACCTGCAAATTACGCCTATTCAATAGGCTAGTACTTTGAGGAAACTATTAAAAATATTCCACTGAATGAATAGTCTTGTTTTATTTGTTGTATGTCATTTCCATATACATATGATAAACTGATAATTATTCGTTGAGTTTCAGTTCATCTTTGAGACAGAGTCTCGCAGAGTCGGCTGAAAGCGTACCCTGTTTATTATTAATTTTATTTTTTATTTTACAAAAGCACAAGATTTCGTTTTTATTGTGAGTGTACACAAATAAAAGTAGACCATTTATAGTTTATAATGATGTCTTGCACTAATCTGGGGTGCGTTTACCAAAACAGGGGCGGACTGGGACAAAATTTCAGGCCGGGAAATCTCACACTCTTCCAGGCCATCTCATACACCCACAACAAACTCTACGGCTTGCGTTGACTTGACCGTGTTCTGAGCTGGGTTGCGTTTCTCGACCACGAACAACAATATTTTTTTGTATGGCCATCATCATCACATAAAAAAAAAAAATTAAAAAAAGTTTAAATCCCTAGACTGGGGCCATGCAAAATAATTAAAGGTTATCTCTTGAACTTCCATTTTCCTTTTTAGTCTCTTCATTTTCCCTGACATCTCTCTGTCTCTCATGTGTATGTTTAATTTTTTCACTAATTTTCTTGTACCTGTCACTTTTTCATCAACACATCTCCACCTTGTTGGAAAACAACCACCTCATTGTAATTTGTTTGCACATAGTATACTTTTATTTTTAGGAAAATTTAACCCACATAGCTACAGAGTGTGGGCCAAGTCTGGCTTACATTAGGCACTTCTGGCTTAATTCTGGCTCTGTTTTTTTCACAGTCTGGTGTGAAACAGCATTTGGCTGAGCTCTGGCTGGAGTCTGGCTAACCAAAAGAACTAAAAGCAAATTGTATCTATTTGGCTGAGCTGTGGCTGGATTTTGGTCTGCCAGAAAAAGGAAAATATTTGGCTGAGATCTGGGTGGGTTTTGGTTACCCGAAGAGTAAATAAAAGATCTGTGGCATGAATGTGATTTAGAGTAAAACAGACTTGTGCAAGATGTGTCTTCCTAATTTTACAAATCCTTTACAATATTTATTCAAATAGCAGACACTTTTGGATATTGTAATTAATTAAAGAAACGTTTGTAGGATCAGAACGAGTCAGACAAAGTTAAGATTCGATCCGAACACTGAAACATGAGGAGCCGAAATTCCAGAGAGGAACCCAAGGCTGCAACAGGATGTTCGTCATAAATCAGATTCCTAGCTCCAGCCCTCTGAAGAAAGCAAACCAACAAGCCTCTTTCACAGAACAGCTTGCAACATTCAAACAAAAGAACACTTATTGATAATTCCAATTCAGGAAGGAGACGATCAAATTTGGGGCAAGTAATCAGGACTGATGGTCAAAGATATGGCTGTCACTTGTAAATCTGTGATCGAAATCACGAGCTAGAGACTTCCTTGGGTGGGTCACCCCAGCTCTCCACATAGAAGACAAAGACGGAGACTGAAATTCCTTAAGAGACCTTTTAACCTCTCTAGTCTTCACAGAGAACATGTCCTTATGTTCACAGAACGGTACAGAAACTGCCTTTTCACATATAGATGCACCAAAATCATCTTAAAAGGACTTATGAGACTTATGTTTATGCATAACCCCATATCATGTAACCCACACGATTAACCATCATGTTTTAATCACATATGATGTATGTCTTTTAATAACTAGGGAATAGTTTAAGAGGTAATATTCATCTTTGGTATGTATGAGTTTGAAAAATCATGCTTTAAATGTTTCTTCCAATCAATTCTTTGTCAAATGTACCATAGTCTTGTTAGAGAAATCATGTCCAAAATTGTACTCTGTAAGAGTGGGAAAATTTGGACCATATGACTGATAAGACAACATGTTAGATTTATGAATGGGGAGGAGAAACATACAACACCACGAGCCAAGATCATTTCTAATTGATCAAGACGTCCAGATAGGACGGTCTAGAAGCTGAGTTTAAATACTCAGGACACCATCAAACTCTCTTGGCTCTCTTCCTCTGCTTCTCAGATCTCTTCTCTTTTGCCACCGCGTTTTGACGCTGCTCTTTGAGCATGCTCTGGCCTACGTGCCAGCTGCCAACACAATGAGAAGAAAAACCACCTAGTCTCGTTACATTCTTTTATTCTTTTACTTTAATTTCTTGTCTTTCCGTGAGAGTTTTGTTAAGTTAAGTTTGCCGCAAAGTCCAGCTTCGACTGCACCCACCCAAACTTCAACCAGACCAACTCCAGATCAAGAGCCAATGCCCAAGACATCACTACGAAAGACCACTGAACTCAGCCAATCAGCAACCTCAGGAAACCCCTTTCTCCAAAGACGACAAGGACACAAGGGAATCTCTTAAGGCAACACAAGCAAGTACAACCTCCAGACTTTTGCTGAGTTGGTGCAGTTTAATATAAATTTTAGCCTCATTGAGAAACTCAATGCGAGGGTCAAATGATTGATGGTTCAGGTCTATAGGCAATTGCACATATTGCTGTAAACTTGGGATTTCACATTTTCATTCTGTAAACTCATCCTTTCCTCTTTCTGCAACGTGTGAATGCGTGTGTTCATGTGTTAGATTAGATTAGTTTACATGTCTTAGTTTATATGAATAAAGTCTTATTTATATTGAAAAGAGAAGTATCTTGTGTTTTGTGCTTACAAGTTAATATCTTAAACTGCCGATCTTGTTACTGTGCTATTTAATAGTGTTTTCACTATATTTTGGATTGTAATATCCAGTGCAGAGTTGATGTTATACGGCTCGTTCACTGAACCGCTGCCGACTCAGTGATCCGCCGTGAAACACTGAGTCTGTTCAAATTCCCTATAAAATCATAAATGATTCCCTTTGAGCTAAATTGACTTGTTTCCCTTATATATATATATTACTTATATTTACATATTTTTACACGTTTATGTACTGAAACCTACTGAGAAATAAAACATGATTGTGTTTTTATCAAAAAAGTTCCCAGTACTGCTCTGTGCTTTTTGACTAGGTTTAAAACAAAGAAAAGTGCACTTTTAGATAAACAAGGCAACATATCCACTTATGTCTTGTGTCTTGTAGAGGTAGAAACACAAAGTTCTTTAAGACTTGCGCATTACATTAGGAACACGTGTTTTTGTTTTACCTTGCCTAAATGTCAAAATTAATACAATAATAATAGCTACATCTTGAATAAGGAAAAATCTTAAAACTGAACATGTTTTTGCATTATCATGGGTCATGTTTTGTCCAAGTAAAATTAAGCATGCTATTATTAGGCCTATGGTAAAAGTATAGTAACCATGTTTTTTTTTGGTGGATTGATTACCATTTGTATAACCAGAGTTTTACTACAAATACCATGGAGAAACTATATAGTGTAGCAAAACCATTGTTGATTTGTGGTTACTATGGTTTAACTATAGTAACCATGGTTTTTGGTTTTATTTTTAGTCAAACCACTGTTAATTTTCGTAAGGGTTGTGTTGTTGTCTGCCTTAGCTCCCTCTAAACCTGTTATAAAACGATGTGAATATTTGTGTTAAATTCCTATTCTTTCCAATAGTAACTATGTCCTTTTGTTAATTTTGCAGTAATTGACTGCTACTGCTAACATTTGCTAGCAGTTTAATGTTTAACTAAATAAACAAAGACAAAACTACAATAGTCTATTTACAGATGTAACTGACCTGCACTTGAAGTCCTGAACAGGACAGTTTTGTTTCTCTGCTCCACCTGGGCACTTCCACTCCATTCTTGAGTCTCGCATCTTTTTGGCGGATGCGCGGAGCACGCGCGAGGCGAATCGCGTTGCCAGTCATGACTAACCGATTCGTGATTTATTAGTTTTATTATTGAATAGCAAATTCGGAAATAATCACTTTAGTACGTTCAGCAGGCAACAAAAACAACAATATTGAAAAATAAATTTAAAAAAAATAAATAAATAAAGATGTAGGGCAGCGGGCCAAATTGGCTGCCAGGCCACCGGGAATTCTCCCGGTGCTCCCGATGGCCAGTCCGCCCCTGTCCCAAAAGCATCGTTAGCTAACTATGGTTGTAAGTTCCATTGAACTCTATTGGTAACGACGGAACTTGCGACCATGGTTGCTTTTGGGAAACGCGGCACCCCTGTATGGCCAAAAATGAAGGAGTAGGCTATTTTAAGTTGTTTCAGCTGTCATGAGCAAAAAATCCATCAGAACGCGCCGGTGCGTTCATAGGCCAGAGGGTTAAAGAAAGCGTAGCCTATTTAGTTTCATAGGCCTATTTATGTTTAAATATTAGGCAATAATATATATATATATATATATATATATATATATATATATATATATATATTTTTTTTTTCATCTATGTTGATTATGAAAAGTGAACAGCATGACCAAGATATAGGCTCATGAGATGCACAATATGTCGGGAGACATGGAGTGGGTCAGACATGATTTTGACCACTTCATTGAGTTTTGTTTTGTAGAAAGCCTTTCTTTGAAGTGAATTTCGTTTTGTATAAATTGTATCTTAATTTTAATCAATGTTTCATCAACTAGTTGTCTGGATTTAATAAACAGGAAGAAAACCAAGAACGTCGGCTGTGGAATGGATTGTAACAAACGAACCCACCATGTTTCCGCGGTCTTTATTGTATCTACGGACGTGTCTACACCTAGAGAACCCATTATAATCAGTCGATTCTGTGACTGTCCACACGGGAAGTGGCGCGACGCAACAAATCTTCTACAGTAACTGATGCCTCGTTCTATCCCGAATCTTTGAAATATGCATTGTATTTTAAGCGTTTGTAACCTGTTGTGCATGTAAAAGTAGGAAATATGACTGTGAAGGGAATTTGTAGTCGCGTTTCAAATGCATTGATCTACCCTACGGCTTGCGTTGACTTGACCGTGTTCTGAGCTGGGTTGCGTTTCTCGACAACGATTGATCTTAGCGCTTAAGAGCGTTTTCTACGAATCATTTTATGAACGTTTGTTATTGTTTCATGTGCGTTTCCCAAAAATGCACTTAACACAATCGCACGTAGCCCTGCTTTAAGTGCTACTTAGGAGTCGCTATGCGTTTGTCTAGTGCTGAAATGTTTATTTATAGAATGGCTCGTAATTGTACACGCTCGTTTATTGAAATGTTAACCTAATGCTGCTTTCCAGACAGCTCGGATATAATATAATATAATATAATATTCATCTACTATATATAATAAAATTATATAATATATTATATATATAGTACATTAATAATATTATACTTATAGACTAATATTATACTATATAGTATATAATATCAAGGCTCGCAAAATTTCAAAATCCCTGGTAGCCCTTCGGGCAGGTACTCTTCAGATTTTGGTAGCCCGAAAATTTAACTAGCCCAAGTAAAAAAAAAAAATAAAAAAAAAAGACCTTTTTTTCAATACACAAATATCAACAAATATGAAGGAAGGAATTTTATTTCACTATTTACAGGTTATCTGCAGAATTTTTAAAAAATAAATTTAAAAGGGACCTAACACACACAGTTTCACCCAATCTCATGTTAATCTTGAGTACCTATAGAGTAGTACTGCATCCTTCATATCTCAAAAAAGTATTTAGTTTTATCATATTTATAAAAGAAAGATAGAGCTTTACGATTCTCTCCGGAAAAAGCCGAGCTCCTGGAGGCGCGCCGTGTGGGCGGAGCTAAAGAGTGACGAGCACTTGCGCCGATCGCCAACAAAACAGACACATTTGATGTCGTATCACTTATCATCTGTAGTTCTGAATCATGACCGGGATCTTTTATAGCTGGGACTGCTCCATCTCTCAGTATTAAACGATGTGCAAATCCAGCGTCGAACTGGGCCTTGTTTATAAAACGTTCGTCAACAAAACACTTGAGAAACTCCGTTGCTGACCCGGAAAAACAAACTGTATCCACTGTTCACAAAACGGTGGGTTCTTTTGGGAAGCTGAACAAGGTTATCCTTCCCTCACAACCAAAAACACACTTCTTCAGAGACATTCTTCCCGAGCGAGTCCTGTGCAGCAGCTCAGCCAAATGAAGCACGTTGATGGGCGCGCTCTCGCTCTCGCGCTCGTCGATGCGTGCACGGGAGCGTTCTTCCGGGAGAAATGCCCATATAAGGAGTTCCACCGTCGTCTACGTCAGCAAGAGACATGATCAAAAAAAACTCTCCGAAACTTGTACGAACCCGGAAGTGAGATTTTTGTTACAGAAATACTCTGTCATACTTCCAAATTATTTTTTGAAACAAAGTCCATGCTTAGCATGAGAATCCAACTCTTTAATAGTGTAAATTACTCTGAATGCATGAAACAGCATGAAACCCCCCCCCCTTTAAGGCAATTTATGAACCTTTTTAAGAGCTGCACAAGTAAAATGAACACAGTCTGAGCGGGGTTGGACAACGTCTATGGTAACATACAGTATTAAGCCATAAAATTACATGATTTACAGTTCAAATACAGGTTTTCACAAAAACAAAAATCTTAAACAACAGCATTTCAGCCTTTAGACCATTTCTATGAAAAGGGATAAATCAAGCATATAAATTATTATATTAAAACCCTCATAAGGACCTTGGGGTCAATATGACCCCAATCAACATTTCCTTAGTTAAAAAAAAAATGGTTCCCTTCATCTCAGTGGAATGAGACTTTGTAACTTTTCATCATTTTCTATCTGTATTCACATAAAAAAAATAAAATAAAAAAAAAACCTGGCTTGATTCGGTTATTCTGAAGGTATGTAATTTTTTTTTTTTTTTTTTACTAATGTGGTCTTTGGGGTCAATATGACCCCAGTTGAAAATGAATAGGAAATGCGAAAAAATCTTTTTTTTTTTTTCATTTGTCAAAAAAAAAAAAAAAATTGATCCAGCATAAATCTGAAAATTTCCACATAGAATTGAAGGCCTGGTACTAGAGCACAAATGCAATGTAAAAAAGACATGCTCACTCACATGCACACACACACACACACGTGTGACTGCAACAAAGAGCATTTCTATAGAAATTGGCAAGTAAATCTATAAATCCTGCATAAATTTGAAAATATCCACTAAAAAAACGAAGGCCTGATACTAGAGCACAAATGCAATGTGGAACGAGCATACTCGCTCACGTACGTACACACACACATGCACACACACTCTC
This sequence comes from Spinibarbus caldwelli, assembly GCA_039654775.1. Classification (NCBI taxonomy): domain Eukaryota; kingdom Metazoa; phylum Chordata; class Actinopteri; order Cypriniformes; family Cyprinidae; genus Spinibarbus; species Spinibarbus caldwelli. The sequence goes on from CM077218.1 coordinate 9,680,899, forward strand.
TCACACACCCACCCACCATTCACATCTGCTAATTACAGTTGTTGTTTTTTGTTTTTTGTTTTTGTTTTTTTAGGGGTTTTTTTTTTTTTTTTGGTATTGGTTTTATTTACATTTAAGTAAAATAAAATTGTTTTGGTGTCAAAATTGTTTTTATTTTACTTTTTAGATTGAAATAAATATGTGCCTGCAGTCAAGTTTTAGTGACAACTTGTGTGGCATTTCTGCAAATTTATGTGGCATTATTGCAAAAGCGGGCACTTCAAAATACCTCAAACAACAAAAACAAATTCTAAACTTTGAGAAAAATATTTATGTATTTTAAAATGTTTCATTATATTTTTACAAAATATATATCAGAAAAGTTGTAAGAGGAGCAGTTGGCCACTTCCAGAAAAATGAATGTATCTCTATGGGCCTCTGCTGGATATGTATGGTCATTACACTATTCTTTCAAAAACTGTATTTTATACAAGTTTTTCTCTAACCAGCAGATGGCAGAATTCTAACCCTAACACCTAGATCAATATCCAGAAGCAACTTAAATCAAATTTAGGTCATCATTTAAGTTATTTTTTCATAAAAATATGATATTTTACATGCAAGCTAATGGTGTAGTTGAGGAATTTTGTGGCAAACAGGTACAAAAGTACTTCATATCTCAAAAAACACAGCATTAACCCTCTGGCCTATGAACGCACCGGCGCGTTCTGATGGATTTTTTGCTCATGACAGCGGAAACAACTTAAAATAGCCTACTCCTTTATTTTTGGCCATACAGGGGTGCCGCGTTTCCCAAAAGCAACCATGGTCGCAAGTTCCGTCGTTACCAATAGAGTTCAATGGAACTTACATCCATAGTTAGCTAACGATGCTTTTGGGAAACGCACCCCAGATTAGTGCAAGACATCATTATAAACTATAAATGGTCTACTTTTATTTGTGTACACTCACAATAAAAAAATGAAATCTTGTGCTTTTGTAAAATAAAAATAAAATTAATAATAAACAGGGTGCGCTTTCAGCCATCTCTGCGAGACTCTGTCTCAAAGATGAACTGAAACTCAACGAATAATTATCAATTTATCATATGTATATGGAAATGACATACAACAAATAAAACAAGACTATTCATTCAGTGGAATATTTTTAATAGTTTCCTCAAAGTACTAGCCTATTGAATAGGCGTAATTTGCAGGTGGGACATGTCCCCATGACCCCACCACTTTTTGCAACATCTCGCGGTGCCGCACGGATGTACCTAAAGGAAAGAAACATCTCCATTCGATAAGAAATTGGTTGGTGTGTGTTAAATAACAGGCGATCTATCGCTGGAATATGTTGTTTTTGAAATCATGGCGAGTGCTTGTTGCCGCTGTTATCAGTGCACAATGCGCAGTCTTCACACAGACGATTGAGCGCTTCCTTCTGGTAAAAGCACAAAACAAAATGCTCCCAGCTCTTGATACACAATCACTGATGAACACTTTTGGTTTTAATGAGAAAAAAAAAAATCTATATGAGGGTGAATTAGAACCCAGAACCTCAGAAATGCTTGATAAAAGTTCTACCGCTAGACCATCAAAGCACACAAATAAAACATGCGCATTTATGTATTTATTCACTGCTGTGACGAATCTCAGCAGTACTTGCATTATATTATTAATATTTATATTACCATAGTCACTTCGTGCGGCTGCACTGCCTGCACTGTCAGTAGTTACGCCACTGACCCGTGATATAAGATTTTGGCCATATTGCCCATCTAAGTCATTGATCACACACTATCAACAGGCACGTCATGTAGGCTACACTTCTTGTATTTCGTTTGGGCACCACAAGGTGTCACTGTGGCCTCAAAGCTTACCCCTCACCTACTCTGGCTCCATTGCTATTCCTGAGGCAAAACACGCCCTCCTCATTACCCTACGGACAAAGAAATGTAGAAATAAATAAATGTGGAAATAAATAAATGTGGAAAAAAATTTAAAAAAATACACAAGGAAATAAAATTATAATTATTTATTTTTGTTTTTTTTAACTTTGTACATTTATTTATATATTTATTTCTAATTATGGCAGGATTGGCATTCCATAAAAGTCATGTATAACATGTCAAACTTTTGCGGTAAATGTATAAGTGATCTCCTGCATTTTCTGAAGACGACAGGCCTTGTAGACTGAACTTTATGCACTCACATCCCACATGAAAAAATACTATAGTAATTTATAGTAAATACATTTTTGAACCATACTATAGTAAAATACTTGAATTAATTTGTTAATTTATAATTCTATAGTTGCTGTGGTAATATAACTATAGTAATATAAACAAATGACTTTACCCAATACTGTACTAAGTTTTCTACAACTATAGGGTATATTATACTACAATACACTACAGTTTACTGTAGTAAAAACTAAAGTATGCTACAGTATTTATTACAGTTATCAGTTCACTGTAGTTAATACTACAGTATGCTGTAGCATTCATTAAAGTGTTGTAAATACTATAACATATACAGTATAATACACTTTACTATAGTATGGTTCAAAAACACTATAGTATTTACTATAAATTACTAGTGTTTTTTCATGTGGGATGCCTGTTCCTAACAATCCCAGTGTCTGCAGCCTCTGTGGAACGCTCGTTTTCGCCTCTCAAATGGATAAAAACCTATGCAAGGAACACAACTAGACAAACAAGGCTGTCTTTGGCGTCTCTCTCCATTGAGAAAGAATTGCTCAATCAACTGAAGCAAAAAGGACAACTGCATGAGGATGTTATTAAGCGCTTTGTCAAAAAATACAGATGCATGGACTATTTACAAGTGACGGGTGAGTGCTTTATTATATGATGAGCATTGTATCATGCACATTGTTATTGAGGTGTTCGTGGTGCATTGATAATGCTGCGGCATGTGGATGTCCAGCATTCGTACAGTTTCGCTGCTGTGGGCGCAGCATCATTTTAGAGTGACGTGAATAGTGCATAGTAACACATAGCCTATTAGCGGATTACTTTTATTGATCCATGTAGGGAAATTTACACTGCATTTAACCCACCCTAATCTAGGGTACTGTTGTAATTGTTGATCAGCTGTCATGTTGTTGAGAGCCTGTGTGTGGCGTAATATGCACATTATTTGCATATGGCTGACTCTCTTTGAATGTTATTTGCGATGTAAAATATGCATGTCAACTAACCTGTGTTGTGTATTGTGTACCTAAATGGAGCAACACATGCTTTACAAAGTGGACAGATCCCACACCTTTCTTGTTCACGGTTCTCTGATGTCAGTTACTGGTCACATGATTTGCAAGTAAACAAAATATTTCATCTTTTTTTAGTGTTTTATTTTGATTTTAGCTTTAAAACAGTTTGTATTTAAGTAACATGGTAGATTTTGGAATAAGAAGTTATACATATTTTTAAATAGACTAATTTATAACATTAAATAAAACATTTAGTCAGAAACTGAAAGGAAATTAGACAACCAAACTAAATAATATGTAGGCTAATGTTTTGTTTTCAGAATCGTGGGAGAACCTTGATCTCTATTCTAAAAATCAATTATCCAAAGTCATAGCAAATACATAATATATCTGGCATCTAACTAATGCTATTAGTACTGTTTCTAATATTAAAATGTAAAGACTAGGATTACACTAGACTGTAGTACATTAACAAGGATTTAGTACAATTATAATGCATTATAATGCCTTTTCTCATCTAGTGTGCCAGTGTGAGAAGTTCTGCAGCCAAAACCCTCTTGCACCAATCACTAAAAAAGTTGTCCGGCTGTCCAGCGTAGTTCACAATTCTGAGAAATAAAGTTGTAATTCTGAGTAATAAAGTCAGAATTGCAAGATATAAACATGCAATTGTATTTATTTCCCCCTCAGAATGGACTTTATGTCAGAATTGTGAGATAAAAAGTCACAATTACCTTGTTTTATTTTTTATTCAGTGGTAGAAACAAATAAATTATGAATAAATGTAATGAATGTGAATTTAGTGAGTCAAAGACTTGATTTCCAGGGCATTATTTTCTTGTATCACAGCGACCTGTAAATGAAACATTTTTGCTATTACATATCATAATATGTAATAATTACATATCATACATATCATATTGTACAGTTGTGAGAACACACTCATGTTTGTCAGCGTTCACTTTCCGCATCACTTCCTGTTTAGGGGTTTGAGACCACCTCAGTGTCACGTTTGTGAATCCTCTATCAGCCAGAGCAGATCCCAACTGGAAATAATATTCATACTAAACTGAGTAGATCAGAATATGACCAGACATTCAAATATTCTTCTCTTTTCTCGTGTCATGTCCCAAACAGTACTTTTGTAAAATCATGTCTCTTTAAAATGTGAGAATATTGTAAATTTGTTCATGCTGTAAATAGTTTGACTGAATAATCAATAGGTGATCGGCAGTCCTGTCAGTGAGCCTTTGTATCATAATATCAACCAGTTCACTCTTTGCAAATGCAACTGCACTGCAGGAGAACAACAGCTGATTTTGTTTTTAACAAATTCAGGTCATAATATTTAACAATGCAATAGGTGTTTGTTTTCTCATCACTCATTAGTTTTTTTTCTCACCTGTTTCAGAACATTTTCTCTCATTGTAGAGTCAGTCAAATCTTTGCTGGAGTGAAACAGCAGTTTTACAAATGATCTTTTTAAACAGGGCCCTAGACAAAACATATTCATATATATGTAAATTCATAAAAAAATCCTAAGAAATATGGTTTGCACCCTACAAATGAGCTTGCATTTATTAAAACTTATCCACGCTCCTCACTGCGTCATATTGACAAAAATTGATGATGTGAAGACATTATTATCTGATATATTATAAACCAATATTACTGATGTATACCTTCACCATAGACCTTCACCTCACACAGAGTGAGTATCTTCATGTCTCCAGGAATCATCAGATTCACGTAACGTCCCTCCATCCCATCACACGAGTAGCTGTAGGACTCACCTGCTGGAATAGCTGGAATAACAGCACATCTACAGACAGAGAAACAGATGAGTGATATAAAAATACTGTCATATCTGCATTAATCCTTCACAATTGTGCTCAAAGTCTCATTCTCTTTCAACCTCAAGTTTCTCACATGGGATTGTTGGTGCCGTTGTTCTCCAAAGAGTTTCCGATGCGAATCTCCGCTCCATTTATTTGTTCAACACAGCAGTCTTTTCTATTAGTGACGATCACTCTACTAACTCGGTAAATATGACGCAGATCCAGCCTCCACCACGGGTCAGTCTCATTAAGGGTTGAGGAGCATCCCGTATACAACTGCTGGAGACCTCGATCAATGGCCTTTTCAGCAAACCAGTCCGCAGATGTTGATGACTGTATAGCAGCTCCAGCTACTGCCAGATTTTCTAAAAGATGTATGAAAAAAAATGTCATGACTCGTCTTGATGCACAAAGTTTGCAGCAGAGGGGAAGATTACTGAGGAACATCGACTGGAGGTGAAGTGAGTTATTACTGCATCAACTGCCCTCGCCAAAACGAATTGTGATTTTGTGTTCCTTTATAGTACATTTCAAGTATGACATGATATTACATAAATTATATATTAATGTAGAATATTGAATATAATGCTCTACAATGAATTACCTGTCAAGTTCCCGTAGACTTCAACCTCACAAAGCGCAAGAATCTTCCAGTCTCCAGGAATATGAATAATCACGTAACATCCATCTAATCCATCACATGAGTAGCTGTAGGACTCACCTGCTGGAATAGCAGGAATAACAGCACATCTACAGACAAAGAAACACATGAAGGATATAAAAAATACTGTCATATCTGCATTAATCCTTCACATTTGTCCTTGACGTCTCACGCTCTTTCAACCTCAAGTTTCTCACATGGGATTGTTGGTGCCGTTGTTCTCCAAAGAGTTTCCGATGCGAATCTCCGCTCCGTTTATTTGTTCTGCACAGCAGTCTTTTCTATTAGTGATGACCACTTTACTAACTCGGTAGACATCATGCAGATCCAGCCTCCACCATGGGTTAGTCTCATTAAGGGTTGAGGAACATCCCGTATACAACTGCTGGAGACCTCGATTACCATCAATGGCCTTTTCAGCAAACCAATCTGCAGATGTTGATGACTGTATAGCGGCTGCTCCTATTGCCCGATTTCCTGGAAAATTAATAAAAACCATGACCCATGTTTATGCACAATTCAAATAAAATTTGAGACAGTGGCGGAGATGATGGTGAAGCATGTCATTTCTTCACCAACTAGCCTACTGTCACCAAACAGAATTACAAACAGAATGACTTTTTGTCTAACAACATCCTTCACAACTATATGCAAAATAAGTGGACGCCCCGAGTAATTCATTACATCATTAGTACAAACAACCTGGTGGAAATATAATTAATATCTTCAATAACACCCATTTGGAAAAAAAAGAAAGTTACTGTTGATTTGTCTGACAAATGTGGACTGTTTAACATGATAAATTAACAGAATTTTTAAAATTCCCACATTAATATTTTCCCCACTTTGTAGCATTATGTCAGGGATGCGAACTTGTCACCTTTCGGTTTGTGTGATTCGTGTAGATTTGGTGAGGTTTTTTGTTTGTTTGTTAGTTAATTTGTTTGTTTTTTTGGGGGGTGGGGTTCTCTTGACAGTACCATTACTCCCAACTCAATACTGTACCTGCCCGAACTCACCCGCTTTCAAACGCTCCTGCGTGATGTTGTGCGCGTGCTCTGGTTTCAAAATACACAACCAAAAGTTTATATTTACAACATGTTTCTGCAGCGTTTAGTATTGTAGCCAATCACAGGCATCTCTGTTGAAAGCAATGGCCAATCAGAGGTGTTTCCTGTAGGTTAGTCAGATTCCTCTCTGAACTCATTTTTGTTTTCGCAAGTTTATTTAGTTCTACACGTTCGCAGATCTTACCATTATAACAAAAGAAAAAGAAAGCATACACAATGTAAATAAGAGATTCATTGTGTAGTTTTCATGCGAGTAATCTCAGTCAGTAGCGCTATAAGGGAAGCACCCTTTGCTCAGTTTTTCTGTATAATCTGTTCACAATTTGAAGAAAAGTTTTGTTTGTCTAAGAGGACCAAACGTCCACGTATACTGTTTCAGAATTAAAAACCACGAATGTAAAAAATTACGCGAGTAAATCCTCTAAATTGTTCTGTGATTAACGGTGATAATTGTAGCAATGGACGGAATGAACTACCTGACAAGCCGATGTCAAAATAGAGCTGTGCATTAAGTGATGCTGAGTAAATTCAGAGTAACAAAACTACAGCAGCAACAAGTCTGTGTTGGCTGAATAGCAGCTTCTACAGTTAAAGATAAACTTAAAGCAACTTAAAGATGAGTCGCTTTTAAGGCAATGTTTGAAAAATGTAGTTTTTACATTAAATCTAAAAAAGTGTCTAAATATTTAATGCATTATTATTTAATGTGTATACCATTAAAATATAACTTAATTTGTAGTTAAGTATTTAAATAATTAACCCTTCTAAGCTGTTGGTGTCTGGGCTTATTTGTTTTTGAGACTTCCTGCACTTGCTATATTCATAGTCATTTTGTAATAAATCCAAGAGCAAAACTTGGGGGAAAAAACACGGAGTGGAAATAGCAACTGAGCTAATGAGTGATCCTCTGCTGGCATCTACTTGGTTGTACTGGTAATTTCATGTCATTTTCATCTTATAAATCTTTGTTTTCCACCAGGAGACAATTTTATTTATTTTTTTTACTACATAACTGTAGAGTTAAAAGTGCGTCTTTGTCACCTTTTCACCCATGATGAGTTTGCATCCCTGTTATATGCTCAAGCCCCACGTTTATCAGAATAATCTGTACATAAGACGCTAGTAAAGCATGAATACTGTCATACTGGTTTGGAAAGACATGAGCTTGATTTCTGGTGAACTATGCGTTTATAGTAAGTTTCTAAAAAATAATTTATTACATTCAATAAAGTGCTCTACAAAAACAAATTACCTGCCAAATACCCGTAGACTTCAACTTCAGCAAGACTAAGAATATTCTGATCTCCAGGAATATAAACAACCACATAACGACCCTCCATCCCACCGCATGAGAAATTGGCCGTGGCACCGGCTGCAAGAGTAGAAATTACACCACATCTACAGACAGAAAGATCATCTGTTATCCGTTTCTGTTCATTCTTCACTTCAGCCCCAGAAATCAAATCAAAAGAAAGAAATCCTCACATGGTATTGCTGTAAATGTCAAGAAAGTTCCCAATACGAATCACAGCTCTGTTAATCCTCCAAAAACTGGTCAGTCTATTAGTGATGGACACTCTGTTCACTCTGTATACTTTCAGTAGATCCACTCTCCACCATGGGTTGGTCTCTTGGTCAGTGTGGGTCCAGCTGGTCAACCCATCAAGAGCCAATTCAGGATAATGTCCTTCGTAAGTTGATGACTGACTACTTTTGCCCCATAGTGCTACATTCTCTGGAAAAATTTCAGGGATAAAGGCCAATAAGAAGTCATCTACTACTGCAGAAGACCTTTACCAAACTAATCTTTATTACTCATCATCAGCAACAGGTCAACTACAGGGTCAGAAATGAAGGGTTAAGGGTGCAAAACAGCAACAGATATTTAAAACACAAGGGTAAAATAATGATAGTGAGCATTTTTTTTTTTTTTTTTTTTTGAATTATTTTGGATATCCAACATTTGTTACTTAGTATAATTCTAATTCTAATCATGATGGGCTTGGTATGTTATATTAAACAAAGAGCAGTATAATCTGACATTAAAAAAATTTAAAGGCTGTTCCTCAAAGATCAATTTTGGAGGGAAATATTGCCTGTTAATACGAAGTAAATTTTCTGACTTTGGTCTATGTGGTATCAGGGAACTATAACTAACAGGACTATAAAACTGGGCATCGAACTGCTTCAGAGCTTCATTACAGGGCTAAATTTCTAAGTACTTCTATATCTGCCCATTTAACAGACAAAACAGAACAAATGTTAAGACACTGAAGGATTCTTACCTTCTTGTCCATGTGCCATTTCCTCAATCAATAAAAGCCCTGTGGAAACAAGTGGAAAAAACGGGTTTTGTTGAATCACATTCGAATTTGCATTTTAAATTTAATTCACCTTGATACTGCCGCTAATAATTAAAAGCATAGTCTGAATTATGAAAAACTTGGGATGAGGACACATTCCTGTGAATCACTACCAGACTTTCTGGATGTAATGGGACTAGGTGATTGACAGCAGTGTTTGCCTGTCAGCGAGTAGTATCTTCGATTTAAAGGCTGATGGCTGTTGCCCCTTTTTTTCTGTGTTGACAGTGGTTGCAGGTACAGTAAGCACACTAACAGGCGGTTATTTTAAAATTGGTTGGGTGTGCATAACTTTAAAGCGTTTTTGTGAATTATAGCACGTCTTTCTGCTCTGGTGCTGGTGCCCTTTCGGTGCTGCTTTAGTGGATTTGATGACTGTTCGCCTTTCAGGTATGTGTATTTAAGAGCTCGTTGTATTGGGCTAGTATTTTCGTTTATGTGGCGTTAACATGTTGTCGCATGCTAAATAGTCATGATTTCCTGTATCCCATTGTGCTATCAGTGGACATGATTGTGATTTAAATTATCTGTAGAGTGTTCTAGCTAAGTGTTTTACATGCAATTATAACTGGGAGCGGGGGACAACAGGATGATTAGTAATGTCTCCTTTTGTATTCGCTGTAGGATTCTTAGGATGTTTGCTGTTGTCTTCGCGTTGCTAAAGTGCTGCTGTTTATACTGCTGTGCAGACAGTGTCGTCGACATTATTTAATGCAGAGTTCACACTGCACGATTTTCAAAGTCGTCGGATCACCGTTGTTTTCACACTGCACGACTTTCTGGGGTAGCATTCAGTTACTGCTGTGTTCACATTGCACTATGGATCGGCGACAGGAGGTTACACACTGCATGACGTCACAAAAGGAAGAATCGCCGACAACTCTGTCTGGTCCAGGGCTGCCAGGTTTTTGCAACAAAACCCGCCCAATTGCTACTCAAAACTAGCCCAAAATTAGCACAATCGCATTTTGAGGGGGTCCCCCGGTAAAATTGCATTTGGGGTGTAAAATACACGTTTTTTTGGAGGGGTTCTCCTTGTACAATTTGCATTGGGGTCACTTCAAACCGCGGACATGAAAAACAACCCGCGACAACCGCGGACTTGGCAACACTGGTCCGCAGACTACATTTCATATAACTCCTCCCCGAACTTCCCGCTGCCCTGTATCTTGCTCTCTCATTGGCTGTAGATCATCGCCGATGTATTTTTCAGTCAGAGCTCATTTCACACAGCAGGATTTTGAATCGGCGACAGGTCCAGATATTTAGCAAGCCAAATATTTCACGGGCATCTGCGATTCTCTTAGATCGTGTCTTTGATAATTCACACTGCATGATTGTCACTTGCGTGAACGAGCACCGATTTTCCTCCAGTTTCGGGCATTTGTCAGCGATTTCACAAAACCTGTCGGTGAATGAAAATCGGGGCTAAAATCGTGCAGTGTGAACTCGGCCTAAAGGGAACTGCTTGTGTCTGTGTCTTGTCGTGCCATCTGAGTGCCCCGCTTCACATTTGTGCCCTGTTACGGGAGATATGACCATCTCTTTTCATCTTTATAAGAGATAAAAACTGTGCTCTGTCTCCTTTTTCTTTGTTTGACACAAACCTTTTTCTTTACTTTTGTTTTCTTTTGCCTTCTGCAGAAGTAAAGTTTGTTTGGTTGATTAGTTTTTCCCCCTGTATTCCTATTGGTAATTTGACTTTCATGTGACAATTTACATCTGATTCCAAGTTGCTTTGTAATTCCAAGTTGCAAATAGTTTGTCTCATGTGACAAACTATTTGATTTCTCTAGCATTTTGTTTCTCCCTCCTTGTTTATGTTTGGCATTGATACACACTTTTGTGAGGAGTTGCTTTATCAGTTAATTGATGTCCATATTGCATGTTGCCTTAAGTCAGTTGTTATAGTTTACTAATTTATTTTTTTATTTATTGCAGGAGCTGGGGTCCAGGTGAATGGATCTTCCTCCTTGTGGTGGTGGTTCTTCTTTATTGTGTGCTGTGTAACACCTGGAGTGTTTGGTAATGTGAGTGCACAGTGGGGTGTGCATGGAAGTGTGCCCTTGTAAAACTAAACTCTATTTTGTTTCCTGCTGTTGGGAGCCTCAGCACTCTCAGAATAGACTGTTAGGGTAGGTTTAGGTTTAGTAGAATAAATTGACATATTACTTGCAAAGATTCTCATAGTCTGTATGTTGTGGACTCATCAAAATAGTGTTAGAAGTTAAGCAGAGAGTTTACTAATACTCTAATGACTGCTAGTTGACATGTAGTTGCAAAGTTACTTACTGTTAGTAGAACGTCTAAAGTGGACTATCAAAATAAAGTGTTACCTAATTTGCTTTCATTTGTTTGAAGTGGGGTTTCCAGTTTTTCCTGTTGATTTTAGTTTCTATTTTAAAACATTTTCCCCCGGTTTCACAGACAAGGCTTAAGCCTAGTCCTAGACTAAAATGTAAGTCTGAGCTGTTTCAACTGAAATACTCATTCTCATTATAATAACGTTCTAAGAACGTTATTAAAAACGTTATTAGAACGTTCTAGTCTCTCATATTAACGTTCTTAGAACGTTATTATAATGAGAATTTGGAACGTTCTAAGAACGTTATTAGAACGTTCCAGTCTCTCATATTAACGTTCTTAGAACGTTATTATAATGAGAATTTGGAACGTTCTTATAACCAAATAAGAACGTTAATACAACATCTAAAAAACTGGACGTTTTTAACGTTCTAAGAACTTTCAGAAATAACGTTTTTATAACTTAATGGGAACGTTACATAAACGTTCTTATAACGTAAGTATCTCATATTAACGTTCTAGGAACGTTATTCAATGTTATTAGAACGTTCTATTTCCCATTATATTAACGTTCTAGGAACGTTTCGCAAAACATTTTAGAATGTTCCATTCTTTCATTATTTTAATGTTCTCTTAATTTTTTTTTTTTTTTTAAGTTGACATTATGTAAGATTATGTAATATTTATTTACTGTTACAGATGTTTGCTAAATGTTCACTAACTGTTATCAAACTTTCAAGACTTACAAAATAGTCTAGAAATAGTACAATGGAAAGCTAATAACAATGAAATATAAGTGGTCAATACAGTACATGAAAGTAAGGGAACACTATACTGTTATTAAAGTAAAGTCTAATTATAAAGATATTACTTTTCCAATTCTTTTAAAATAGACATGTCTTAATTTGAGTCTAGACAGAAACACAGAAATGAATAAAAGCAATTTGAAATGTAATCACAAGTATGGATTTCAAATGAAATCAATGACATATGTACCAAGAATCAATTCAATACATTTAAACTGCTCTAATGTATGAAATATTAAATGTTATATACGATGCACATTAGAGTTAAAAGTTAATACATTCCGTCATGTTCTAATATCAAACAATCCAATATTGTGCCTTTAAACAATATGAAGAAAAAAAATAAAAGCATCTTCAAGATTCAAGTTGCAGCAACAAAACTCAAGAACCAATTAAGAATTTTAGAACTTCAAACCAAATTTTCAGATCTTGAGAATTAAATTTAAGAATGAGTTGTTGAATGACCTAGAAACATGTAAAAAAAAAATTTGTATAAAAGAATATAAATTATATATATTAAAATATACACTTATATAAAAGACAATTATTTTAAATGATGGAGTTTATGACGTCTTCAGATACTAGGCCATCAGACAGGATAGAATCTCAAAACGATCTTGGGAGATACTGCAGGGAGAAAAGAAGACAGCGTTGTATTAATGCTTGGTAAGATTTAGAATAAAAGCACTGGGATGCTTCACTATACGTACTGCATCGCTCTATGTCTTTGCAAAATAGCTTTCCAAATAGTGGTAGTGATTTTGATTCATAAAATTGTTTTTTTAAACATCTGTAAAGTGACCATTTCTGCAGACCATTTCTGGTGGGACAATTGACTCATGTTGTGAACAAGTCACTGAATCACTGACATGGAATCCCTCATAACTGAAGGAACTGCACCACTGATCTATACTAGACAACTGGATTGCTCATGACGTCATTAAAATGAAGCCGCCGCGCCGCCATATTGGTATTCCCACTATTCCAATACATTCCATTGAATTAATAGGAAATCGTACGAATTTAATGAGAAAACATCACCTAACAAGTCAGCGTTTTTAAATCTGAAGTATCCCTGTACATTCTTACAATGCAAACACCCTAAGCATGTAAACTGTTATTTGTTTAATGTCGGGATTTTCCCCTGCTTATTAAAAAGTTACGTTCATTACAGTAGCCGAACATCAGATGAACATGATAAACATCAGATGGACACGACCTCAACATATAACAAATGACAAAGTGCTCATTCTGAAATCTGAAGATATATGCTTTGTATACTTAAGTTACACACATACCTTCATTAGCCTTGTAGTTATTCATTGTTTATGTAATTTTGTTATAGTGTTTTTATTCGTACAGTAGGCTTACTGCAAATATTTCAACAATGATTTCGTTAACAGCATTCGTTTTGAAGAAGGTAATGATTTAAACGGTGGTAAAATAAATGATTAATTTAACATATAACATTTTACATGGAAAAGTGTAATGCTAGTAAAGTTAAACATATTTGCGCGATCTTGGGAGTATCTAAAATAGATGCTGCTCAATCAGGACATTAAAAATATACACATCATAATTAATTTATTTAGAAAAATAACTGACTACACACAGTACGGATTTAAAGACATGAAGCTTTATTTCCAAGATGGTAAGTTAAGCTTTCATTTCAATAGTCTACAACATGGAGAAATAAAATAACAGAGGCTATTGTATTCATTTAATATTCAAATCAATTTCTGATACTAATACGTTCATGTTTAATAATTCCTTAATAATTACGTACATAAATAATTTGGTTATATTTTGTGTTGGATCAGTTAACGTACCTGTGTCGGCAGGGCAGGGCGCAGCAGACACACTCACCTAAACGATTTAAATATATCGCTTATCCTGCCCAAAAAGTTCATAAACATTGCCGATAACATCTGAAGTAAAAATGAATTTACATACACCTAACATAAAAACTAATCCCGTGTGACTGATTCGCTTCAAATCGGGTGATATTAGGTCAGTGTTTTAGCTGTGATTCAATAGTGCTCTCTGCCAGTAGGGAATAGTAAGATGGCGGATCGAACACTTCCGGTGCCTTCACTGTTGGCAGTTTAGAACGCAATGAGCGATCCAGTCATATATATAGATCAGTGGACTGCACCGCCTGTTCACTTTGTGCTTGGATCAAAATATTTAGTTGCACTGGGCAGAAAAGCAATTAGTCATATTTTGTAATGAAATCTTTGTCTTAGCTTATTGTCAAAAGTCCCGGTACTTTGGTATCAAGCTGATACTGACATTTTAAAAATGTAACAATACCAGCTTTTCTCCAGTACCAGTAGTATAATTTGGTACCCACTGCTAAACAATATTTGAAGTCTACATGCCGTTTTCATGTTTTAATGTTATCATAATTAACTAATTTCTTTCTTTTTTTTTTTTTTTTTTTTCTCCAAACAGTTAAATAGTTCCAAAAGTTTTGCTATGGCATCGACATTGGTGTCAAGCACCATGAAATTTCACTGGTGTTAGACTACTGAAATTTTACAATCATTTACAATCAACAACATGTAAAACAGTTGAAATATTTTTATTTTATACTATGTAAGATATTAATGTAAGATAATATTAGTTTACATGTATTAACATCACTCTCCCATTAATCTTACACTGGTTTGCATCTCATTAACTATACACCAATTCAAAACAGAAAGACACCAACCTGTGATAAGACTGATCTCGATGCGGTGCAAAGTTTCAGATACCAGCTCTTC
Source organism: Spinibarbus caldwelli (assembly GCA_039654775.1). Lineage (NCBI taxonomy): Eukaryota > Metazoa > Chordata > Actinopteri > Cypriniformes > Cyprinidae > Spinibarbus > Spinibarbus caldwelli. The sequence continues at coordinate 9,695,922 of CM077218.1, forward strand.
AAAGACTTTTTCCAAAACTGTGTTGACAGGCATCTAAAAATTACAAACACACTCAAATTTAAACCACACTGATTAAAGCCATTCTTCTCTTCAATTTCCTACATCTTTTCCTGAGCTGACAACATATGTTATCCTAGGGCTGAATGATTTATCAAAACCGAAACGTGAGACACTTCTGTCCTCATAAAAAGGGTAAAAATGGTCATACCAGTCCCGATCAGACTCCAGGAGTGATTGTTGAAATACCACTGAAAAAGACAAGAGAATAAGGGGAAAAAAAACAAATTAGAAACTGTGATAAATAATTTATTGAGGAAACATAGCATTGACATAGCAGAAAACTTCAATAGCTATTAACTATTGATAAAATATACATTGAGATACCACTGCTCTGTTTTTACTGAACACTTGATATCAAAGTCCACTTAAATTGACAAAATTTATTTGAAATTAAATTAATTAGCAAATTATTTTAGTTGTTCATAATTTAGAAATAATTAATCATGTTTACTATGACATTTGTACAAAATTACTAAAGATTTAGGGTTGCATTCTAAACATTTTAACAAACTGTTATATTACCACAGTTGGTGATACTATAGGCACTGGTTTTTATAATTAGAGGTCGCAAATGTAAAAAAAAAAAAAAATTGATTTCTCTGATCTAAAACCACGTGGACAGATTATTTGTCAATACCTGCTCTCTCCTCATCTCCATCACTGTTTGTTTTTCTCTGTCTCCTTATCTTGCCCTGTCTCTTCCTCTCCTAAAACTGAGCTTTGATAAGTGATTCTAGTCTGTGTCAGTGAAGAAAGTAAACATAAGGTCAAATGATATGTTTCGCATGTCATAATTTCCCGAAAATCTTGGTAACTAAGGCCCGGTTTCACAAACAGGGCTTAGCTTAAGCCAGGACTAGGCCTTAGTTAGATTAAGATATTTAAGCAACTTTTACAAAAATGCCTTAGAAGAAAACATTACAGGTGTGCATCTTGACACAGAACAATGACAGTGACATATTTTAAGATTTGTCAGAGCAAGATATTTTCAGTTGAGACAGCTCAAACATGCATTTTAGTCTGGGACTAGCTTAAGACTTGTCTGTGAAACCGGGAATTAGTGTATTAAATTAATTCACAATACTTGCACTTACATTATTAATCTTATGCCTTATATATATATAGCATCCTCACATTGACAGAACGAATTATTACATTATACATCACGAAAATAGGCCTATATTAAATTTAAAAATGGCGAAATTAGAATTTATTAGTTTGCAAACCTGATGTTTAACATTTGTATTGTAAAACAGCTCTCAAATATTAAATATTTAGTTAACATATTATCCCGCACTTTATGACCATTAACTGAAATTCGCGCTCAGCATCTTCGGCTTCTGTGAACATGAAGCCCGCCTTCTTTGATCTGATTGGTGCTTCTGTGAACATGAAGCCCGTCTTCTTTGATCTGATTGGTGCCTCTGTGAACATGAAGCCCGCCTTCTTTGATCTGATTGGTCATTTCAAATATAACATTGCCGAGCGACGACAGACCGCAGCAGCAGAGTTAACGTTAATACCATAGTAGGCAAATATTTCACAACTTTTATAATATACACATCGAGAGAAAAAAAAAACAAAAAAACACGTTAGTCTGGACATCGGCTATAGCGCCATGTATGTAGGGTCAGTTTTATTTAAGAAAAAGTGGTAATGGATTAACCTTCCATTTTCACATTTTTTCTTTAATCCACTCGTGAGAGCCGTTTATAAAGTCAGGCGCTGTGCAGTCGATCCAAAAAGCTGATATCTAAGTGCATGGATTTCACTGTGACGAACTGACTTTAAACTTTTACATGAAACGGAAAACAGCAGGAAAATGCGCGGGACATTCATAAACTAATCTCGCTAATAACTCGAGCAAGAACACGGTGTAATGAAAATCAGTTATGCTATATAGAAAGAGCGAACTAGACACTGAGAAACAGCGAGTCTAACGACTTCTACAAAAATTTTGCCTTTATTCCTGTTTTATACAGTTGTTTACTAACTCTTGTAACCGCTTTTGCTTGTTCAGGCAAATCGATCACCTAGCTATAATTTCATCAAAACAGCAGCACTTGCTGCAAATCTAAGCTAATCATCAGTGTGATAATAAACGTTTTTTATTCATAATATATCCAACAAAAGTCACAGAACTTACCTGACAGGCGCCGTCTCTCTGTAAATGTTTGGCAGCTGTGTTCTTCCCGCTGAAGTGTTTGATTGACGCGCACTGACGTTCCAAAGCCACGCCCACCTTTTCAGGCTACACTTAGATGAGCTCGTGGGGAATTAAGATCATATAATGTATACTTCGCAAGTGCATTTTCTACTTCGCTGTTATTGCAAATATCAGAAAAACAGTTTGAGAATAAATAAAGTGTCTTCTGACTTTTAAGCACATTGTAAGATTTTAATTTTAAACTAAACGTTTTTTCTCTCTCAGGCCAGGGGAAAAAGGCCACTGGATTGTGTCATTCTTTGTTTCATTAGATACACAAATTAAGTTGCTATGCAAATTACGACTCATTTTGTCAAGACATATTTTTTAATAACGTTTTTAAAACAAGGCAATGATAACGTTTTTATGCTAACGATTTTATGAAGTTTATCAAGGGCAGATAACGTTAACAAAACGTTCTGCTAACGTTACTGCAAGAACGATTTTGATAACTTTGAGAGAACCTTTAGAGAACGTTAGCCAAAGTTAAGACAACATTCCCTGTTAGCTGTAACTACAGTAGCTCACCATTTTGCAATGAATGGCTAATGTGATGAAATAATGATAGATGTTGTGAGGGTTAAGTCAATTTGACAGAGAACCATATTTGAGCAACATAACACTAGCAATTTGATAACGTATACAATTGTACATATACAAGTGCATGAATGTACCAAGCATTTGAAACTTGTTCAAAAGAATGAGAAACTGCTTTTATGATGTGCACAAGATACTAGATGATGTGGAGTTTGAACAAGTAGTTGAGAATTTCATTTCTGATCTGATAAATGAGCCAAAGCGACTGAGAAGAAGAAAAAACAAATCTGACATGTATGGTGTCAGAGAAAATAAAGTGTGACACTTTATATTTTGATAGTGACACTGCAAGTTAGATTTTAATTATCTGATTGATGGACTCATTGATATAATTTTGTTTTTATTTTAAATGTGAAATGTCACAGCTGTAACATTTAAAGAATATTTCACTAACAATACATACAACAAGCCAACTTTAAGTAGTGAACTTAATATTATTAGAAAAATTGTTTGCAACCTCAAGAACAGAAAAATTACATTAACTCTAAGAATATTCATTGTTCAATTTACACTGAAATACCAAAAATGTTAACTGATAATGAGGTATTATTTGAGTTATTATTTTTCATTATACTAGTTTCATTATTCTGATTTTCATTGTACTATATTAGAACGTTCCACTAACAACACAATGATGTTTTTATTCTAACGTTTTTTGAACGTTCCATTGACAACGCAATAATAATGTTTTTAATGCCAACATTTTTAAAACATTACACTAACACAATGATAATGTTTTTATGCTAACATTTTTAAAACATTCCATAAACACAATGATAACGTTTTTAATGCCAACGTTTTTAAAACGTTACACTAACAACACAATGATAATGTTTTTATGCTAAGGTTTTTAGAACGTTCCATTAACAAGGGAAAGATAACGTTTTTATGCTAATGTTTTTGGAACGTTCCACTAACAACGTAATGATAACGTTTTTACTCTAACGTTTTTAGAACGTTCCATTGACAACGCAATGATAACGTTTTAATGCTAACGTTTTTAGAACGTTCCACTAACAATGCAATTATAACGTTTTTATGCTAACGTTTTTAGAACGTTTATAAATTGCAGATAACGTTAAAGAAACGTTTTAATAACGTTACTGCAAGAAAGTTTTTCATAACTTTGAGAGAACCTTTAGAGAACGTTAGCCAAAGTTAGGAGAACGTTCCCTGTTAGCTGGGGACGTGTGTGTAGACTGTACGATGAGGACACCTATTGACTCGTACGCTACGACGCACGTTACTATAGAAGAATAAAACCTCATCAGCATGCCCTAGTGTTAAACAAAAAGAGCATGATAAATCACACATTAACAGTTGTATTTTTCAAAAACGCTGGCAGGGAAAGAGTTAAGTGTCTGAGAGAAGATGTCTTGTATATCTTTTAACTGTGGTTATTTGTGGTTATGTGCTTTATAAATGAACTTGAACTTAAAAATCCTATTTCACATACAGTTCACCATCAACAGTTATTAGTCAAATAAGTAGAGGCAGAAACAGACACCAGAGAACAGTAAGCTCTTTAATATACAAAAACAATACAGTCATCTATACAACACACTTCTACAAAAACACACAATAGTATTATAGCTACCTGCTTATCAAACTCTTCAGATTGCCATGTCATTTTCTAGTGCTGCTTAATATTTTATACTTTTATCAAGTTCACTTAGTACACCTTTAATATACTCTACTTTAATCGTGCACTTAAAATCAGGAGAGCTGATATTAGAGACCTGAGACAGCTGTTTTTAGGGATAGTTTACCCCCAAAAATATTTTGATCATTGACATAAATTACATTTTAATTTTGAGTGAACTATCCCTTTAATATTGCAATTATTTCTCTAAAATGAGCACGGGAAATGTACATGCATAGAGAAAATCAGCTAAGAAGCATAAATATCATAATAGCATTAAACTAGAAATTAACTGTGCTTGCAATGTAAAAATTGACACTGATTTCAATTAAATATAGCGCAGTGTTTTTCAGCTCATTTAGCAGCGGGTTAAACTGAACTTCAGGTGTTCAGTGAATGAGATGCAGGCTTTTGAGCTGAAATACAGCACACTACAGTACATAAGCTGTTTTGTGGATTCACTACAGAGTGTTCGTCCTGGTTGCGATTCAAACTCTGAAGTCTACAACAGCAGCGAACAGACTTCATCATATTATGAACATCAGGCCTTATGAACATGTACAGAAAACAGTCAGCAAGTGGATTCACAAACACAAGCAATCGTGCACAGCGGTAAAATTTTATAACAATATTGTGAATAAATAGTGAATAATAGAGTAAAAACTCTATAATAAATACCATAATCACGGCAGGCAGAATGATAAGTGTGTACGTCAACAGCACCAGGAACAAACTGCCCAAAATTAATTTGCGCTTATGAGCAGTCAGAGATATTGAGCGAGAAAGACCTCGCCAAGTGCCAGCAAAACAGAGAATGATGATGGGGTAGGGAATTAAATATACTATAAATATACACAGGGGTAGAGCATTAAAATACAAATGAAGGCGGTATATGTTTGCAAAGATCAGAGGCACAAACCAGACGATCACAGAAATAAAACAGGAGAGTTTGAGTGAATGGTGAGATCTGTACCAGATAGGATGAGAAACCAGAAGATATCGTTCAAAAGCAACACATGCCATAAAATACAGACCCACAATCAATGAATAGTGATGTCCAGTAATCAGATGATATGGCAATGAGGTTGCTGCTGCTATTAATATACTAATGACCTGTATGAGATCTGAAAGTATCAAATTACTAACAAAAACTGAAGCAGCAGGCCGAGATTTGATGATGAAACACAAGGCAATCAGAGTTAAGATCATGACTGGAATCTCAATGACTGAAAGGACATGGATAAATACAAGTTCTGCATATTCATGTTTACCTATAAACTCCATCAACTCTATAAAGAGTAAATAATCATTTGATCCAGTTGAGTCATTGATGCTGGTGTTATGTTGTGCCATTGTTCCACAAATTCCCGAGAGGAAGCACTAAATAACAAACCAGTCATTAGTTTCAATATGCAAGAAATGCTTCAATTTCTCAATGTAAAATTGTATTATTTGTAAAAGCAGATGGCCTAACATGTTTCTTCTGTCTAAATGTTGCCACTCAAATGGCAGATGTGTGATGTTACAGAGATAGTTCACCCAAAAATGAACATTGTGTCATCATTTACTCACCTCATGTTTCAAACCTGGAAAAATTGTTCATCTTCTGAACACAAATAAAGATATTTTTTAATGAATTCTGAGAGATTTCTGTCCCTCCACTGACAGTCAACACAACGACCAGTTTGATGCTTCAAAAAAAAAAAAAGTAAATAAACTGATTCAATTTTCTGAAGAGATTTGACCACTTTATATTTAGGCTTTTATTCACATATTTACACTGATCAGCAAACATAAACAGAAACTCATTGGTTCTTACAGATCTCAAACGTGCTGCAAAACACAAGAATGATCCTCATTGATTCTCCAATGACAAGCAAGCGTGCTTGAGCTTCTGTTTGCCATCACTGATGTGTGCGCTGATTCATGTTTATCTGTGAATAAAAGCCTAAATTAAATCTGTTCAGCATATAAAGCAATCGAGTGTCTTCAGAAGATGCAGACTGAACCCACAATTCATCTGGGTTTCTTTATGAACTCTGCATTGACTGTCAGTAAAAAGTGACAAGTTGACTTAACTTTAAAAATTTGAGGAAACCCTTTGCCTTAAAATGATTAAGTAAATAATAATAATTAAAAAAAGTTAAGTGAACTTGACAATTCACTTAACTTATTTTTTAAATGATTATTTACTTAAAAAAAACTTAAGAAACCCATTGCCTTAAAATTATTAAGTTAAGTCAACTTATGACTTTTTACAGTGTGGAGGGACAGAAATCTCTCAGATTTCATTAAATATATCTTCATTTGTGTTCTGAATGTGAAGGAAAGTCTTAACGAATGATGACAGAATCAGAATTTTTAGTTGAACTATCGCTGTAAAATGCTTAAAATACATTATTCATTAAAAACCACATATATTAAAGTATACAGCTTAACTTTAAAAAAAATAAATAAATAAACACTGAAATCCCTCTGCCCATAAAATCTTTTATTTAAACAATATCATAAGAATGTTGTTCTGAATATTCAGTATCACAGCACAACTGATGGTGTGATATTGCTTTAATAAAATAGTTCAATAAACAAGCTATAAATACTGAACAACTTACATTTATGACAGAACTTGTCCAGTTGGTTTGTATGTTTCTTTTTCCACAGAGAAGTCAAAGGAGAACGTTCAGTGTCACATTTTCCATGGCCATCAACTCCACACCGTAAAAACACACTCCAAACGCTGTTGATCTGATGGAGAACATAGCTGAGATACAAACAAAAGTGAATAAACTTTCAGTCCATTTAGTAGGCAAGTTTAACGCTAACATTTCTAACTTGAAAAGTGAGATCTTACTGTCAAGTAAGGAGAAAGACGACTGGGGAAGCTGCACTGAATGGTGTTTATTGAGCAACAATTGTATGCTGAAATAAGACGAGAGCGTTGAACAGAACACAATAACATCAATGACAAATCAAATAAACAGACTTTTCTTGCAGGAATCCACAGAAACAGATGAAGAGCGTACATGATCCAACTCAAGACTAGACAAGAGTTCAGCTTCTTTCATCTTACACATTTAACCCTGTGATTATTCAGGTAGGGTAAGAATAGTCAAATCTAGCTTAAACCATAAATCACTCACCACCCGCAGGTTACAGTCCTTCAGGAATGACGTAGAAGACTCCCTTGTGGTTGTTCTTGTTTGTGGCTCAGTTTGTAGTTAAAAGTAAAGTCTCACGGGAGGCAATAGTAACAATAAAATCTCTTATTTTATTGGTTACAATACAAAGCAGTTAATGCAAAAAATAAAACAAAAAGTCAGCTAAGTTACAAGTTCTATAATCAAACTCTAAGCAGCAATATTGTAGATGCTGTTAAGCGCCCCTTGTTAGGGGTGTCAGGTGTCCTTTATGCTTAATGCAGGCACCATCTGAAGAGTGGTTTACCCAGACCTTTTATACTACTTTTTGGGGAACTCCAGTTACTCATCAATTAATCATCACATTAGTCATCAATTCCTGAATGCCTTGTATGATTCAATCTTCTTGTTGTAGGTGTATCAGTCTCTGTAACTCATACTTAATAAGGTGGTGGTGTTTCCTTTGTCGCTACGTTGCTGTCTGCGTCTCGCATTCTTCCGTTTCTTCTTCATAGCCTTCGTCTGCTTCACCTCTTGTTGGTGTTGAAACATGTTCTCTTCACCCCTGTGGACCCTCTTGTCAATCTTTGTGGTTGATTTCGTAGCATGAGCTCATAAGCCTGTCTTCCACGACTGTTGCTTACTCATTCTAACAAAGCAAGTTTTGCAATTGCAAGCATCTTTATCTCAAAGCATATATGACATTAACTTAAAACAAGCAAATTACATAACTTTGAAACAGGTAAATAGCAATATCATTTTTCATATCCAAAACATAGTTTATTTTCCACAGTGTTTTTTTACTTCCTCTGTCAAATAAGAAACCTGCAAATCCTAAGAGAAAGCACAAATGCTCTGATCGTGGCCCTGGTAAGTGGATCTTCCTGAAATGCACATTTGTCAATTTCACAATATCTGCAAAAATATGTGCTTCCACTGAAATTCTCCAGAAACCCACTAATATTATGTGAGCCTAAATTGTCACCAGCTATTGCCCGCAAGATTCCCTTTACATTTAGTCTGTCTGGAAAATCTACGCCTGTAGTCTCAAGGTCTTTAAGGTCATTGACTAAGCACCAAAGTACTTAAAGTCTTGTTCCCTGCAAAGAAACACCAACTGCATTTTGTCAGTACTTGACCTATTATGGGGAAATAGATCTGCTAATGTAAGATACCTAGCCAGAAGTTTATGGCTTTTTTTCCCAGACCCTAGAGGGTTCACAACCTCAAAAGAGTCTTGATATAGGACCAAGCCTAATGTAGATTCATCTGCATTTTGCAAGTTTGCAGTCATGTTTTCACCATCCCACACATCTTTTAAAATGTCCTTCACCTGTACACGACTCTGCACATCACTGTACAGTTCCATTAAGCCCTAAATACTGCACAATTTTCGACTGTCCCAGACAAAAGATTGGCATCGTGAAACAATTGTGGCGATTTCTGTGATCATGGCTCCTAATCGGTGGTCCTGTGTCGTACAGTGAGAGAGGTTTGAGATAGAGGTTCTTGTGACCAAAGATGGCCTGCGATACAGCATGATCATCGTACAGTGTGTTTGCTGCTACAACACACGTTTACTGACCAACCAATAAAAATGCGACATGGCGCTAAAACATAAAACTGCTTACCTCAAGCTCTTATCCCTTCCTCTTTCGCAGCTTCCACTTTTTTTCAGAATACATAAAGAAAAACCCTGAACCGTGGTTGAATGGCAACATTGTGACAACGCAGTAACAACCTTAACGACACAACGTAGAACCAACAACCTTTTAGCCATTTTGTTATAACGTTGCTAAAAGATTGGCTACGTTGAGGCAACGTTCTGTGTTTGTTGGGATATGCTCTTGCAGTGCTCGGGTGTTTTGAGCCGCTGTTCAGTCTGTATTTCACACAGTGCAATGAGAAACGGCTTGAGCTGCTTCAAAACACAGAATAATATCACAGAATACGTATGGGAGAGGTGGTGCTGCTATTTTTTCATCTTAATTTTTAATTTCTTTAATCATAAAAATAGTAAATTGAATATAAAAATACTTATAGTCTTAAGTTATCTCGCACCTCCCCTGGAGGATCACTGCACCTCTCTAGTGGCCCCCCCCGGTGGAAAACCACTGGCCTATGCCGCAGTGTTGCCAACTTAGCAATTTTGTTGCTAAACTTAGCAACTTTTCAGACTACCCTAGCAAATTTTTCTTTCAAAAGCACCTAGCAACAAATTTAGCTTTTTTATTATTATTTGGCAACTTTTAGCAACTTTTGATAAGTGACTTAAACAATAAAAAGGCACACATTTTCCATCTAAATTACACAAAAATAGGAAACCAAAGATGACTCGCAGTACACACATCACATGAATTAAGTTAGCTGCTATCTGCAATTGTTCAACTTAATTATAATGATAATTTAATAATTGCTTATTTATGATACACCTTGTTAGTAGCTCTTTCGTCGATCAAAAAGGTATTTTTACTTTTATATTTGTGGACATTAGCTACCGTAACCACTGTGTATCTCGTAATGATTACATTTTATGGAATGTTTAACTTTTAAAACATTTGCTGTAGTTGTCCGTCGTGAACAGCTGCTGACCGCTATGAGAACACTTTCGAAGCTAATGTTAGCATGTGAAGCTGAAATTATTAAATGTATATAATATCGACAGATACTGAACTTAAATATTTAATTTCAAAATGGTAAAATACACACTGATGCAATTGTGTTCATTTTGTTGTTTTAGGTTAGAAGAAAACGGGAAGAATTACCATCGGACTAACACCACAGCTCACACACACAGACAGACACACACAAACACACACACACACACACACACACACACACACACACACACACACACATGGAAAGAGCATCGCGACTTTATAATTGTTCAACTAAAATAAACATATTTCGCTCCTTACAATGTGTCTGTTGTCTTTGGTTAGCCTAAAAGTAAAATAAAATGACATTCAGACGACTTAAAGTGAAAGTCCCCTAAACGTCCCGAATGGCCGCTGCACGTCCTGTGAACGTCCTCGTGAATCTCCGGAGGACGTCTTTGTGGTCGTCCGCTCGATGTCTAAAGAACTCTACACGCTTAAGTCCAGGGGACGTTCACAGAGGCCATTTAGGGGATGTCCTGAGGACCTTTTATTTTGTTAGCTGGGTAATAATCTGGATTAACTATTTCCACTATAAAGAACCTTTTGTGGAATAAAAACATTTGCTCTTCACAGAGTTTGCTTGTCTTGGCATGAACAGTAATGAATAGGAAAGAATACAAATAAGAGAACTAAATTTTACAGACCTAGACTCACAAACACGTATAACAGACAGACCTAACTAGCAATTAAATATAATAACTTTGCTGTAAATGGTGGCATTTTATTGCATCATGAACATTATAATCATCTCAACTATGGAGGAAAACTTTTTTTTTTGTGGTTTAAAAAGAGCATTCACGCCAAATTAATGTGACTCTGTGTAAGTCTTGACCTCTTTCTATGGTTTTTAAATAAAGTTACAGAAGTGATTTTATGTTCACACAACCAAATAAATGTAAAGTTGATAATTGTACTTAAATGTGCTCCATTTAAGATCTAATGTGTAAAGACATGTTTGCTTTAGGCAAATATTAAAGTCATATTCTCATGATTACTGTGACACGCCTAGTAATCTTCCTCCTGAAGATCTGTGTCATTCATCAAAATGAATTGTATAACAGGGGTGGCAAACGTCGGTCCTGGAGAGCCGCAGCCCTGCAGAGTTTTGCTTCAACCCTAATCAAACACACCTGGACAAGCTAATCAAGGGTTGAAGGGTTACTAGAAAGCTACATGCAGGTGAGTTTTAATTAGGGTTGGAGCTGAACTCTGCAGGGCTGCGGCTCTCCAGGATCGGAGTTCACCACCCCTAAAGCATACACAACAAAAGCACTAACCAACGATTGTGGACGGGAAGAGCAGAGTTTATTGATTTCTTTGAGTTTGTGTTTATATCATCACACATACACTGAAAAAAAAAATAAATAAAAATCTGAGCAGATTTTACTAGCCAGGATTTACTTTAGCCAGAAATTGCTACATTTCACAAATAATTAACAAGAAGCAGCAAGTAACACAATGAATTAAACATTAAGTTTTAAAGCATTTAAAACTTTGAAAAATATTTTTTTACAGTGACTCACAAAATGTTTTTCTTTCATCACTTCTTTTGAACAAGTGTCATCTTGCTTTCCAGTTTACATTTATTTTGCATATTTTTTTTTATTTGTTTTTGCTATTTTTACTACTGTAACTACTTAACTACTGTAACACTTAAACTTTTAACAACACAAAAGCAGTATTCAAAATGTGGCTAAAAGGACACAGTCAGTATAAATGTGAGAATGATTAGGTAGGAAATGCTATTATGACACAATCATTTCATGTTTCTCCTGCAGTGCGATATAGAAAAATCATTCTTCTGATATCACATCCTGTGAAAGACAATTTCACCAAAAACTTCATCCACGAGAGCTTAGCATCTTCTGTCAGCCCATTTTCCTTCAGTGTCTGCTCTACCTGAAGGACAGAAACACACTTTTAATACTCAATAAAACACTTAGGTTAGTTCATAATCATAGTTACATATTCAATTTACACACCTAAGTCAAAATCTCTTTCTTCACGGTAGGATCATTCACATTTTTACTTGATTTCACCTCCAGTCTCACGATCTGTCTCTTTTTCTCTAAAACACATGCACACACACACACACACACACACACACACACACACATGCACGATGAATCGCTCAGGCTCATAATCAATAATAATATTATTTCAGTCTTTCAGTGAAAGTGACAAACAACTGTCAAAAAATTAGTATTTTGTGTGCCATTTATCATTTCTTTCTGCATTTTGGAGCAACATTAGATAAGCCTCTTAAAAAAAAAAAAAAGTCTATACTATATCATGCAAGTGAATGTGATCATCTTGTCCTCTATTAGTTATGAGACAAAGTAAACATGAACAAACACCTCACGTCTCCTGTAGGCTAATCACCCAATTAATCAGTGTTTCAACCGCAGAAAGATGTCAATAAAACTACTTATAAACAAAATGTTATGTAGCATTGTTTTGTTTTGTTTTTTTGCAGTTCTGCTAATTACAGTTATATTAAACTAAAATTACAAAATTAAATGGTTTGACTTGTAATGTACCTGCCGTTAACAACTCATCGTAGCAGATAAAAGCAAATTCATCTGCACAACTCCAATCGTTCCAATACCCATCAGGAGCTGTGTTCACACAGTGCTGGATGGCACCATAATTGAAAGTGAAAGTGAAAAAGTGAAAAAGTGAAAGTGAAAGTCGTGACGTATTGTCAAGTATGGTGACCCATACTCGAAATTGGTGCTCTGCATTTAACCCATCCAAGTGCACACACACAGCAGTGAATAGTGAACAAACACGCGCACACACACCGTGAACACACACCCGGAGCAGTGGGCAGCCATTGCTCCAGCGCCCGGGGAGCAATTGGGGGTTCGGTGCCTTGCTCAAGGGCACCTCAGTCATGGTATCGAAAGCAGAGAGAGTGCTGTTCATTCACAATCCCCACCTTCAATTCCTGCCGGTGCGAGAATCGAACCGGCAACCTTCAGGTTACAAGCCCAACTCTCTAACCATTAGGCCACGACTTCCCCACAGGACTTAATTGTTTGGCTGTCCAGAAAGCCACAGTCTGAACAGGGAATCGTTCCCATCGGAAAAGACCTATGGAGCTTTCCCATTCGTCCGATAGAGTCCAATCCAAATGGAATCTTTAAAACCCTTGGGAAGAGTTTTTAACAGCTCACCGAGGTCCGTCTGGTCATTAAAGGTGGCGAGATCAGTGTGATGTTTTCTGCAGTACGTCTGAGCTTCGGTCCAGTTCATGTTATCAGGAATAAAGTAAAACATAAGAGTTCACACCGTAGCTCAGAGCTAAGGAGAGAGACATTAACACGTTTATGTAATTTATATTGTTTGAATGTTAATTTCAGAACAATATCAAGACCTTGGCAAAATTAAAAGTTGCAAAATTCCATTGGAATTTTCTTTAGATCAACAACACAATCACATCTAAAACACCATATGGAGGTTTGGAGGGAAACGTCTTGGTTACCTATGTAACCCTCGTTCCCTGAAGGAGGGAACGGAGACGTCACGTCGGATGACCGACGAAATTGGGATTTCGCCAGAGGGACCAATCCACTTCAAGTGTAACTAAACGAGCCAATGGACATTGGCATGCAATTATTGCATCCAGCTGCCGCTGATCACAGCGTGAGAATAAGAGGCAGCTGGTGCACCGCATCAATTCATGCTTTTGCTGAGGAGCCGAGCCGGTGACCCGGCAGCTCAGCGGTGGTACAGCGACTGTGGCGACGGGACGTGACGTGACGTCTCTGTTTCCTCCTTCAGGGAACGAGGGTTACATACGTAACCGAGACGTTCCCCTTTCAGTCGGTCACTCTGAGTCACATCGGATGACCGACGAAATTGGGATCCCTACCAAAGCGCCACAGGAGCAGACCCTTCCAGCGCCCTGTGTAGGCCTCCTGATCCTTCCTACAAGGCAGACGATAGGACCGGGCTCTACACAGAGAAGGTCAACTACTGTTGTTCCTTGAGCAACCCAAACAGTAGGACTAGGATAACACTGGGAAGCGTGCCCTTCCACTTGGAAGAGGCACACTGCGGAGTCACCTCCTCCCAGAGGGGGTTAAGTGACATTCAGACATGTGAAGTAACCCCGTAGGGCCCTATTGCACATGGAAGTCTCTGAGATGGCTTAGGCTGCATCATTAGAGATGGCAGAATGTGGTCTGCCAGGGGAAACACGGCTCTAATAAGCATACCGTGGAATACACATATGGGATTCCGGCAGGGTCTCTCATATGGGCACTAGCCTCGCACCAGATTTCAAGAATTCATTGGCTGAAGGCCTGGCACCGGATGCTCCGCCGCGTCCAGACACCGGAGTGCTGGAGGACTCAACAGGGTTTGCCTGATTAAGGAACTCTCTGGAGAATTAGGCGTAAGGACGCCGCAAGCCGACTCTGAGCTGGCCCTCTCAGTGCCACTACCCGTTTGAGGCGAGAACACAGGAGGAAACCGGTTCGACACGTAGGCTATAAAACCTAGCGAACGTGTTGGGAGTCGCCCAACTCGCAGCTCTACAGATGTCTGCTAGCGAGGCACCATGAGCCAGCGCCCAGGACGATGTGACACCCCTAGTGGAGTAAGCACACAACCTGAGCGGGCAGGGCACACCTTGTGCTTCGTAGGCCAAGGTGATGGCATCCACTATCCAGTGGGCCATCCTCTGCTTGGAGACAGCCTTCCCCTTCTGCTGTCCTCCGTAACAGACAAAGAGCTGTTCTGAGGTCCTGAAGCTCTGAGTTCTATCCACGTACTGACGCAGTAGGGCTGGGTCTGCCTCCTCCAGGGGCAGCGCTTGCAGGTTCACCTCCCGGTCCCTGAAGGGAGTGGTAGGAACCTTGGGCACATAGCCAGGCCGGGGCCTCAGTGTTGCACTGGAGTCAGCCGGCCCAAACTCAAGGCACGACTCGTCGACCGAAAATGCCTGCAGGTCCCCCACCCTCTTGATTGGGGTCAACACAGTCAGGAGTAGGGTTTTCATAGAGAGAAACTTCAACTCGACTGACTGCAACGGCTCAAAGGGGGCAGTTTGTAGGGCTCTTAGCACCAATGCCAAATCCCAAGAGGGAAGCGGAGGATTTAACCTCCTGGCCCCTCTAAGAAACCTAACGACCAGATCGTGCTTCCCCACCGACCTCCCCTCTATGGGGTCGTGGTGGGCAGAAATAGCAGCAACGTACACCTTAAGGGTGGAGGGGGACAGCCTACGCTCCAACCCTTGTTGCAAAAAGGAAAGCACGGCTCTGATCTCCGGGGGTCCTCATGATAAGAGGAACACCATTCGACGAACAGGTTCCACTTCAGCGCATAGGCCCGTCTTGTGGATGGTGCTCGTGCTGAAGCGATAGTGAGTGCTACCTCCTGGGTCAGGTCACCTAGAACCTCCGCGTCCCATCCAGGGACCACATATGGAGTTTCCACAAGTCTGGACGCGGGTGCCAGAGGGTGCCCCGTCTCTGAGAAAGCAGATCCTTCCTTAGAGGAATCGGCCAGGGAGGGGCTGTCGCGAGGAGCATGAGTTCCCGGGAACCAGGTACTGTTGAGCCAATATGGGGCCACTGACAGGACCTGCTCCTCGTCCTCCCTGATCTTGCACAGTGTCTGTGCTAGCAGGTTCACTGGGGGAAACGCATACTTGCTCAAGCCCTGGGGCCAGCTGTGTGCCAGTGCATCCGTGCCGAGCGTTGCCTCGGACAGGGAGTAGAACCACTGGCAGTGGGTGGTTTCTGGAGATGCAAACGGGTCTACCTGAGCAACTCCGAACCGACTCCAAATCAGCTGGACTGCCTGGGGATGGAGTTTCCACTCCCCAGGAAGTGCTGCTCGAGACAGCTCGTCGGCCGCCTGATTGAACACTCCTGGGATGTGGATGGCATGAAGGGACCTCAGATGCTTCTGACTCCAGAGGAGGAGGTGGCGGGCGAGTTGCGACATGCGACGGGAGCGCAAACCGCCTTGCCGGTTGATAAACGCAACGGTCGCAGTGTTGTCCGTACGGTCCAGAACGTCCCTGCCCCAAAGGTGCCCTCTGAGGCGGCGCAGGGCAAGGCGTACTGCCAGCAACTCGGTGCAATTCATATGCCAACGCAGAAGGGGGCCCGTCCAAACCCCTGATACTGCGTGCACGTTGTACGTGGCACCCCAGCCAGGACCTCCAACCAACCACATCCACGGCTAAAACTCCCATCTTATCCTTCTGTCCCCTCACTGAGGCAGAAGTATCCAAACTTCTCCTCTCCAGCCATTCTACACCATGTCTTCTAGACCCAATCCCCTCACACCTTCTCCAAGCAATCTCTCCCACACTCTTACCAGCACTCACACACATCATCAACACATCCCTCCTCACAGGCATTTTCCCCACTGCATTCAAGCAGGCTCAGGTAACCCCACTGCTCAAAAAACCTACATTAAACACTTCTTATAGAAAACTACAGACCTGTCTCTCTCCTTCCATTCATAGTGAAAACACTCGAACGAGTTGTTTTCAACCAGGTATCATTGTTTCTTTCACAGAACAACAAACTGGATGCTAACCAGTCAGGTTTCAGGAGTGGCCATTCAACTGAGACTGCGCTACTCTCAATCACTGAAGCCTTGCGAATTGCAAAAGCTATTTCCAAATCATCAGTCCTCATTCTGCTGGATCTATCTGCCGCTTTTGACACTGTCAGTCATCAGATCCTCCTGTCCACCCTCTCATCACTGGGGATCATGGGGATGCCACTTCGCTGGTTTGAATCCTATCTCACTGGTAGGTCTTTCAGGGTGGCCTTGGGAGGGGAGGTATCGACAGCACATCAACTGGTCACTGGGGTTCTTCAGGGATCGGTTCTTGGACCCCTCCTCTTCTTCACATACACTACATCACTGGGTTCCAACATACAGGCTCATGGCTTCTCCTACCATTGCTACGCTGATGACACACAGCTCTATCTCTCTTTTCAACCAGATGATCCAACGGTAGCTGCACGCATCTCAGGCTGCCTAGCGGACATCTCGGCATGGATGAAAGAACACCACCTACAGCTCAACCTGGCAAAAACTGAGCTTCTTGTCTTCCCTGCCACTCCAGCTCTACAGCATGATTTCACCATCCAGCTAGGTTCTTCTACAATTACCCCATCAACTTCGGTCAGAAATCTTGGTGTAATCTTTGATGACCAGCTGTCCTTCAAAGACCACATTGCAAAGACTGCCCGATCTTGCAGGTTTGCACTACACAACATCAGAAAGATCAGGCCCTTTCTAACAGAGCATGCTACACAACTTCTTGTCCAGGCCCTTGTCATTTCTAGGCTGGACTACAGCAATGCTCTTCTGGCTGGACTTCCATCAAACACCTCTACAAATGATTCAGAATGCAGCGGCTCGACTGGTCTTCAACGAGCCCAAAAGAGCCCATGTTACACCTCTCTGTATCTCCTTGCACTGGCTACCGGTTACAGCTCGCATCAAGTTCAAGACATTGATGCTTGCATATAGAACAGCCACAGGCTCAGCACCCGACTACTTCCATTCACTATTACCAATCTACATCCCCTGCAGAAGTCTGAAATCCGCTAGTGAGCGACGCCTTGTGGTACCATCACAGAGAGGCTCAAAATCACTCTCCAGAACATTCTTGTTCACCGTTCATGGCTGGTGGAATGATATTCCCACCCCTATTCGGAATGCTGGATCCCTGTCAACCTTCAAGCAACAACTGAAAACTCATCTCTTTCGACACTACTTGACTTTATCCTAAATTTAAAAAACAGAAAACAAAAAAAAACATTGTCTTTCTCTTTATTTATTCCTTCCCTTGCTAGCTTGTACTTATTTGATCAATGCCTGAGACTTGGTATTACTAGCACTTCCTCTGTCTGTTTGCCTCTTTAAGATGAATCCCCAATTGTAAGTCGCTTTGGATAAAAGCGTCTGCAAAATGGCTAAATGTAAATGTAAAAACATACACTGTGTACTTTTTTATAGCCAACACGTATAAAACACGCTGGGTTATTGTTTCAATCCAAACGCTTGGTTGAGACTGTTGGGTTAGGAAGCTGGGTTGATTTGACCCAGTTTGAGTTGATATCAGTAATAACTAAGTAACCTGATGGTGCTGGGTTAGGAATGTGGAGGACGTGAAAGAGAGCATGCAGCAAGTCACGCGAGTTCAATCGCAAATGGTTCCTTGTGTGACGAAATCGGTGTCTGCGGTGGAAAATATGAGAAAACTAATCAAAGCACAGACGAGGGACAACTTTGAAACTTTCTGGATTATGTTCGTTTAAAACTGGACCAGTGAATGTGGTGAGCACAAACTGGAAACAGCTGGAATAGCGCTTGAGACGATCGAGTCGGTGTTTGGGGTACTCGTGACAGGAATGTGTCGAAAATACAAGAAAACTAATCGAAGCGAAGAGGAGAGAGATTTTTTAAACTGGAATGTGTTCTTTTAAAACTGGAGGGTTTTGTTCGAGTATGTTCTCACAACATTGAGCGGCGATTGAAACCGGGAACTGTGAACTAGTCAAAATGGTGCTTGAGAATGTGGATCAAAACGGTAAAATCAAAGAAGGTAAAATCCTGTCAGTACACTATAATAAACAGTTTGATTATTAATGTGTGTTTATCAGTGTTGGGGAAAGTTACTTTTAAAAGTAATGCATTACAATATTGCGTTACTCTCTAAAAAAACTAATTACATTACATTACTTTTGCGTTACTTTTTAAATATGAGCAGGGCTTGATTGATTGTTTTTAATATAAGAAGTTCTATTTATAGCAAATGTAAAATCCCTTTCACACCAAAAAGTGTAATGAATAAACCTCAGGCTGAAGGAAAAGTAAATTCACATCTGTACAGTAGAATCCAGGAGAAAAAGGTACAACACTCTTCAGCAATAAAAAAAACTAAGCATAATTGTTAGTTTATCTAAAGTCATTTTTGCTTATTAGTATGGTTGAACTGGATCATCAAAGGTCAGCAGCAAAGACATCGGTTAATAAAATGAGATTAGATACATTTGTGTTATTTAAAATATTTAATTATTGCAGGTTTGTGTCATATTCTGAGTTTGGATTTCACAGTTTTAATTCATTTTGATGAATACTAAATCAGTTTTTTGTTTTTTTTAGTCTAGAACTACAGTAACTTCATGTTCACACAGCGCACACAACACCTCTGTACTTCCGATTTCTCCCAATATGGGAACAGGAGACTTGTAAGTCAATAAATGGGAAAACAAAGTAACTGGCGTTACTTTTTGGAAAAAGTAACTCAGATATTTTCTTGTAAATTAAAAAGTAATGTGTTACTTTACTAGTTACTTGAAAAAAAGTAATCTGATTACGTAACTTGCATTACTTGTAATGCGTTACCCCCAACACTGGTGTTTATTGGTGTGATGGTTTGGCCATAATAGTTTAACCTCGTCAGTGGATGAAAAACATGAACAAATTGAACAAAATTTTAAATTTGTTCTTAAACAAGCTTTTCAAAAGAATTTGGTTTAACTGTATAAACTGTATAAGTATGGAGTTGCTTTGTTTTTTTCTGAACTGGTATAATAAATGTTTCTCTTTTATTATCTGTTGCCTGTGTTGTTACTGTTGTCATATTGTGTGTGATTTTAATTTAAAAGCCCATTTTGGGTTAATTTAACCCAGCAGTAGGCCTATAGTAAATTTCAAACAATATTTGAATTGAATAAAACAGTCCATCGTGTTTATTGATATATTATCTGATATATAATGTATGTGTAGTGAATTTTGCTTTCACCAACCTAAGGAGGCGAAATAGTGTAGTGATGTGTACTCACGTCACAGGTGACGTTATGATTTTTTGGATCATGTGTCACTTAAGGTGTGGTTAGGAGTACATCACATAAGAAAGATTGGTGGGATAACTAACTTGTAGAACCTTACTGCATTATCAACACAAGGAAGACACAAGTGTAATAAAATAAATTTTATTAACAAAAGATAGATGAGAGTAATCAACAACTACTAAATGAATACCATGAATGAAAAAGGAATAAAGTGCGTAAGATGCATAAAATGCAAGTGATTATGTTGGATGTTGCTATGTCAGAGCTACATTATCTGGAAAGATAAACTGTCACTACTCTGAAACAAGTAAGGTGAAGAACCTTATTATGCATCAAACAAATACATGAAAGATTTGCTATAAACTGCAATCAGCTATATAACATCTAATGTCAATTAGAAAAATCATATACTGATAATACACAACAATGCCAAGGTCTCTGGAAGAGGTTTGGATAGGTGATAGTTACGTTCTCTGTGGGTGAGTGAGCAGTCCGGTGGCGGTGACTTCCTCCACTGGTTGTGCTGGTAACAATGCAGTGGGGAAAGGAGCAGGAATCCGTTTCGACAGCCTTGAACACAAAGCGCTGGCTGATGCTGATCTCCTGGAGCACCAAAGGGTCCCAAAATCTGGAACACGCAGATGTGACCCTGAAGTAGGTGCAGAAGGTCCTTAGCCTGGAACACACAAGCAAAGGTACCTTGGAGTGAAAGTTTGCTCTCCGGAGCTTAACCTTGTTGCAAATGTCTGTGTGTCTTCTGCCTCTCTGGGCTAGAGACTCAGAATTGGTCGATCCGCTTTGTCTCTCTAGGATGGAGACTCAGGACGTGCTGCATCTGTTGTTGTCTCGCTGGACGAAGACTCTGAATGAAGTCTGAACGTAGATTATGTCTTTCCTCGCAGGCTGGAGGCTCAGAATGTAGTCGTATCTGTTGCTGCCTCAAAGCTGCAGACTCAGGACTTGGTATCTGTTGTTGCCTCTTCCCTCACGGCCAGAGGTTTCGGTGTTTCTGTTAGAGTCTCTCTCTTTCGGGACTCAGACTCAGAACGGAGGTTGATCTGCTATTGTCTCACCCTTTCAGGGCTCAGACTCAGAACCTTTGTTTCTGTTGCTACCTTCCCTGTAACAGGCCGGAGACTCAGAACAAGGAGTGTCTTTTGGAAAGATACCTTTATCCCTTTCCGATGAGGAGGAGATTGCAATCTGGCGCTTCTCCATTTCCAGGCTGTGATTGGCTATTTCCATCAGAGAGGGTGGACACGGTGTGGCCCACCCTTCTTTCCTCCTGTGGAACTTATTTGCATAGTCCAAACACACATTTAGAAAAGTGTCACTAAAGTTTTACCAATGCATCATTCACTTACCAAACCACAACCAGAATACCTTTGGCAATGTTACGAACACATTAAATCCAAACATGATGGAAGAAGATTGAACTGTCATGCATAAATTCATTTGTCCATTAACAGCTGAGTTTGTGAAAGATGTTGCACTACACATTGCTGTCACTGAGAATACTTATTTCTCTGAATAAGTATGAGATGTGTGTGTTGTAGTGTGCATCAGTTTTAAGGTTTGAAAACATAGTTATGAATGGATTTGGATGGATCTCTGTGATCTCTCTTTGTTTCACACACTGCTGCTGCATCCAGAGGTCCTAAGGAATTTTTATGGCGGTCACAGGCCAAAACCTGAGGAATCAGTCTGTTGGTGGGTGAAGGGCAGAAACTGAATTTTGACCAATGAGAAGTCCTGTCCTTCCCGGGCTTTGTTCCAAAGGTCTTCTCCTTGCCCTCTCAGAGGTGTCTGGCCATTGTCCTGGCATCTTTATCTGATGGACAGTTTAGTTATGTTAGTCCACCAAGATCCAATCAAAATGTAGCAAACCTTTGTCCATTATAGTGGTCAGAGAAGGGCCCTGCCATAAACTGGGCCCTGGAATGTGCTGTCCACTACATATCGCCGCTGTCGGGCGGAATCCTCGTATCTCCAAAACCATTATTTTTCAGGAAATTAAAAAAACGGCATATTTTTTGAGTTATTAAACATTGTATCGTTAAAGTTGGTATTATAACTTATATTGCTATCATATACTGTTGTGTACCAACATTAAGACAACATTTCCCCAAAATCATGTTTAATCGGAGATACGAGATTTATGACTTGGGAGCAGGGAGATACGAGATCACGCTGTCATTGATAAGAATGGTACGGACACAGACATCGCTGCTGCCAGCAGTGTTCATCAAAGTCTGCGGTCGCGTTGAGCCTTTTGACAAGAGACAAGGCTTTAAGAGCTAATCAAAGCTAATGATTGTGGTTACATACATCTTCCTAAACTCTATTTTTTAAAACGTTAGAGCTATGAGTGTTGCAATACCAAAATAAAACGATAAACTAACTAGGCTGTCTAATAGGCGGAAATTAATCTGCACGCAAACAAAGTCGGCGGTCGCATTGAGCCCTTTGACAAGAGAAAAGGCTTCAGTAGTTAACCAAAGCTAACGACTGTGGTTACATACATCTTTCTGAACTCATTTACCTCAGAGGACGTGTTGCTCGACGAGGATTCGTTGCGACTTTCAATCTTGAGGAGCAGGGACGTGCAGAGAGTTCCTCAGAGGCAGGGGCTCAAATGTAAAACAGGCAATGTAAAAAAAAAAAAAAATATATATATATAGGTCAAAAGTTTGGATACATTACTATTTTATATTTTTGTAAGAAGTCATTTATGGTCATCAAGCCTGCATTTATTTGATCAAATTTTTAATATACTTTAAAATACATTTTATGCAGTTCTGATTTATTATCAATATTGGAAACCTGTGATACTTTTTTTCAGGATTCTTTGATTAATAGAAAGTTTAAAAAGCACAGCATTTATTTAAAATATATATTTTGTAACAATATACATTGAAAAGCTTGAGGTTTTGAATAAATGCTGTTCTTTTTATTTTTTTATTTATCAATGAACCCCAAAAAAGGTTCCAAAAATAAATAAATAAATAAATAAATAACCAGCACAAATGTTTCCAATATTGATAATAAATCAGCATATTATATCTGAAGGATCATGCACTGAAAACTGGAGTAATGATGCTGAAAATTCAGCTTTGATCACAGAAATAAATGATATTTTAAAGTATATTAAAATAGATAAACATTCTTTTAAATTGTAATAATATTTCACAATATTACAGTTTTTCTGTATTTTTAATCAAATAAATGTAGGTTTGATGAGCATAAGACACTTTCATAATGCTGCATAATTATCAAAAATGGTAATATGATAAAATTCTTTCGTCACCATTTCGCCAGCCTACACTTCACATAATAGGCCTGTAGGTGGCACTTGGGCTTCATTAATTATGATAGTTTCATGAAATAGTAAATGGTGCTTCATACACAAGCATCCATTTTCTCAGCGATGCAATTTGATTTATAAAATGAGACAAACCGCAGATCCAGATCGCTCTACAAATAAGCTTGTCTGCCCCATGTCATTTTCAACCGATTTATGAATAAGAACGGAAAATGTCTGCTCCAATTCACATTATTGTCCAATGAAATGTGTCAGATCATGACTGGTTGGTGTATTATACATGACAAACGGGCATTGATGAATTATGTAATATTCTCTAAACTATATAATATATGGATTTTTTATAAAATCGACACACTAACTTTGATTACTGATGGAAAAAAAAAAGTTTAAAATATTGTTTGGTTTATTTTCTTTCCTTCCCGTCGATCTATTCACTGAAAGAACCATATATGCTTGAGAGCCTAGGTTTCCGGACAGACTGTGGAATATCAGTCAGTCGAGCAAAATGCACGCAACCCATAACAGCCTCAGATTGACAGATATCTAAAAATAAACAGGAATTTTCCGACTTTTGAGTGATTAGTTACCGTTTTGTGCACATTGTCATGTTAATTATAATTCAAATTCATTTTGTTTTATTGACTACAATATCATTGCTATTTGTCTGAGAGGTTCACTTTTGAATAATTTTGATAAAGGGCAGGGGCTTGAGCCCCCAAAGCCCCCCCTTCTGCACGTGCCTGTTGAGGAGACATAATGCCGCGGGGCTCCCGCGGAGTGAAGAAGAGGTGGAGTTACGAGGATTCTCAGACAGTTTAAGTGTCCAATGGAGTTAAGAGATTTGCGCTCAAGCTATTTTCAACACTTTAGATTGGTTATTAATTTGTAAAAATAACAGACCCACGTGGGGACTGACCAATAGCATAGATTTGTGAAAAAATATGAAATTGACAAAATTTGGACGTACGAGGTTTCTGCCCGACAGCGACGATATGTATGTATGTATGATCTATTGTATAAACCAGCGGTTCTCAATCCCAGTCCTCGCGTACCCCCGCTCTGCATATTTTGGATGTCTCTCTTTGTTAACACACCTGATTCAGATTGTCAGCTCATTAGAAATGAGCTCCGTGCATGAACTGTGTTCCGATTGATATGGTCCCTACACAGTGTTCTTTGCTCCCTACTCCCTGAGCAGGGGAAATCCGTTTAAGTTTACTTCACTTCAGAAACATTCATTCACGGATTTGCACTGCGCAGCGTCTTCACACACAGACAAAACTTACTAGAGAAGCGTGAAGTGACACAATATACCTCTGTAAATAAATATAATTTAAATTCATGTCTCGCACACTTCTATGCCCTTTGAATGGAACATACTGTGATCTCCACTTCGCAGGTCACTTACGGTCGAATAGAACAAACGTCTGAAGCGTTTAAGAGAAACATACAAAATGTGCAGAGCGGGGGTACACGAGGACTGGAATTGAGAACCGCTGGTATAAACAATCGTTTCAGAGCAAGTTGTTGTAGCCATTTACCCTGTAACTACATGGAATAAGGGTGGAACAAGCACTGCTTTAAATTAAAGCCTGCAAATGTTGTGTTTACCCAATAACTACATGGAATGGGGGGAACAAGCACCGTTTTAAATTACAGACCGCAAATGTTGTATTTACCCTGTAGCTACATGGAATAAAGGGGAACAAGCACCACTTTAAATTAAAGCACGCAAATGTTGTATTTACCCTGTAACTACATGGAACAAGGAGGTAACAAGCACCACTAATTTACAGTCCGCAACTGTTGTATTTACCCTGTAACTACATGGAATAAGGGGGGAACAAGCACCACTAATTTACAGCCCGCAACTGTTGTATTTACCCTGTAACTACATGGAATAAGGAGGTAACAAGCACCACTAATTTACAGCCCGCAACTGTTGTATTTACCCTGTAACTACATAGAATAAGAGCAGAACAAGCACCGTTTTAATTACTCACCCTCATGTCGTTCCAAAGCCGTAAGACATTCGTTCATCTTCGGAACACAAATTAAGATATTTTGGATAAAATCCGAGAGCTCTCTGACCCTCCCATAGACAGCAAGGTTCATGAAACTTTCAAAGTCCAGAAAGGTACCAAAAACATTGTCAAAACATTCCATGTGACTTCAGTGGTTCAACCGTAATTTTATGAAGCTACGAGAATACTTTTGTGTGCAAAAAAACTGAAATGATGACTTTATTCAACAATTTCTTCTCTTCAATGTCGGTTCAGGGCACACGTTCACGAGGGCACTACGACGCATGCGTGTTGCGCTGCTGACATATATTCAGATGCGTCCGCGCCTTGTTTACAAGCAGAGGAAGACGCATGCATCGTAGTGCCCTCGTGAACCCACGTCCTTAACTGACTAATATGGTGTTAC
This sequence comes from Spinibarbus caldwelli, assembly GCA_039654775.1. NCBI lineage: Eukaryota > Metazoa > Chordata > Actinopteri > Cypriniformes > Cyprinidae > Spinibarbus > Spinibarbus caldwelli. The sequence goes on from CM077218.1 coordinate 9,721,821, forward strand.
TCATGCAGTGATTCATGTAGGATATCAGAGCAAATCAGACAATTTAAGATTCGATCAGATTGGTGTTAGAACCACCAAAAGAGCCAAATTCCACAAAGAGGCCCAGGATCCCGAGACAACAGGATGTTCGTCATAAATCTGTCCACGGTACCCTGGCGCCATGAGTCTGGAGCAAGCCTAACCAATAAGCCTCTTTCACAGAACAGTTTGCAACATTCAAACAAAAGAACACTTATTGACACGTCCAACTCAGGAAGGAGTGTGTCAAATTTGGGGCAAGTAATCAAGATTAATGGTCAAAGAGATGCACCGTGTGACCGTCACATGTAAATCTGTGATAGAAATCACGAGCTACAGACTTTCTTGGGCGGGTCCCCCCACCCAAGATACAGACCAGACTGAAATTCCTTTGTTCACAGAACATGTCCTTATGTTCTACACAGAACTACAGAGACTGTCTTTTCCATATGCACCTAAAATCATCTTAAACGGACTTATGAGCAACTAATCATTTCTATGCATAACTCCATATCATGTTTATACGTAACCCACACAATTGACGATCATGTTTTAATCACATATTATGTGTGTCTTTTAATAACTATTGAATGGCTTAAGTGTTCATATTCATGTTTAGTATGTGTGTGTTTGAAAAATCATGCTTTAAACGTTTCTTCCAATCAATTCTTTGTCAAATGTATCACAGTCTTGTTATAGAAATCATGTCCAAAATTATATTGAAATTATATATACAAGAGTGGGAAAATTCGGACCATGTGACTGATACAAGATTTATGTATTGGGAGAAGAAACGAGCTAAGATCATATCTTATTAGTCAAGACACTCATTGGGAGGTGTCCAAAAGCCAAGTTTAAAAACTCAGGGCACCATCAAATTTCTCTTCTCTTCCAACTTTTTAGCCATGCTTTTTGTCATCACTTTCTGCGTTCTTTGAACGCCGTTCCAGCGTGCTTCGGCCTGCACGCCAGCTGCTACCACGATGAGAAGAAAAACCACCCAGTCTCGTTACATCATTTTATTCTTTTACTTTAGTTTCTTTTCTTTCCGTTGAGTTTCATGTTCAAAAGTTAAGTTTGCCGCAAAGTCCAGCTCCAACTGCACCCGCTTCAAACTTCAACCAGCAACTGACTCCAAAACCATCTTCAGCCAACGCCCAACCATTGGCGTCCTGTCAGGATTGTCTTGTGTTCCCCTTCCTCTTGTATGCCCATATTTGGTTAGTTTCCTGTTCCTGTGTTTATTAGTTAATTATTGTCCAGCTGTGTGTTTAATAGTGTGTTCTGCCCTGTGTTTCCTGTCAAGTATTGAACGTCATATCTGTCTGTCACGTGAGTGTTTCCTGCCTGTTCTTTGTACCATTCAGTTTGATTTATTAAAGACTCTTGTTTAGAAGTATTCCACGTCTCCCCGTTCCTGGTATCCGTCTTCCCTGTGAAAACGTGACACTTCCCAAGACATCACTTCAAAGACTACTGAACTTCCAGCCAATCAACAACTCGGGAAACCCCCTTCCCTGCAATGACTATGACAGAAGGGAATCCCTTAACACAAAGACAACGCAAGTAAAACAACTCAAGATTCTAACTGAGCTGGTGCATTTAATATAAATTTTATCTTCATTGAGAAACTCAATGCGAGGGTTAAATTAGTGATTGATGGTTGTTCAGGTCTATGCAATTGCACATATTGCTATAAACTTGGGATTTCACGTTTTCATTCTCTAAACTCATCCTTTCCTCACTTTCTCTTTCTGCAACGTGTGAATGTGTGAATGTGTGAATGCGTGTGCTCATGTGTTAGATTAGTTTATGTCTTAGATTTATAAATAAAGTCTTATTTATATTGAAAAGAGAAGTATCTTGTGTTTTGTGCTTACAAGTTAATGTCTTAAACTGCCGATCTTGTTACTGTGCTTATTAATAGTGTTTTCACTATATTTTGGATTTTAATATCCAGTGCAGAGTTGATGTTATACTGCTCATTCAATGAATCACCGGCCGACTCAGTGATCAGCTGTAAAACAGTGATTCTGTTCAAATTCCCTATAAAATCATAAATGATTCCCTTTGAGCTAAATTGACCTCGTTTCCCTTACATTATTTTACATATTACCCTACATTCATATGACTCATCTCGTAGTGTTACGGGGCTGACGAGACGTGAGACGTGCGGATCCATGTGCAAGGCTTTATTGTAAAACATGGTCAAACACACAGGCAGGGTCAGACGATGGCAAACAGGTATAACACAGGCAAAACAAAGAGTAGACCTAGGGCAAGCGTGGGTCTTCGATCAGCGAACAATATCCAAAGGGCAAGGCAGAGAGAGTAAATCCAGGTAAACAGCAATAATCCAAATGAGGGGCAAACAGAGTCCGATCGGCAAGGCAAGGGTTAATCCAGGAAACACGGGCAGAAATCAAAACACGGGGAAACAGGCAAGGCAAGACTAAGACAACTCAGAGGGCTTCGTAGGGTAGCTATCACTAGGATATTTGCGTACAATACTCGGCGATCTGACTGAGGAAGTCCATGGCTTAAGTAGTGTGTGTGATTGCGAGATGGGTATCAGGTGTGAGCATGTGATTAGGGAAATGGCTGCTGGGAAATGAAGTCCGGGGTAGTGTGTGGTGTGAGAGTCAATGTGATGGAAGGGTGACCTCTGGTGGCGAACAAATGGAGGCCCCCCCCCCCAAGGAGCGGCTTCCAGACGCTCCAAACATTACACAATCCAAGAGGGTGGTGGAGCGGAGGCGGAACAGAGGGAGGGAGGGACGGAGGGCCAGGTCCACTTGGGAGTGGAGAGGTCGAGGACCGAGGCAGAACAGGGCACCAAGGCGGAGCAGGCAGGACTGGAGCCCACCAGGGCGGAGCAGACGAGGCTGAAGCCCTCCAGGGTGGCGCAGACGAGGCTGAAGCCCTCCAGGGTGGCGCAGACGAGGCTGAAGCCCTCCACGGCGGCGCAGACGGAGCAGGAGCCCACCAGGGCGGAGCAGACGGAACTGGAGCCCACCAGTGTGGAGCAGACGACCTCCACGGCGGAGCAGACAGAGCAGGAGACCTCCACAGCAGAGCAGACGGAGCAGGAGACCACCACGGCAGAGCAGATGACCACCAGACCGGAATTGTAGACCACCTCCACGGCGGAGCAGACGGGGCAGAAGACCTCCACGGCAGAGCAGGAGAACAGCACGATGGATCAGGAACCCACAGCAGAGACTGGGACCTAGGGAAAACTGAGACACAAGAGACAGGCAGAGCATATATGGCCTCAAGGACTGAGGCAGGGAACATAAGAAGTTCATTGATCTTTTCCCGGGCTAACAGTTCATTAGTGGGCTCCGTGGTCGTGATAGGGCAGGACGAGAGTTCAGGGACAGCCTGCATAGCCGTTTCAGGGCAGTACGGGAGCTCATAGACGGCCTTCATAGCCGTGACAGGGCTAGACGAGGATTCGCAGACGGATACCACTGACGCCTCTGGAGGTTCTGCAGCAGTTGCCGCCACCTCTGGAGGTTCTACAGCGGTACCGTAGGAAATGAGAGGGAGTTCTTTGCTGGGTGCCACCCCCATAAAAGGGTCTGAACTAGGCAACAATGCCTCTGGAGACACAGCAGCGAGCGACACTACCCCAAGAGGTTCTGCAGCATCAGCCGCCACCTCTGGAGACATCTCAGTGGACGCCGCCACCTCAGGCAGTTCGGTGGTGGTGTATGCAGCCCAAATGCAACATAAAACGATTCCCATCATGGGAAGCGCTTTGGACAGGGGACTCAGTTCAGTGACAGGAGGGCTAGAGTGAGTGGGTTTGGGGATACCAGCAGCACGTGCAGACATCAGTGGTGTATCCCTCACACTGGATACCAGACTGCGAAATCGAAGCACTGACCTTGAATATCTGGATGTAACGCACAGGACGTCACAAGACTCTGGATGATCAACTGTGACGTGACGATACTCTGGCGGATCAGCTGTGACGTGACGATACTCTGGCGGATCAGCTGGTACGTGACGAGGCTCTGGCAGATCAGCTGAGACGTGACGAGGCTCTGGCAGATCAGCTGAGACGTGACGAGGCTTTGGCAGATCAGCTGAGACGTGCTGGGACTCTGGACGATCAGCAGTGACGTGCTGGGACTCTGGACGGTCAGCAGTGACGTGCTGGGACTCTGGACGGTCAGCAGTGACGTAACGTGGTTCTGGAGGGTCAGTGGTGTCGTGAAGGGACTCCGGAAGGTCAGCGGAGACATGGAGAGGCTCTGGAAGATCCACTGAGATGCGAAGAGATTCTGGTAGATCAGTGGAGGCGTGACTAGACTCTGGTAGATCAGCTGTGACGTGATGAGGCTCTGGCGTGACGTGACGAGGCTCTGGCAGATCAGCTGATACGTGACAAGGCTTTGGCAGATCAGCTGATACGTGACGAGGCTTTGGCAGATCAGCTGAGACGTGACGCGATTCTGGACGATCAGCAGTGACGTGCTGCGACTCTGGACGATCAGCAGTAGCTTGGCTTGACTCATGACGATCAACGGTAGCTTGACTGGGTTCATGAAGATCAATGGTGACCTGACTTTGCTCATGAAGATCAACTGTGGCTTGACTTTGCTCATGAAGATCCACTGCGACTTGGCTTGATTCACGGAGAACATCCATAACTTGACTTGGCTCTTTAAGATCAACTGTGACGTGACTTGGCTCAGGAATGACAGTTGTGACATGACGGAACGTCGTGGTGGCCGCCATTTTGTGAACGGGCAGGGTCAGACGATGGCAAACAGGTATAACACAGGCAAAACAAAGAGTAGTCCTAGGGCAAGCGTGGGTCTTCGATCGGCGAACAATATCCAAAGGGCAAGGCAGAGAGAGTAAATCCAGATAAACAGCAATAATCCAAACGAGGGGCAAACAGAGTCCGATCGGCAAGGCAAGGGTTAATCCAGGAAACACGGGCAGAAATCAAAACACGGGGAAACAGGCAAGGCAAGACTAAGACAACTCAGAGAGCTTCGTAGGGTAGCTATCACTAGGATATTTGCGTACAATACTCGGCGATCTGACTGAGGAAGTCCATGGCTTAAGTAGTGTGTGTGATTGCGAGATAGGTATCAGGTGTGAGCATGTGATTAGGGAAATGGCTGCTGGGAAATGAAGTCCGGGGTAGTGTGTGGTGTGAGAGTCAATGTGATGGAAGGGTGACCTCTGGTGGCGAACAAATGGAGGTCCATGGACCAGATTCATGACACGTAGTTAGTTCTTTATTAGTTCTTGATTAATACATGTCTTAAAGGGATCATCAGATGCGAAATGCACTTTTACAAGCTGTTTGAACATAAATGTGTGTTGGCAGTGTGTGTACACATCCACACTATAATGATAAAAATCCACCCTGTGTTTTGTTTTTAATCTACTAAAACCATTACCCCTTTCTCAAATCAAGCCGTTCTCAGCTTCTTGTCTGTGTGACGTCATACAGATCCAGGCCCTCCCACGATTGTTTGACTAACAGTAGCATTTCAGCACAGACTGGACTGGTGTCTTACCTTATACCCGCCCTGAGTGAGCTGTCGTCAGTCCGCCATTGTTTCACCGCCGGAGCAGATGTAGACAAGAATGTCTGTCGCAAAGCTGCTACAACCACTGCCACCTTGGGTCGTAAAGCCGCTGCCATCAGTTGGCGGATGGCTGGCTGTTTTACAGCTAACTTGTGTTGTATCGTGTATATTTGCCGCAGGCCCCGGGACCGGGACCGAAGGAAATCATTAAAGTCAAAGTGATTTTATTTATGAAAGCTGTCTCGTCACACATGCTCCAACCAAAGTTCAAAATAAACAAAAATAAATCAACAAAATATTCCAATTAAACTGCACAAAACTTAAAAATAAAACATGCTGAGAGCAGCAAAACTAGGCATAGCCCCTAGCCTCAAGGTACAGGCCTCTGACACAGCAGTCTCACATCTGACAGGAACGCATTTCCAGTATTTAGTTTCTCATGCGACAATAAAGGATGCATATCACTCTGTCCCACGGGCAGCTTTAGGACTCTCTGATCACTGTTTGGTTCATCTTATACCGACCTACAGGCAGAAACTGAAATTGGCTAAACCTGTATTAAGGACTGTAAAAAGGTGGACTAATGAAACAGAGCAGGTTTTAAAAGCCTGTTTCGACCTCACTGACTACGTTTACATGGACATCAATACTCCGATTTTAATACGATTAAGACAATACTCTGATTAAAAATCTACCATGTAAACAGATTTTTGATTACCTTAATCTGGCTAAAGTCATAATTGAAGTAAACAGATCGAATTAAGACATGTGGAGTATTCCTATTTTAGTCGCATTATTGAGGTGCAGTACAGACATGTAAACACCTTAATCACACTATTACCGTCGTGTAGGACTTTTCGCCGCATTTTGCGACAGGATACACACATGGCAGTGGTCAACCGTTTAACGGCAAATAAAAAAGCTTCAACACCGCCGTTGTCTGTAAGCACGTACAAATAATTAACTGCACTTGAAGCTTTCATAACATTAAAAATGAAACGCCCAAAACTGTATATGGCATGATAACGAAGACGAACTATATGTTTATACGAAAAATTCTGGAGGGGACATCGGATGGCATCACGTGGTGACATAATGACGTGTGCCATTAATTAATCTATGTACTATAACGTTATTCTAAAAGCAACTCATGTAAACACCTTAATCATAATATTGTCTTATTCAGAATAAGGTAAATAATTAGATTACTCATGTCCATGTAAACATAGTCATTGATTGGAGTGTTTTTGAAGCTGCTGCAAATGATCTGGATGAGCTTACAGAGACTGTAACATCTTATATCAGTTTCTGTGAAGATATGTGCATTCCTACCAGGACTCATTTAACAACAAAGACAAACCGTGGTTCACTGCAAAACTCAGACAGCTCCGTCAGGCCAAAGAAGATGCTTACAGGAAGGAGGACAAAGTCTTCTATAAACAGGCCAAATACACACTGGAAAAGGAGATCAGCGTGGCAAAGGAATTATTTTGAAAAGTTAAGGATTCAGTTCACATCAGTGTGGAAAGGTCTGAAAGACATCCCCAACTACAAGACACCATCCCCCAGCACTGTGGAGAATCAACAACTGGCAGACGATCTGAATGAGTTTTATTGCAGGCTTGAAAAAAAAAACCACACCCACACTGAACACCTCTCTACACAACCATTAACACCTCCAGCAACCCCCATCTCCCCCACACCTGCAATTCAGATCAGCGAAGACGATGTGTGCCAGGTCTTCCGGAAGCAGAAAAGGAAAAAAGCACCAGGCCCAGATTGTGTTACACCAGTCTGTCTGAAATCCTGTGCTGACCAGCTGGCTCCCATCTTCACACAGATCTTCAACAGATCACTGGAGCTGTGCAAAGTCCCTTCATGCTTCAAATGCCACCATCATCCCCATCCCAAAGAAATACAAAATTACAGGACTAAATGACTACAGACCTGTGGCTCTAATGTCTGTGGTCATGAAGTCATTTGAAAAACTGGTGCTGGCCTACCTGAGGGACATTACTGGACCCTTGCTGGATCCTCTTCAGTTTGCCTACAGAGCAAACAGGTCTGTGGATGATGCAGTCAACATGGGACTACATTATGTTCTGCAACATCTAGACAGACCAGGAACTTATGTGAGGAACCTGTTTGTGGACTTCAGCTCGGCCTTTAACACTATCATTCCAAACCTCCTCCTGCCCAAACTAACTCAGCGCTCCGTGCCCACCTCCGTCTGTCAGTGGATCACCAGCTTCCTGACAGACAGGCAGCAGCTAGTGAGGCTGGGAAAATTCACATCTAGCACCTGTACGATCAGCACTGGAGCTCCTCAGGGCTGTGTTCTCTCCCCGCTGCTCTTCTCTCTCTACACCAACGACTGCACATCTAATGACCCCTCTGTCAAGCTCCTGAAGTTCGGAGACGACACCACACTTATTGGCCTCATTCAGGATGGTGACGAGTCTGCTTACAGACTAGAGGTTAAAGAGCTTGGCAGTCTTAACAACCTGGAGCTGAACAGACTCAAAACAGTGGAGATGACCGTGGACTTCAGGAGAAACCCCCTGCACTCCCCCCACCCCCCTGCACTCCCCCCACTGACCATAATGGACAGCACTGTGGAGTCATTCGGGTTCCTGGGCACCACCATCTCCCAGGACTTGAAGTGGGACGCTCACATTGACTTCACTGTTAATGCCTTGTATGTCAGACAGCAGAACTGTGCACTTTAAATCATATCCTCATTGTCTTTTGGTCTTTCTCTAGATGCTCTCGCTGGCTCTGGGCTCACTAAGGATGAAGAGACCACAGCAACATCTGGGCCAGATGAGGCAACAAGGGCAGCTGGAGTGATGAAATGAAATTTGGCAAGAAATGAAATGCTGACACCATGCATTGTATAATGTTTTACTCAGTATAAATTTTTTTACAGGTATTCATGGAGAGCAGGCACACAAATGTTTGGAGCAGACACAGCGGCAGCCAGATTGTTCTCCCACTCTTGCCTCAAGGTTGTGGGACTATAAGACTGCACAGTACAATTTTACAAGTAAATACAACAAGTGACTGAGTCATGATATTCACACTGAGCAATCGGAGTAAAGTGACCATTTATAGTATTGCACGTTGGCCTTCACACTGATATGCACAGTAAGTTTATACAAAAGTACAATTTAACTGGAATGAGTAACTGTAGTGATTTAGTGACTAGATATAGTATTGCACATTGACAAGATATAGTATTGCACATTGACATATAGTGTATATTACTGTCTTCATGGTCTTCCTCATCCTCTCACTCAGCAATGTGTCCCCAGTGAGAAGAGTGAGATTGTGAAGCACAGCGGAGCAGCAGAACTGGCACAGCTGTCTTGAGATGGCTGTAGGATGTGGATTCACCGTCTGTAAATACATGATTGTTAGAACAATAAGTTTGAATAAAACTTTGTTTCATCTGTTGTTGACAGATGTATTTATTTATTGTGATGCCTACTTTTATTCATCTTTTACTCATTTATTCATCTTTCCTATTGTTGTCAGTAAATAAAATAAATGTCATTAATTCATGCATTAATTCATTACTTGACTGAAAATTCATGCATTCACATCAGCTGCATTTGTCTAACTAGTGTATATTCCTGCATAGCTATGGCATACGACAAAACAAATTACATTTTGCTTGCTTTACTAAAACATCTAATTTCAGTAAAAAAAATAAAAAATAAAATAATTATTTGTTAGCATTTATCATTATTATTCTGTGTAAGTGTTGGAGTGGGCTAGCAATGCAGTTCATTATGGTGTAATCTTAATTTTTAAATAGTAATATTCAAATTTTTTTTGACTATAAAGTCAGTCTTCTCCAAAAGGGAGATCTTCAAGCAGCTGCCCGACATCTCCTTAGTGCAAACATTGCAAACACTGAGGAAAACTGTACTAGGTAGTAGGGATGTGCCCGAATAGCGAATACGTATTCGGAAAGTCACGGAAAACGAACAATGCATTCTACGGAGCCACAAAAGGGACATGGTTAGCCGCTTGCTAGCAGTAATTCAATTAAATTCAAGTTTATTTGTATAGCGCTTTTCACAATACAAATCATTGCAAAGCAGCTTTACAGGAAATTAAGTTTCTACAATATATTTATATATTGTAGAAACTTAATATATTTAACTTATGGCGAAATTTGGTAGTTCTGTATGTTGTCTGAGGGTAGGCATCATCTGAGGTCCTCTGAGGGGTTGGCATCATCTCTTCTCAGGTGTTCTGGATCCAGACTGAAGCTTGTGTAAATCCTAGGCAGAAACAGAGAAACAAATAGAGACATAATTAGCGTAGCTGCTGTTCCAACCAAACAAAAATTATTTGTTCAATCCAAGCTAAAGGACAATAATGTGTGTTTGATCAGATATAACTGCAGTACAAGATTATGAGATGGATTATGTGAATGCTTGGCTAAAGAGATGTCTTTAATCTAGATTTAAACAGAGAGAGTGTGTCTGAACCCCGAACGTTATCAGGAAGGCTATTCCAGAGTCTGGGAGCCAAATGTGAAAAGGCTCTACCTCCTTTAGTTGACTTTGTTATCCTAGGTACTACCAAAAGTCCAGAGTTTTGCGACCTTAGGGAGCGTGATGGATTGTAGCGTGGTCGAAGACTAGTTAGGTACGCAGGAGCTAAACCATTAAGGGCCTTATAGGTAAGTAATAATATTTTGTAACTGATGCGGAACTTAATAGGTAGCCAGTGCAGGGACTGTAAAATTGGGGTAATATGATCATATTTTCTTGACCTGGTAAGGACTCTAACCGCTGCATTTTGGACTACCTGTAGCTTGTTTGTTGAAGATGCAGGACAACCAGCTAGCAGTGCATTACAATAGTCCAGTCTCGAGGTCATGAATCCATGAACTAGCTTTTCTGCATCAGAAACAGGTAACATGTTTCGTAGCTTGGCAATGTTTCTAAGATGGAAGAATGCTGTTTTTGTAACATGGGAAATATGATTTTCAAAAGACAAGTTGCTGTCTAATATAACACCCAGATTTTTGACTGTAGAGGAAGTAACAGTACATCCGTCTAGTTGCAAATTATAATCCAAGAGATTCTGTGTACTGTTTTTTGGTCCAATAAGTAGTATCTCTGTCTTATCTGAATTTAATAGGAGAAAATTATTGGTCATCCAATCTTTTACATTTTTAACACACTCTGTCAGCTTAGGTAATTTAGAAGTTTCATCTGGTTTTGTTGAGATATATAGTTGAGTATCATCAGCATAACAATGGAAACTAATCCCGTATTTTCTAATAATATTACCAAGGGGCAAACTGTATATTGAACATAGCAGAGGACCTAGGACAGATCCTTGTGGTACTCCATACTTTACTGGTGATAATTGAGATTACTCCCTGTTTAAATAAACAAAGTGGTAGCGATCAGACAGGTAGGATCTAAACCATCTTAAAGCATGCCATTGAATACCCGTATAGTTTTGTAATCGATCTATGAGTATGTCATGATCTATAGTGTCGAACGCAGCACTAAGATCAAGTAAAACTAGCAATGAGATGCAGCCTTGGTCTGACGCAAGCAGCAAGTCATTTGTAATTTTAACAAGTGTGGTTTCTGTGCTATGGTGGGGCTTGAAACCTGACTGAAATTCTTCATAGAGATAATTTTTTTTGCAAAAAAGAGCACAACTGAGCAGGCACAACTTTTTCTAAAATTTTAGACATAAACGGAAGATTAGAAATGGGTCTGTAATTTGCTAGTTCATTAGGATCTAGTTGTGGTTTTTAAATAAGAGGCTTAATAACCGCCAGCTTGAATGATTTTGGGACGTGACCTAAAGATATCGATGAGTTAATAATATTGAGAAGCGGTTCTTCTGCTACAGGTAACAACTCTTTCAGTAATTTAGTGGGTACAGGATCTAATAGGCATGTTGTTGGTTTAGATGCAGTGATAAGTTTATTTAGCTCTTCCTGTCCTACAGTTGTAAAGCACTGCAGTTTTTCTTTGGGTGTGATGAATGGAGCTGAAGTACTAGACGCTGCAGAATCTACATTTGTTATTGTATTTCTGATGTTATCTATCTTATCAGTGAAAAAATTCATAAAGTCATTACTATTAAATTGTGAGGGAATATTTAGATCGGGTGGCGTCTGTTTATTTGTTAATCTAGCCACTGTGCTAAATAAAAACCTTGGATTGTTTTGGTTATTTTCTATGAGTTTGCGGATATGCTCTGCCCTGGCAGCTTTTAAAGCCTGTCTATAGTTGGACATACTGTTTTTCCATGCAATTCTAAAAACTTCCAAGTTAGTTTTTCTCCATTTGCGCTCAAGTTTACGAGTTTCTTTTTTGAGAGAATGGGTATTACTGTTGTACCATGGCACAGTACGTTTTTCTCTAACCTTTTTCAATTTGATGGGTGCAACAGCTTCTAATGTACTAGAGAAGATAGTGCCCATGTTGCTAGTCATTTCATCTAGTTCATGTGTATTTATGGGTACACAGAGCAGTTGAGATAAATCAGGCAGGTTATTTCTGAATCTATCTTTAGTGGTTGGAACAATAGTTCTTCCTGGACGATAACGCGGAGCCATATAGTTAATATCAGTAATACTCAGCATGCACGATACTAGGAAATGGTCAGTAACATCATCACTTTGAGGTACGATATCTATGTCAGTAAGATCAATTTCCATGCGATATAATTAAATCTAGCGTATGATTAAAACGATGAGTGGGCCCAGTGACCTTTTGCTTGACTCCAAAAGAATTTATTAGGTCAGTAAACGCAAGTCCTAACGCATCATTTGTATTATCAACGTGAATGTTAAAATCTCCGACAATTAGCACTTTATCAAAAGTAACCAATAGGTCTGAGAGGAAATCTGCAAATTCTTTTAAGAAATCTGTATTCGGCCCTGGCGGTCTATACACAGTTGCCAGAGCAAGAGATAGGAGAGATTTCTTTTGCATATCTGACAGTGTAACATTAAGCAGAAGTAATTCAAATGAGTTAAACCTGTATCCTGTTTTCTGGGTAACATTGAGAATATCACTATATATTGTTGCAACACCGCCGCCACGGCCAGTCTGACGGGGCTCATGCTTAAAACAGTAGCTTGGTGGAGTAGACTCATTTAGACCAATATAATCATTTGGTTTGAGCCAGGTTTCAGTCAAGCAGAGCACATCAAAACTATTATCTGTGATCATTTCATTTACAATAACTGCTTTGGGTGTGAGTGATCTAATGTTTAGGAGCCCGAGCTTTAAAAATTGCTTTTGTTTATTTGTTTTTCATTTTTCTGGTTTAATCACGATCAGATTATTTCTAGATCCTGCATTAAATTTATATTTTGGCTTCACTGTTCGGGGAACAGACAGTCTTTATAGATTGGACAGCACAAGTATTTCTATCATTTAAGTGGGTAGAACAAAAGTCATCATAGCAGTTATTTGAGAATGGGCTTACTAGTCAGATGGAGCGTAGAGTCCTGGAGATGTTGTCCGACAGGAGTTCTGCTCCGACTCTGCTGGGGTGCAGGCCATCAGCGCGGAAAAGCCTAGGACGCTCCCAAAAAAGATTCCAATTATTAACAAAGAGCAGTTTCTGTTCTTTACACCATGACAATAACCATTCGTTTAAAGCAAAAAGTCTACTGAACCTTTCGTGTCCTCGTCGATATGTGGGAAGCCGTCCAGACACGATGATGGTCGCCGTGGGTGATGTGCTGCGCACCGTCTCGATCAGGCTCCTGAAGTCCCTCTTCAGTGTCTCCGTCTGCCGCAGCCTGGTGTCGTTCACCCCCGCGTGCAGCACGATCGCGCCGATGCTCTCGTCGTCCTTCAGAATCACGGGTATCTGCGCAGAAACATAGAGAACATGAGCGCCAGGGAAACAGTGAGTGTGTGCTTTACCTTCAGCTAACGTAGCACGGACGTGCCGGACGATGGAGTCTCCGACGCTCACAGCGTCGAGTTCCGTCTCGCGAAGGGGAGCGAAGTGGTTCCGGGTGGAGATCTCGAAGACCGGAGGCGGTGGAGCGGGAGAGGTCCTCGCGTGGGGCCTGGCTCGCGTCTTCCGCTGCTGCTGCACCCTGAGTCCGTGGTGTACCGGCGCCGGAGTGAAGGACATCTGGGAAGATCGCGTCCTGGGTGCACAGGGTCTGTGCAGAGAAACACACGGAGTAGAGGTGGTGGGAGTGTTAGCGGCACGCTGTATACTTACCCCGGACTTGTGAGCGTCAGCCCGGGATGTTTCCAGCGCGGCTCTCCGCTCTCTCAGCTGGGCCTGCTTCTCCACCAGCTCGTGGATCTGCTTCTCCACGGCCTCCAGCTCCAGCTGCACCGAATGCAGCTCGAACGTGTCCTCGCCTGCACTCAAAGGTAGACACACATCCGCCATTAAAGCAAGTAGCAGTGAGTAAAACAATGGTAATGTGTGTGAATAGAGTATTAGCAATGTAAGCGAGATTAGCGACTGGCGATGCTAACGGGCTATAAGCTAATAGCGGACTCTGGAAATCAAAATAAAACTAGTGATAACAAGGCGCTTTGATTGTTTTTGTTGTAGAATACGATAGGGGATATATTCACACGTTATAGAAATGAAAATGATGGTGTGTAAAATAGATTTCAGGATTAGAAAATAGAAAATAGACGATAAAGAATTAATTTGACGGAGCTCAAACTCAAAACACGCAGCAGCAACAAACAGGAAGTCACGTGTCAGTAGCCTTTTAACGTTAAATTACAGCTGCCACCAGTCTCTGTTCTTTACCCTCATCCAGAAACGATGATTAATTAAATAAATTAAAACAGAGGCCAGTAACACACCTGCTCTTTCTGAGTCAATCATTTGTGCTGTCCAGTGGGGTATGTGAATAATGGCAGTAAAAAATTAACCATAATTCTTAGCGAATAATAAGAATAATGGAAATTGCATGTAAACGGGAGTGAAGAGCTTTGCTCTTGACATGTAAACATCATAATGCGATTAAGTCCTTACTCTGATTATTGGAAATAATTGCATTATTCGTGCACATGTAAATGTAGTCACTGACTTGCTGATTAAGACAGTCAAATGCTTCATTCATGAATGAATAAGCTGTTTGAATGAATCAGTTGAATCTCAATGAGTACGTTTACATGAACAACAATAATCCGATTTTAACACGATTAACACAATACTCTGATTAAGAATCTACCATGTAAACAGAGAATTTTGATTACCTTAATCCGGCTAAAGTCATACTCGAAGTAAACACAAATCAAATTAAGATGTGGAGTATTCCTATTTTAGTCGCATTACTGAAGTGCAGTATAGACATGTACACACCTTAATCACACTATTACCATTGTGTAGGACTTTTCAGCACATTTTGCGACAGGATACACACACGGCAATGATCAACCATTTGACAGCTAACAAAAGAGCATGGCTTCAAGAAACCGTCGTCTGTTTGCACGAATAGCATGACAAATAATTAACTGCACTTGAAGCTTTCACAAAATTAAATATGAAACACCCAAAACTGTATATGGCACCATAACAAAGACGAACTGTATGTTTATATGTGAAATTCTGGAGGGGACGTTGGATGGCGTCGCGTGGTGACGTAATGACGTGTGCCATCAATCGATCTATATACTATAACATGTAAAACAGGAACATGAAAGGATTATTCTAAAAGCAACTCATGTAAACACCTTAATCATAATATTGTCTTATTCAGAATAAGTTAAATAATTAGATTACTGATGTCCATGTAAATGTAGTCAATGACGCACTAAATAAAAGTGCTGCCACCTGGGGGAGCACTATACATGTCTTATATGTATTATAAACTATACATATAAGACATGTATAGTTTAATTTTTTTATTTTAAAAAATAAATTAATAAATTGTAGTGAACAACAGTCCAAGGACCAGTTTATGGCAGGGCCCCTCTCTAACTGCCGGTGTGGAGGGAGATGTGCCACACTGTGATTGGATCTTGGTGGAGGAACATAAACAAATGTTCAGAATCATCAGATTAGATGTCCAGACAACTGCCAAACACCTTGAGCAGGACAGGAAGGGAGACCTTCTGCACTCACGACCACCTAAGAGAGGACTTCTCATTGGACTACCTCACCACCACACCTAATCCTAAGGTTTAGGAAATGACTGCCATAAAAATTCCTCCAGACCTCTGAATGCAACAGCAGTGGCTGAAACAAAGAAAGGCCACAAAGATCTATCCAAATCCATTCATACCCATGTTTGGAGACCTTAAATGGATGTAAACTGCAAGGGATTCACTTCATCCTCAGATGAAGCACAGTTTATGTTGATGGCCATTGACTGTTAACATAACAGTTCACGGAAGCAGGCCTATTAACACATTATGGTATGAAGAAGTGACAGTTTCCTATCATGTTTGGATTCTTTTTGCTCCTCATGATGCTGATAACAATTTGAAAGAGGTTTGGTAAAGAAATATTGCATGGGTAAAATGTTAAAGACACTGTTTAACATTGTACTCCACTATATGCAAATGAGTTCCACACTAGGGTGGGCAACACCACCTCAGACACACGTGGCCAATCACATTTCTGGAATGGAGAGGCGCCAGATTCCAGTCTCCTCCTCATCAGAAGGAGATAAAGGTACCTTCCCAAAAGACACTCCTTGTTCTGTGTTTCCAACCTGTGTGGAAGGCAGCAATAACAGATACATTGTTCTGAGTCTTTCGTTCAGAGAGACACTAACAGAAACACCAAAGGGTAACACTTTATAATAACTGCAGCTATGAATCAAAACATTTAAACTATTTGATTTTAACATTTAAAATCAAAACTATTTACTAAATGCATTAGTAAATAGTCAATTCATCCTTTATAAAACATTGTTCCAACATTAATAGCCATTAGTAAGCAGTTTATAAATATAGCTATAAATGTTTTGTTCTTGAGCATATCTATGTTTAATAATTGTATTTTCATACTTTATTAATGATCAATTGATCATTTCTAAATTATTACGCTATTTACAAACCAGTTATTTAGGAGTTGTCAGTGGTTCATAAGATCATTTAGAAAGTGTAAGAAAATGATTAATAAACTATTTAAATGTACATTTATAAATCTTATTTAGACACATGATAATAGTTGCTCAGTGTGTTAATAAATGCTTTATTAACACATATTCCTGCTGTAATTCATGATTAAGTCAGGTAGTTAGAAAACATTTAGTAATTGCCAGCCATCTATTTTTGTGAGCTCATCTAAAGTGAGGACTATTTATACCTTATAAAGCATTTACAAAGGAGATTTGAAGGCTCATTTATCTTCCAAACAGAAAACACAGAGGGATACAGAACACAAAAATATTTTTTTCAAGATGCAAAAAATGAAACTGTACAACTGTACACATGATAAAAAATGAAAAATAAACCTCTGCAATTTCATAGAAAAACATTAAAGTGTACAGTTTCATTTTTTTGCATCTTTAAATAAATATTTCTGAGTTCTGTATCCCTCTGTGTTGTGTTTATTTTTTCTGTTAGAAAGATAACTGAGCCTTTAAATCTCCTTTGTAATATATATGCTTATAAATCAAGAATAAGGCATTTATAGCTGTATTTATAAACTGCTTACTAATGACTATTAATGTTGGGGCAATGCTTTATAAAGGATGAACTGACTATTTACTAATGCTTACCTAATGATTCATAGCGTGCAGTTATTATAAAGTGTTACCCATCAAAGTTCTGAGTCTCTGGTACATCCAGAGAGACAGTAGCAGATACAGCGTTCTGGGTTTCTGGCCTGACGAGGAAAGTGACTTCAAGACAGCTAAAGTTCAACTCAGTTGCAAAGGACCCAGCAGTGACGGACCCCGTCTGACTCTTGCCGCTCCGAAAGCACCGCAGCCCAGTCCGCAAAGGACCTCCGCATTGGCAGACACTGCCTGAAACACACGGCTCCTCAATGACGCAGCCCCGGTGAAGACCCATCTGACCCAGCTGCCCGGTCCATGCTCTAAGGACCCCCTGTGGCACAAAAGTTCAGCATCCTCCAGGTCAGCACATCGTCGGCTACCGGAACACAACTCTGTGCCCTCCCCACTGCACGCAGTCTGCATCACCAGTGGAAGACGTCTCTACCACCGGACTGATCACATGTCTGTGGAACATAATTATAAACTTACCAAACTTCTTTCCTAAAGACCTTGGCTTAGTTTGTACCTGCAGCCTATGTTTTTCTAACTTGTTTAGATAACATTTACTTGGGGTCAGCATTACAAATAATAGCTATATTATTTGTTCAGAGATAAATAAGCAGTTATTTATCGTTAATTCCACCAGAGCCATTAAGTAGTTCCCATGAGCAACATTACCATAGAAATCTCTTCCATTGCTACATTCAGCTTAACAGCATTGCATTTTGCCATTCTGTGTTCACTCCATGTATTTGTTTCTACAATTTATTTAGTATCTTCCTTCATATTTAGTTGTCTTATCTATTACCAGTGCATATTCATTTATTGCTATCGTCAGTTGTTGTATTTACTCTTGCATATCTATTGTTAATAAATTTCATTAATCTTATTATAATTGTGTCTTCTTTGTGTTGATGCTCCAAGGCTCTACTAGCTATCTAAACCATCAATCTTTCAGATAAATCAGTTGACCAACTCCCTCCAGTTTGTGAACCTCAAATTGTTGAACAGCTTGTGGGAAGCGCTCACATATTGCCAAATTAACAGTCCTTGACTGATGCACTGAACTGAGTAAGGTGGGAACTGATCATCTGATATACTCATAACCACACCTCGAGTGACTAAAAATCACAACGTCTTTGGTGACGCGAGTCTCACTGACTACAAAATAAATAATTAATAAATTAAGTCATTATTAATCACCTGTGAGCTGAATTAAACAATGCCATTTCAGATAATGCTTCTGTATTTCCTCAGCATTGCAAAGATGAATTTTGATACTGATTTCATCAGCTCTATTGTGTCTTGCTATTCTAATTTAATTTTTTGATTAAATGTACAGTCAGCATTCCAAATGATACTTTTGTCTTTAGAGAAGTTTAGAAACTTACATTTGTTTTTCAGCATAGCCGACTGCTGGAGTATAATGGCAGGAAATTGTTATTATTATATAAAATTTGTCAGAGAGAGATATTGTTATCTTATATTCTTTTTTTAGTCTTTTGCAGCGGATCGCAGGCATATGTAGGCATATAAGGCAGGCACCCACGCTCATCATGAATTTTTGGAGGAAGATTTCTGCAACAATGTTGACTCCCCTCAAAAAACACTGACACACATCAATATTCAAGAGAATTTGTCAACAGTAGATACAGAGATGTGGGTTCACAAAGAGAAACTTTCAGGAAAAAGAAGTTTTAAAGACTGATTCACTCCACTGCCTTGGACAAAATCCTTCTCCTTCGCAACTCGAGCATTACGTGATGTAGTAATTTGTGCCCTTATGAGCAGAAACACTGGCACATGTTCTTCTAAAAGGGATACCAGCATTTCCCCAAGAAAGAGTGGTGGAGGAAAGGCAGAATAGGACTGCAGATCCATTACAAAATTTGACATACATCCCACTAGGTTGTATACCACGATTAAACTCATATAAGACCTAATTCGTTTTGTACATCACCTGAGTTAAGTGACCACAAAAATCTCAGACAACACACCAGTCACTTTCCAGAGATTAACATGTTTACTGACCACTACCAGCAGCTCCCGATCTAGGAGTACTTCAGTTACTCAAGGGCAATGCCAAGAACTGGTCGTTCACCACTCAGTTAATTCTTGAGGAACATTATGAAATGTTAATTGAGAACACCATCTGAAATCTTAAAGAACTAACCTACCAGACAGATTGGCCACACTCATTCGAAATTGTCACCCATTGGGCTGACTGCAATTGTTAGAGGTATAATTCAGAACGATACCCTTGAACGAGCAGAGGCTCTGATCACTCCACCAGAGCCACTCCAACAGAGAATTCTTCAAAAACACACACCAATCTATTTTTGAGAGTTCACCACTGCCCAGTGATGCCATGCCTCCCCAGAACGAACGGGAGGAGGTGTTGACCCTGGATGGTGGCGTTCCACCCCAAGGATTGTTAATTCATTCACACCAATCCACCAGTGAGGTTCAGCCCCCGCCTATTGAGAACGCACCTCCCCGAAGTGAACGGGAAGCGGCGCCAACTCTAGACAGGGGCCGAAGTAATGTTAGTTCCAACATCTTTTGATGTGTTAGGAAACAATGAGGGCTCTCTGGTTATTCCCATGCACTACACACAGCTCCCTCCCCGATAGACCAGAACCCTCGCCGATGCTTTTTTCATTCGCCTCGAACCCACACAGAACAGACAGCCCTTGCCTGGGATTCTAACAACATGCAACCCCCTTCGGGGGGGCCCGATGCCGCCAGTGGAATCTTCTACATCCATGGCAGCGAGGGCCCCAAGCCAAACAAGGAACACCACAAACCCTCAGGTCCACAGGTAGACAGAATCGCCATGCCAATATGTGCAAAAAGCTTATTTATTGGCGCCTCACAATCAAAAAGAGGTTTGTAATCATTGGCACCTCCAATCTGGCCAGAATTCCTGTCTTTAACATAATGGATCTGCAAATTGACAGCTTTTCAGGGCGAAATTTCAACATGTGGGTAATCTAATAGAATAGCGGTTAAACCAGAAAAAAATTGTCCTAGCGTATGGAATTAATAATAGACAACAAAGTTATAGGATGTCAATGATAAAGGAGATTCAGAGGGTACGGAGTGCAGCGAGGTCTTGCCTACCAGAGATGCAACTCTTTATTACAATGATCGATTTCTCACGTGCGCTCCCCCATCAAGGAACAGATCCATATAGAGCATTTCAATTCTTTTATTCAGAAGAACATGAATTTCATTCCTCTTTTAGCATTAGCTCAGTTTATGGTCGAGAACAATCACATTCACTGGAAGTTGGCCACTGCAAGGGCAACATTACAACATTGAGCCCAGCAGTTAAACATTCTTGGACCGACAACCCAATAATTGGATCGAATGATCTTATAGTTAATCTTTCTGAATCTTTCATTCTCACCCCTGACCAAAATTCTGTTCTTCTGAAAAGAAGAACCATTCCAGCTCCCCATGGGTTTAAAACAGAAAATAGAATTATTAAAGAATTTACAATCGTACCACCTTAGTCTAAAATTTAAAACATATTTTGAAGGCAACAAACACAACAAAAAGAAAGTGCCTTTCACCCACAGATCGGATTGGACAAATAACCCAGATAATCAGGGCTGATTATTATGCTTACCACCATTTGAATTATGGATATTATGGTGGAGCCCAACTTATCCATGGGTGAAAAGAAAGCAATAAATGAACTCAAAAGAAACAGAGACATAATTATTAAACCTGCTGACAAGGGGAACGCGGTCGTAATCATGAACAGAGACCAGTACATGTGGGAGGGATAGAGGCACTTAGCAGTAACACAACTTTATCGTCCTTTAGAGGAACCCATGCACCCCCCAAACAATGGTTGAAATGAAAAACATTTTAGATGAAATGTGTGCGAAAGGCGTTATTAATGGTAGACGGAAAGAATATCTCCTAGGGACAGGAACACCTAGACCTAGGAGATTATATCTACCCCTTAAAATCCACAAAGTCTCAAAGGATTGGAGTCTGCCTTTTAAGATCCCCCCAGGCAGGCCTATTGTGTCTGATTTTAGTAGTGAAACTTATTACATAGCGGAATACATTGAACATTTTTTAAAGGGGTCATATGATGGTGCTAAAAAGAACATTCTTATGTGTATTTGGTGTAATCCAATGTGTTTACGTGGTTTAAAGTAAAAAAAAAAAAAACACATTATTTTCCACATATCTTACATTATTTTATCTCCTCTAAGCCTTTCTGAAATGGGTCGATTTTTACAAAGCTCATCGGTGTGAAACAGCGAGGTGTGCTCTGATTGGCCAGTGATCCAGTGCGTTGTGATTGGCCGAATACCTCAAGCGTGTGATGGAAATGTTACGCCCCTTACCATAATATGATGCTGTGTCCCCACGACGACACAAAAACATTAAAAGCCATTTCAAACTAGGCATTTGTTGCATCCAGTGGGGACATAATTACTGATTATATGACTTATACTGTCTTTTTACGTGTCGCGTTGCATCACGCTGCGTAAACATAACACCATGTCTACATTTGTGATCGGAGAAACACAAACAACAAGCACTACTTACACTCGCGTTTGAATAGTAAGTAACAGATTTTTTAAATAACACAATGTAACGTTACTTACAGGCTGTGAGTCAGAAGCGCCAGATTGTCCTTGTAAGGTTGGAACTGCCCCACTTTTGAGTAAAAGTCTTTCTACATGTAACAGCCGTGGTGTCCAGCAAGCCAGTAAACCTCACTCCCCTGATCTAGTGACTCTTAGCGCCCGTCTCCCACGCTTAGACCGCGGTTCGAATCTCGCTCGGAGCGGGGTGAATAGGACCAGTTACACACAACCGGCCTTGTACTCTCCCATGTCCAGAAAACAATCCTCCGTGAAGTGTGCAGCACAAACTCCAATATTTGTGTTGTACTGCTCTGGGACAGTGTTGTAAATAAAACTCAGCCACAGATTTCTTGTTATGTCCTCTTTACTCGCATCCAAACACACAGCACCTCTCCATGACATGGCGCCGGCGGAAGCAACAACATAGAGTGAGAAAGTTACGCCTTCTTTCTTTGCATATACATATGGGCGGTGTTATGCAAATCTTCCCACATCGTGATGTAGAGATGTGGGGGCGTGTTAGAACGAGCCGTTTTAGGTGGGTGTGGCTGACTCTTAACTTTAATAAAGAATATCTCTTTGGATTTAAGACTTTGGTCTTTGCAACTTTACAGATCTTCTTTATGCACCAAGAGCTTGTAACACTCCAAAGAGAAAGGAAAAATTGAAATCGCATCATATGACCCCTTTGACCCCTGACACTTGCAAATCAAGGGTACTGCGATGGGCAAAAAGTTTGCCACATCTTCTGCAAATATAGGAATCAGCCCTTTTGTCTTTCCCTTTTAAGCCTTTCACTTATTATCACTTTCTGGATGACAAAGGGTGGGTTTGGGTTCACTCTAGGGACCATTTTACTGCCTTCACAATGCACCTCAATCAACACCAGGCTTCGAACAAAATCAAATATGTTATCGACCCTCTGCAGGACGTAGTTGCCTATAATGGCCCTACTTTCTCAGAAACCAGTAAGCTTAAGTTCAGGGTGTTCTTTAAGGAAACTAATACCAATTGTCTCTTACATAAACATAGTTTTCACCCCAAACACAATTTTATTAAATCATAATTATTGAGATTCCACAGAATGTCCTCGGAACAATCTAAATTTTTTGCGGCCATGAGAACTCTTTTTGCAGTCTTGAGACACAGTGGGTATTCTAGATTTTTTTGAGAAAGTCCTGAAGTCTTTCTTAAACCCTACAGGTCACCCGGCTTCCAGCTCACAACCCAGGCACAAAATCATCCCTTTAGTAGCTAATTTTTCACATCGAAGTATCCAATTGAATAGTGCGTTGAAGGAGATTTTTTCAAGTTCCTTGTACCCTTGCACTATCTGCAAAGACATAAGCCAGTTGCGAAGGAATTTGTTAGACATGTTAGTACAAAGCAAACTTAGTGCTCCCCTACCTAATGGCCAAACGGGTTCATGCATAATACTATATTCTACTGCGATGGGTTATGAATATGACTACCAAACACATTTTTGAGTTACAACAGCCTCTGTCCACCCACAGGTGCAATTGAATCTACTTAATTTTTGGTACAAAATGTCGCAGACAATACATGAGCCAAACCAAAAACCAGCCGCGAGTTTGCCTATATCAACACACTCACAATATATTACATAAATTTGAAAAATGCAGACATCTCATTCAGCATTTTTTGGCCCATGGTCTGGATGCTCTTAGAGTCACAGGAGTCCAATCTAATCCATTGTGGTCTCTGCAGGACCGCCTTAGAGCTGAAAGATTATGGATTAGATGATTGGACTCCCTGTACCCTAGAGCAGTGTTTCCCAACCCTGCTCTAGGGTACAGGAAGTCCAATCGTGCAATCGTGCTGTGTAAAAAAAATCCTCAAACTTTTCTAACATGCTAAAATGTGTGTAAAACATTTAATATATATTATAAATACCTGATGTCTTAATAACAAATCAGACACACATAAAAAAAAACATAATTCCCTGCACCCTCAACCCCCCTCGCTGACTTGTCAGCACATCAGCGTCAGTGTGTGTAGCGTATGTGTTTAATCCTTAATGAATAGCGTTTGCGATCCACGTGTATGCACTGTAAAAAATTGTGTCTGCCCTCAGCAAATATGGCTCATTAAAATAAACAGATTTTACTTTTTAAAAAAAAAAGTACATTATTTTAGGGTGTGTTCACACTTGTCATGTTTGGTTCAATTAAAACGAACTCTGGTGCGATTGCTCTGTTAGTGCGGTTCGTTTGAGTAAGTGTGAACACTGCCATCCAAACCCTGGTGCGCACCAAACAAGTGAAGACCGTTAAAAAGATGGGTCTCAGTCCGCTTACAAATGAACTCTGGTGCAGTTTGAATGAAATATGAACACAACATGGACCAAATACTTCTAAACAAACCAAAAACAGGAAGTAATGACAAGATGTGACGCTATGCGACATGATTTAACGATAAAGAACGAGCTGTGTAACCAAAACAAAATGAGCAGAGGGCAAACGTGGAGCAATGAGGAGGTAAAGTGCCTTTATGAGCTCCTTGTGAGTTTGCAGGTGGTGAAAATAAAATTATATGAGCAACATTGAGCATGCTTAGTCCAGGAGATGGCATTAGGTGTGTTCGACTTAAAGCGGCGCTGAGCAGACCGATCGGTTAATGGATGCTTTGATATCATACACCCGCAGCACCGCTTTAAGTCGAACACACCTTTTGTTTGGGGTGTTCGGTAAGTTCCGTCACAAAATATACGTCATTCAAGTCGTCCAATCAGGTTGTGAATGTATCACTATGCCTTTAGGTTCAGTATCTTTAGGTTCGCTATCAAAAATGCCAATGTGAACACTAAGCAGACCAGGACCCAATGTATCATTTTCCTTTTTGGTCCGGACCAAGTGAACCAAACGAACCGAACTACAAGTGTGAACACACCCTAAAACTACAATTGTTACATAAGATATTAAGTTTACCGTTCACTTTAATTAATAAAGAAACATAACAAGCAATTTAAGTAAAATCAATAATAATCTGAGTGGTACAAGACTTGGCTACTTTTCCTAAGTTTGCCACCTGAACACACACACACAAAAAAAATCCTTAATTTGTCCTTTGTGTCCTTGTCCTTATAACTTTTGTAAGAATCTGTGTATATTTAATCATATGGTCTAAGCAGTTAATTTTTTAACATTTTATAAACGTCAACACATTAAATTAAATAGGTATGTATACATGGATCTAAAAACTAAATATATCACTTACTGATATGGATGAATTGATAATGTGTTAAGAAATTGAATAGGATCTGTTTTTCATGCAAATTTAATCTCTGTCTCTCATTTCTCTTTCATTTGTAAGGCATTTATTGAATGGAAACCTTGGATCATCTGACTTTTTACAGTAATTTTTCAAGATAATTTAGGAGATCTCTGTGTGCATTTATTGAATATATGTGTGAATTGTGATTCTTGGTTGATTTATCCATGATGTTACTCCCCAAAGTATTGTTAGCCTAAATAAATAGTAGAATCCATCTTACGACTCATGTTAGTATTGCACTCCGTTCCACAAAAAGTATAAAACGTAAATCATTCCAAACCCATATCTCTTTTGTACATCCTTAGAACTTAAAATGAAGATATTTAAAGAAAGTTTTCAGCCGTTTGTGTCAATGCAATCAGGGTGAATGGTGACCAACACTTCAATTACAGTACATTAATGCAGCATCAACATTATCTGTGTGATTTGTATACTTTAATCTGAGTCTTCTGAAGTGATTTGTTTTGACTGTGCAAATCACAGATTAAGTTTTGTTGTTTGTTGTACACAGAAGAATCAAATAATCTAAAGATACTTGGGTTATACCACACAAATCACGTGGTTTATGTTGAAGATGAGCCCTTTTGCACAAAGTACAAAAGGAAAAAGTACTTTAAAGAGAACTTTGATGTTGTTAAGCCTGTAGAATACATCATTCCTGGAAGGGGGAAAAGAAGTTTCCAGTATATTCCAATTCTCAACTCAATGTCAAAACTTCTAAATGATAAGGATATTATGGAAAAAGCTACTGAAAGCTTTTGAGATCACAAAAAAATTGTGCAAATCAGATGTGCAGTACACACCATTCTATGATGGCACATACTTTAAGGAGAATACTTTTCTGTCTGGAAATGAATTTAAGGTTTACCTGATCTTACATGTGGATGACTTTGAAATCTGTAATCCACTTGGAACATCGAGAAAGAAACACAAGATAACTGCAGTTTATTGGGTATTAGGAAATATACCAGCACATCTTTGGTCTGAGTTGACTTCCATTTATTTGGCAGTGCTCTATAAAGCAGATTATGTCAAAAAGCATGGATGTGCATTGGTTTTGGAACTCATTTTGAAAGATCTTGTAATCTTTGAGAGGGAAGGAGTTTTTGTTTCAAGTCAAAAGGAAGTATGCTCTGGTGCATTTCAAGCAAGGACAAAACAGGAACACTTGGTGCATATTCAGACAGCAGCACATAGTTTTGCTCCTTCATTTGGAGTGAAAAGGCAATCCTTGACTGAAAAATTGAGCCATTTTCATGTCTTGCAAGAATACCCACCAGACATCTTGCATGATATTTTTGAAGGAATTGTTCCCATGGAAATTGCTTTGTGCCTCAATGTTTTCATACAGAAGAAATTTTTGCCATTGTCAGAAATAAATGACTCAATTGAACATTTTCCATTCAAATGGTCTGACAGAATGTTCCTGTCAATTTTGCTTCTCGGAAGACTATCTGAGGAAATGCTCGTGAAAACTGGGCTTTTTTTTAAGATCTCTTCCATTTCTCATTGGACTGAAAATTCCAACTGATGAACCAGCATGGCTGATTCTAATGGACCTGAAAGAAATTGTTGAGCTTGTATTGGCTCCAATACACACCCATATGCTACCTGTGCATCAAAATTTCACAACAAAAACAGATTTTTGGATGTTTTTCCAATGGAGAAGTTGATTCCAAAGTATCATTTTCTATAGCACTATCCAGATTTGATAAAGGCTTTTGGTCCTCTTGTGGCTATGTGGACCATGCGTTTCGAAGGAAAACAGTTTCTTTAAAGGTGTGGTAAGGCATACAAATTCCTTTAAGAACATCTTGCTGTCTCTTGCTAGAAAACATCAGTTAATGATGGCTTATCAGGCACAGAAGCCTTCGAAACCAGCCTTCTCTGTGTCTGATGTTTCTTGTGTGCCTTTGGTTGTTATTGTTGAGAACATTGTTGGCTTCTTGGTTAAGGGGCCAGTTGCATAAACTGCTGTCTCTGTGTTAAGACAGTGTCTTAAGAACTAGTCTGACCAGCTAGCAATTAGCAAAGGGGTAATAAGTCTTTTTTTTGTTTTTGTTTTTTTTTTTGTATTCAACTCAGATTAATCCACATTTTTATGTAAACAGATTTTAAAAATTATGACTAGTCTTAAAGAAAAAAAAAAAAATACTGGCTAACTTTTAAGACCAGTCTAATCCCTTTATGCAACATATGAGATCATTTGAGTTGGAAGCGCCAGGACATCTTGAATTCCTTGTTCAGAATGACTTGAATGATGTTGTGCCATTAGCTGCATACAATGCATACAATGTTGGTGGGAAGTGTATGGTAGCCCTGAAATGCCACATGTTTCAGGTCTAGTGCTATTTAAGGCAAGCAGTATTGACATCTCACCACCATCAGTTGACTCATCCATTGCCTCATCAAATAGTTCATCAGGTGCCACTCCATATGCATTATCTGTCTCGTTTGGAAAAAAATATTTTTTTATTTGAAACTGTTGTCCTTGGTCATTCATAAAATTCAAGTCAGCAGCTGCTGGTTTTGTGAGATTAAAAAAAACAAAAAAAAAAACAAGGCCAAATCAATACTCGTGACTCCTGACGATACATTTAGGTCTTGAAACGATCAGTCTGTGCTAAAAACTGAATTGTATTTACAACAATATTACCTTTAATTCACAGCCTGGGCAAATGGTTCTCAGCGTGTTCACGACTGTCTGGAGCATGACCTTTCTGTCGCATGTTGATGGTTAATGTAATTTCTTACATAAAGTTTACTGTTGTTCTGTAATGCATATTACATTACATTTAGTCATTTAGCAGCTACTTTTATCCAAAGTGACTTACAAATGAGGACAATAGAAGCAATCAAAATCAACAAAAGTGCTGTGACAAGTCTCGGTTAGTCTAACACACTATGCAAGGGTTTTTTATTTAATAAATTAAAAGAAAACAAGTAATGTAACAGTAACAGTCCAGAGCGCACAGAGAGCAGCAACAAAAAGAAGAAAAGACAGTACATTGACAATTACTTTTCATTTGGCTTCACCTTTATCAGAGATCCATCATGTCCTCTACCTCTGTGTCTGGTATGTGGGACAAACTGTCGAATGAAATTAAAACGGCCGCTGACAAAAAAAAAAAAAAATCACTCATCACTAGTAAGCAACGACACAATTAAATCGATTAAAAGGCAACATGAAAAACGAGAGGAAGTTATGATGAAAAATGCAAAAGTGTCAAAGAAAGCATGCTAGTTATCTTGTGGCTGAAATAGTAGCCAATTCTGAAAAAAAAAACCACACAATTGCTGAGACTGTAATCTTGCCTGCATGCAAAGCCATTGTTAATGCCATGCTAGGGCCACAAGCTCAGAAAGACATATCAAAGGTTCGCCTGTCAAACAATACAATTAGCAGGTGAATAGATGACAGATGAATAGATGAGTCCTCAGACATTGAAATTGTGGGTTTGGAATAAATTTCCAGAAGGAAATTTTCCTTGCAGCTGAATGAATCAACTGACATTAGTGGGCACGCTCAGCTCTTTGCACATGTTTGCTTTTGTAGATTTTGACAGCATTAGAGAAACTTTTTTATTTTGTAAATCAATGCCTGACAAAACAACAGGAGAAGAAATATATTGTGTGACAACAGAGTATCTTGAACAGGGGGGGCTGAATTGGAAGGATTGTCTCAGTTTATGTACTGATGGGGAGTATAATGTTCTTTTAATAAGTCCAGATATATCAGTAGAACAACTCAATTTTATTTTGTCTCTCCAAACCCCCAAACTTGACTAACTCTCCCTTGCTGTCTTTTCCTCCCTTTCTTTCCAACCCCCCGTCCTTGCCTGCCCCCTAATGTTCTTTAACACAATATTACAATTAAACATTACAACACTAACATAACATTAGACATTACAGGGAGTACGAAGGACTTCATTAGCAGAGTCAGAGCACAAAACCCACAAGTGAAAGCCACTCACTGTTTTTTTACATAGGAAGGCACTGGTAGCAAATACGCTCCCGAAAGATGTACTGAACAGAGCAGTACATATAGTTAATTTCATCAAGGCGTGCCCACTGAAGAGTCGCCTGTTTTAAATGTTATGTGAGGAAATTGGTCAAATCTATCTTTAATATTTTGTGGAGTATATCCTGAGTGTTCACCATGTGAAAATCAGTGATTATTTATGATGATGTATTTCTGGGGCAGTCGTGGCCTAATGGTTAGAGAGTTGGACTCTTAACTCAAAGGTCACAGGTTTGAGTCTCAGGTCCGGCAGGGATTGTAGGTGGGGGGAGTGAATGTACAGCACTCTCTCCACCCTTCATACCACGACTGAGGTGCCCTTGATTAAGGCAACGAACCCCCAACTGCTCCCCGGGTGCCGCAGCATAAATGGCTTCCCACTGCTCCGGGTGTGTGTTCACTGCTGTGTGTGTGCACTTAGGATGGGTTAAATGCAGAGCACAAATTCCGAGTATGGGTCACCACATTTGGCCACATGTCACGTCACTTTCACTGATTATCTTAATCATTGTACTTTCACTTTTTGTGTTATGCATTTTGAAATTTAATTCGGGTAGTAGATGCTGGTGATTGTTTATTTATTAAACTGTTTAATTGTATAATTGTGATAAATATGGAATCCTATGAATTCATGTTCTAGTCATGGATATATTACGCAATGTGTTGGTGGATGTGAAGATTTGTGTTGTACACAAATGGAAATTGTCCAGTATTTAAATGGAATGTGTCTGTTTTTAGTGATTGAACATTGGCTAATGAATGATGATGTCTATGTAATTAATGATTTAAAAAGTAGGTGGAGGGATTGAATTGCTCAACACACTGAAGAAGGCCTTGAGCCAAAACATTTTTTTTTGTCCTATTGGTGATTAATGTAAAATAAATGCTAAAAAGAAGACTATTTTTTTTGTAAGTGCGGATCATGGTCTCATATACTAAGTAGTTTAATAGATTTACGCACCAAAATAAAATATTAAGTGACGGAAAATATTAAAATGGCAAAACGCTTGGAAATGGTAGCGAAACATCAGAGCTTGTTATTATACACAGCCATTCGGTTTTGGCACGACTCTATGAACTGAGGGAAGAGGTAAAAACTTCGCAGAGTTAATTGCAGACATGAAGTGGTGTTCAAAACTTGCATATCTTGCTGATGTTTTTAAGCATCTCAATGACCTGAATGCAAAAATGCAAGGCAAAGCTGACAATATTCTCACTTCTGTCAGCAAATTGCGAGGCTTCAGGTTCAAGCTCGCCTTCTGGTGTTCTTCTGTTGAACAGGGCCAACTTGATATGTTTCCCTTGTGCAGTGCACACTCAAACAGCAAACTTAAATTCCTAGAGGAGAGATTCAGTTTTTATTTTCCAGCTGAGTCTAATGCTGAGTTTGACTGGGTCCTTGATCCTTGAAGTTCATCGGGACTGGAAAGTTCAAAAGGCATGCCCCTGCAAATACAAGAACAACTCATGGAACTAAGGGAAGATCACAGTTTAAAAATGAAATTTCAAGACATGTTTTTTGGATAACTGTGGAGAAAGATTATTCAGCTGTTGCAAACAGTGCCATTGCAGTGCTGATGCCATTTTCCACAACCTATTTGTGCATTACCCCGAGTGAATAGAGCCCTTATTTTATCACTTGTTATTCATTATTTGTATTTCTCTCAACCAGTATATAGAAGGCTCATTACTTATTACATTGTAAAAAATACTGTTTTACTTAAAAAAAAAAAATAATAAAAATTGAGGCAACTATTTGCACCAGCCTTTTTTAAAAGGCTATTTTATTTTAGTTTGTCCTGTTAGACTTTACATGTTTTCAACTTGCACTTTTAAGTAATGTCAACTTAATTTGACCAATTTACAATCTATAATTTTAAGTTTGTCAAATTTTAAGTAATATTTACTCATTTATCCTTATAAGCCACACATTATTTAAAGTTACTTCTATTCATTTAAACTTGCACTTTTAAGTAATGTCAACTTAATTTTTATCAATTTACAATCTATAGTTTTAAGTTTGTCAAACCTTGTTTTTGAGTAATATTTACTCTTTTATCATTAAAAGCTACACATTATTTAAAGGTACTTTTTTTTGTTTTTTAATTGATTCAATACACATTTTAATATTGCTGTATCTTTCTACAAAAGTGTTATTAAACAATAAACAACAGTGTCAAAACAAAGCTGTTATTCACTTAACAAAACTCTTACATGTTTTACAAGTATTAGAATAATTCATTGAGAACAGTATTTAAGTCCGTAAAACTATATTGTGTTTTACACAATGTTAAAACCTCAAATGCCAATCAGGACATTTATCAATGGTTAAGAACATGCTACTCCGGAAAAAGCCACAACTTTATCAGTATCTCTAATCATCTCTAGCTCTTTCTCTGTTTCCTACTTCCCTCTGTTACAGGATTAAAGTTGAAATTAATGTGCATTTTCTAGAATGCACAATAATATCTAAACTGCTACTCAAAGCTCTGTCAATTTAATGAATTTCATCAGTGATAAAAAGAACCAGGTACTCTCATCAGTGAGAAAAAGCATAAAGAATAAAGCTAATTTGCAACAAAATATCAGTACTTGAAAACAATGAAATAACTAGTTAAGGTGTACACCTTTGAAGACAGAGTCCCAACATCCAGCTCAAAGACAACTTCTGAAAACTTAGAAGGAATATTTAAGTTCTTTACAACATCTCAGATTTAAAGAAAAAAATGAGTCACATAAGGAACATTCAAAAGTCTAAGAACAATTTTGAGACTCATTTGGAAGAAACCTGAGTGTTTTAAACAAGCAATTTACCCTTCAAGGTATGTCCTTTAGAAGAGAGATTCCCGGTATCCAGCTCCAAAAAGAGCTTTTGAAAAACTTTGAAGGTGTACTTTAGTTCCTTTGGGTAGCGCAGGTTTAACACATATACGAGACCCATGAGGAAGGCACATGCTTTATGAAAATCTGGCCATGATCCCAGCACTTATTATTAAAAATACATATATGACAGATTTCCGTCAATTGCAGGGTTCCCGCCTGTCCTTAATGTCTTAAATTCACTTTTCATAATTATAAGGCCGTAAATAGGCTTACATTTCTAAAACAGTGTAATAAATGTCTTAATTTCAGTTTGAATAGGTCTTAAATTAAGGAAAGACGAGGCATATTCAGCCTGCTGAGGGGGATGTGATCAAAGCCTGGAATGGAGTGAAAGCATGTTCCTCTCTCCGCTCTAAGCGTTCTGTAATCACTCCGCTCAGGGTCCACTCCGGGTTTTCTATTCCCGCTCACGGAAAAACTGCTCCGTGTTCACTCCATTTTCTTATTTTCTGTGCGCCCACAGATCGCGATAAGGAGAGTGACAGCTTTTAATAATTATTAAGGGAGTTTGCAAATGTGATATTGATTTAATACAACAGATCAATAAACAAGTACTGCATGATTTTGCTCTATATCATCAATGAAAATAGTTCCAAATAAAATAACAGCTGAGCCGCTGAGCATCTCTAAAAGCAAACGCAGCTGTGTTTCATTCATGAATGAAAGTGCGTTTTTGAACGAATCTAGTGAATCAGTGATTCATGATGATTCATAAAGACAGTCACTTGCTTTATTTCTGAATGAATCAGCCGTTAGAACAAATCAATTGAATGAATGATTCAGTGATAAAATCAGTGACTTGCCGCCACCTGCTGGCAGTTTCAGTTTCATTTTTAGCGTATAATTTCAGTTATTTAAATCATTTAATATTTTTCTATTCAAAATTTTATATTTAAAACATTAAAGGTAATATTTTATATTTAAAACATTGAAGGGATAGTTCACCCAAAAATGAAAATTCTGTCATTAATTACTCACCCTCCAAACTCATAAGACCACCATTCATCTTCGGAACACAAATTTAGATATTTTTGATGGAATTTGACCCTCCATAGACAAGGGTCCTTACAAGATCAAGGTCCAGAAACGTAGCAAGGAGATCGGTCAAATAATCAGTGTTGGGAGTAACGCGTTACAAAAGTAATGCATTACAGTAACGGATTACTTTTTGCTGTAACACAGTAGTGTAAGACATTACTAATCAATTTTCAGTAATATTTTACTCAGTACATGTTCAGTAATGCTTGCGTTACAACACACTTTTAGCCAAAAATTTAATTGTTCAAAGAAAAAACAAAACAGCAAGACCGCGAGACATTAATGAATCAAAAATGCTGCAAGTAAGTTCTATTTCCTGTTCATGGTCAGTCAATAGCCGCGTGTGGTGTAAATAAAGACTAAACAACGACAGCTTCTGATATATTTATTTCATTCATCACCCTCTCACTGGTGGAACTTTGTATTGTGTGACGTAGTCCAGTGAAGGCGTGTTTAGGGCGGGTTTTACAGGAGTGCTGCGAGGCTACTGGGCCGACAGTGGAAACACGCCATGATTTCGGCCTCTGTGCTTGAGGTCCGAGGCTATTAGCCCCGCCCAGCTCGCTGTAAGCCCCGGCTTGCACTGGCCAATGGAAAAGCGGCTAATGGGTGAAGATGGCAGAAGACTGTACATTCGCGAGATGCCCACAGTCATTATGCTACACCATATCGCCCTCTACTGGATGTAAAATGCTCTGCATTCTCAGTACAACTTGTCGTTTTAGAATGTTAAGGTCTACTTATGTAGTTATTTTGGTGAAAGTAACTCAAAAGTAATACAGGAGTCATGTAACACATTACAATTCTGAGACAGTAATATTGTAAGGTAAGGAATTACTTTTAAATAACAGTAACAAGTAATCTATAATGTATTACAGTTTGCTGCACAAGTAACTTGCACAACACTGAAAATAATCCATGTGACATCAGGGGTTCAACCTAATTTTACAAAGCTACGAGAATACTTTTTGTGTGCAAAAGAAAAAAAAATAACGACTTTATTCAAATTCGTCTCCTTCGCGTCACCCTAGTGCCATTTTGGAGAATATGCACTGAACACAAACAGCGTATGCTCTTCTGTGTCAGCTGTGCCACACGGATACGTTGTTTTCGCTCAAATCAAAGTGTACGTAAAATGTAGAATACGTATCCGTGAGGTCATAATATATATGCTAGCAATATTTTTTCTTATGAGCTAGGTAACAAGATCTGGGCAAAGTTTTTAGCTTTATAAACAGGGTTCCCACGGGTCCTTAAAAACTCTTAAATTTACTTGTATCAAATTTAAGGTCATAAAAAGTCATAAATTATACAACAAAGTCTTAATTATGATTTCAAGAGGTCTTAAATTTGGGTAAAGACCAGAATTGCGATACAGCTTAATGTGACGAATAAACTTCAAAAGGCTATGATTTTATTAAATAAACACGAGCGCTGCAGGTTTCAAAGTCTGGTGCTGCGCTGCTTTGTGTTCTGCTGTTCCCGCGTAAACTATTATAGGTCTGCAGTTCGAAAGCGCCTCCTGCTGGCAGAAAATGAATGTGCATTTTCAATAAGGCTGTTGTTGTGGGTAGGGTATTCCTGCAATACCAGAGGGTGCAGTTTTAGGACCACATTTCTAGGACCCTATAGTTTTCTTGTTTTTTTTTTAATTAATTATTTTATTTATTTATTTTTTGTATGTATGTATTAGCGGCTCAAACTATTTTATAGCACTTGCTATTCAATTTTGTATATTGTTATTTTTAAGGAATTATTTAGTTGGTTAATTGTATACACTTAATTATTGTCCTATCCAACTCCTAACCCTAAATATACTTGTTGGTAACACTCTTGAAATATTTAACCTAATTTTTTTCAATATATTCTATATATATTCTGGTTTTAAATTCAGTTTTCTTGGAAAGAAAGATGTGCGAGACAGACTTCAGTTCATTAGCTGCAACACTTCACATCTGATGTGTGGCCCACTTAAAGTGCAGTAAACAGTAAAACAATTGCGGTACAAATTAGTGTGATTATTAGTACTTTAATAAATGTGAAATAATTTGAATACAAATACTAATTTACCACATCCAGCAGCACAATGAACTGTTTTGCACAGCTAAATAGGCTAAATGGAGATTGCTGACACCCCCTCGAACACTCAAGTTCACGCTAGCTCTTACATTAAAAATAAAATGGAAAGATAAAAAAATGAATAGTTTCCATGGATCTAGTCTTTGCATATGTTTGTTTGATGTTTGAATCAGGTCTCCGCTGTTGGCATAGAATTGGCTAGATGGCACTGTCCCAAAAAATAGGGTCCTAGAAATGCGATCCTAGAACTGCAGCCTCCGGTATTGCAGGAACATTGGGTTGTTTTTTGTTCAGAACAATGCGAGAATCGACCCATGTTTGTACCCTGCAAACACGCAGAGCTGTAAATGTGAACTGGTGGATCGATAAGAAGATAATTCATTATAAATATCTAAACAGTAAAATGTGTTTGTATGTTATTTACTTAATATAATAATTTATTGATAATAATTGTTTAAATTAATATAATAATTAATACTTTTGACTCATCCATTTTCTTAAAAATGGTTTAAAGGCTGAAATTTGAAGTGTATCATTATATAAAACTTGTATCTGAACTGTAAATCATGCTTTTTATAGTCATTTTACAGTTTAATCATTTACCATTGACATTGCCATACCCCGCTCATATGGTATTAATTTTATTTGTGCAGGTCTTAAAAAGTCTTAAATTTGAGCTTAAAAATCCTGCAGCAACCCTGATAAATACACAACACAAGACACTGCTCTTTAAAATGAAACCAGAATTTATTTGAGCTACTCTAATAGTACATGAACTAATTTACCAAAATACACACACATACACATACACACACACACACAGTCCTGAGATGAGAGTTACTGAGTTTGCATAGTCCCAAAATCTAGCACTTGCCACTAGTTCT
Source organism: Spinibarbus caldwelli (assembly GCA_039654775.1). Taxonomy (NCBI): domain Eukaryota; kingdom Metazoa; phylum Chordata; class Actinopteri; order Cypriniformes; family Cyprinidae; genus Spinibarbus; species Spinibarbus caldwelli. The sequence continues at coordinate 9,757,928 of CM077218.1, forward strand.
TAGATTGCAACCTGAGAAAATCACAAAAGCAGAGATTTGGCTTATCTTTACTGCTTAAAAGGCTTTAGCACCAGTTTCAACCATAAAGAGTTTTTGTTTTACTTGCGTTTGAGTTGAACGGAGTTTTCCTCGTTGGCTTGTCTCAGGGAAACACAGCACCTCTGATTGGCTGGCGATCTTCCGTGGATGACGTCTTTGGGATTCACTGGCTGGTGAATGGATGTTTTCTTGATTACGTAGGAGCTTCGGAAGTCGGTTGCCTTAGCTACGGATGGTGATGCGCTTGAAGTTCTTCTGAGAGTCTGTTTGCGCGACTTTAGGCTTTGAAGATTTCGGTAGAGTCACGAAGCTTCAACGGAGTGTTTCAGAGTTCTGAATGACAAGAACGCTAGTCGCGTGTTGGAGTAAGCATTTCAACGGTTCGAGCTGTTTGGGCGGTTCCAGCAGTTCAAGCAACGAGTTCCTTTGGTCACTTGGTTTTAAGCGGGCCGACTAAGTCCATCCCAGGAGCGACTGTTCCAATCAGAAGTTGTTGCAGGGCTTAGCCACACCCCGTGCCCTTCCTTCTCATGCATAAATTAACATGATGCTTAGTCTTCCATGTGGGGAATATCCTTGTGAGTTTTGTTAATAACATAAATAAAGTGTCGTACAATGAACACAGTTTATAATACCAACTTTTCATTCACACCAAGGTATTGCAAATAAAACAAGGTTTCATTCAAGATCAAATATCAGGTATCTTGCATACACCTTAACTTTATCTACTAAAAAGGGTTATACAACGTCAATTAAACTTCACCGATTACATGAAACACATCAAGCAAATAAAAAGGCATATAACATTATTTGTGGATATATTTTCAATACTTATGATTTTTTTTTTTTGAAATCGTCTATGCAAAAGTTCTGTGTTCTAAAAAACCCAGAACTACATTTTTTTAAGACCCAAAAAATGAGCATTTAAGAACACAAACAGTAGAGCGCAACGTGTTACATTACTCTGAGAACTACACCCACTAGAGGGAAACTTAATCGGCGACAGGAAGAATTCATTATTTTTAACCATGTCAAAGGATTATTTCACCACCCTATGTAAACCTGAGAGGAGTAGATATATTGAGAGACTAAATTTTATTGGTCTATGTCTGTGCTCCTTTTGGAGAAATTATCCAACTGAATGGCCCAACATGAAATACCTGGATATCTACAGCTATTTATATCCTTAAATGCTCAGTTTTTTGGGTCGACAACTTATAAAAACTTTTTTTTTTTTTTAGCTGTACACCTTGTCACATAGCAGCTTTTAGACGTTTTTCTGTTTTTTGTTGAAATGTAAGGACGGTTTTGCCCTGTGAGGACTGTCATATATTACACATTTGATGAAAAAAGGTTGGTTTGGTTATGTGTCTGCTTTTTAGGCTCAGTTTACACCTAGCATTAAAATGTATTTTTGTCAATCCAATCAGGAGTGCATGATGCTAAATACAGGTGTAAACAAGGTCTAAAATGTTTGGAGCTTGTCCACTGTAGACCACTTCCAGAGGTAGTCAAAAATGCTTTTGCTTTCATAGTGTAGATGCTCATGTGGTCGAATGCGTTCAAACAGCCACAAAAGAGCAGCTACTCTTGGCCTACTGACCAAACACACGATCCTTATGGAACGTGTTGTGAGAGAGCGGATTACAACAATCTATTCATACTTCGCTTTCTTGTACCAAAACATACAGATAACGATAGAAATTATAGTTGCAATCCATGTACTTTTCATTAGCTTGCTTTTCCCTAATCTAACACAGGAAAAGGCTAATTTACCTAGCCTGCAAACGCACACAGGATCTATACACCGTGACATCCCATGACCCGCTTTGACCATCTGCTTCCCGCTCTGTTTACACATTCCAACTCACCTTCTTTATCTTGAACAAAAAACACAGAACTTTGCATAGACGATTTCAAAAGACAACCATTTTAAAAAAACATTATAAGTATTGAAAATATATCCACAAATAATGTGTTATATGCCTTTTTATTTGCTTGATGTGTTTCATGTAATCGGTGAAGTTTAATCGACGTTGTATAACCCTTTTTAGTAGATAAAGTTATTAAGGTGTTTGCAAGATACCTGAATATTTAGTCTTGAATGAAACCCTGTTTAATTTGCAATGCCTTGGTGTGAATGAAAAGTTGGTATTATAAACAGTGTTCGTTGTACGACACTTTATTGAAGTTATTAACAAAACTCACAAGGATATTTCCCACAGCATCATGTTAAATTATGCATGAGAAGGAACGGAACGGGGCGTGGCTAAGCCCGGCAATGAGGTCTGATTGGGACAATTGCTCCTGGGATGGACTTAGTTGGCCTGAGCTCTCGCCTTTGTTTTGATCGTGCTGCATCACGCGATTGAGCCATCCAGAACTCTCAAACACTCCGTTGAAGCTTCTGCCGAAATCTTCAAAGCCTAACGCCACACAAACAAACTCTCAGAAGAACTTCAGCATCACCATCCGTAGCTAAGGCAACCGACTTCCGAAGCTCCTGCGTAACCAAGCAACGCCCATTCACCATGAGGGCTTTCCCAAAAGACGTCATCCAAACGACAGATCGGCAACCAATCAAGAGCCGGGATTCCCTCTGCCAGGAAAGGAAACCCTGCTGTCAGCTTTCACCAAAATGCAAGTAACACAAACAAAATCTCCTTGCTAGCTGAAAAACCAGTGCTAAAGCATTTTAAGCAGTAAAGATAAGCCAAATCTCTGCTTTTGTGATATTCTCAGGTTGAGATCTACTAGTTGCAAACACTAGATTTTGGGACTCCATGCAAACTCAGTAACTCTCATTTCCTGAACCGTGTGTGTGTGTGTGTGTGTTCAATAGTTTAGTTCACCTATTGTTAGAGTAACAGTTAGCTCAATAAACTCGTTTCATTTTTAAAGGGGTCATATGATGCGATTTCGAGTTTTCCTTTCTCTTTGGATTGTTACAAGCTGTTAATGCATAGATAAGATCCCTGAAGTTGCAAAGACTAAAGTCTCAAAACCAAAGAGATATTCTTTATAAAAGTTAAGACTCTGCCACGCCCCCCTAAAACAGCTCATTCAAACACGCCCCCACGTCTATGTCACGGTGTGGGGAGATTTGCAAAACACCACCCAAATGTTTACACAAAGAAAGGGGGCGTGATTTTTATTCTTGCTGTAGTGCTGTTGCTGCCGCCGGCGCTATGTCGTGGAGACGCTGTGTTTCATTGTGAAAGCAAAACTACTTTGTTTGGGCTTCCAAAATAGGACACAACTAGAAATCAGTGGTTAAGTTGTATTTACAACACTGTTCCAGAACAGTATAACGCAAATATTAGAGTGTGTGCACGGCGCAATTTACGGAGGACTATTTCCTGAACCTGGCAGAAGAGTAGCCTTGCTTGCAGGCTTGCACAAAGGCTGTTTTTATAAAGTGGGGCAATTCCAACTTTACAAGGACAGTCTGACGCGTCTGACTCACAGCCTGTAAGTACGATTCTGCTACTGACTATTCAAACATAAGTTTTGAGCTGTGTAGAGTAGTACTTCTTGTTTGTCGTTTCCCCGATCACTAATGCAGACATGGTAATGTTTACATGGCGCGATGCAACGCGACACGTAAAAAGAGAGTATAAGTCATTATAATCAGTAATTATGTCCCCACTGGATGCAACAAATACCTCGTTTGTAATGGGTTTTATAGTTTTAGTCTCTTCTCACCGGGAAAGGCCATCACAATACGGTGAGGAGCGTAACATTTCCATCTCGTGCTTGAGGCATTCGGCTAATCAAAATGCCCCGGACATCTGGCCAATCAAAGCACGCCTCGCTTCCCAGAACGATAAGCTTTGTAAAAATAGACGCGTTTCAGAAAAGCAGGGCATAGAGGAGCAACAATAATGTACAGTATGTGGAAAATAATGTGTTTTTTGAACCACGAACCACGGAAACACATTGCATTACACCAAATACACAAAATAATGTTCTTTTTAGCAACGTCATATGACCCCTTTAAACAGCAGTTTTGTGTTTATGTGCTTAATAAGTTACTGTCTTGAGCTGTTGAGCCTTGTTACCTTGCTAATATTTAACCAACTACTAGTTTTGTATTATTATCGTTGGCCACGGAGTAATACAGAATTGGTAAGATACACTAAATTCTACTAGACGCTGGACGAATAGTTGATAAAGTGTAAGCTATATATTTTGAATCAATTTCAATCAAGTTTAATCGAATCTTTAAGATTCAATTCCCTCTGAAAAGAACTAATTTCATAGTCATAACACTGTATTAAACTGCAAATTCATCCATTCAACTCTTTGACAAGATATCACAGTAAAGGAGTCAAAATTTTGCTTTCGATTTTTTATTACAATTACAAAAAACTGTAAGTTTATTCACTCAAGAATTCATGACGATAATATGGTTTATGAATACTTCATTACATCTATGAACCACTCAAATTTTGTTTGTAAATTTTTTTTTTAACAGAAATTATCTTTAACTTACTTTATTTAATTTAATTAGTTTGCAGACACCATTTTATCTGCTAATGGTGTAGCACCCTGACTGATATTAGCCTGACTAGCCATCATGCACAGAAAGTTTAAAGTTAACTAGTTTAACACACATAGCACCATAAAGATATAGTAAATAAACAATTAAATTCACCTTCAACATGATCAACCCAGCTAACAATTTTTGTTTCCAGAACGTTCTGGGAACGTTACTTTTTGGTTCTCAGAACATTCCCTATTGGTTAGCCAAGAAAGTTTTCTTAACATAAATAGAACGTTCCCTTTAGGTTAGGGGAACGTTCCGGGAACCTTCCAGGAATGTTCCTGGAATGTTCCCAGGATGTTCTCGGTAGGTTTTATAATACATCTAAAATGTAAAAACATACAATTTACTCCACTTTCCTGCAGCGCTGCAGTTTTAAATTTATGTTCTTTTAATTCAGATAAAAGGTCACGCTGTGATGTATCGATCTGCCGTTGGTCACACGGTCTCACGTGATGCAAATTCGCAGGCCAGAGTTCACCAAACTTGAACTTTGCTACGCAGCGAAATGTGAAATATCTACACATGGGCTTGCGTTTCCGGTCTGACGCAATTGCATGCGTATGAATGGAAGTCAATGGAACGAAAAGTCTAGTGTGACCGCGGCTTTACAGTGGTGAGGGAAAAGCTCCGTATTGCATGTAATCACATCCATACAGTCTATGATCCCAAAAACAAAAACAATTGTCAGGCATCTACATTGTCTTCTGAGGAGATTACAAAGATTAAACAAGTGTTTTTTTTAAACTCTAAAACATTAAATGTGGAGTTCCCTGTCGATACTCCACTTGTACTGCGTCTTGATAAAGACGCATATGGGAAAAAGCCTTTTTTCTCCTGAACTGAAGTCTTATTCAATCACGCAGTGAAACTGCACAACTATTGGTTCGTGCAGTGTGTAAAAAACCAACCAATGAGCTGCACGAGCCTATGGCGACGAAGCCTGCTAGAGCCCGCCGGAATGGGTGGGGCCATCTGGCTATATAAGCAGCCGTTTCGCCATAGGATCCTCAGATTTCTTCTCCTTCAGCGATGACGACTTCGCCTCCGCTGATCCTTTCTTAGCTGGACCCAGCGACCTCGACCTGCTCGGCTGATTCGCCTTTCTTCGCGTTCTAGCATCGCAGCAGTTCCGGTCCCTTTCCCTGCCGCCATCCGGCGAATCTCACGCAATTCTAAAAGAGCAAATCGGCGTCGTCGTTACTGCGGTTCATGCAGGTCTCCCCTGCACGCCGATGACGGCCAAAGTGAGTGCGTTTCCTGTTTGGGGAAATCCCATGCAGATGCTGCGCTCGCTGGCTCTGATTGTTCTCACTGCGAGAGCATCAGTCTCGCCTCTCTGCGCTTGCGGATCGCTTTCTTTTCAGAAAGTGACTCCGCCCCTCGCGCCCTCCCGTTTTCTTCCTCCCAGGGACCTGTGAGGAAAAAACAGCGGGGCAGAGGATCTCAGTGCCCGGCTGAGAGCGAACTCACGTCGGCTCAGATCCCGCGTGCCTCGCTCTCGCCACACAGAGAGGTTTCTCCCGTCCTTTTTTCCCAACCTGACCAGCATCCCTCTGCAAGCGCGAGCGATCTGGTCTCGTTCGGGGGAAGTGATGAAGAGCTGGCCGATGACAGCATGTCGGGCTCGGTAGCTGACTTCGCCCCCTGCCTTCATCCGCACCCAGCACCGCCAAAGCCAGGATGGATGCTGAACTTCTCCGTGTCCTCTCGAAAGCGGTTGAAGAGCTGGGATTGGAGTGGTCTCCACTAGAGGAGCCTTCTCGCAGCCGTCTAGACGAGTGGTTCCTGCCGGGGTGCCATCAGGCCCCTCGCCAGCGACCCTCGCCGTTTTTCCCTGAAGTTTATGACGAGCTCATGAGATCTTGGCGCTCTCCCTACTCTGCTCGCCTCTGTACTTCCGCTTCATCTGCCCTCAATACAGTTGACGGCGCTGAAGAAAAGGGATACGAGAAGATGCCTCACTGCGATCGGCTGGAAGGCAAAGGCCGCCCACCCGTCCAAGCAATGCAGGACCACTTCAGCACTCGCTGGACTCTCCTACACTTCAGCTGGACAGGCGGCTTTGGCGCTTCATTCATCAGGCCAAACTCCTCTCTGCCATGGACGAATCTGAACCTGATCCTGCGACTCTCAGGGAGCTAAGAAGTGCAACAGACCTGGCTCTGCGCACCACAAAGACCACTGCCCAGGCGATAGGGAGGTCCATGGCCAGCCTGGTGGTGCTCGAGCGCCACCTGTGGCTCATGCTGACGGAAATCAAGGATGCAGACAAGGTCCCCTTCCTTGATGCCCCGACTTCCCCCAACGGCCTCTTTGGACCTGCGGTGGAAGGATTTGCTGAGCGCTTCACAGAGGCGCAGAAGGGATCACAGGCTATGTGACACTTCCTGCCAAAGCGCTCCAGCTCCGCGGCTGCTCCTAGTCGCCCTAAGCCTACGCCGACTCAGCAGCCCACGAAGCCTGCACCTGCCGCTCCCGCCCCTCAGCCTGCCAAGACTCAGCAGATGTGGGGGCATTCCCGCTCAGCCAGACCCCACCCCTTCCCGAAGCGCCAGGGCCCCCGACCTAGGATAGCGTTGGACCCCGTGCCTCTGACGTCTTCCTGATCTGCAGGGCAGGAAGAGGAGAGGGCCAAGTCCCGCTACGGTCGGACCGCCCACCAAACAGCCTCTCTTAAACCTCTTCTCACCTTGTTCATTTCCGGGTGCAGAGGGAATTGTGTTTGTTGCAAATACAGGGCCCGTACAAGCGCCCAAGCAACCACCCGCTGTGATAGTGGGAAAAATAAAACACAAACATTCTCAAAAAGAGAGCAAATTTCCTCTTCTGTCCCTCACGAGTGCCCTGCGTCCGTGCAGTCGGTCACTCGAGTTTATCCAACCCCTTGCCATGCAGGCCGAGGCCTGGCAGGCCATCCCCGGAGTGTCAGAGTGGGTTATGGGGATAATAAAACGAGGTTATTCACTCCAATTCGCTCGAAGACCCCCACCAGACACTGTTGGAAAAAGGAGCTATAGAAAGGGTTCCTCCAGCTCAGAGCGAGTCAGGCTTCTACAGCCATTACTTCCTCATTCCCAAAAAGGATGGCAGCCTCTGGCCCATCCTCGATCTCAGACGGCTGAATCACGCCCTCATGAGGAGGTCATTCAGGATGATCACGCTGAAGCAGATCCTCTCGCAGATTCGCACAGGCGACTGGTTCTGTTCTCTGGACCTGAAAGACGCATACTTTCACATCCAGATAGCCCCCATCACAGACTATTCTTGAGATTTGCCTTTAAGGGAGTGGCTTATCAGTACACGGTCCTTCCCTTTGGACTGTCTCTGGTCCCCTGCACTTTTACGAAGTGCATGGACGCAGCTCTTTCCCCTCTAAGACAGATGGGAATCCGCATTCTCAACTACCTCGACGACAGGCTCATTCTGGCCCAGTCAGAGGTCTGGCCCCTCCTCCTCAGCCACTTAGAGCGCCTGGGGCTCAGTGTCAATTTCGCCAAGAGCGCACTTTCCCCCAGCCAACGGGTATTATTCCTGGGAACAGTTCTAGACTCAGCTCAGATGAGAGCTGTGGTAGCGCCAGAACGCGCCCAGGCCATACAGAAACTCGCGGCCTCCTTCAAGAGCGGCACCGCTCGCCCCATCAAAGCATTTCAGAGGATGCTGGGCCTCATGGCCGCAGCATCGCCAGTGCTACAGCTGGGCCTGCTTCGCATGCGGCCCCTTCTACGCTGGTTGAAACCATGGGTTCCACCCCATGCATGGCGTCACGGACGCCTGCATATCAGGGTAAGCCAAGCCTGTGTGACAGCCCTGGCCCCCTGGAAGAACCCCCGATGGGTGGAGAAGAGCGTGGCCATGGGAATGGTTTGCAGCAGGAAGGTTGTCACGACAGACGCCTCCAACACAGGTTGGGGGGGCGCTGTGCGAAGGCAAACCGACCTTCGGCCATTGGTCGAAAGTGGAGAAAGGCTTCCACATCAACTGCTTAGAGATGCTAGCAATAAGTCGAGCCTGCCAGTTTTTCCTGCCAGACCTAATAGGCCACCATGTGCTGATCCGCTCAGACAACATGTCCGTGGTGTCCTATATAAATCACCAGGGAGGTCTCTCCTCGAATCGCCTTTTCGTTCTGGTAGAGCGCCTTCTAGAGTGGGCTCAGCTCAACCTGCGCTCGCTGAGAGCAGCACACTTACCGGGCAAACTGAACCAGGGAGCGGATATGTTATTTCAGAGCAATATCCCCTCAGAGGAGTGGATGCTCCATCCGCAGACGGTTCAGATGATCTGGAAGATCTTTGGCAAAGCTGAAGTAGATCTTTTCGCCTCCAAAGACAGCTCTCACTGCCCAACTTATTATTCAAAGGTCAGCCCACGATTGGCCCAACCTCTTCCTTTATGCATTCCCCCCGATCGCCCTGATTCCGCAGGTCATCAGGCGAATCAGGGAACAAGAACACAAGGTTCTATTGGTGGCCCCCTGTTCCCCTTCCACACTCAAGGTGTTTATACTATAGCGGCTTTCCATGCCCCTATAGCCGGCCAATCGGTGGGCACAGACAACTCAATTGTCCGTTTTCTGAGGGGAGCCAAGAGGCTGAATCCGCCTCAGCCCCTTACCGTCCCTACATGGGACCTGCCCATGGTATTGAGGGCCCTGAAGGGCCCTCCCTTCGAGCCACTACAGTCTATGGACCTTCGGTCACTGTCGCTAAAAACTGCTCTGCTACTAGCACTAGCATCGGTTAACCGAGTAGGAGACCTACAGGCACTTAACATTAGCCCTGCCTGCCTGGAATTCGGGCCCAACGACTCCAAGGTCATCCTGAAACCAAGGCATGGTTACGTACCAAAGGTCCTTTCAACTCCATTCAGAGATCAGGTCATCACGCTCTCCGTGCTTCCTCCTTCTGAGGAGGACTGGGAGTTATCCTTCCTATGTCCTGTCAGAGCTTTGAGGGTCTACTTTGAGTGTTCCGCCTCCTTTAGGCGTATGGAACAGCTCTTTGTTAGCTTCAGTAACCGTGCCAAAGGGCATCCGGTCACGAAGCAGAGCCTCTCTAAGTGGATAGTGGATGCTGTTACGCTGGCATACTCTTCTTTGGGCCTACAATGCCCAATAAGAGTACGAGCCCATTCCACCAGAGGCATTGCCTCGTCATGAGCGTGGTCTAGCGGTGTGTCTATTACAGAGATTTGTGCGGCGGCCAGCTGGGCCTCGCCGTCCACATTTGCTAGGTTTTATAACCTGGATGTTCCGGCCTTACAGGCCAGGGTCCTCTCTGCTTAGATGAGCGCACTTGCACTGCGTTATGGGAACAATTCTGACAGAGAATTCTTGACCGCGATGCTCTCAAGCTGTCTGGTTGGTTCCTTGCATACCTCAGTCCTAGAAGTACTGAGTATGTAAAAGTCGTATGGAACGATCACCCAGGCCGAGCATAACCTCTATGAGTTTAGCTCGCTTTAGCCCGGAGTATACTATTACACTTCCCTATGGGCAATTGAATGCTTATGGAGGTATATTATGCAGTCGTTCCTCTACCATGGCACGGCATGATTGAATTGAGTTCCCATATGCATCTTTTTCAAGACGCAGTACGAGTGGAGTATCGACAGGGAACGTACTCGGTTACTGTCGTAACCTCGGTTCCCTGAGATACGGAACGAGTACTGCGTACTTTGCCGTGCCAGGTATCTGCACGACTCAGTCGTCGCTTCAGTCGAAGTAACCTGAGGATCCTATGGCGAAACAGCCGCTTACATAGCCAGTTGGCCCCGCACATTCTGGCGGGCTTCGTCGCCATAGGCTCGTGCAGCTCCGCTGCCGACCCATTGGTTAGTTTTTTACACACTCCACGAACCAACAGTCGTGCAGTTTCACTGTGTGATTGAATAAGACTTCAGTTCAGGAGAAAAAAGGCTTTTTCCCATATGCATCTTTATCAAGACGCAGTACTTGTTCGGTATCTCAGGGAACCGAGGTTACGACAGTAACCGAGTACATTATCTGCTTTTGCAAAAAAAACGACTGTTGGAGTTATCTGCTTTTGCTATAAAACAAACTTTTAATATGTTAAAAAAACATACTTTCAATGAACTTTAATTTTGTAAATTACATGTATTTGTTTGTTATTATTACTTAATTCTGAAAATAAATAAAAATAGAGTTATCGGTTTTTGCAAATGAACTCTTCATATATTAACCCAGATTTTAAGCACCAAATAACAATGACTAACTAAAAATAACATGCAGGGTACGTTCTGGGAAGGTTCTCTTTATGTTATTTAAAAAAGAACCTATGTTCCTAGAACGTTCTCATTTGGTTCCCACAAAAATAACCATATGGGTACGTTAGGGGAATGCTCAATGTTTGCTGTGAAGTGGCACGCTTTCGTTGTTATCACTGGTTAACTTCATTGGAATTAAGCTAATTTCGCTTAATTATTCATCTCTCCATTGCACGTCGCTTTCGCAGGTGATACACCTTGTGATCTTGTGAAGAGATCACCCAACTTCTGTGAGGACTTCAGATAACACAAACTCTGAAAAAACAAAGGCTGCCTTCCATGGATCCTTTAAATTGAGAAACATCCTGTGAAAGTGGATGGCAGGCCAAGCAATGTCGATACACTGTGGCCCACCGTCACCAGATCACATGACTGCATCACAGTCATGCTCATAGTTTTCGAATGCCTCGATAGTTTTTGAATACATTGGCTCTACAACACATCGAACACGTTTACATGCACGTTCTTAAGCCAATTATGCTTAATAAACCGAAAACGCACGTTGTCATGTAAACGCGGTAACCCGTTTTCTTTTATCGGCGTAAGGTCATAAATGGCTTAAGCATAAACCAGTCGTAACAGGTAGTTTTTTTGCCTCTTTGATTTCGTGTGGCATGTAAACGCAATAACCCGCTTTCTGTTGGCTTATTGAAGTGCGCATGTGTGATGTGTGACAGGAACGCATCGTTAGTGCAGATTTATGCGCATCTAGACCTAGAAAATGTCTCACAGTAAAGAAAGGAGATATATCACAAAAGCAGACTTTTTCATGACTCAGAAAATGATACAAATGTGTTCTCATCTCGTGCAGCAGAAGCAGAAGTGGTTCAGTCACAATGCTGCATTTATAACTGCATGAGAGGATAATATATGAGCTGTAAGTTTCCCGCTGACATGTTGCAAGCTTAATTTAACATCACTGACAAATGTATGGATACGGAGTCAGATACGCAAATTATTATATTTTGACATCACTACAGGGAAATGACCTGATTTATTAATGAAGTCATGTAAACGCAGCTTTCTTGCGTTGTCAGGTAACTGATGTGCATTTAAACGGCGTAAACTGGTTATTTTAATAAGCTGATATTTGTGAGTTATCAGCTTACTGATGTGCATGTAAATGCACTCATTGTCAAATCTGCCAACCTTGGAGAGTGTTCTCAAAAAGCTGAATTTCCGCTAGAAAAACAACACGGTCTCAGTGTGGATGGAAGGTTAAACCATAGAGAACAGGAAGCATTGTCAAATGTGTACCAAATCAGAAGTGTGTTTGATGAGAAATACGTGTAAATGTGCAGTGTTGGGGGGCTGGGCTGGGGCCCTGAAACACTGGACTTGATGACCAAGTAAGTGCACTTCCTCACACCCCTGTCAAGAGCTGCAGGCCAGGGAAAATATAAATAGTATCTAACAATTGCGAAATGCTGCGAAATCATGTAGATCTTCCACTTTTCAATCAAACTCAGAACAAATGCAGAAGTGAAGCAGCACAAAAATGTGTGCCTCACTACCATGGAAAATATTTCCTGAGAGTTTTAGTTCCACAAAAACACTGTGGTCAGTTCAACAGAAAAGCTCACTGGGGTGGAGAACTCCACCTAAAGAAAGTCATTTGTACCATTACAGTTTGTAAGGATATTGTTTGTACCGTGGGTCGTAAAGGATGCAAGGCATCAAACACTGTCTTATGAAAAGCAGATATATGTACAGTCAAACATGCTATAGGGCCATTATGCAAATTTGGATGCTATAATCAACAGATCATGCACCACAGGGTTAGGTTTGGGAAAGTTCAATCTATACCATTCATTTTCACATGCACAGTATCCATGAAAATGGGAATCAAATGATCATGTGAACAACTGTTTCCCACACAATAGTTATAATGGCCCATTTATGAAACAAATTTGTCATTTATCAATATGAACTGGAGCAGTGGCTACAATCAGATCTCTTGTAAGTTTTACAAAATTCTCTTTTGTCTGATTTCGCAGAGTACCAGCTTGTTACAGATGGGAACTTGCCCACAAATTACCTTGTTTGATGACAATTTTCCAGCAAAAAGCAACCAAGACTAGCAAGACAGTCGTCGCCCTGGATGATCTTTTGAAAGTCCATGCAAGACAGGTATGTTGCGTGTCATATTTGGCATAATATATTACATAAGATAAGATTTGTAATGTCTTTTTTTTAAAGAAGTCTCTTCTGCTCATCAAGGCTGCATTTAATTTAATCAAAAATACAGAAAAAAACAGCAATATTGTGAAATATTATTGGAATTTAAAATAATGGGTTTCTATTTTAAAATACTTTAAAATATAATTTATTTATGTGATGCAAAGCTGAATTTTTAGTAGGGGTGCTCCGAACCGATATTCCGATCCAAATCCGATATTGTAAAAAGTCCGATATTTTAAAAAGTCTTAAAATGTCTTAAATAAAATTTTCCTAATAAAAGGCCTTAAAAAGTCTTAAAATGTCTTAAATTCAGATTCGATGGGTCTTAAATATTTTTGGTCCCAATTCTGCAAAAATTTCTCCAGTCTGACGGACCTGTGACTGTTTACAATCATTGGACGGACAGATATTTCCCCCCACTGTAGTTAATGCATGCTACAGTTAGCTGACCAGCTAGATAGTTTAAAATGGGTTAAATGAAGTTTACTGAAAAATGGCTTGAGAATTTTACTTGCCCGACCAGACAAATAGCCTATGTGACAAAAAATAAATAAATAAATAAACTGGTGAAGCATCGAAACCCAAAAATGATTCTTCTGATTTTATTACATTCAACGTAAACAGCGATTGATAATGGATAGTGTACTTCTGATATCAAGCTCGCGCTGTTTAGATTCGCGCTGCCTGTTTCTTAGTAAGAGACTTTTATGGAGATGTAATAACTTTAGGAACTTAGCTATGATTTAATCTTTATTTTGAATTTTTGGCTTTACGAAATTGCATCGTAAAGATAGATATTGATTTGAATAATTTTTATTAATCAAAACATATAATTTATACCTTTTAACGGCTCGTCCAGCGAGACATTAAAGTCAGTATATGTTAACAATTTTGTTTATCTTGCTTTGTGGCCAACAATAAAACAAACAAAATAGTAATTTATCAAATTTTGAGCAAGGTAGCAAGGGTCGACAGCTCAAGGCAGTAACTGAATCAAATATAAAACACAGACAATGCTCTATACAATGAGACAAGTTTATTGAAACTACTTCTAAGATTACATGAGACTAAATCATCTAAACACACACATACGACCACACACACACACAAATCACGGAGTTATGCAGAATTATGAGTTATGAAGGAAGTCTCAACTTCGGTGGTTATCAGAAAGTCAACAAAGCAGAGCTTAGTTCTATCTTTTCCATTAACAACAACTTTGCGCCGTTTTCAGCCAATAGATAAGAGATTTGTTTTACTTGTTAGAAGGTTTGCTGCGGAATCTCGTCTCGTCTCTTTGAGGGAATCCCCGGGCTTAGCTGATTGGCTGGCGAAGCGTTGTTTGTCTGATGTCTCTTTAGGAAACCCCGGGTGTGATTGGTGGGTTTCCTGTCTGGATGAGACGCGCTCGAAGTTCTTCTTTTCCTTTCTCGGTTGCAGAAGTTTTCTTGAAGAGCTTGAAGTTTTGGAATGAGGTGATGGTTTGATGCGGCGTATGAGCGCACGAGTTGAAGCAGTTTTCAAACCATGGCAAAGAGCGTTGAGTTTAGTTGAACATTAGAATTTAAGCAGGCCACTTTAGGCCCGCCCCGGAGCTGGGGTACCAATCCGCTTGTTGCGAGGTGGAGCTCAGCTTCCTAGGCTCCATTTCTCTGCATAAATTAATGAGCTGCCAGTGTAATCACGTGACAGAAAATCCTTGCAGGGTTTTGTTAATAATCTTGATAAATGTTATAATGTTACGGGATTTACCTAATTTCTACATTTCATCCACACAGAGTTGTTGCAAATAAAATATACTTTCGTTTAACACCAAACATGACACACACATATATTCATACCCTCATAATACATAGGTTAAAATGGTGCTGACCTTATAAGGGATAGATTAACATAGCGTATGTTTTACTAACATACCAAGCATATCTAAGGCATAACACACATAATTTGGGAATACATTTTCATTACTTAAAAGTCCTGAATATTGTCTTTTGGAGTTTTGGCGCACTTTTGCGTGTTTCCTTTGTCTGTCTGAAAAAGGCACATTTTCAGGAATGCATCCGAGGAGGGGCCGCAAGTACTCCTGAGGTCAGAAGGTGTCCGGGAGAGGAGTTCTGGCATATGTTTAAGTCAGGCCTATGACTGTAAATCCATCGCGCGTTTGATGATAAGTTTGTGAATTTATACATGGGCTGGTCAAGGTTCAGACACCATCTGGATCTGGTATCTTTCCCACCAGAAGTTTCCTTTATTCTGATCTCTGGAGGGATAAGGATTAGCAAGACAGGATCTTGCTCCAGACACTCAGGCATCGTCTAAGGTACTTAGTTACTTTTATGACTTTTCAGAGGTGAAACCAGAGATTTACTCATTCCTCTGGAATGAGTCTGTTCGTGGTAGATGTGTGTCCGTTCAAGGATCTCCTACACATCCCCCTTTTGCTTGGTGAGGTTCCCATTGCGAACGTCGGCAGGCACTGGAACAAGAGGCAGAGAGAACGTGCTGTTAATCGCACGTTAATAAAATTAGTGCCGTTAAGATGAACTTGCGTTAACGCGTTATTAACGCATTAACTTTCACAGCACTAGAATAAATATATATACAGGTGCATCTCAATAAATTAGAATGTCTTGGAAAAGTTCATTTCAGTAATTCAACTCAAATTGTGAAACTCGTGTATTAAATAAATTCAGTGCACACAGACTGAAGTAGTTGAAGTCTTTGGTTCTTTTAATTGTGATGATTTTGGCTCACATTTAACAAAAACCCACCAATTCACTATCTCAACAAATTAGAATACTTCATAAGACCAATAAAAAAAAAACATTTTAGTGAATTGTTGGCCTTCTGGAAAGTATGTTCATTTACTGTATATGTACTCAATACTTGGTAGGGGCTCCTTTTGCTTTAATTACTGCCTCAATTCGGCGTGGCATGGAGGTGATCAGAATGTGGTCCCGCTGAGGTCTGTTTCTTTGACAGTGGCCTTCAGCTCATCTGCATTTTTTTCTCTTGTTTCTCATTTTCCTCTTGACAATACCTCATAGATTCTCTATGGGGTTCAGGTCTGGTGAGTTTGCTGGCTAGTCAAGCACACCAACACCATGGTCATTTAACCAACTTTTGGTGCTTTTGGCAGTGTGGGCAGGTGCCAAATCCTGCTGGAAAATGAAATCAGCATCTTTAAAAAGCTGGTCAGCAGAAGGAAGCATGAAGTGATCCAAAATTTCTTGAAAAACGGGTGCAGTGACTTTGGTTTTCAAAAAACACAGTGGACTGACACCAGCAGATGACACTGCACCCCAAAACATCACAGACTGTGGAAACTTAACACTGGACTTCAAGCAACTTGGGCTATGAGCTTCTCCACCCTTCCTCCAGACTCTAGGACCTTGGTTTCCAAATGAAATACAAAACTTGCTCTCATCTGAAAAGAGGACTTTGGACCACTGGGCAACAGTCCAGTTCTTCTTCTCCTTAGCCCAGGTAAGACGCACAAGAGGAATACGACAAATGTAGCCAAATTCCTTGACACGTCTGTGTGTGGTGGCTCTTGATGCCTTGACCTCAGCCTCAGTCCATTCCTTGTGAAGTTCACTCAAATTCTTGAATCGATTTTGCTTGACAATCCTCATAAGGCTGCGGTTCTCTCGGTTGGTTATGCATCTTTTTCTTCCACACTTTTTCCTTCCACTCAACTTTCTGTCAACATGCTTGGAATACAGCACTCTGTGAACAGCCAGCTTCTTTGGCAATGAATGTTTGTGTCTTACCCTCCTTGTGAAGGGTGTCAATGATTGTCTTCTGGACAACTGTCAGATCAGCAGTCTTCTCCATGATTGTGTAGCTTAGTGAACCAAACTGAGAGACCATTTTGAAGGCTCAGGAAACCTTTGCAGGTGTTTTGAGTTAATTAGCTGATTGGCATGTCACCATATTCTAATTTGTTGAGATAGTGAATTAGTGGGTTTTTGTTAAATGTGAGCCAAAATCATCACAATTAAAAGAACCAAAGACTTCAACTACTTCAGTCTGTGTGTACTGAATTTATTTAATACACGAATTTCACAATTTGAGTTGAATTACTGAAATAAATGAACTTTTCCACAACATTCTAATTTATTGAGATGCACCTGTATACATACATACACATATATATATATATATATACAGTGGGTACGGAAAGTATTCAGACCCCCTTAAATTTTTCACTCTTTGTTATATTGCAGCCATTTGCTAAAATCATTTAAGTTTTTTTTTTTTCCTCATTAATGTACACACAGCACCCCATATTGACAGAAAAACACTGAATTGTTGACATTTTTGCAGATTTATTAAAAAAGAAAAACTGAAATATCACATGGTCCTAAGTATTCAGACCCTTTGCTGTGACACTCATATATTTAACTCAGGTACTGTCATTTCTTCTGATCATCCTTGAGATGGTTCTACACCTTCATTTGAGTCCAGCTGTGTTTGATTATACTGATTGGACTTGAATAGGAAAGCCACACACCTGTCTATATAAGACCTTACAGCTCACAGTGCATGTCAGAGCAAATGAGAATCATGAGGTCAAAGGAACTGCCTGAAGAGCTCAGAGACAGAATTGTGGCAAGGCACAGATCTGGCCAAGGTTACAAAAAAATTTCTGCTGCACTTAAGGTTCCTAAGAGCACAGTGGCCTCCATAATCCTTAAATGGAAGATGTTTGGGACGACCAGAACCCTTCCTAGAGCTGGCTGTCTGGCCAAACTGAGCTATCGGGGAGAAGAGCCATGGTGAGAGAGGTAAAGAAGAACCCAAAGATCACTGTGGCTGAGCTCCAGAGATGCAGTCGGGAGATGGGAGAAAGTTGTAGAAAGTCAACCATCACTGCAGCCCTCCACCAGTCGGGGCTTTATGGCAGAGTGGCCCGACGGAAGCCTCTCCTCAGTGCAAGACACATGAAAGCCTGCATGAAAGACTCCAAGATGGTGAGAAATAAGATTCTCTGGTCTGATGAGACCAAGATAGAACTTTTTGGCCTTAATTCTAAGCGGTATGTGTGGAGAAAACCAGGCACTGCTCATCACCTGTCCAATACAGTCCCAACAGTGAAGCATGGTGGTGGCAGCATCATGCTGTGGGGGTGTTTTTCAGCTGCAGGGACAGGACGACTGGTTGCAATCGAGGGAAAGATGAATGCGGCCAAGTACAGGGATATCCTGGATGAAAACCTTCTCCAGAGTGCTCAGGACCTCAGACTGGGCCGAAGGTTTACCTTCCAACAAGACAATGACCCTAAGCACACAGCTAAAATAACGAAGGAGTGGCTTCACAACAACTCCGTGACTGTTCTTGAATGGCCCAGCCAGAGCCCTGACTTAAACCCAATTGAGCATCTCTGGAGAGACCTAAAAATGGCTGTCCACCAACGTTTACCATCCAACCTGACAGAACTGGAGAGGATCTGCAAGGAGGAATGGCAGAGGATCCCCAAATCCAGGTGTGAAAAACTTGTTGCATCTTTCCCAAAAAGACTCATGGCTGTATTAGATCAAAAGGGTGCTTCTACTAAATACTGAGCAAAGGGTCTGAATACTTAGGACCATGTGATATTTCAGTTTTTCTTTTTTAATAAATCTGCAAAAATGTCAACAATTCTGTGTTTTCTGTCAATATGGGGTGCTGTGTGTACATTAATGAGGAAAAAAAAATGAACTTAAATGATTTTAGCAAATGGCTGCAATATAACAAAGAGCGAAAAATTTAAGGGGGTCTGAATACTTTCCGTACCCACTGTATATATATATACATATATATATATATATATACATATATACATATATATACATATATACATATATATATATATATATACATATATATATATATATACATATATATATATATATATATATATACATATATACATATATATACATATATACATATATATACATATATACATATATATATATATATATATATACATACATATATATATATATATATATACATACATATATATATATATATATATATATATATATACATATATATATATATATACATATATATATATATATACATACATATATATATATACATATATATACATATATATATATATATACATATATATACATATATATATATACATATATATATATATATATATATATATATATATATATATATATATATATATGGCTCACTGCCCCATCCCACTCTCCAGTGTTCAGTGCGCAGGTTTCACTCTTCCCGTCAGCGCGGTTTGACACGCTGCTTGATTTTCTGTTCTATGAATGTGCGTTTTGTGCGTTTAACTTGAACATTCGTCTGTATGAAAGTTGAGTGTGTTTTTGAACCAGTATACCTCAAGTAAACAAAGATTTCGGTTAATCAACCAAGATTTCAGGGTATATGTTACAGGGTTTATGTGACGGTAAACCTTGCTTTCTGGAATACACCCCCGCTTGCTTTATCTGGAGTTGGGTGGATTTCCACATGTAGGATATGAAAGCGACGTTTCATCTACCCAACATTTCCACAACACTGCCATGAGTTTTTTTGTGGGCTCTAAAATATATGTCTTGAGTGAGATTGTGAATACATATTGAAAGGATCAATACAGTTTAAGCTGTATGTGAAACTTTTTTCCCCAAATATTTTATGACCTGTTATGACCTTGAGATATTATGTGCATTTATGTTAACTGTTCTTGTGTGTATTTGATCTCTCTGTCTGTGTGTATAGATATGTTTGTGTTCCAGATGAGTGTGGTCTCTGTTAATCAGTTGGAGGCAGTGATTGGTCCTGTTAAGCATCATACCCTGATATAAGGACCGCCCCAAACAGTTGCCCTCTACCTTCGAGCCTTGCTGACTTTGTGCCATTGTGTTTCTCCACCATTGTTCGTGTCATCGTCATTTGATTGCGAAAGAGTGTTGTGCCAAAGAGATATCCTGAGTGTAGTAAAACTGTGAGTGTGTTTGTTATTGTAAGTCCAGCTTCTGACTCTCGTTTATCTGATGGGATGGAATCTGTAACAACTTTACCACTTCACAAGGTGCTTGGAAACAAAATCCAGCACTACTTATGATAAAGTGAACTTTAAAAGTACCAATGCGTTTCAGCCTAAGAGCCTTCTTCAGGGTATTCGACACACATCATACACCGACATTTAAAGGGGTCATCGGATGCAAAATTCACTTTACAAGTTGTTTGAACATAAATGTTTGTTGGAAGTGTGTACACATCCATCCTATAATGATAAAAATCCACCCAGTGGTTTTTTCAAAATCCCTGTTTTAAAATCCCCTTTCTCAAATCAGGTTGTTCTGAGACTCCTGTCAGAATGACGTAGTTCTGTACAGGCTCCTCCCACAATAGTTGATTGACACTAGTGTCTTACCTTAGACCCACCCTGAGTGAGCTGTCATTAGTCCAACCGCCATTGTGTCGACTCTGGTGCAGGGGAAGACAAGAACATCTCAGATTAAGCGATTGAGGTGTTTTGTTGGATGTAATAATGAATATAGCAGTCGTCATTTACTCCCGACATCTGAGCCGCTGAAGACGCAGAGGGTTAACGTTACTTTAGTTTTTGAAGGGAATGCTGTGAACCCCGATCTGCCTAAATACGTCTATGTTCGCGCGAATCATTCGTGATCCAGCCTCACCAACAGAAGAAGTGAGTATAAGGGTTTTTATGAATCTTTGCAAATCGCCTTTCCTAATAACGTGCTAGTTAGCAAGTTTCGCAGCTGAAGTTTACAGTCTGCTCGTCATTCCACGGAAGAGAGGGACGGGGTCAGCAGAGCTCATCAGCATTTAAAGCAACATGGACTAAAAAACGGCTTGCTGAAAACAGAGCTGATTTTGACAGGATAAAAAAGGTGTTTTTACACTACCATTGAGAAATTTTAACCAAAGTATGTTATAGACTTTTCATTAAGACCCTAAAGAATCATATCAACTTGTGGAAAATGGGCATCCGATAACCCCTTAAAAAGCACATCTTCACACTGGATTACTCATTTACAAATTAGAAAGAGCTGACAGACTTAACTCAAGTCATTGCACTAATTGATTTGAGTTACCTATCCAAAAGTATCAATCAGTATCAAAAAGCTTCCTACTTCTTTCTCATACAATCAATATTACCACCTCTTATATTCTATTTTACCTGTTCAATTCCAAGAAAAAAGATGACATTTAATGGTGACATTCACAAAAATGTCTTGCAACAGGACTCTTTAGATTTTTTCTATAACAATTACTTTAATTTAAATAAATAAATTTTAATATTAATGTAGTATTATGTTCAAAAACATTACAAATAAATGCATGCATCTATTTAACAATTTTGCACAATTTTAATTATGAGATTCAACACATTAATTAAATGGACAAATGTGATGCTATTTAAAGGTGCCATAGGTGATTGTCTTCAGAAACATTTTTTGTTATGGTGGTTGAAAGTCTCTTCACATCCTGATAGCAGTCATTAAGTTAAGTGATCTAAGCGTATTTATATGTATTTATATATTATGTGCAAGGCGTAGGACCAAGAAATGTTCGTCCAATCAAAACACTCGGTCCGAGTGTTTTAATTGGCTTTCCTAACTGCCTGTCAACATATATGTATACCTCTGCGCACCCTGTTTGCGCAGACAGAATACGTCATCAACGCGTTCACGTACACTATGCCGATAGAGCGAGAATGTCAGACGAACATCAAAAACCGGACCTTCCTTCACAACAAAGATTTGAAGTGGATCACAAAAATTCCTTCTAAGTTGGCCTAAGATAAGAACACATTGGTTTTACGTCAACTTTGAATAAAGGTTTTCATCCACTTCAAATGTTGAGTAGTATACAGGTGCATCTCAATAAATTAGAATGTCATGGAAAAGTTAATTTATTTCAGCGATTCAACTCAAATTGTGAAACTCGTGTATTAAATAAATTCAATGAACACAGACTGAAGTAGTTTAAGTCTTTGGTTCTTTTAATTTTGCTGATTTTGGCTCACATTTAACAAAAACCCACCAATTCACTATCTCAACAAATTAGAATATGGTGACATGCCAATCAGCTAATCAACTCAAAACACCTGCAAAGGTTTCCTGAGCCTTCAAAATAGTCTCTCAGTTTGGTTCACTGGGCTACACAATCATGGGGAAGACTGCTG
Organism: Spinibarbus caldwelli; assembly: GCA_039654775.1. Lineage (NCBI taxonomy): Eukaryota > Metazoa > Chordata > Actinopteri > Cypriniformes > Cyprinidae > Spinibarbus > Spinibarbus caldwelli. The sequence continues at coordinate 9,780,166 of CM077218.1, forward strand.
ATCTGACAGTTATCCAGAAGACAATCATTGACACCCTTCACAAGGAGGGTAAGCCACAAACATTCATTGCCAAAGAAGCTGGCTGTTCACAGAGTGCTGTATCCAAGCATGTTAACAGAAAGTTGAGTGCAAGGAAAAAGTGTGGAAGAAAAAGATGCACAACTAACCGAGACAACCGCAGCCTTATGAGCATTGTCAAGCAAAATCAATTCAAGAATTTGGGTGAACTTCACAAGGAATGGACTGAGGCTGGGGTCAAGGCATCAAGAGCCACCACACACAGACGTGTCAAGGAATTTGGCTACAGTTGTCGTATTCTTCTTGTTAAGCCACTCCTGAACCACAGACAACGTCAGAGGCGTCTAACCTGGGCTAAGGAGAAGAAGAACTGGACTGTTGCCCAGTGGTCCAAAGTCCTCTTTTCAGATGAGAGCAAGTTTTGTATTTCATTTGGAAACCAAGGTCCTAGAGTCTGGAGGAAGGGTGGAGAAGCTCATAGCCCAAGTTGCTTGAAGTCCAGAGTTAAGTTTCCACAGTCTGTGATGATTTGGGGTGCAATGTCATCTGCTGGTGTTGGTCCATTGTGTTTTTTGAAAACCAAAGTCACTGCACCCGTTTACCAAGAAATTTTGGAGCACTTCATGCTTCCTTCTGCTGACCAGCTTTTTAAAGATGCTGATTTCATTTTCCAGCAGGATTTGGCACCTGCTCACACTGCCAAAAGCACCAAAAGCTGGTTAAATGACCATGGTGTTGGTGTGCTTGACTGGCCAGCAAACTCACCAGACCTGAACCAAGAGGAAAATGAGAAACAAGAGACCAAAAAATGCAGATGAGCTGAAGGCCACTGTCAAAGAAACCTGGGCTTCCATTCCACCTCAGCAGTGCCACAAACTGATCACCTCCATGCCACGCCGAATTGAGGCAGTAATTAAAGCAAAAGGAGCCCCTACCAAGTATTGAGTACAAATACAGTAAATGAACATACTTTCCAGAAGGCCAACAATTCACTAAAAATGCTTTTTTTTTATTGGTCTTATGAAGTATTCTAATTTGTTGAGATAGTGAATTGGTGGGTTTTTGTTAAATGTGAGCCAAAATCATCACAATTAAAAGAACCAAAGACTTAAGTCAGGGCTCTGGCTGGGCCATTCAAGAACAGTCACGGAGTTGTTGTGAAGCCACTCCTTCGTTATTTTAGCTGTGTGCTTAGGGTCATTGTCTTGTTGGAAGGTAAACCTTCGCCCCAGTCTGAGGTCCTGAGCACTCTGGAGAAGGTTTTCATCCAGGATATCCCTGTACTTGGCCACATTCATCTTTCCCTCGATTGCAACCAGTCGTCCTGTCCCTGCAGCTGAAAAACACCCCCACAGCATGATGCTGCCACCACCATGCTTCACTGTTGGGACTGTATTGGACAGGTGATGAGCAGTGCCTGGTTTTCTCCACACATACCGCTTAGAATTAAGGCCAAAAAGTTCTATCTTGGTCTCATCAGACCAGAGAATCTTATTTCTCACCATCTTGGAGTCCTTCATGCGGGCTTTCATGTGTCTTGCAATGAGGAGAGGCTTCCGTCGGGCCACTCTGCCATAAAGCCCCGACTGGTGGAGGGCTGCAGTGATGGTTGACTTTCTACAACTTTCTCCCATCTCCCGACTGCATCTCTGGAGCTCAGCCACAGTGATCTTTGGGTTCTTCTTTACCTCTCTCACCAAGGCTCTTCTACCCCAATAGCTAAGTTTGGCCGGACGGCCAGCTCTAGGAAGGGTTCTGGTCATCCCAAACGTCTTCCATTTAAGGATTATGGAGGCCACTGTGCTCTTAGGAACCTTAAGTGCAGCAGAATTTTTTTTGTAACCTTGGCCAGATCTGCGCCTTGCCACAATTCTGTCTCTGAGCTCTTCAGGCAGTTCCTTTGACCTTATGATTCTCATTTGCTCTGACATGCACTGTGAGCTGTAAGGTCTTATATAGACAGGTGTGTGGCTTTCCTAATCAAGTCCAATCAGTATAATCAAACACAGCTGGACTCAAATGAAGGTGTAGAACCATCTCAAGGATGATCAGAAGAAATGGACAGCACCTGAGTTAAATATATGAGTGTCACAGCAAAGGGTCTGAATACTTAGGACCATGTGATGTTTCAGTTTTTCTTTTTTAATAAATCTGCAAAAATGTCAACAATTCTGTGTTTTTCTGTCAATATGAGGTGCTGTGTGTACATTTAATGAGGGAAAAAAAATGAACTTAAATTATTTTAGCAAATGGCTGCAACATAACAAAGAGTGAAAAATTTAAGGGGGTCTGAATACTTTCCGTACCCACTGTATTTGAAACATTTTAAGTCATTAATGGTAATTAACACAAAATCAGTGTGTGACAACTGAAGAAGATTTTTATAGTTGAAGATCTGAATTAATCAAGTATAATCAAGGTGAATCTGGCCATTAATATATCTATTTAATGTTCCATTATGTTCTAAGGCTCCTGTGTAAAATGTGCCTACGTGTGTGAAATGTGCCTACGTGGCTAAAATGTGCAGACATGGCTAAAATGTGCAGACAAGAAAACATCTGGAAAATGTAGGGGTGCTTTTTCCTTTACCATATTAGGACTAGGAGGACTCTTCTCCTTAGGGAGATATATGGAATTGTATACAAAAGAGACCCTCCAAATGTATATGAACCCGCCTTAAAAACTTGTATATATACCAAAGCCCAGAAACATTCGGGAGATTTTTTCTGCAGAAAACTTCTCGGCTTTGTTCTTGTAATAAAGTCTATCTTCTGGCATCAAAACCCCAAGACTTTGAGAGTGATTTTTCATAGCGGCAGAAGCCACCACACAACTTACTGAAAAAAAAAACCCTAAATAAGGAACTAGTTACTTTTAGAGTAGAAGCATTAAAAGTAAAGCATGCAGCTTCAACATTTTTTTTTTTAAACTATGTAACAGTATTCATTGTATTCAACAGAATTTCTCAAACTTGCCTCTGCACAAAAATTAACATTTTTGAACTGCAGGATTTAGACTTATTCTTACTAGTCCCAGTCTTTTCAGTGACTGGGGTGGGCTTGCTTTGTGCTGCAGATCCTCTCAAATCAGGGATGCAGCTGTGAGACTGCCACTCTTAGCTCATTTTCAATGTCCAGCTTTGATCTGTATTTTATCTTGATTGAGGCCTATCTCACATTGGTAGGATGTGGCAAAAGGAAGGAGTATTGCCAGGGCTCTCCTGCCTAGCAATGGGTAGTCCTTTTCCACTCCAATCCAAAATGCAGCCAATGCTTTGGACTTAAACTGAAGCTTTATTGTTGAATCAGTGGAGACATCAATGAACTGTTCCTGTTCTGCTGTGCTGAAGTCAGCGGGTGGTGTTGCACTGACGGGGTCTCGAATCCAATCATATTTTGCAGGATCTTGCACTGGGAAATACCTCTGGAAATGTTTTTGAAGGGCAGAGATATGAGTTCTGTGTTCTGCAGGTTGTTGACCTCAATGAATGATTTCAAGCTCTCAAATGAGTCTATATTCCCTTCTTTCACTCTCTGCTCCCACATCTCCAGTTTTCTTGTGAATGATGTGATTGTATCTGCCAGCTGGTGAAGGTGGGTTTTGGTGCCCTGCATCTGTAAATTTAGTTCATTTAGTTTCTGAAACATATTGCTCAGGTATGCAAGTTTCATGAGAAAGTTGTTATTGTTGAACTTATTGGCAAGTTCATTTCCCTCTTCTTCCAAGAAGATTCTGATCTCATCCCACAATTCAAACACCCTGGATAAAACTTTCCCACGCAACAGCCAACGGGACTCGCTGTGAAACAAAACTGCTGTGTGATCAGATCCCATTTCCTCACACAGTGCGCAAAAAATCCGCGCTTTGACCGGTCTTGTTCTGATGTAGTTTACGGTGGCGATAATATCTGTCATGACATCGTTCAGCTCAGGACTCATCTGTTTAGACGCTAGCACCTCCCTGTGTATCATACAGTGTATACATTGCCTAAGATCCATCTGTGCAGATCCCCACACAGTCTTCCCATTTCAGATCAGCCTCTTTCAAGTAGGTGTCAATGATTTTGAACAGTTCATCTGCAGTGGCTCTTTTAGTTACAAGTTTGCAGAAAATTAAATCCTCCCTCAAATCATCTCCATCAATGAATCTGACGTATGTTATCAATAAACAGTCTGTTACTGTCAATTGCTTCATCCATCTGCAGAGCAAAACGGTTGTCTCGTATCTTGTCGTTAAGCTGCTCGTCTATATCTTTTGACATGTCATAAATGCGCCTTGCGATAGTGTTGTTTGACAGAGGAATAGCCTTTAGTTTACTGGCTGTTGCGTCATCAATCATAGTTGAAACCATATCAATAGCAGAAGGAAGTATTAATTCTTCAGCTATAGTGTGCGGCTTCTTACACTGAGCTACTCTGTAGGCCACTTTGTAGGAGGCAAGTTGGGCATTTGAAGGCACAGATGCTGCTTTATTAAAGCGACTGTTGGGCACGACAGTTGACTAATTTTTTCTGAAAAAATCAACTGGCTTGTCTTTGTGTTCGTGATGCAACGTCTAATATTTTGAGGCACACAACACACTGTGGTCTCTCTTCATCACCCACCGTTGTACTGGTAAATCCGAGGGTGAGATATGCCTCATCATATTTTCTTCTCTTTGTTGTAGTTGTGATGTTTGAAGTAGATTCATCATCTACTTTACGTTTACCTGGCACTTGTTGTCTTTTCAAAAACTTGTCCATGGTTAGAGCAGAACTACTATGCGTCATTCATTCATAATTTTACTCGGCTAAGGGCAATTCTCATTTATGATTAATCAATTGCACCATCTAGTGGTCTGTTATTTAACGACAACAACCACTAGAACTGATAACAGACCCCTGCAGCGGGTACTGCGAGTCGTCTTGAGGTAATAAAATATGATGAAATTCATATTTTGTGTTCATTTATTTACATATGTGGCAAGTAGCCATAATTACCAAGATAATTTCACAGTGGGGTCTTGTATCACCCTGAAAACATTTCTTTTTACATAAAAATCTAGGGATGCACCGAAAAGAAAATTCTTGGCCGAAACTAAAACGGCTTTGTAATAATTATTTATTACTTTATTAAATAATATTAAGTCATTTAGTAAGACTTTTTTTAATTTAACTCAATTTTAATGATACTGAATTTAAAAATCACAAGCCAATAAAATAACCACGTTTATTTGAATTTGATTTGAATACTTTATTGTCATTGCACGATTGTACAAGGCGATTCAATTGCAACTCCCTGTGGTAACACACAAAAGAAAGATTTATAAATACATCAAACAGTGCACCACAAAAGACTGTGTATAAATGTATGTAAAAATATTGCACAGCTCCCATAGTGTTTGAAAAAAGTCCTTGTGTAATTTATGCATTTAGTTCTCTAATTGCACTTGGATAAAAACTGTTCTTAAGCCTGGAGGTGCGGGCCTAAATAACCCTGTAACGCCTCCTAGAAGGCAGCAAAAGTGAACAGGATGTTTCCTGGATGAGAACAGTCTTGAATTATGCGTGCCACGCGACACAAGCATCTGGCTCTATATATGTCGGTTATTAAGGGAAGCTGTGCTCTTATAATGTTCTGCGCTGACCTCCTCACTCGCTCCAGAGCATTCTTATCAGTCATAGTGCAGCTTTTAAACCACACCAGGATGTTGTAAGTGATAATACTCTCCATGGAGCATTTGTAAAAGTTGTGTATCCCTTTTCCTTCTAAAATCTATCACCAGCTCCTTTGTATTTGAGGAGTTGAGTATCAAGTTATCTGAGCACCAGGCAGTGAGTTGAAAGTATCAATAAACGTCTCGAGAGGGTAGCGTCATTTTACCACCGTTGTGCAGTACAGCTGTACTACAGCATGTTACAGCACAACAGCGCTATTGCAAACAGGAAATTTTCTGTTGGTGCATTGATATTTGAGCGGACTTTGCTTTGCGCATATTCATAGAGCGGAATATTCAGCGGAGCGTCACGACGGCAGTGACTAGAGAGAGAAAACACATATTTTTGGCTCATTGGGCCGTTTTTCTCTTTTGAAATTTCAGTGCATCCCTATAAATATCGGCTGACTGTATGTACACTAGCCTTGCCGCGCCCCCCAGTTTGGGAACCACTGGCATACAACATATGCGAAAATCAGCCTGTCCTTCATTAAAGAACCATTGATGAGGTACATTAGTTTATTTTACAACCAGTGTTGTGAAGGTTACTCTGGTAAATACTGTATAATAGGTTACAGATAACAAGTTACCCTATTTAAAATGTAATAAGTAGTGTAACAATTTCAGTTACTTTATTAAAGTAATGTAACTGAATACATTTGATTACTTTTCTGTATTTCTAATGTCGACTGTTAATCATTTTCAAATATGTAAACTAGGCAGGGTTAACCTTGCAGTAGTACACAACACATACTGCCAGACTTCATCCTTCTTCACTTGAATTACGATTATAATGATTTAATTTTAAAGCACAGCCACCACAAAATCTTTTCACTTTAAAGCACAGCCACCACACATCTTTTCACTTTGTGATCCTTCTGAGATTAAATACTCATAACAAGAAAATGTTTAATAGCTATGATACTGTTTTTGGAATCAAATCTTTGCACAGCTTTGACAGGAAACACTGGCATCTAACAATGCCTAGGAAAAAAACAGTTAATTAAAAAATAAATAAATAAATAAATAAAAAAAATAAAAAGCATATGCATAATCCCAAATAGGAAATAAAATGAGCATGTGTCCTAAACTCCTGAAACATTGTCTCATATTTTAGAGCAGTCAATGCAATTTATGAAAGAAATCAATTAAACCTGTATGTGGATGTGTGGGTGAAAAAAATTCAGATGTAACCTTCTTTGTAATCGTTAACATTTTCATAAGTAACTAATTTAATTACACATTTTTCTCAGTAACTGTAACTGATTACAATTACATTTATTTTGTAATTAAATTACATTGTTACATGTAACTAGTTACTCCCCAACACGGTTTACAACATGCAAGCACTTATGTGTACAAATATTGAATGTATTTTATATTTTAGTTTTGTTGCAAATTTTGTTAAATGTGTAGCTGACAAGACACTTCAATCACTGACAAATCATATAATTATTACGCGTGCGTTATAGAACCATTGAAATAACTTGAACCATATTTAGTTTCTTTATGTACAAGTCCTGATATAGCCAAACATAATACCAGTGATTAACTATATAATAAAATGACATACACAGTTTCACTAAATTACAACAAACTATGCTGTCTTTTCATATTGTGTATGTGTACTCAAAAAGATCATGCAAATCTTATTTAACATTTTGCATGTATTTCATAACTATTTGCAGAAACTGTTGTTTTGTAGGTCAGTGGCTACAATGATGCCACCAGTGTTGAACTGGGATGGACGATAATGCAGAGACTGCTCTCCAAACTCCAGTATGCAATGAGTCGCCAACCACTGGATTTAGACTACTTGCAGTTTTTATGCAGTCATTAACTTCTCTTTATCACCTCCATCTGTGATCAAATTAGAGTCCCAGATGAACTCCTTAATGAACTCTCAACCTTAAAAAAAAAAAAAAACCTAGTGGACAGGGATATTGAAAATAACACTGCACCTATAGCTGCCCTTGAAGTGCAGTTTGGAGTGAAGGGACCTCCAAAGTTTGTCATCTCCAGAGAGCATCTTCAGAAGTAAACATGCAGCTGTCTGTTCCATGTATTGCCCAGCTTCTTGGGGTCTCAAAGAGGACTATTAATCGTCGTCTCAAAGACTTTGGCATTTCTGTTAAAGACACATACACAAAGATCACAGATGAGGAGCTTGACAACCTTGTTAGTTCAGTAAAGGCTGGAAGTCCACACGTAGGCCATAGAATGATGAAAGGACAACTGCAAGCACTGGGTCACCGTGTGCCATGGACAAGGGTATGGAATTCCAATAGATAAAGCATCAACTACCCTTGGTTTTTTCCTTCAGTTAGTGGAGAGACATCCCAGCAAGCAATAGCTGGCATTTCACCATCTCGGTTAACTATAGTCAAGTCAAGTCAAGTCGAGCTTTATTGTCATTCTGCTACATGTGTGGACATATAGTGGAACGAAATGTCGTGTCTCGCAGGACCACGGTGCTACATACTAGTTAAACATAAGATAAACATACAACAATGCAAGTATAGGAAAAGCAATAGAGCTATACAACAGTTAACTATCTGACTATACATATACTAAAAATACTATAACTGCTATACCTAGTTGTCCACACATACACAAACTGAGACTGTACAAAAAACTTTACATAAATACTGTACATGAAATTGTGCAAAAGAGATATATGTACATGAAATTGTGCAGAAAAAATATATATTTTGTACATTATTGTGCAGATTTTGTGGGAGACAGTGCATAGTGCAAAAAGATTTTGTAGTGCAATGCTCAAGTAAACATGTATTATTTTGTAGTGCAATGTTCAAGTAGACATATATTTTCTTAAGAGTCTTTGTGGCAGGGAGTGTTTGTAGAAAGTGTCTAGTGTGCATATAGTGGGATGAGTGCGTTACTACAGGTGGTTTGTATAGCCCACTCACCTGTGTGTAGCACATTCAGGGGTTTGGTCCAGAATTGCACTTAGTAATATTGTCAACAGTTTTTAATGAGTTGGGGGGTGGGAGGGCTGAGGTGTTCATGGTTTCAGAGGGGGACAGGGGGATTGGAGTTAAGAGCTCTCACAGCCTGGGGAAAAAAGCTGTTGAGCAATCTGACAGAGCGAGCTCTGATGCTCCGGTACGTTCTACCTGATGGCAGGAGCTGGAAGAGGTTGTGAGAGGGGTGGGTGGGGTCCTTCACGATGCTGGTGGCCTTGTTGGAGCATCGTGAAAGGAAAATGTCCAGGATGGAGGGGAGAGGGGCACCAATGATCTTTGCGGCAGTGTTCACTGTCCGTTGTAGGGTCTTGCGGTCAGCAGCACTGCAGTTCCCATACCAGACAGTGATGCAGGTAGTCAGCACACTCTCAATGGTGCCCCTGTAAAAAGTGGTGAGGATGGGTGGAGGGAGACTTGCCCTTTTCAGCCGGCGGAGAAAGTGGAGGCGCTGTTGTCCCTTCTTGTTGAGTGACGTGACGTTGGTGGTCCAGGTGAGATCCTCTGTGATGTGCACTCCCAGGAATTTAGTGCTGCCGACTCTCTCCACGGTTGAGCCGTCGATGGTCAGCGGGGGGTGGTCAACAGAGTTTCTCCTGAAGTCCATCACAACCTCTTTCGTCTTACCCACATTGAGGGACAGGTTGTTAGCACCACACCATTCAGCCAGCTGTGCCACTTCCTCTCTGTAGTGCGTTTCATCGTTGTTGCTGATGAGGCCTACCACAGTTGTGTCATCAGCAAACTTGATGATGTGGTTGGAGCTGGACTTGGCAGTGCAGTCGTGGGTCAGCAGCGTGAATAGCAGCGGGCTGAGCACACAGCCTTGTGGGGCACCTGTGCTCAGTGTGGTAGTGCTGGAGGTGTTGCGGCCGACACGGACTGACTGAGGTCTTGCAGTTAAAAAGTCCAGGATCCAATTACAGAGGGAGGTGTTAAGGCCCAGCAGGTTTAGTTTGTGGATGAGCTGTTGTGGGATTATTGTGTTGAATGCTGAGCTGAAGTCAATGAACAGCATTCTTACATAAGAGTCTTTCTGTTCCAGATGGGTAAGAGCTAGGTGGAGAGTGGTGGATATTGCATCGTCCGTGGAACGGTTTGGACGGTATGCAAACTGGAGTGGGTCCAGCGTGTTTGGAAGACTGGACTTGATGTGCTACATGACTAACCTCTCAAAGCACTTCATCATGATTGGGGTCAGTGCTATGGGACGATAGTCATTCAGACAGGACACAGGTGACTTCTTTGGTACTGGAATTATGGAGGTGGATTTGAGACACGTGGGGACGACTGCCTGGCTCAGCGAGATGTTGAAGATGTCTGTTAGGACATCCGTCAGCTGTGCAGCACAGTCTTTCAGTACACGTCCAGGTATGTTGTCAGGGCCCGCAGCCTTTCGTGGGTTAATCCTGGATAGGGTCTTCCTTACGTCGACTGGAGAGAGACAGAGTACCTGGTCGTTTGGAGATGTGAGTAGTTTCTGTGCAGGTGTGTCGTTCTGTATCTCAAATCGTGAGTAGAAATGGTTGAGTGCCTCTGGTAAAGATGTGTCATCATCACTGGCCTGTGGCAGGGGCTTGTAGTCAGTGATGGTCTGAATGGCTTGCCATAGGGTCCGAGTGTCTCTGCTGTCTGTGAAGTGATTGTTGATTTTTTTAGCATACTGATGTTTTGCCTTCTTGATGCCATGAGACAGATTGGTTCTTGCTGTTTTGAGGGCTGCTTTATCTCCTGATCTGAATGCTTCATCTCTGGTCTTTAGCAGCCCACGAACCTCTGCTGTCATCCATGGCTTCTGGTTGGCACGTGTGGTGATGGTTTTGGTGACTGTCACATCATCTATGCACTTTTTGATGTAAGCAGTCACAGTTTCGGTGTACTCCTGCAGGTCTGTGTGGTTGTTGTAGGTGGCCGCCTCTTTAAACATGTTCCAGTCTGTGTCCTGGAAGCAGTCCTGCAGTGCTGAGGTGGCATTGTCTGGCCATACTGTGATCTGCTTTTGAACCGGTTTGGTGAGTTTGAGAAGTGGGCTATATGCTGGGATTAGCATAACAGAGATGTGGTCTGAGTACCCGAGGTGGGGGCAGGGTTCGGCTTTGTATGCGTTCTTAACTGTTGTGTAAACAAAGTCCAGCGTGTTGTTTCCCCTTGTTGCAAAGTTCACATGTTGGTAGAACTTTGGCAAAACTGTCTTTAAGTTTGCGTGGTTGAAGTCACCGGCTATGATGAAAAAGCCGTCAGGGTTATTTGTTTGTTGTTCGCTGATGGCGCTGTACAGTTCACGAAGCGCGTCCTTAGCGTTTGCACACGGAGGAATGTAAACTGCGACAATAACAATGGCCGTGAACTCCCGCGGCAGATAGAACGGTCGACACTTCACAACCATAAACTCCACCAGTGATGAACAGTGTTTTGTCACTACCGCAGCATTGTTACACCATTCTTTGTTGATATACACACACAAGCCACCCCCGCGAGTCTTACCAGACAGTGATGAATTTCTGTCCGCTCGGTAGCAAGTTAGTCCGTGCAGCTGAATGGCGGAGTCCGGGATGTTGTCGTTTAGCCATGTTTCAGTGAAAACAAACACACAACAATCCCTTTCCTCATGCTGTGTAGATCGACTGAGTTGAATTAAGTCCAGTTTGTTTTCCAGACAGCGAACGTTTGAGAGCATGAGTGTTGGAAGAGCCGGTCTTGTGGGGTTAGCCCTCAGCCTAGCTCGTATACCTCCGCGCTTACCGCGCTTCCGTCCTCTCTCACACCGCTTGCGACGCCGCCTTGTGCGGGTAGCGTCAGTAGGCGAGGCCGCGGTCTCGAGGTCCGGCTCCAGCAGTAAACAAAGGCCTCGTAGCTTCTCAGTAGCCGCCGGCGAGAGTTTGAGTTTGTATGTCTTGTCGATATCCAAAAGACTTTGGCGATCGTATATGTATCTCGGAGTGATCTCCCGATGAATTAACGGTAAATCGACACTATTTGGAGACGAACAGACGACATTAAAAGACATAAAAGCACCGTCTTTGGGACCTGGAGAGGCCGCAGCGTCTGACCGCGCCGCCATCTTGGTCGTATATGTACGTATTACGGGTCGTATATATAGACCCGTAATAGTCTGGCTATGTGTGACCCAATTCAAGGCAACATAATCTTGAATTTAGTTTTACATCATTTTTGCCAAAATAACTTGCGAAATATGTTATTCCATAATGGAAGCAATGTAAACAGTGATTACAAGGTGTTTGGTTTCATTTTTTATTTTTTTTTATGTTCTGTGCGTAGCCTCAGTTTAGCTCGTAGTCAGACTGACTATTTGTAGTCTACTTATAGTCAAAACTGGTTCATTGTAGTTTTTGGCCTGCCAGCGCATGAGATGGTTGATATCCCTTCATGTTCGCAATGTCAATAATATATCTACAACAGTTAAGTGTCATTTCATGACATGGTCTATCTGTAGCCACGATTTAGCTCTGAAATGGACAGGCTACATCGAAGCAATAAGTGGTCTAATTTTAACGGCCCTATATCAGACCAGCGATGAGCATAGCCAAAATAGTCTTAAAATTTGTTACATGTGGTTTTTGTCCACTGTTGTAAGGGGCACGGCATCAGACCATTATAGCAATGGTCTATCTGTAGCCATGATTTAGCTCTGAATTGGACAGCCTACGTGTAGTCTGCTTTTAGCCCACCTGGCGAAATCGAGGCAATCCGTGGTCTAATTTTAACGGCTTGGCTATAGCCCAATATCAGACCAGCGATGAGTATATCCAAAAGACTTAAATTGTATACATGTACAGCTTGTGGGATGCATGACATCATAAAGACCAAGTAACCTTTTGAAATATTTAAATTAGCATTATTTTTGCTGTCACACTTAACAATCATAAAAATTTTATGATTTGACTGTCTTTACCGTTAGATGACAGTTGTAGCCCTACTGAGACATGACCACTGGCAACACGAGACTTGAAAGTTGGTAGAGAACACTGTTGCCAGATCTCACGATAAACATTACCGGCTTTTTATTTTACCCGTGATAGAGCATTGTCGAGGAGCAACGACGCCGGGCAAACAACAGGCAGACAATGGGAAAACGTTAAGGACATTCTTACTTTGGTCTTGTAAGTGTCTGTGTTTTCTTTTTGACATGTTGTCATTCTACATTATTTGTTATCATGTGTAGGGACCATGAAATTTTAGCAGAGTACGCCATGTTGTGGTTAGCTCAAAGGCAGGGTAGATGATTTGGTTCAATCTTTTTTATATAATGCTGGTTGAATGTCTTTTCACATCCCGATAGCAATCACTAAGATAAGTGTCTAAATGTTTTTTATATCGTCTGTGGAAGGCGTAGGACCATAAAATGTTCGTCCAAATCATATTCCTTGGTCCGAGGATTACGATTGACTTTCCTACCTGCCTGTCAAATATGTATTTGCATACCTCTGAGCACCGTTCACGCAGACAAGATACGTCATCAGTGCGTTACATTATGCACGTAATGGTTAAAGTGCAGTGTAAAAATGTATCATTCTTAAAAATTATAAGAGTCAGCGGCAAACAGTGAAGTCTTCAGCCTTGATTTAAAGGAATTATGAGTTGCAGCAGTTTGTGGCTTTTGTGGTTTCTGGCAGTTTGTTCCATATAAAAACTGAACGCTGCTTCTCCAAATGTAGTTTTGACTCTGGGGACAGAAAGCAGAACTGAGACGCTTTAAAATTTTAAGTGCTTTATAAACCAAGATTACTTTGTTGAAGTAAATTATTTTTACAGACAGGAAGCCAATGTAAAGACCTCATAACTGGAGTGATGTGATCCACTTTCTTGGATTTAAATGCACTATAGGTTTATTGAAAATTATCAAGCATACAGTAAACAAGGCACAACAATAGATATGCAGAACAGAACACTTCCATTCACACCATATTCCTCACACAAAGGAAAAAAAAGTACCTTTCCCAGTTTGCCATCTCGTTCTAATGCACTGTGGGGGCTAAAAAATTTTTTTGACGTGTTTACATATCATTATCGGTTGATTAGAGATATATGGGTGAGTGAAAAAATGGCTTAAAATTGAGGAAAAAGCTAAAATTAACAATGTTTTTACCATCATTAGAATGATAATTAAAAATGTACTGTATTTGAATTTCAAATCGCATGATGAAAGTAGGCAGACATGTCCTGTGGGATAACAATCAGTTATAGTGTTAATTTTATTATCATATTTAACAGTTATGGATCCCAAATACCTAAGAGAATGGCATCGGCTGAGAGGCCGAGTTGATGCTCTTGCTGTGTCAAGTAGCAGCTTGGATGCTTACCCAGATTTGGATGTACAGTTCCAAAGAGATATATCTGGGGAGGGTCCAATCTTTTCACAAAGATTTGGCTGAATGGGCAACAACAACATGTCAAACACATACTGTGCTATAAGCTGCTTGGAATCTTGAGAACACATGGACATACGCTTCCAAAAGACAGTAGAACACTGCTAGCAGCCCCGTCAGGGTTTGAAATTAAGAATGTATGTGGTGGCCAGTACACACACTATGGCTTGGAGCCGGGAATTCTACAGTACCTTTCCCTAAAACCATCATTCACAGGCATTATAGACCTTATTATCAATGTAGACAGTCTGCCAATATTCAAGTCCAGTAAAACCCACTTTTGGCCTATTCTCGCAAAATTTGATGATGCTGAGCCATTTCTGATTGCTCTATATTATGGCAATAGCAAACCTGACCCTGTTCATGATTATCTTTGTGATTTAATAGTATAATTGCAGGTGCTTGTGCAATATGGTGTCCCACACAAAACCACAGTCCACAAAGTAACACTGCGAGCATTCGTATGTGATACACAGTTTGTGTTTATATTAAGAACTAAGAAATGTGGCAGACACTTCTGATGGTTGTTAATAGGAAATACCAATACAATGCAGCAATTTGGCACAAGCAATAAAATGCAATATCCAGTACTTTCTCAATGTTTAGTATGTAGAAATGGATGAAAATTCAAGGGCCAGCAAAACTACTTTTCCCCAATTTGTTAGGAGAATCCTGGGCCCGTATTCCTAAAGATTTTAAGAATCCTTTTAGAGAGCTCCTAATTTAGCTTAAAAATTTCTAACTAGGAGTCTTAGCTTAAAAATGATTCAGGACCAATCTGAGAGCAACTCTGAGCGAGGAAAAGACAAAAACTTTTATCTTAGTGAGGAGGCGGGGCTGACCCCATTGCTAGCGATGACACAGTCTTTTGAAGACTGTGATTGGTTGGTTGTCCAAGAAGGAAATAAGCGCTTTTAAGAGTAGGGTTTATTATACGCCTTCACTTTGAAATTACAGGCATAATTTTTCCTGTTTTACCGTACTCTCTCTCTCACACACACACAGACACACACACACACACACACACACATATATGTATATATATTCTTTATTTTTTATTTAACATGCTGTCATACGTAACATATTTTATAGGAAATGAACAGCGACATAAGTGCTGTAACAGACCCAAATCATCACTGCTGCATAGTTGCATTTTTCCAGTTGCCAAATATGTTAATGTAGTGATTACGGCCATTTCTGGTGCTATGGCATTTCAGCGCGGTGTCAGAGATGTTAGTGTGTCTCTAATAAGATCGGTCACAAACATGATCCCTGCACGATCTAATGTGTAGCGTCTTATTAACTCACTGTCATGCATTGTGTGCAACACATTTCTTCTCCCTCTTCATGTTTCGTCCATTTTCTCCACTGCTAAAGAAACTCTTAATCCCCTTAAAAGTCCTCGTCCGTACTCCTAACAATTTTGGACCTTAAGACCTCTTTTAAGGGTTAAGATGCTTTTTGAATGACTTTTTTCTTTACTAGGATCTTTTCTTTAATTTTAAGAGGAAACACCCACATTTCTAAGAATTTTCTTAGAATTTTGTTACCAAGACCAACGCTTAGCACTACGATTTTTCATGAATACGGGCCCTGGTTTTTAAAATTGCTTATCTATAACATGTGTTTTCTTAATCCTTTTTTCCAGAGAAGCAAAACAAGTTCCCAATGTCAGACAAAAGTAAGTATCAATATATTGTTATTCAAATATCTTTGGATTTTCCTGAATCATGACCGTGGGATTAAATAAAGATTCTCCACATTATCTTTCATCTGCTGGTTGATACCAGACCATGGTCCTTCTCATTGTTGTCTTCTACAGATGATAAGGCAGAGATTTGTGCTCATTTTGTCATGCTAACTTTTTATTATGGATGTATTGGAGTGGTTATATATCACTGTTGTGATGTTATCTTTTATAGTATTTGAACGTAACATTGCCTTTGTTGCATTTAGGATTCCAAAGAAAGGTACTGATGCTGCTTGTAGAAAAAAAAAGAAGTCAGAAGAATCGGGCAAAGGGTGGAAGCAGACACTGTGTTCCACCTGTCTGTTCCACCTTGGCCACTGTGGAGGAGTTCCAAAACTTGGAAAGGCAGCTGGAAATTGGGGAGACATGGGCAGCAATGTTAAAAAAAAACCAACCAAAAAAAAACACTCCAAAACAACATTTCCTCACTAAAGATCTAACCTAATATGTGTTTTTAGATGCTTGTTTTGCTGCAGTTACTTAGCTCTTATAAGATTACAAAAAAAAAAAAATTACAGAATTGTATTGTATAATCAGACCAAATGAACTATTTTCATATTATTCATTATATTATTAATTCATTATAATTATTACATTCATTTATCTGTGTAGTGAATTATGCTTTCGCCAACCTAGGGAGTCGAAATAGTGTAGTGATGGGTACTCACGTCACAGGTGACGTAATGATTTTTGGATCACGTGTCACTTAAGGTGTGGTTAGAAGTACATCACATAAGAAAGATTGGTGGGATACCTAACTTGTAGAACCTTACTGCATTATCAACACAAGTGTAATAAAATAAATTTTATTAACAAAAGATAGACAAGAGTAATCAACAACTACTAAATGAATACCATGAATGGAAAAGGAATAAAGTGCATAAGATGCATAAAATGCAAGTGATTATGTTGGATGTTGCTATGTCAGAGCTACGTTATCTGGAAAGATAAACTGTCACTACTCTGAAACAAGTAAGGTGAAGAAACTTATTATGCATCAAACAAATACCTGAAAGATTATTTGTTATCAACTGCAATCAGCTATATAACATCTAATGTCAATTAGAAAAATCATATACTGATAATACACAACAATGCCAAGATCTCTGGAAGAGGTTTGGATAGGTGATAGTTACGTTCTCTGTGGTTGAGTGAGCCGTCCGGTGGCGGTGACTTCCTCCACTGGTTGTGCTGGTAACAATGCAGTGGGGAAAGGAGCAGGGATCCGTTTCAACAGCCTTGAACACGAAGCACTGGAGGATGCTGATCTCCTGGAGCACCAAAGGGTCCTAAAATCTGGAACACGCAGATGTGACCCTGAAGTAGGTGCAGAAGGTCCTTAGCCTGGAACACGCAAGCGAAGGTACCTTGGAGTGAAGGTTTGCTCTCCGGAGCTTAACCTTGTTGCAAATGTCTGTGTGTCTTCTGCCTCTCTGGGGTAGAGACTCAGAATTTGGTCGATCCGCTTTGTCTCTCTAGGATGGAGACTCAGGACGTGCTGCATCTGTTGTTGTCTCACTGGACGAAGACTCTGAATGAAGTCTGAACGTAGATTATCTCTTTCTTCGCAGGCTGGAGGCTCAGAACGTGGTCGTATCTGTTGCTGAAAGCTGGAGACTCAGGAATTGTGTATCTGTTAAACCCAATTGAGCATCTCTGGAGAGACCTAAAAATGGCTGTCCATCAACGTTTACCATCCAACCTGACAGAACTGGAGAGGATCTGCAAGGAGGAATGGCAGAGGATCCCCAAATCCAGGTGTGAAAAACTTGTTGCATCTTTCCCAAAAAGACTCATGGCTGTATTTAGATCAAAAGGGTGCTTCTACTAAATACTGAGCAAAGGGTCTGAATACTTAGGACCATGTGATATTTCAGTTTTTCTTTTTTAATAAATCTGCAAAAATGTCAACAATTCTGTGTTTTTCTGTCAATATGGGGTGCTGTGTGTACACTAATGAGGAAAAAAAATGAACTTAAATGATTTTAGCAAATGGCTGCAATATAACAGAGTGAAAAATTTAAGGGGGTCTGAATACTTTCCGTACCCACTGTAAATCCTCCTGAAAGTGTGTTTGTGTATGTGGGGTGGGGTGGGGGACCACAAAAAACGCTGTTAATGCTAATCACATTTAGTTAACAAAACAACAATATTCATTTAAACATTAGTGAAATAAAAGGAAACAATCAACTTGATGTACCTGAAGTCCACCCGCATGCCTCTTCTTCTGTTGTGATCTGATGACGTATCTTCGAGAGAGGCCTGCTGTCCACGCCCCAGTCCCTTTACTCCACCCCCATGTCAAAACAAGGTCAGAAAGTGAAACACAGAAAGGGAAAACAGTATCACGAGCTCACACTTGACTGAAAAGCAGATTAAAATGAGCAATGCAAATGATTTGGCAGATATTGGAAAGGAAATTTATGTGTTGCAAAATCATTGCTGCTAAAAAAAGATCAATGATCTTAAGCTTCTTTTACATGAGTCATTAAATTTTGAAATTAATTTTATCTTTGTTTTTGCGCTATTTTATTTATATTTGCAATTCTTCATTTTTCTTTTGCAAAACTTTATTTTCTTTTGCAAATATATGTGGCATTGAATTGACTCCATAGAACTGTTTTATCCAGTTCACTAAAAAGAACTGGTTCAAAAGAACGATTCATTTGTGAACCGCACTTCACTCCGGACCATTTGCCTGCTATGGATTCCCTCATTTTCAATTATGCATGTGAGCTTGGAAAAATGAAAGTGAAACTGAAGCCAATATATATAACGGTTCTGGTGTGGGGCTGATTTCACTTGCTTGAAGTGAGACACAAGTCAACTGTGTTCCTGGATAGAGCTGACATAAATATATCGAAAGTGAGGAAAAAACAAAATGGGATCATCAAACTCGACACCATCACCACCAAATCCAGGCACGAGGGTCCTTCTTTTTTACATATATATATATATATACATACACACACACAATATACGTATATTATATAAATATATTATATTATATTTATATTAATATATTGTATTATATATTAATAACTATATATGACCTATATGTTTTTCCGTAGAACTGGATGAACCATGGAGGATATTTGACTGGGGGTAAGTTACATTTACAAAAGCTATTCTGCAGACCAGTAGTTTACTTTTTTTATGTGCGGGCTATATCTGCAAATACAAGCTAAAATTATCTGTTTTCTCAATAAGGACAACAATCTTGTGCATGACTAAACAATGTCTGTTCTTATCCCACGACGGCTGTTTTAATGTATTGATTCAGGCAGGTCTATTACAGTGATGGGAGTCTAGTGTTTTCTAGCTGTGGGCTTTACAGAAAGCAATGTGGCTGCATGCATCACATCACGTTTCGATCGGTCTGCGGCAGTCCCACACCCAGTGTTGCCAGATTGGGCAAAATTTGGGTGGACAAAATTTGAGCTGCTTTGGGGTCAATTTATTCAGTTTGGCGTTTCTCAAACATCTAAATTGTATAGGCTAATTGTATAGGCTATTTAACAAACAAAACCCAAGTGTGTATGTATCACTCTGCATTGTCTGGCAATTCATTCATAAAGAGACAGCAGTGATTCTAGGTTTATGTTTATCTTTGTCATATTATACATTTTGCGTTATGCTTTTTTTATGTAGATTTCAAGAATTTTAGTTCATACGACAGCCTACACGATTGAGCCTATACGATTGAAATAATAAAATAAAATAGAAACCATCGTATAATTTGTAATGGTTTTACTGGTTATAATGAAAATTGTATTGGTTTTAATGGAAACTGTAATGGTGCCTGTTGGTCTCTGCTGGTAATTGGTCACTTGGTCTTCTATTGGTGGCTTAAAAAAAAAAAAACACTAAATCCTAATGTAATATATCCCAAAACACACTACAGGAACCATTACATAATGGTTTTAATGTTTAAAAAAGGTGATGGTTTGTAATGGTTGTAATGGTATTTGCAGGGTCACTATGGGTTTTGTGATGTTATTTGCCATAAATGCGACAGGATTGCTGTAATATTGTGAGATAGTAGCGGCTGTTTGTAGTTGTGGTGGGGCCTATTTGGGAGAAAATCCAGGGCTGTTTTTTACTCCCAGTCTGTCCCTACCCATCTGTGGGTTATTTTGATCCAATGAATTGGGTTAAAATCCAGTTGGGGTTAAAAGTTACCCAACAGTTAAGTTAATTATTTATATTAATTCACATCAGTATTTTTTATAAAGTTACTTAATAAAACTACATTATAAAACTACTTTGTTTTCAAATACAGATTTTGTTTGTTTAAATATGCAAATAATACATTTTTTACAAATATATTTTGAAATGGAAAACAGTTTTAGCGAGTACAGTAAATTCAATAAAATGTACACTGAATTAAAAACCAACAAATGTGTAGCAATTCATATTCATTCATATCAAAACATACACAGATGTGCACATACAGTACACAAATAAATCAAGCATAACAAACATATAACAATAAAACAAAAAATAATCATAAAACACAAGTAATAATAATAATAATAAAAATAATAATAATTTTAAACAAATCTGCTGGCTGCTGGACCTACTGATGATCAGTAAAAGTTTTACTGATCACTAAACACAAAAGGAGGAGTCAGTGTACTGAAGGAACTCCTGCAATATTAAAGACTGCGTGCTGCAAAATCTCCTGAATGGGAGCAGAGGGCTTTGGGTAGATGATGTTATACACGTAGAAAAGTTTGAAACACAGATCCACAGCTTGTAGTAACGTCTCCTGTTCCATCACCTCCCCGATGAAAATGATAAAAACTTGGGAGGAGTTTTCCTTTTCTCAAAGCTCCAAGACAAGTGGATTCTGTCTCATGGTTCAAGTACTGCACCATATTAGTGCCAACCTTAAAAGAATAAATAAAGTTCAGTTGACATGCATTGTGATGATTTTTCACGGATAAAATAACTTTACAAATGAGTCACAGCAAAATCATCAATGATGAGTTAAGCTAGATAAAGGCACCACTGAAGCTATAGCAAGTTAAAATAGGTTAAAGTGATAGTTCACCCAAAAGTGAAAATTCTGTCATCAATTCTTCTCAAAATATCTTCTTGGAACGATCTGTATTGTACAAAGTGTGTCTTATACAAAAGAAATAAAGGTGACTTGAGTACACCGAGCACTGTAATTTTAACACAGATGATTTTGCAGTGTTGCTTTTACTTACAGGTTGAATTTCAGTGTATGTTGGGCACACCATTTTTCCATTTGTGCGGTATGGCGAAGATGGCAGGAAGGTTTTTAAAGGCAATTTCTCTACAAACATCTTTAAATGACAAAAGTACGACAGTTTTCATTTTACAATCTTAGTTGGGATCTACTTTCATTTGCACTACGAGAAAGACTAAATCAGTTTTACAAAAAAAAAAAAAGCCACTGAAATCTGTATGAAATCAAATATGACCTATGTCCTACCTATTGCCAGTGTTTCAAGGTTTTCTGGAAGGACATCTGAAGCCTTGGGTTCTTTTAAAGAGTAAAATCTGGTCAGTGACGACAGGAGACCAGACTTCATAAAGGTCAGGGAATATAAAGTCCTGCGATTTCTAAAACATTAAGTTGTTATTAATATATGGTAGATTACAACAAATGAGTGAATAAGCTGAAGCATTTTAGTTAAATTAATGTAGGATTTCTGCTAGAGGCGAAGACAATCCTTCAGAAAATTCTGTATACTGCACATCATTATACTCACCATTCCAGGAAAGTCATGAAGTTTCTCTATTAATTTCCTCCATAGTTTTTGTTCCAGAAGATCGAATCCATGCAGCCCGATGAGGTGCTGTACGTTTCATGAACTCCTCAACTTGACTGTTGTTCTTTAGCCACTCGATCATTGTGTGAATGTCAGCCGAAGACAACTCAGACTCTGTTAAAGTTAAAACATTAAAATGAGGGAGAAACTGAAGAGAGACACGTAGAGTACAAAGAAGACAAAGACATTCAGAATGTGTACAGTTGGAATACTCAAGGACCTTAGTTGAGAACCATTGCGCCTACTTGTACTAAAAAGTATAGTCTTTTTTTGACTGTTACCATACACTGTATGTCTGTTTTCAACATTGATAATAAATAACCATATTACAACGGTTGCTGAAAACAGCCAAAAAAAAAAAAAAAATCAAAGCCAAAAGTCTGAAGTTGTATTACAAATTTTAGGTTGATGTCTCAAAAACTGAGCTTTCAGGAATAGTTTGTTTGGGTGTAGTACCAAACATTTCCACTAGATGACGACATCCAGGCTCTATTGATTCTAGTGACTTAAACATATTTCCATAATGATCAAACAATTTATGGTGTAGACATCCTATTTAGTAGTAGCATGGGCAGTATTTGATTTGAATTCACCCGTGCAGAAAGAACAACTGTTGTCTGACAAACAACCGGCTGCTGTCAGACTCCCTGTGCATGCCAAAAATCTCAAAAGGAGCGTTTGGAAATGTAAACTTATATTTAATTCTGACACACTACAGCAAAATATAATGAACATGGCTTAAAAAAAAAAAAAAAAAAAAAAAAAAAAAAAAAATATATATATATATATATATATATAGATAGATAGATATAGAGAGAGAGCTTTCCTGTAGCTCAAATAGTAGAGCATGGCGCTAGCAATGCCAAGATCATGGGTTCGATTCCCAGGGAAAGCAAGAGCTGGTAAAATTTTAAAAAACTATAACTTCAATACAATGTAAGTCGCTTTGGATAAAAGCGTCTGATAAATGTAAATGTATTTTTTTTCCTATGCTTTCCTGTACCTCAAATAGTAGAGCATGGCGCTAGCAATGTCAAGATCATGGGTTTGATTCCCAGGGAAAGCAAGAGTTGATAAAATGTAAAAACTGTAACTTGAATGCTATGTAAGTCGCTTTGGATAAAAGCGTCTGCTAAATGCATAAATGTAAATGTAAATATATATATATATATATACAGTTGACATATATATATATACACACACACCCTACTGGTCAAAAGTTTGGGATCAGTAAGATTTTATAAAGAAGTTTCTTATGCTCATCAAGGCTGCATTTATTTGATTTAATATTTCACAATTTATTTATTAATAAATCAATTTAATCAAATTAATAAATTTAAAATAAAGGGATTCTATTTTAATAAACTGTTAAATATAATTTATTCCTGTGATGTGAAAGCTGATTTCCTTCAGAAATCATTATCATATGCTGATTTATTATCAGCAGCAGATGTGTTGCTTAATATTGTTCTGGAACCTGCGATACTTTTAAAGGATTCTTTAATTAATAAAAAGTTAAAAAGAACAGCATTTATTATTCAAAATAGAATTATTTTTTAACAAGTCTTTTATAAGTCTTTACTATCAGTTATTATCAACTTAACACATCCACGCTGAATAAGTTTTTTTTAAAGAAAAGGAAAAATTTTACTGACCCCATACTTTTAAACTAGTGCTGTCAATCGATTAAAAAATTTAATTGCGTTAATCACAGTCATGGACTGTGATTAATCATGATTAATCGCAAATTTAAAATACTAGGATTTACCTGTAAATGTGTTGAAATAAAGAAATGCATGATATGCATGCTGTTTTAAGGAAACAGAACCTTTCACACTTCCGCCAGGTATGAGACATAATCCTTATTCTTTTATCATTATTCGTTTGTTTTTATTCAGCCATTATCAGCCTTTAAACTGGCAATAAAACGTTTACTAAGCCACATCGCTTCAATCCCAGTATACATTTACCCAACTATTATCAAAAGTATTTCTAAATAAATACAACAAAACATTTTCTTGCGACCTTACGTGAAGTATTATGACAAATTGCATTAAGAAGAAGAATTGGACCTGTTCTGCAGGTGCATTAGAGCTAATATTAGCATCATGCTTCATTAGACAATTTATGAGATTAATAGTACACTTTTACTCAGAACTCACTTCAAACCACCATCGAGTGTTTGTAATAACTTCATTTTACGATCACATGTGGAATTTGGTCGTTTACTGTTGTTAAAATATGCTATTTAAAGCCTTTTATATCGCTGCACAAATGAGCATAGATGTACACATTCATCTCAAGAAAATCACATACAAACCATATCCTATCGTAATCGTGTGTTTATTATCTTATATAATCTATAGTGGCTGTTGTCATGTTTATTTCTGCTGTGTAAAAGTCTTAACATGTGCTCTGCTGAAACTCACGTTGTTTGTGATGTTTACAGCCGCCTCTCCGTTCTTAAGTTGCCAGGGATACATTCCAACTATAATACACATTAGTAAAAGGATCTATTTTAATTTTTATTTGTCTATATACACTTTGGGCGGCCGCGGTACATTATAAAAGTAGCCCAAAAAACCGCAACCCGCGGCTCTGTGACTGTATTTTCAAAATAGCCCACTTGTGCCGTTACCCTGGCAACACTGGCTCACTGTACCCTCATTACACAATGATAGATAACCTTCCGCGCTGCGATGACGGCAAGAAGTTGGGGTCAAACCTCATCACATGATTAATTTGCGTTAAAAAATATTAACGCGTTAAAATTTTTAGATTAATCGCATGCGTTAACGCGTTAACTTTGACACCCCTATTTTAAACAGTAGTGAATATTGTTAGAAAATTTTTTGAACATTTTGAATATATGTTGCTCTTTTTAACTGTTTATTCATCAAAGAATCCTGAAAAAAGTATC
Organism: Spinibarbus caldwelli; assembly: GCA_039654775.1. NCBI lineage: Eukaryota > Metazoa > Chordata > Actinopteri > Cypriniformes > Cyprinidae > Spinibarbus > Spinibarbus caldwelli. The sequence goes on from CM077218.1 coordinate 9,804,724, forward strand.
ACAGCTTTACATCAAAGGATTAAATTATATTTTACAGTTTATTCAACAATTCTTCTCCTCTGCATCACCCTAGCGCCATTTTGGAGAGTATCACGATCAGTGTTGGGCACGTTACATCGTTATAAAAGTAACTAATTATCAGGGAAAGTAACTATTGTGTTACTTTTTTTTTTTTAAATGTTCAAATATGTCAAATGCACCCAATATTAAATATGTTAAATGAATGAAATGAACACTAAATAGAATAAATTATTATTATAAAACGTTGTACATTAATCTACACTATTTATCTATTGACACTTAGCATCAGTCAAGCATTATAATATGATATTATGATAATTTAGCATTATATGATGATAGAACTTTAGTAATCAGAATAACCAAGTATGAATGCATATTTGACTGAACTTAGGACTGGTGGTGGTGCTTATTTAGTGTTTATATAAAAAGTAGTGATGTTACATTCGTGAACGAATCGTTCTTTTTGAACGAATCTTTTAAGTGAACGAATCGTTCTCGTTCACGTAATCCATTAACTTATATTTCTCGTTCACTGAAATTCCTCCGTCCGCAGCAGCGCGGCGCTATTAGCAGCGCATGCGCACATCAGTGAACCGGGTAGTAGTTAGGACTGTTTCACCCTGTCAAAGAATGACTAAACCTCGAGCCAATAGCCTTCGAGGATGAGATGTGACGGAGCATGTGATTTTGTTGAATGTACTAGTGAACGAATACGCCCATCACTGACCGAGTCGCTGTTTTGAGTCTGAACGAGAGAGAGATCTCATTCGTGAACGAATTGAACGAACTGGTACATGACATGTCGTTCGTGAATGAATGTGTACCGGGTAGGTCGGTCATTTTAGCATGTAAGTCAGTCTCGTTCAGCACTCAGCAGAAAGTGGATGCAAAGCGCAGCAGGTACTGTGGTACTGTGCACATACGCTTGTTTATATATATCCATATTTAACATAGGCTACAGAACATAACTCCACGATTTATGAATGTGTAAAAGTCCGACCAAACAATTAAAAAGTTAATCATGCAAGAAAACCTTGTTTTGGTCATCTGAACCTTATTTTATTTATTTAATGAGTAGATTACAAATTTTAATAAAGTCAAATCAGTTTTTTGCAACAAGTGGTAATGCAGTACAATCGTTGACTTTAGACATGACACATAAGACACTCTTTTTTCGCCCCCTGCTGGCGTTTATATGTAATTTGAAGAAATGGTTACTGAACGAATCAGTGAACAAATCTGAACAAATCATTTTGGTGAACGAACTGAAAATGAACGAATCCCTGGAAAGAATCAAAATTTCCATCACTAATAAAAAGGGGGAAAAAAATTGATCAGATAACAAAACTACTATGAATTCTACTACTAATAACAATATAAAACGCACTAAGGATTAATGAGCTGCTGGGTTCATGAATATTAATCACGTAGTCTGCGTTCGCTCGAATTGATTTGTTGAAATCAAAACAGGGACGATAATAGGTGAGCGCCAGCCAATGAGATTGTCGTTTGCGCATTAGTTCCGCCCACTAACAGAGAACCTGGCAGTTCTTAAAAAGCTGGAGAATATCAATGGAACTCCGTTATTTTGACTGGAAAATACAACAAAGAATATCGTTTACACGTAGTGCATCAATTCTGCATGGTATGAAAGACTCTCTTGCTCTGTATCTTTCTTTGCGCGTGTGAGACAAAGCGACGGCAGGCCGTGCGCCTTCACACTAGAGTTTATGGTACGTCAAATACAGCTACACTGCGCATCCATTCAGATGAACTGAAAAATACAATTATAATAATATTATAATAATTTATAATAACGCCGCATTTTATTGTCAGTAACGGTAACGGCGTTGTAACGGGGGAAACAGTAATTCGTTTGATTACTCTTTACTGAAAAAAATAACGTTGTAGTGTGCAGACCTGCCAACCTATGAACATTTTTTGAGTACCATCTGGACCAGACCCAGTAGTGTGGTTGGGGGTGGGGGTGGGGGATAGCGGCATTATTACCTGAAGCTTCTTAATGGCTAATGTCAAAATCGCAAATTTTAATGTTAAATATTAGCAGGTCTGCACTGTTTTTGCTTAGGTTAGGCTCTGATGGCTTGGCACATCTTTTATATATATATATATATATATATATATATATATATATTATTTAATGCAAAATAAAATATTAAAAAAAAAAAAAAAAAAACTCCATGCAGAAACTCCACATATGCACCACAGAAGTAGTAGAAATGAGACGCTCCAGGAAATCCCTAATATGGACAAAGACATCCAGCTATTGCTGTAACTGAATAAAAAGAACATAGAAACGCTTAAACTGATTAAACTTAAAGACAATAAACACTCAACTGCAATGTATAGTTAATCTGGGTTCTTCAAGCCATCTCGGGTATTTTCATAATAATTATGTACATAATCCATTGCTAATCGACATTGCCTTTTTTACAGTGTAGAATATATTATATATTTACCACCTCATTCTGTGATAAGAAACCACTAGTCTCGCGTAGCCAGACCTTCAGACTTCCTTTTTTGATCCGATGTGGTTTCTTATCACGGAATGAGGTGAAAATGCGTACCCGCTTCGCAAAATGCGAACAGGTTGGCAGGTCTGAGTGTGAAATACCTGCTAATTACCTTGCTTATGTAAAACATTAAAAAAGCACACTACACAGAAACAATCTGTCCAAATAAATGTTAAATTCTTCTCTTTTTTAAACTTACAGAAATGTAGTGAAGTTCCAACATTTGCATATGCCTGTACGATGCATATATGATTGTGGAATATTAACATTTAAACAAATAAGATAAAAAAAATAAGGTCTAATGACCTAAAAAGCAGTGGAGAATTTTATTGTTACTGTCACGGATCCTGCCTATGAACTTCCTTTCTGTCACCACCAGAGGTCATTCATCATCACAAGGACTCTTACACTTTACATATCGTCACACTACACCTCGGTCTACATTTCCCATCATCCATTGCATTGATCACACACAGGTGTAACCCATCAGACACTCTTTATAAGCCATGCTCTCCTGTCTTTCGATCTTTGCCCGTGTTTGGATTTACCTGTTGTCTCGCCCTGCCTGGACACTTTTTGCCATCTTATGGACTATTGCCTGTGTTTCTCAGAGTACCGCTTTGCCTAGCCCTTCTGGATTTAGTTCGCCGATAATCGACCCACACCCGCCTTTGGAATACTCTTTCGCCTAGCGTGTGTTATTCCTGTTTGCTGTGTTTTTGACCGTGTCTTATCTAAATAAAAGCCAGCAGATGGATCCGTATGCTTCATCCTCTGTTCACTCCATAACAGTTACTTCTTAAGGGAAATTTGTGTTATATCATTTAATTAAAGTAAGCGTAGCATGGTGGTGACAGCCAATATGACTCAATTTTGCCATACAACAAAGCATCCGTGTTTTGTTTTAACAGAAAGAAAAAAGACCTGAAAGAAAAGCTGGAAAACTTCTCTCCGAGTCATCCAGATGTAAAGGACATCAAGATCCTGGTAGCTGGACAAATTGGAGCAGGAAAGTCCAGCTTTATTAACTCTGTCGATAGCGCCTTTCAAGGACGGATCTCCTCTAGAGCAATAGTTAATTCAGCTGATTGTTTGGGACACAGTTTCACTCAAAACGTAGGTATTTGCTGCCTATAGTTGCATATAGTCTTTTTCTAAAAGACCCAGAAATGTCCAGTTGACACACGCTTGAGCGTTGTAAGCATTTGGGATCATCATATGAGGATTTCTTCAAGACTGTTCACAAATATATTTGGTCTTGATTTGTAGCTCAAAGGATTCACCATTAGAAGTGGGAAAAAAATGTTGCCCTTCATCTTCAAAGACATCATGGGCTTGGAAGCTGAAGTTTTGGAAGGGTCACAAGTAGAAGATATCATCAGTATTGTGTTTGGCCATGTGAAGGATGGCTATAAAGTAATAAACCACAACATTAATTGAGCAAATAACAGATTTGTATGTGTGCAATATGTCTGAAGTTTAATATATTTTGCTCAATTTCCAATCTTAGTTCAACAAGGATCAGCCACTCGCTCCTGAGGATCAACATTACAAGAGAGACCCCAGCCTCTCTGACCAATCTTTCTGCCTGGTTTACGTCATAGACGCAAATACAGTCCAGTTCACAGATGATCGACTTATTGACAAGCTGAAGATTATCCGCCGAAGAATCAGTGATATGGGTAAAACTGACACCTGAATTTTATGATTTTCATTCATGAACTCACATACATTACATTACGTTGGCGAGAGGAGTCGGTATAATGATAGTGGGTTTGGTTTGTGTGACATTTCTTGACATTGTGTAAGTGGACAACATCAAATGCAAATTGCAATTTTGCAAAAAAAAAAGGCATGTTGCAACTCTCAACTTTGCAGCTTGATTATGTACACGGCCCAGACAGTGTATGGGAATCAATTATGTAGCCTAGGAATATATACTTTTCAACAAATTCTGCAACAAATTCGCTCAATTTTGTTGAGAAAAATATTTAAATTTTACATTGCCTCTACATTTCCTGTAGGGATTCCTCAAGTGGTTGTCATGACCAAAGTGGATGAGGCATGTCCTTTAATCCAACAAAATCTGAAGAAGGTGTACACTAGCAAGAAGATCAAGGAGAAGGTATGTGATATCATCCAAAGACATATATGTGACACTTGCTGTGACTTCTACATATAGCCAGGGCTCAAATTGAGAGGGGAGAAGGGAGAGGGGAGGGAGGGGGGAGGGGGGCGCATTAATAATGTATAATAATTATACATTATTAATCATTATTAAGGGGATGGTAAGGGGGGATGGTAGTTTTACAGAGGGGATGCTTTTTGTAAGTTTTCTCAACAACACCCCCCTTGTTGAGAAAAGTTACAAAAACATCCCCTCTGTAAAACTACCATCCCCCCTTACCATCCCCTTAATAATGTATAATGCAGATTAATAATGCTGTGTATTATGTAAAACTTACTGTGCAATTTAAATATTAATATTCTCTATGTATAATAATTTATAAACTAAATACGGCTTGTGTACTGCAATACAGACAAGTATCGTAATTTCTGTCGTATTTCCCAGCATTCTCCTTTGAACACTGTGTGCCATCCCCCATGAAAAAATACTATAGTAATTTATAGTAAATACTGTACTGTTTTTGAAACATACTATAGTAAAGTGTATTATACTGTTTATATTATAGTATTTACAACACGTTGTTAATGAATGCTATAGCATACTGTAGTAACTATAGTAAACTGATAACTGTAATAAATAGTGTAGTATAGCTTAATTTTTACTACAGTAAACTGTAGTGTATTGTAGTATAATATACCCTATAGTTGTAGAAAACTTAGTACAGTATTGGGAATTTATTTATATTACTATAGTTGTTATATTACCACAGCAACTATAGAATTACCACAACAAATTTATTCAAGTACTTTAATATAGTATGGTTCAAAAACACTATAGTATTTACTTTAAATTACTATAGTATTTTTTCATGTGCTTCGATGTATGATATGGCCAGCAAAGTCTGCTGCGATGCGACCGTGTCCCCCTCCCCTCTGTCCCACACACATATGTAAATAACATGCTGTATATAGGCAGTTTACATGATAAAAAGTCATCTTAAAGTTAACAAATGCCTCTAGTTTTATTAATTTAACAGACCTCGTGGATGTGATGTTTTTGTGCATTTTTATTCTTTCATATTGTGATTGTGAAACACGTAACACCTCACTTACATGATTTTATGGTGAAATGTGTTATTTTTTATGTTAATCGGGTCAATTTTGATCAAGAACAATATACTGTGGCTTTAATTCAGCGTAAGCGGCACAGCAAAAATAGACTCGGCGCCGAAATGATCGTGGCACTGCCGCTCCTGCTCTGCTCCTGCTACGCGCTGCCTCTGCGTACAGTGTGAATGCTCTAATCTGTTTACATGGGCGCCGAAAAAAATACGTGTGCGGTGTGAAACCGGCCTTAGAGTTTAAAGACATAATCCTAATTATTCTAATCCTAAAAATTCGTCACACACAGAAACCTTGCACACTGAGTCCGATGCGTATCAATTAATCCATTGCGAAAAAATTCACAAAACAGCAGCCTACTAAATGGAGTCTTCAAGCATTGAGGATGATTTTGTTGTCCTCTCGCTTCTTAAAAGAAATAAAATATTGGGTCGCATAGAGCTCGTCCTCAGGAGCAGCGAGATTATCCCGGGCGATTCAAAGTTTACTTCAGAATGTCAGTGGCTCAGTTTGATGCTTTGCTAGCGATACTAGAGCCACATATTAAAAAGAAGACAACCAATTTCTGTGAACTCAGTGTGCAAGGATCTTTACGGTGCTTTGTGCTGCGAGACAAAGTGGATGAATTTGACAATCGCCATTCTGGATTTTGTCGTTTGCTTGTACGGATGTGAAAAACGGAAAAAATCAAACCCGATCCAAATTTTTTATGACGGACGAGGCAGTGTGTATACGTGATTGACACGACGTGAGGTCGTATTTATTTTTCAACGCACAAAAATTTCAGACTCAGTGTAGACACATTTTGTATTTTTTCTTGTTTTGCAAATGAAATAGTTCAACCAAAGCCGGAGCAGAGCTGTTGTGCGTCTCAGAGCATTGCAGTGTATCTTTCCTGAATGAATCTGTTTTTGAATGAATCCAGTGAGCCAGTTATTCAATGATCCATTCATAAAGACAGTCAACTTGCTGTTTTAAAAGCCATTTTGAAAGAATCAATGAATCATTCATTGAAACAGAATTGCCCCCACCTACTAAAAAAAAATTATAATAATTATAAAACATAAAAAAAAAAAAAAAAAAACTTTTGATATTGCGGGGCCATTTCAAGCCCCACAAGGAAAACGGCTCATAAACCATAGTTCATTTAATAAAGCTTATTTTTTGTTAATAATAATTTGTTAATAAAAATGTTTAAAAATTAGACAAATTTTGTAATAATTTGTAATCACAGGACCCCCAGCCCCCCCGCCCCCTCCCCCGAATCCCCTTGAATTATTTTTTTTTCAAATTCGACCACTGCATATATGTTGATCTGATTTTGTCTAATAGCCATGTCTGATTTTCTAATTTTCTCACATTCTGTTCCTGTCCAGATGGAGTTGTGCAGTGCTAAAGTGGGGGTGCCATTGACAAACATCTTCCCAGTGAAGAACTATCATAATGAGATCGACACAAATGATGACATTGATGTTCTGATACTGAAGGCACTTGAACAGATTGTTCAGCTTGCTGATGATAGATTGGAGGATATTGATAGCTAGACATAAATCACATATACAGTAATTACTGCATTTCCCAGTCTAGCTTTCTAATAAATCTGGCCTTGAATATTGTTGGCTGTGCGACAAAATGTTTGTTCCTCTAATGTAAGATGCTTTGGATAAAAGCACCTGCTAATTGCATAAATGTAAACTTAAATTCAGGATTCAGAATTCAGCTGAGTATCTTAGTCCTTGGCTTTGACCAGCATGTGCATCTTATTTCAGCAGATAAACTTCACTGTTGCAAAATGAGTATTCGAATAAACCTCAATTCCAGTGTCTACTGTGATTTCCTAAGTGTATAAGGCGCAGACTAGTACAGTAATATAAATACAGTGGCTAGAACAGCGGCATATGGGTCAATTGCAAATAAGGATGTCTGATGTGATGTGATGAAAAGGAAAAATTTCTGTTTAAAATGCAGGCTCCAAGCATTCATGTATTCATTTTTTTGTATTATTATTGTTGTTATTATTATAAATACCATTAAAGTGCTACTCCAACCAGAACAAAACCTATGGGGTCTGTTTTTTTTATTTGTTTTTTTTTTTTTTCTTGGCACATGACACACGATGGCCTCTTGAATGTTAGTTATGCAAAACTGACTTAGCAGTTCTGGCAGAATTTTTTTTTTTTTCTATCTATCTAATCCCAAATTATTTTTAAACAAAATTTCTTCACTGCTTCTTAAAGAATGTTTGTTTGAACAAATAACATTGCCACTGCATTTTCATTATAGAAATCATGTATAAAAATATAAATAAGTTCAATATTTTTTCAGCTTGTTTGCAGTTTTAAGATATTTTATGTTGTTCACATTTTGAAACATTTAATAAACATGCTTATTGTCCAAACATGTCTGGCCATCATCAAATTCCATGAACTTCTTTATTATCAAGAACGAGTAGGCAAAAACCGGCATCATAGGATCATATACGCCGGGATAATGCCTCATTTTGCATCGGAGTTAATGTCGGACGTCCTAAAGTGAGGTTTAAGTCCGTTTTGCTGAACTATTACAGTTCACTAAAATTATTAGTTTGCGAACCGCACATAAATCCAGACCGTTTGCCTGCTATGCATTACCTCATTTTTTAATTATGCGTGCAAACTTGCAAAAATGAAAGTGAAACTGAAGCCAATATAGGCTATATAACGGTTCTGGTGTGGGTCTGATTTCACTTGCTTGAAGTGAGACACAAGTCAACTGTGTTCCTGGATAGAGCTGACATAAATATATCGAAAGTTAGGAAAAAACAAAATGGGGTCATCAGTTTTTTCTTTAACATACATATCGTCGCTGTCGGGCGGAATCCTCGTATCTCCAAAACCATTATTTTTCAGGAAATTAAAAAAACGGCATATTTTTTGAGTTATTAAACATTGTATCGTTAAAGTTGGTATTATAACTTATATTGCTATCATATACTGTTGTGTACCAACATTAAGACAACATTTCCCCAAAATCATGTTTAATCGGAGATACGAGGTTTATGACTTGGGAGCAGGGAGATACGAGATTACGCTGTCATTGATAAGAATGGTACAGACACAGACGCCGCTGCTGCCAGCAGTGTTCATCAAAGTCTGCGGTCACGTTCAGCCTTTTGATGAGAGAAAAGGCTTCAATAGTTAACCAAAGCTAACGACTGTGGTTACATCTTCCTAAACTCATTTACCTCAGAGGACGTGCTGCTCGACGAGGATTCGTTGCGACTTTCAATCTTGAGGAGCAGGGACGTGCAGAGAGTTCCTCAGGGGCAGGGGCTCAAATGTAAAATAGGAGCAATGTAAAAAAAAATAAATAAATAAAGTAAAAAATAAAATTTATATATATATATATATATATATATATATATATATATATATATATATATATATATATATATAGGTCAAAAGTTTGGATACATTACTATTTTATATTTTTGTAAGAAGTCTTTACTATTGTATATTTTTGTATCAAGCCTGCATTTATTTGATCAAATTTTTAATATACTTTAAAATACATTTTATGCAATTCTGATTTATCATCAATATTGGAAACCTGTGATACTTTTTTCAGGATTCTTTGATTAATAAAAAGTTTAAAAAACACTGCATTTATTTAAAATATATATTTTGTAACAATATACATTGAAAAGCTTGAGGTTTTGAATAAATGCTGTTCTTTTTATTTTTTTTATTTATCAATGAACCCCCAAAAAGGTTCCATAAATAAATAAATAAATAAATAAATAAGCAGCACAACTGTTTCCAATACTGATAATAAATCAGCATATTATATCTGAAGGATCATGCACCGAAGACTGGAGTAATGATGCTGAAAATTCAGCTTTGATCACAGAAATAAATGATATTTTAAAGTATATTAAAATAGATAAACATTCTTTTAAATTGTAATAATATTTCACAATATTACAGTTTTTCTGTATTTTTGATAAAATAAATGCAGGTTTGATGAGCATAAAACACTTTCATAATGCTGCATAATTATCAAAAATGGTAATATAATAAAATCCTTTCATGTCACCATTTCGCCAGCCTACACTTCACATAATAGGCCTGTAGGTGGCACTTGGGCTTCATTAATTATGATAGTTTCATGAAATAGTAAACGGTGCTTCATACACAAGCATCCATTTTCTCAGCGATGCAATTTGATTTATAAAATGAGACAAACCGCAGATCCAGATCGCTCTACAAATAAGCTTGTCTGCCCCATGTCATTTTCAACCGATTTATGAATAAGAACGGAAAATGTCTGCTCCAATTCACATTATTGTCCAATGAAATGTGTCAGATCATGATTGGATGGTGTATTATACATGACAAACGGGCATTGATGAATTATGTAATATTCTCTAAACTATATAATATATGGATTTTTTATTAAATAGACACACTAACTTTGATTACTGATGGGAAAAAAAAGTTTAAAATATTGTTTGGTTTATTTTCTTTCCTTCCCGTCTATCTATTCACTGAAAGAACCATATATGCTTGAGATCCTATGGTTTCTGAATAGACTGTGGAATATCAGTCAGTCGACAAAAACACACGCAACCCATAGCAGCCTCAGATTGACAGATATCTAAAAATAAACAGGAATTTTCCGACTTTTGAGCGATTAGTTACCGTTTTGTGCACATTGTCATGTTAATTATAATTCAAATTCATTTTGTTTTATTGACTACAATATCATTGCTATTTGTCTGAGAGGTTCACTTTTGAATAATTTTGATAAAGGGCAGGGGCTTGAGCCCCCAAAGCCCCCCCTTCTGCACGTGCCTGTTGAGGAGACATAAAGCCGCGAGGGTCCCCCGGAGTGAAGAAGAGGTGGAGTTACGAGGATTCTCAGACAGTTTTAGTGTCCAATGGATTTAAGAGATTTGCGCTCAAGCTATTTTCAACACTTTAGATTGGTTATTAATTTGTAAAAATAACAGACCACGTGGGGACTGACCAATAGCATCGATTTGTGAAAAAATATGAAATTGACAAAATTTGGACATACGAGGTTTCCGCCCGACAGCGACGATATATTATATTATATTATATATTAATAGCTATATATGACCTATGTTTTTCCATAGAACTGGATGGAGGAAATTTGACTGGGGGTAAGTTACATTTGCATAAGCTATTCTAGTACATTTTTTATGTGCAGGCTACATCTGCAAATTAGGGATGTAATGATTCATCGACATCAATATGATGTCTGATGATACGATGCATCAATGCCACACGTAAAATATCGATATCTGTATACAAATACATACAAACAACATACTTTTAAACATACTAACCCCGCCAGTAGGTGGCGGTAAGTCACTTACTGAGAGAGTCATTATTGAGTCATTCATTCAACCGTTCGCTGAATCATTCAGTAAAAAATACAGCTGTGTGTTGCTTGGAGATTGGGCAATACTTCTGCTGTGATCTTTGTTTGGAACTATTTTAGTTGGTGAAACAGAACAAAACAGTCAATATTGTGTCTAAAATGTAAGTAACTTAATTATGTAACTACTTAACTACTTGTTTGTTTAACTAAAATCAATATAACATTTGCAATCGTGAGAATATTCGGCAATTAGCTCCCTTGTCATGGTATGTTGCTTAAATACATCATTTTATAAATAAAAAAAACTCAACATTATGAAATTTTACCTCAGTATGAGTTTCTTCTGTGAGTTTCTTTATGTGTCCCGTTCAGCTCTTTTGCTCATTTCATAGTCATTTGATTTGATTTCTCTGTAGGATCAGAACAAGTCAGACAAACTTAAGATCAGAACATTGAAACAACCCAAAGAGCCAAATTCCAGTGAGGCCCCAAGGCTGCAACAGGATGCCATAAATCAGATTCCTAGCTCCAGCCCGTCTGAAGAAAACCTTACCAACAAGCCTCTTTAACAGAACAGCTTGCAACATTAAAACAAAAGGAACACTTATTGATAAGTCCAATGAAGGAAGGAAACTGTCAAATTTGGGGCAAGTAATCAAGACTGATGGTCAAAGAGATGGCCATCACATGTGTTCCACAATAGAAATCACAGCTTCTCTTATCTCCACATAGACGAAAGATCAGACTGAAATTCCTTTGTCCACAGAGTCGTTTCCATATGCACCTAAAATCATCTTAAAAGGACTTATGAGCAACTAATGAACTCCATATTATGTATGTAACCCACACAATTGATGATCATGTTTTAATCACATATTATGTATGTATTTTAACAACTAGGGAATAGTTTGATTTCATATCCTTGTTTGGTATGTATGAGTTTGAAAAATCATGCTTTAAATGTTTCTTCCAATCAATTCTTTGTCAAATGTACCATAGTCTTGTTAGAGAAATCATGTCCAAAATTGTACTCTGTAAGAGCGGGAAAATTTGGACCATATGACTGATAAGATAACATGTTAGATTTATGAATGGGGAGGAGAAACATACAACACCACGAGCCAAGATCATTTTTAATTGGTCAAGACGTCCAGATAGGACGGTTCAGAAGCCGAGTTTAAATATTCAGGACACCTCTTGGTTCCTCCTCTTAGCTCTCTTAGCTCTCTCAGCTCTCTTCCTTTGCTTCTCAGATCTCTTCTCTTTTGCCACCGCGTTTTGACGCTGCCCTTTGAGCGTGCTCTGGCCTACATGCCAGCTGCTACCACAATGAGAATAAAAACCACATAGTCTTGTTACATCCTTTTATTCCATTACTTTAATTTCTTGTCTTTCCGTGAGAGTTTTGTTAAGTTTGCCGCAAAGTCCAACTTCGACTGCACCCGCCCAAACTTCAACCAGACCAACTCAGCATCAAGAGCCAACGCCCAAGACTTTACTATGAAAGACCACTGAACTCAGCCAATCAGCAACCTCGGGAAACCCCTGTCTCCAAAGAAGACAAGGACACAAGGGAATCCCTTAAGGCAACACAAGCAAGTACAACCTCCAGACTTTTGCTGAGTCGGTGCAGTTTAATATGAATTTTAGCCTCATTGAGAAACTCAATGCGAGGGTTAAATAAGTGATTGATGGTTCAGGTCTATGCAATTGCACATATTGCTGTAAACTTGGGATTTCACATTTTCATTTTTTAAACTCACCCTTTCCTCACTTTCTCTCTTTCTGCAACGTGTGAATGTGTGAATGCTTGTGTTCATGTGTTAGATTAGATTAGTTTACATGTCTTAGGTTTATATAAATAAAGTCTTATTTACATTGAAAAGAGAAGTATCTTGTGTTTTGTGCTTACAAGTTAATGTTTTAATCTGCCGATCTTGTCACTATGCTTATTAATAGTGTTTTCACTATATTTTGGATTTTAATATCCAGTGCAGAGTTGATGTTATACGGCTCGTTCAGTGAATCGCAGGCCGATTCAGTGATCAGCCGTAAAACAGTGATTCTGTTCAAATTCCCTATAAAATCATAAATGATTCCCTTTGGGCTAAATTGACTTGTTTCCCTTATATATTACGTATTTACATTTTTTACATCTCCATAAAAGTCTCTTACTAAGAAACAAGCAGCGCGAGTCTAAACAGCACGAGCGTGATATCAGAAATACACTATCCATTATCAATCGCTGTTTACGTTGAATGTAATAAAATCAGAAGAATCATTCTTGGGTTTCGATGCTTCACCAGTTTGTTTGTTTATTTATTTATTTATTTATTTTTTGTTACATAGGCTATTTGTCTGGTCAAGCAAGTAACATTCTCAAGCCATTTTTCAGTAAACTTCATTTAACCCATTTTAAACTATCTAGCTGGTCAGCTAACTGTAGCATGCATTAACTACAGTGGGGGGGGGGAATCTGTCTGTCCAATGATTGTAAACAGTCACAGGTCCGTCAGACTGGAGAAATTTTTGCAGAATTGGGACCAAAAATATTTAAGACCCATCGAATCTGAATTTAAGACATTTTAAGACTTTTTAAGGCCTTTTATTAGGAAAATTTTATTTAAGACATTTTAAGACTTTTTAAGGACCAGCGGCCACCCTGCTTAAACTACTTCAGTCTGTGTTCATTGAATTTACATACACGAGTTTCACAATTTGAGTTGAATTACTGAAATTAACTTTTCCACGACATTCTAATTTATTGAGATGCACCTGTATTAGGAACATTAAATCATCTTGGAGAGAGTCTCATCGTCTTGACTGTTGTAACCGAACGCGACACACAGTTTGAATGCTGAATGGAAGATGACAGACAGCTCGCAACGTAGAGAAGAGTTTATGTGAACTTGACTTCAGTATTCATCTGTACCTCACATTAAACTGTGGAAGGGCTTCAGAACACTTGGAATATAGTGCACAAAACCTTTATGGTGCTTTATGATGTTTTTGTGGCTTTCATGGGGCTTAACAATAACATAGAATACTATACGCACAATATCGGATTTGGATCGGAATATCGGTTCGGAGCACCCCTACTAAAAATTCAGCTTTGTATCACATAAATAAATTATATTTTAAAGTATTTTAAAATAGAAACCCATTATTTTAAATTTCAATAATATTTCACAATATTGCTGTTTTTTTCTGTATTTTTGATTAAATTAAATGCAGACTTGATGAGCAGAAGAGACTTCTTTAAAAAAAGACATTACAAATCTTATCTTATGTAATATATTATGCCAAATATGACACACAACATACCTGTCTTGCATGGACTTTCAAAAGATCATCCAGGGCGACGACTGTCTTGCTAGTCTTGGTTGCTTTTTGCTGGAAAATTGTCATCAAACAAGGTAATTTGTGGGCAAGTTCCCATCTGTAACAAGCTGGTACTCTGCGAAATCAGACAAAAGAGAATTTTGTAAAACTTACAAGAGATCTGATTGTAGTTACTGCTCCAGTTCATATTGATAAATGACAAATTTGTTTCATAAATGAGCCATGCACAGCCATATCACCCTGCAGCCCAAGACTGGTTGCCCACTGAAGCTAAGCAGGGTTGAGCCTGGTCAGTACCTGGATGGGAGACCTCCTGGGAAAACTAGGTTGCTGTTGGAAGAGGTGTTAGTGAGGCCAGCAGGGGGTGCTCACCCTGTGGTCTGTGTGGGTCCTAATGCCCCAGTATAGTGACGGGGACACTATACTGTCAACAAGCACCGTCTTTCGGATGAGACGTTAAACCGAGGTCCTGACTCTCTGTGGTCATTAAAAATCCCATGGCACTTCTCGTAAAAGAGTAGGGGTGTAACCCCGGTGTCCTGGCCAAATTCCCACCACTGGCCCTTGTCAATCATGGCCTCCTAATAATCCCCATCCACTTGATTGGCTCTATCTCTCTCTCTCCTCTCCACCTGTAGCTGGTGTGTGGTGAGCACACTGGCGCCGTTGTCCTGTGGCTGCCGTCACATCATCCAGGTGGATGCTGCACACTGGTGGTGGTTGAGGAGAGACCCCCCACATGATTGTAAAGCGCTTTGGGTGTACAGCAATACACATAAAAGCGCTATATAAATGCATCATTCATTCATTCATTATAACTATTGTGTGGGAAACAGTTGTTCACATGATCATTTGATTCCGTAAGACTGTTTTATTTATTTTAAATTTAACAGTAATTTGCTTTCAAATGCCAACTATTGATGGTTTCAGCTGACTCCCATTCTTAGACTCAGGAAACCATTCCAGGTCATAATTCCAACTCTTCCCTCAGTGTCCAGGCAATTTGTACTTACCTCAGACTTGTCAGCAGCCTATTATCCTTATATCTTACATATAGATTCATACCTTTGATATCTGGCTCCCGAAGTTGATCGGTCAGAGAGAAAAAGATGAGAAGATTGAGAGACTCATTCAGGAGCTGGGATTGAGCAAAGTGGCAGATTCACGGGTAACAAACCAAATACACCTTCATCTGACTTGACTACATGTGCAATCAACACAGACTTCACATTCTCAGAAATCAGTAAAGACTATACAGTATATAGTCTCATCTTTGATTTAGATGTATCTGCTGTCTAAATACTTTTTAAGTGTTTTTTTTTTTTTTCTCCTCAAATGTATAGCTAGATAAAACATACAAACTAAATAAGTAAATTGATGGCTGCTCTGATTGGCTGGTTTTACAGGTGGGCACACAGATGATTCGTGGTGTTTCGGGTGGAGAGAGAAAGAGGACGAGCATCGGCATGGAGCTGATCTTTGATCCACCGGTGCTTTTCCTGGACAAACCGACCACCGGCCTGGATGCCAGTACAGCCAACTCCGTTCTCATGCTGCTCAAGAGGTGCGTTTATACAAAACCGGTCTTATTCCACACCTAAACCACAAGAAAGACATGTTCATTTGAAATTACTTAAAGGTGTGTGATAGTTTAAAAATATATAAATATATATATATATATATATATATATATATATATATATATATATTAGTGCTGTCAAACAATTAATCGCGATTAATCGGATCCAAAATGAAAGTTTTTGTTTACATAATATATGTATGTGTGCTGTGTATATTTATTATGTATATATAAATACACACATATGCATGTAAATATTTCAGAAAAATAGGTTATGTTTATTTATTAAATACATTTATTTATAATATAAATAACACGAATATAAATATAGACAAGTAAATACATGTAAATATTTTCAAAATATGTGTGTGTGTTTATATATACATAATAATTATACACAGAACACACACATACTGTATATTATGCAAACAAAAACTTTTATTTTGTATGCGATTAATCGTTTGACAGCACTAATATATATATTGGAGTTGACGGCCATGCTTTTCCGGGCCACCGAGAGCATCAGGTTGGAGTGGAATCCTCCGCCCTGTTCCGAGCGCTTGCGGCTGGATGATAGGTTTCAGGGGGCAGGGCATGACTCACGGCCATGTACCCACAACCACCCCGAACCTAAATAAATATTAAAAAAATTATTTATTAGTCCAGACCCTTGAGCTGATGTCAGCTTTAGCTACTCAGACTTACACGCCATTGGACAGGCTGCCTCTGTAGAGGGACTGCCCAGCAGTTCTTGGCAGACCAAAAACAGTCAAATAACATCAAACATACCCTGACCTGGCGTGTGACCATTGCCACCAGGCCACCGAGGGCCAGTCCTTAGTCTGCCTTTCGCTGAAGTCATCCCCCTGTGGCTTTTAGATCTGCTCCGGTGTGGCCAGAACAAACACATTGGCCACAACATTGAGCCACCAGCAGGAAGGTGAAGCATCGTAAGCTTAAATGCATCGTAGGCCCATTGAAACCAATGGTGCTACGATGCTTTTGGGAAATGCATCCCTGTTCCACCATTGGCCCAAAATTCAAAATTGTTACATATGAGACTGGATGGACACACTGTGGCCATTGCGTACATCAACATCAAGGTGATCTACGCTCCCGTTGCATGTCACAACTTGCCTGCCATCTCCTCCTTTGGAGTCTGATGCAGCTCAAGTCGCTGCTCTCCATTTATATTCTGTGGGAGCTCAATCATGCAGCTAACATGCTCTAATGACAGCTCACCCTCCCAGGAGAAAAGTAGACTGGTGGTCCAGCTGATATGCAGTAAATTCAGCGATTCCCATGTGAACCTGTTTTGCTTCCCATGAGTCCTCCCACTGCCCGCTCTTTTACTCTCTGACTGAGGGGACCATGGGCATGGACATGCTGGCACACAGCTGGCTCGGGGGTTATGCAAATATGCATTTCCCCCAGTAAGCCTCTCTACACAGACCCCGTGCAAGATCAGGGTGGACGAGGAGCAGGTCTTGATGATTGCATCTTACTGGCCTACCCGGACCTGGTTTTCAGACCAGATGATCCTTGCGACTTTCCCTCCCTGGAGAATGCCCCTGAGGAAGGACCCTCTTTTCAGGGGCAGGGCACAATTTGGCACCCACGTCCAGATCTTTGGAACCTCCATGTGTGGCTCCTAGATGGGACATGGATGGCTAATTGGCTTGTCACAGGCAGTGATAGCCAATATCACTTAGGCCAGAGCCCCCTCTACCAGGCAGGCTTATGTCCTGAAGTGGAATCTGTTCATTTCGGTGGTGTTCTTCTTGCAGAGAAGACCCCCAGAGATTCCCAATCAATGTTGTGATTTCTTTTCTGCAAGAGAGTCTGACTGCAGAGAGCTCCCTTGAGCAACTAGAGTCAGTCAAGTTTAAGATCTTGTCTCTGAAGACAAAGACAGAAGCATTGTCCTGAGACCAAGGTGGGGAACTTGCAAGCACTGCCCTTGAAGAAGGCAGACCCATCCTTGGCATTGCTGTGTCCCATCGAACGTGACTGACTGGAAGGTTTCCCTGAAGGAGGGAACGGAGACGTTACATCTCTCTTGCCACAACTTTGAAATACAAAGCTGAATGCCTGGGGCACAGTCTTGGCTCCTTAGCGCAAACCTGAATGAATGGATGCACACTGCCGTTTTATATATTTGTATGTAAGGGGAGTCGCTAGGCCTGCAAAATCCACTCACCAATATTCATTGACCTGTTTTTTACTACTCAGACGTGATTGGGGCTCCCAAGTAAGACCCCTAACATCAGTGCTGACATAACGTCTCTGTTCCCTCCTTCAAGGAGGCGTTCTTATACATTTTATATAAATGTATTTACATAAATTGTTTATACATTTTATTTTTAAATGTAATAATTATACTAATTATATAAATTTTATTTATAAATTTGCATATGTATTTTTTATTTTATTTCATATTTTAAAGTAATGAAAAATCTGTGTTTGGTTTTTTGGGGTGAAATATGACATTGACGTGGTTTGTTCAGAATGGCGAACAGCGGTCGCACCATCATCCTGTCGATCCATCAGCCTCGGTACTCCATCTACCGGCTGTTCGACAGCCTCACGCTGCTGGTGGGAGGAAGGATGGTGTATCACGGCCCGGCTCAAGACTCCCTGGATTACTTCAGTCAGATCGGTATGAAAACACACACATACACACTTCAACAGACCCTCACGTCCTGATACTGATGTGTGTGTGTGTCAGGATACACCTGTGAACCTCATAACAACCCGGCTGATTTCTTCCTGGATGTCATCAATGGAGAATCCACCGCCGTCGCTCTCAACAAGCTATACGACAAAGAGGGTACAACAGTTTCCCGTCCGCAGTATAATTGCCATTTTGCAGCTTATTTTAGTCAAGAACGGATATGATTTTGTTGTGTAATTATGTGTATTTGGCTTTATTTTTATTTCAGTTTTAGTTTTACTAATTGTAGTACTTCAGCTTCAACTTATTTAGTTCAGTTAGTTGCCCAGGCAATATTTGTATTTTTCGTTTAAGATTCTTCTGTTAATACTTCTAATTTAGTTATTGTTTTTCAGATTTAAAAAGAATGTTTAAAAGTTTTAGTTGTCATTTAAGTTAACAATAACATCACAGACTGAGATTAATATTTATAATATATTTCAGCTTTAATATGAATTATTAATACTTTAATGGTTTTAAGCTTTTTTATATAAGATTTAGAATTTATTTTATCTGTTTAGTTTTTCATGTAATATTTAGAACTTATTTCTACTTTAAAGCAATTGTTTAATAGTTGTAGTTTTTGCTTTATATCATCGCTGATGAAGACTAATATTTAGAATTTATTTTATTTTCAGCTTTAAATTGAATTTTAATTAGCTTTAGTTTGTTTTTCATGTAAGATTTAGAATTTATTTCAGCTTTAATATGAATGTTTAATTTTTTTAGTTTTTTTTTTAGATAATGATAGCATCAGTGACTGAGACTAGTATGTTTGTGTGACTGATTATAAATGCGTTTGCGTGTGTTAGAACTGGACCAGGAGCAGCTGAGTTCGTCTCTGAAGGGCATTGAGGACCGTTTGGTGGAGAAATACAAGAACAGCATCAGCTACAAACAGACCAAAAGCGAGCTGGAGCGAATCGCTCAGGGCCAGGACTATAGCACACGACCCAAATCCAGAACCATCACCTACAGCACGGCCTTCTGCCACCAGTTCCACTGGGTCCTCAAAAGAACATTCAAGGATCTCATGCTGAACCCGCAGACCTCATTCGTTCAGGTCAGTGCCACCATCTACTTCAGGCATTCACAGATGTTTCTATCAGCCTTTGAGCTGAAATAATAGTTTTTATGATAGTATTTGAATAATTTAACTACACATAACATTACTGTTATCTTAGAATCACTGAGAGACTATTATTAGGGGCCAAGCGCCAAAGGTGTAATTGCTGGTGCTCTTCCTCCTCTTCTTCTTCTTCTTCTGTTTCTTCTGCTCAGGAAGTCTATGGCAGCCCATAGAAGTGCTTGCGGGAATGTTATGAAATTTGGTACACAGATAGTGGACAGTCTCAAAAAACCATAGCTAGTTTTGAGTCTGTAACTCAACCCCTCTAGCGCCACCAACAGTTCAAATTTCCTCTCAGTTTATGCTAATAACTTTTGAATGGACACCAAAATAGTATTGTCAAGAGTACCGAATTTGGTACCAGTCAGAACTGCAATTTTAAAAACGTCCATTTCCCGCTAATGTTTTAGCACTGTTGAACGGATTCTGATTGGCCATAGTGTTCACGTGCTCAACAGATATGACTGTGATTGGCTACAATGATCATCGCTTCACGCTCTTCACCGAGCGCTCACACAGAAGCACACGGGAGCATTAGAGAACCACGTCTATCAGAGGATCCCTAAAATATCT
Source organism: Spinibarbus caldwelli (assembly GCA_039654775.1). NCBI lineage: Eukaryota > Metazoa > Chordata > Actinopteri > Cypriniformes > Cyprinidae > Spinibarbus > Spinibarbus caldwelli. The sequence continues at coordinate 9,825,249 of CM077218.1, forward strand.
GCACATAGATGGATCCGCGCTGTTAGATGCAGCTTTCAAACGCTCCTATGACAACAATACACCAAAATTGTACAGGTCAAGATTCTTTGCGATTTTTAATTAAAAACCTACTTTTTCGATCTCATCTTAGACGGTTTGTCTGATTTTCACCAAAATTGGCTCAGATCATCTTCAGACCATCCTGGCAAAAAGTTATAAAATTCAAGTTGATTAGTCAAACCGTTCTCAAATAACATAGAAAAAGAACGTAGAGAAAGAATTGAAGGAAGAGGAAGAGGAGGAGGTGGAGAGGGAATATGGAGAGGAGGAGAATGAGGAAGAGATTTTTGAACATCTTTCTGCCTGCATACTCTCCCTTTCTAAAAGTTTTTTTTGGTATGAAACCCGATAGAGGAGTTTTTTTTCGGTGAGACCCTTGAACAAGGCACCAAACCCCCAACTGCTCCCCGGGCGCTGCAGCAATATGGAAGCCCACTGCACTGGGTGTGTGTTCACGTGTGTGTGTGTTCACTTGGATGGGTTAAATGCAGAGCACAAATTCTGAGCGTGGGTCACCATACTTGGCCACACGTCACTTCACTTTTTTTTCCCACTATATATATATATATATATATATATATATATATATATATATATATATATATATATATATATATAACATTCAGAATATTTATGTGTGTGTGTGTGTGACCCTGGACCACAAAACCAGTCTTAAGTCGCTGGGGTATATTTGTAGCAATAGCCAAAAATACATTGTATGGGTCAAAATTATTGATTTTTCTTTTATGCCAAAAATGATTAGGACATGTTCCATGAAGATATTTTGTAAATTTCCTACTGTAAATATATTAAAACTTTATTTTTTATTAGTAATATGCATTGCTAAGAACTTCATTTGGACAACTTTAAAGGCTATTTTCTCAATATTTAGATTTTTTTTGCACCCTCAGATTCCAGATTTTCAAATAGTTGTATCTTGGCCAAATATTGTCATATCCTAACAAACCATACATCAATGGAAAGCTTATTTATTCAGCTTTCAGATGATGATTTTAAGAAAAAGATGCTTATGACTGGTTTTATGGTTCAGGGTTACATATATATTTAAAGAATCTATAGATTTCCATATTAAAGTGTTAAAATAAAGATGAAGTTTTACATTTGAGCTGATATTTCTATATTAATCTGAGTCTTTTTTCTCCAGACCGGGGTGATGATTTTCCTGGCTCTGGTTGTTGGAGCCATATTTTTTGGAGTGAAGGAGAATATGAGTGGCATTCAGAACAGGTATGAAAACACATTCATCCAGCTGAGTCTGTATTTCTGTGAGATGAATCATTTCCGCTTGAATTAGAATTGATCCAGTGTTCAGATCTGATGAACAGAAGGTGCATCTCTTTAGCCGTAGTGTTTTCAAATATAATTTACTGAATAATACTTTGGTGCAACTTTGTGCACGTGCAATATATTTTGTAATACTCCCTTTGGCTGTCCACTAACAGTAGTGTGTGTGTGTGTGTGTGTGTGTGTGTTTCAGGATGGGTGCGCTCTTCTTCATCGCCACCAATCAGTGCTTCAGTTCTTTGTCCTCAGCTGAACTCTTCATCACAGAGAGGAAACTGTTTGTGTGAGTAAATACACACACACATACACACACACGTTCAAAAACTGGTTCTTTGTTTAAAAAAAAATACTGAATGATTTTCATGATGTTTGGTTTAATTAATGGTTATTAAACGTTTTTCTGCGTCACCCACGGAGAAAGACAAGGCAGCTCTGCAAACGCACTATAACTGGGGAGAGGTTATGGATGACATCTCTCCCGATCTTCCCCCTCTCTTTGAATCAGACCCTTTGACAGGGGATAAAGATGAGGAGGAAGATGATGAGATGATTGCTCGTCTCTTGGAAGAGGATTTGGAGGAAGATGAAGATGATGCAATCTTCCCTCCTAATCTATCTTCCAGACAGGGAAGTGTAACAGGTGAGCCCCCCTCCCCCACATGGGGAGACCTGGACCTCACTGAAGTGTTCAGGAGGGCAGCTGCCAGACTCTCTATCGACTGGCCTTCACAGGAGGACGGCCAGGGCCCAGAGAGAGATTTATATGAGCCTTAAAGGGATCCAATTATGCTCTTTTACAAAGTCTTGATTTTGTTTTGGGGGTGTACTAGAACATGCTCTCATGCTTGGTGGTTCGAAAAACGCATTATTTTCACATAATTTACATTATTACAATAGTTTTCTTCCCAGCCTGGCACAAACGGCTCGATTAGTTCCGGGTTTGATGAAGGCCCGCCTTACGAAAAACGAAATGTGTTGTGTTTGGTTAGCTGTCCCAATGCATTGTGATTGGCGAACAGCTTAGACGGTGTTTCAGTACTGAGCTGGATTCAGACCCTGAAAATATTGAACAAGAGGATCGCGCAGAACCTTTGCACGCACAGATATTGCAAGACATACTAGAGTGATAACGTTATTGTTTTTTTTTTTTTGTTTGTTTTTTTTTTTTGGCTAAATCACGTTTTAGATAGGATGTCAACCACCGCTTAAAAATGCATTTACTATGTACAGATAAGTGCAATGGTAATATGTATTATGTTTATTGTTCTTTAATTCTAACATTATAACATGAATTGGAGTGAAACTGTTATACAGTTGAATTTATTTATACCATAGTCCAGTGTTTCCCACAGACACTCTATTTGTGGCGGCATATATATGCAAATTCATTCTCTGCCAGCAGGAGGCGCTGTTGGAGTGGTAGAGATCGTGGTTTCCCCGGTAACGGCTGTACACAAAGCAGCGTCCGCTAACAAACGCTGCTTTATCAGACATTACATGCAAGATGAAATGAAAATGACATCCAAAATTTTCTGAAGACAGTCGGTTTCCTTCAGAAATACAGTGATTTAAAAACACCCGCACCAGGTTTCGATTTTGAAACATGCAGTGCTCATGTTTATTCAACGAAGTCAAACCCTCTTGGAAAATCTATTTGTGGAGGTCAGTTTTGATATTGTGGCGGGCGGCACAAATAAATAATTTATGGGAAACACTGTAGTCTCATAATTTAAGTGTAAATTCTGCATATTACATCATTGTCCAGTATTGTACTGTCAGCAATTTATAAAAATGTTTTCATAATTGTAACATGCATATTTACATAAATAATTATTCAGGTGCATGTGTAATAACTTGCGAAAACTTGACGCTACAGCAACACTTCTTCGTCGTCGTCTTGTCTGATGCACTCAACCAAGCTTTCTAACCACGAGCTCGCGCTTCCCCACCCCCCAACCATTCGAATTTCATAGGCGGGATTTATTTTAATGATATTCTAATGGGCCGCTTTATGACCAAATGAGCCGTTCGTTGTTGTTCATGAAAAGGGATTTTTTAAAAACGAAATATCTCTCTTTGGAGTGGACTTTGAGATTTATAACTTTGTAGATCTTTTTTATGCTCAAACATACACACTACACACTGACTAAAATTCAAAAAGTGAAAAAGCATAATAGGACCCCTTTAAATGCCACCTCACTGTTCACAGCATATCAAGCTGAGCTCATGGAGGAGATGGGGAGGCAGATTGACGTGGCGTCTCCTGATCCAGCACTGTGGGAAGAGATCTGCATCATTGCAGATCTCAACCTACGATCATCCCGCGGAGCAGTCCAGAGCTGCAGCCGCAGCATGGGCTTGGCTGTAGCGGGTGAAAGGGCACTGTGGCTAGGACTCTCGGGCCTGTCAGACAGGGAAAAGGCCGAGTTTCTTGATGCTCCAGTAGAGCCAAAAGCCCTTTTCGGGCCTTCTGTGACTAATATACGGCAGCAGTGTGACCTTCGCAAAAAAGATGGGGAGGCCTTTGAAATTCTCCTCCCCAGGAAGTCCACGGCTCGACCCTCACAGCCCTCTCGCCCGGTTTTTCCCTCTGCTTCCAGAGGGGGTCCGTCAGTGTACTGAAACTCAAGGCCCCGCCCACCCCAGCTGTAAAAGCAGGTGGAGGTGAACCCAAGACAGCCCCAGCTGAGAGGTAAGGCCTCATTTGCGGCTGCAGTGGCTAAATATCGACCTGCTCACCCTCAAGGGGGCAAGAAGAGGCAGGCGACCTAACCAGTGGTCTTTTTCAGAGTCAAAAGAGGGGGTACAGCACTCACGGAGTCTCTGTAGTGCCCCTCTCTATAACACAAGAGTCTTGTTCTTCCCCTCCAGCAAAGAAGTGTCGGGGTTTGATTCAAGTTCGGTGTTCAGAGAAAAACTGTTCTCAGATAGGAGTGTTGGCACCAGTTCACCCAGTGCCCCCCATGTTGTTTCTCCCCTCTCCACCAAAGAAGTGTCGGGAAAAGGGATTTTTTAAAAATGAAATATCTCTCTTTGGAGTGGACTTTGAGATTTATAACTTTGTAGATCTTTTTTATGCTCAAACATACACACTACACACTGACTATGCAAGAGTAATGCAAGAGAGAGTTGGTTTGGGAAAGCAAATTAAACTGTTCTCTGTGCATCCAGGCAGCAGGCCAAGGGCACAGAAATGTCTGAAAATAAACACAAAAAACACAAAAATACAGACAAAAACACCCAAATCAGAGCTGCAACTCCTAGCTCCACCGTTAGATGGTGCCGCTGCGCCATCAGTGAGTGAGAGCTACAGCATTCCGCTTTCTGCTCACGTGGAGAGTTGGCGCACATGCGCAGTACACCCTTGGGTTTTATCCACAATAAAACGTGGTTATCGTCTGCAGTTTGCTGTAAAACCACCATTTTTCAACAGTGTGTTAATGTCAGCAGCAGAAGGGGAGTCAGCTCAGATTTTGGAGGATGAAATATCCTCTTTGTTGAGAAAAAGCGCAATTCAAGTTGTGCCGCTGGAGGACAGCCATCACGGGTTTTACTCCCGGTACTTTGTCATTCCCAAGAGAGGGGGAGGTCTCTGACCCATTCTGGATTTATGGAACGTCAATAAACACCTCAGAAAGTACAAGTTCAAAATGTTAACGTTAAAAGCATTATCAGCCGCTATTCGTCCCAAAGACTGGCATACGTTCGTCGATCTAAAGGATGCATATTTTGGACACAGCCTACGAGTTTTTGACAGTTCCGTTTGGGCTGTCATTACCTCCATGAATTTTTCAGCAAATGTGTCGAAGCAACTCTGACTCCGTTGAGAATAGCGGGTCTCAGAGTGTCAGCTTATTTAGACGATCTGCTTCTCTGCGTGCTGTCGCAGCAGACAGAGACAGATACGAAAACGCTCATGTCTCATTTACAGAACTTGGGTTCAAAATAAAAGAGATGAAAAGCTGCTTGGTGCCCACACAGGAGATAATCTACCTGGGTCTCAGACTGAACTCAGTCCTGTATCAAGCGTTTCTGTCAGAGGAGCGCATCAGGTTGATTCGCAGCTGTTTATCCCTTCAGACTATGTTTACGCCTGCTGGGACTGATGGCTTCAACTGTCTCACTTATTCCTCTGGGACTGCTACGAATGAGGTAGTTTCAGCGCTGGGTTGCAGCACAGCGCTTGTGTCCAAAATGCCACCTCAACCACAAAGTGATGGTGACATCACTCTGCATGCATGCTCTCTCCATCACTGGAGAGATTGCTCATTTCTCGAATCAGGGACTATGCTGGCAGCAGTCTCTCTGAGAAAGGTGGTGACGACGGATGCTTCGCTCACAGGCTGGGGTGCGGTGTGCGAGAGTAGGATAGCGAAGGGGAAATGGCCCGTCCCGCTACAGGTAGGATCACTGATTTTGAAACTTGTGAATCCATTAGAATCGTTAGAAGACAGAATCGCGATTCATACAGTATATGAATAGATTTTTACGTGCAACCCTAGTTTTCTTCCTCTTCTCTAAAGCTGCTCTTTATGGCCTCGCCCCCTTCAATGCATGTTCCCAGGGGCGGGGTTTATCTGGGTTTATGATGTCACTAACCCGGAATTAATTTGTTGTTGTCCCTTACCAGCCATACGCTGTAGGCGATGCTATGCTAATTCTGTAAAAGACAATTACTCCTTTTGCATTGAACTTTGAGCTTCGTAACTTTGCAGATGTTTATGCTCACACAGCTACATTACATACTACCAAAAGTTAAAAAGGTGAAATCATGTTATATGAGCCCTTTAACAGTGTTTCAGACAATAAAACAGCGCGCGCACAGACAGCCGCGTCTCTGACATGCTTGAGCCGCCTGAATGGGCAAATACTTACAAAAGTATGTCAAAATACCCCTCTTGGCAAGTAACTTTAACAATGATTAATCTATATTGAGTTTATACACTGGAGTACAGATGCACCGATCGACCGGACATTTTTTGTATAATTTGAGAGCATCTTCTGTTCTGTGCTTGCACATAAACTGCACTGCAATCATTTTCCCAAATGTCATTTGTGTGGAAATATTACGTTATTATTATAATTAGTCTGTAAACGGCGGTTAACAAAGGCCAGAGACAATGAAAACGGACACAAAAAGGAGAAAATACTGTAGCACTAGCAGGTAGAACAAGATCTCTGTTCACGATGCGTGAAATGCGTGAAGAAAATCCAAATATTGAATTTAATATGAACGTGTTTCTGAGGGGAACTGACTGTTTTCAGAAATGCCGTTTTCTTTTCATCTCGTCTCCGTATAATGCATATTAAATTGGTGTTAATATGCGCACTGCAGCGCTGCTGTGTTTACAGTGGTAACCAAGGAAAAGCTGTATCCCTGTTTCATGAGCACTGCCTGTAGTCAGAGAGTGAAACTGCATCTCATTCAGCCCGTCTGCTGTTTCTGTTTAGTGCCGATGTTTTATGTAACATTAGCATAATTTCACAAAGCTAAAGACGGGTCGTTCTGTTTTTGCTTCAGATTTTGAACTTATACAGTCTAATATAAATCAAACATTGCACTTTTTTTTTTTTGTGGATTAATCCATGATTAAAATGCAGTGGCTGCCTCTAATTTCAAATTGCTATGAAAAATCAAGGTGCAGCACAGAGTGAAGAATATTAAAATGTTATTTTATATGTAATTTTTTTTTTATTTCTGTAGCTGAACATCTACAAACATAAAAACCTAAAGCATCATTTCCTTTCTATCTTTGTGCTATAGGCCTATGTTTATTTGTGCTATTACTTGTAATTTGTTCAATTGTTCTTATTTACTGGCTGTCACTTGTCTTTAATAATGTTTAAACTTTATATTTATGTTTATTTTTGGCTAGTGATTTTTGCTGTGGTATTGAAATTGGAATAGAGAATTGTAAAATTGAATTGATATCTAAAATATTGGTGTCATATAATCTTATTTATTAGAATACAAGATAACATAGATTAAAAACAATGATAACAGAAACTATTTTATTTTTTGTGGCAGGGCCAGTGAAAATGTTGGCATGGCAAGTAAAAATTTGTACCACTGGCCCAACCACCTAACTGGGCCAGTATAAAAAATCCTTAGCGTTGATCCCTGCATTAGATAATGAGCCACATACGATCGAGTCCGGGCCAGAGCCCACTGAAATTAAAAGGGGGAAAGTGTATACATTTCAAAGAGAGTGGCTTGACCAGTTTCCCTGGATAAGATACAGTAAAGCCGATAATATAATTCACTGCATTTACTGTAAAGAGTGTGGGAAGACCACGGCCGGCAATAATGCATTTGTGACTGGTTCTAATACATTTCAAATTGACATTACACTTCGAATTGACGATACATTCGAAGTCAATATTGCCTATATGGACAGCGATTTAAAAAAAAAAAAAAAGTGAACTTGTAAAACTGCGGTGTTAAATGTGATGCGGTCGAAAATTTGGGTGCACCTAACTTTTGTCCTGGTGCACCTAAGAAAAAAAAGTTAGGTGCACCAGTGCAAAAAGTTAGTCTAGAGTCCTGCAAGGGGGCACACGCTCCCCTCAGCTTCACAATCTGGCACGGAAATTGATCGTATGGGGCACAAAACATTTCCAGTCACTTCGGCCAATACATGTCCCGGGAATAATGAATGTGGGGGCGGATCTCCTATCCAGGGGGAATCCCCTGTGCAGAAAATGGACTCTTAGGTAGTGAGCCAGCTGTGGGAGAGGTTCGGCCAAGCGTCCGTAGATCTCTTTGCCTCGCACAAAAACACACATTGCCCACTATTCTTCTCACTGGAGAGAGAAGGTGCACCTATGGGTGTGGATGCGCTAGCGCACCTGTGGCCAAACGCACTGCTTTACGCATTTTGTCTGATCGTACCTACACTAAAAAGAGTAAGGGAATGTGGTCACTCAGTCATACTGATCGCCTCGAACTGGCCAGGGAAATTGTGGCTGACGGAGATAATGCAGCTCCTGTGCGACCAGCCCTGGCCTCTCCGTGCAGGCAGATCACCCAGCCCTGGACAAAGTGGCTCTTTGGGCTTGGCCCATAAGAGGTTAAACTTGAGCGTTGCGGGTTTACCTCCGAGGTTGATTGAAACAATTCAGAACGCAAGGGCGTCTTCAACGCGTTCTGCTTACGATAGGAAATGGAATGTGTTTGAGCAAGGCTACATTCACAGACACATAGTCCCTTTTCTCTGTTCTGTTGCGGATGTGTTATGCTTTCTGCAGGAACTTTTGGATAAGGGCAGAGCCTCTTCAACAGTTAAGGTTTACCTAGCTGCAATTTCGGCATGTCATGTGGGAGTTGACAGGAATACCATAGGTCAACACCCACTCATATGCAGGTTTATGAGAGGTACGCGGCATTTAAACAGTTTCTAAGCCTCTGATTCCGCCATGGGATCTGTCCGTGGTCCTTAATGCGCTGTCTCAACCTCCTTTTGAACCTGTAGATGGTATTGATTTGAAGATCGTTTCATTAAAGGCGGCTTTATTTTTGGCTCTTTCCACTGCGAAGCAGGTTAGTGAGCTTCACACTTTGTCAGTTAATAGCTCCTGTATGCAGTTCACTATGGATTACTTGAGAGTAACTCTCAAAACTAATCCGGCGCTTGTACCTAAAGTGACTGAGTCAGCTCTTGCCTACAAACAGGTGGCTTTCCATCTGCCACCTTTTTCATCATCGGCGGATGAGCGGCTTCACTGTTTGTGCCCTGTCCGTGCATCACGTCACTATGTGGACAGAACGAAAGCACTAAGAAGGAGTAATCAGCTATTTCTTTCATGGGCTGATTCTCATAAAGGTAAACCTATTTCACGTCAGCACCTGTCCCACTGGATAGTGGAAGCTATTATATTAGCTTATAATAGTTTGGGTCTCTGTCCTCTGGAGGGCCTAAGGGCCCACTCTACCAGGGGTTTGGCGACCTCTTGGGCACTATTTAAGAGCGTGTCAGTGCAGGATATTTGTGTGGCAGCAAGCTGGGCTTCACCTCACACTTTTGTCCGATTTTATAGACTGGACATCACAGAGCCGTCACTGGCTCATTCCATCCTAAGTGTGTAAAAAAAAAATAAAAAAATAAAAAAAAAATAAACTTGTTAGGGAGGTGTTTTTTGTTTGCACATATTCCCGTTCTATCTGGAGAATAGTCACAGGTTTTTCTTGTGTGTTTTACACCACTGAGTAGTTGACATGTCTGCTTCGGACAGCATATCTGCAATTCAGGAGTTGTCTATATCCCATAGTGAGATACCGAGCGAATGATTGAAAGAGAACGTTCCTCACGTAAGCCCGGTTCCCTGTCGATACTCTACTCGTACTGCGTCTTGATAAATGCGCATATGGAAAAAGCCTTTTTTCTCCTGAACTGAAGTCTTATTCAGTCACGCAGTGAAACTGCACGACCATTGGTTCGTGCAGTGTGTAAAAAACGAACCAATCTGTCGGCAGCGGAGCTGCACAAGCCTATGGCGACAGAGCCTGCCAAAGCCCGCCAGAATGGGCGGAGCATCTGGCTATATAAGCAGCCGTTTCACCATAGGATCCTCAGATTTCTTCTCCTTCAGCGACGACGACTTCGCCTCGCTGATCCCAGAAGCCTGCTCGTCGTTGACAAGCATCGCAGCTGGACCCAGCGGCCTCGAACTGCTCGGCTGATTCGCCTTTTCTTCGCGCTCCAGCATTGCGGCTGTAGGATCAGAACGAGTCAGACAAAGTTAAGATTCGATCCGAACATTGAAACATGAGGAGCCGAAATTCCAGAGAGGATCCCAAGGCTGCAAGAGGATGTTCGTCATAAATCAGATTCCTAGCTCCAGCCCTCTGAAGAAAGCAAACCAACAAACCTCTTTCACAGAACAGCTTGCAACATTCAAACAAAAGAACACTTATTGATAATTCCAATTCAGGAAGGAGACGATCAAATTTGGGGCAAGTAATCAGGACTGATGGTCAAAGATATGGCCGTTACTTGTAAATCTGTGATCGAAATCACGAGCTAGAGACTTCATTGGGTGGGTTAACCCAGCTCTCCACATAGAAGACAAAGATGGAGACTGAAATTCCTTAAGAGACCTTTTAACCTCTCTAGTCTTCACAGAGAACATGTCCTTATGTTCACAGAATGGTACAGAAACTGCCTTTTCACATATAGATGCACCAAAATCATCTTAAAAGGACTTATCATGTTTATGCATAACCCCATATCATGTATGTAACCCACACGATTAACCATCATGTTTTAATCACATATTATGTATGTATTTTAATAACTAGGGAATAGTTTAAGAGTTCATATCCTTGTGTGGTATGTATGAGTTTGAAAAATCATGCTTTAAATGTTTCTTCCAATCAATTCTTTGTCAAATGTACCATAGTCTTGTTAGAGAAATCATGTCCAAAATTGTACTCTGTAAGAGCGGGAAAATTTGGACCATATGACTGATAAGATAACATGTTAGATTTATGAATGGGGAGGAGAAACATACAACACCACGAGCCAAGATCATTTCTAATTGGTCAAGACGTCCAGATAGGACGGTCTAGAAGCCGAGTTTAAATACTCAGGACAGCTCTTCTCTTGGCTCTCTTCCTCTGCTTCTTCTTCTCTTTTGCCACCGCGTTTCGACACTGCTCTTTGAGCGTGCTCTGGCCTACGTGCCAGCTGCTACCACAATGAGAAGAAAAACCACCTAGTCTCGTTACATTCTTTTATTCTTTTACTTTAATTTCTTGTCTTTCCGTGAGAGTTTCGTTAAGTTAAGTTTGCCGCAAAGTCCAGCTTCGACTGCACCCGCCTCAAACTTCAACCAGACCAACTCAGCATCAAGAGCCAACGCCCAAGACTTTACTACGAAAGACCACTGAACTCAGCCAATCAGCAACCTCGGGAAACCCCTTTCTCCAAAGACGACAAGGACACAAGGGAATCCCTTAAGGCAACACAAGCAAGTACAACCTCCAGACTTTTGCTGAGTCGGTGCAGTTTAATATAAATTTTAGCCTCATTGAGAAACTCAATGCGAGGGTCAATGATTGATGGTTCAGGTCTATAGGCAATTGCACATATTGCTGTAAACTTGGGATTTCACATTTTCATTCTGTAAACTCATCCTTTCCTCTCTTTCTGCAACGTGTGAATGTGTGAATGCGTGTGTTCATGTGTTAGATTAGATTAGTTTACATGTCTTAGGTTTATATAAATAAAGTCTTATTTATATTGAAAAGAGAAGTATCTTGTGTTTTGTGCTTACAAGTTAATGTCTTAATCTGCCGATCTTGTTACTGTGCTTATTAATAGTGTTTTCACTATATTTTGGATTTTAATATCCAGTGCAGAGTTGATGTTATACGGCTCGTTCAGTGACTCGCTGCTGACTCAGTGATCAGCCGTGAAACAGTGATTCTGTTCAAATTCCCTATAAAATCATAAATGATTTCCTTTGAGCTAAATTGACTTGTTTCCCTTATATATATTACTTATATATTTACAATTTCTACACGGCAGTTCCGGTCCTGTTCACTGCCGCCATCCGGCGAATCTCACGCATTATCTAAAAGAGCAAATCGGCGTTGTTGCAAATTCCGCGCCGTTATTGCGGCTCGTGCAGGTCTCCCCTGCACGCCAATGACGGCCACAGTGAGTGCGTGTCCTGTTTGGGGAAATCCCATGCAGACGCCGCGCTCGCCGGCTCTGATTGTTCTCACTGCGAGAACATCAGTCTTGCCTCTCTGCGCTCGCGGATCGCTTTCTTTTCAGAGAGCGACTCCGCCCCTTGCACCCTCCCGTTTTCTTCCTCCCAGGGACCTGTGAGGAAAAAACAGCAGGGCAGAGGATCTCAGTCCTTTTGAGAGGAACTTTTCCATGTCCTCTCAAAAGCGGTTGAAGAGCTGGGATTGGAGTGGTCTCCACCAGAGGAGCCTTCTTGCAGCCGTCTTGACGAATGGTTCCTGCCGGGGCGTCGTCAGGCTCCTCGGCAGCGACCCTCGCCATTCTTCCCTGAAGTTCACGACGAGCTCACAAGATCTTGGCGCTCCCCTTACTCTGCTCGCCTCCGTACTTCCGCTTTATCCGCCCTCACTACAGTTGACGGCGCTGAAGAAAAGGGGTACGAAAGGATGCCTCAACTAGATGAGTCAGTGGCTGCGCACCTCTGCCCACCCACTTCCATTGGTTGGAAGGCAAAGGCCGCACACCCGTCCAAGCCATGCAAGACCACTTCAGCGCTCGCTGGACGCTCTTACGCTTCAGCTGGACAGGCGGCTTCGGCGCTTCACTCAATGGCGGTTCTACAGGTCTATCAGGCCAAACTCCTCTCTGCCATGGACGAGTCTGAGCCTGATCCTGCGACTCTCAGAGAGCTGAGAAGTGCAACAGACCTCGCCCTGCGTGCCACTAAGACCACCGCCCAGGCAATAGGGAGGTCCATGGCCAGCCTAGTGGTGCTCGAGCGCCACCTGTAGCTCACGTTGACGGAAATTAAGGACGCAGACAAAGTCCCCTTCCTTGATGCCCCGATTTCCCCCAACGGCCTCTTTGAACCTGCGGTGGAAAGATTTGCTGAGCGCTTCACAGAGGCACAGAAGGCGTCGCAGGCCATGCGACACTTCCTGCCAAAGCGCTCCTGCTCCGCAGCTGCTTTGAGTCACCCTAAACCTGTGCCGACTCAGCAGCCAGCGAAGCCTGCACCTGCAGTTCCCGCCCCTCAGTCTGCCAAGACTCAGCAGACACGAGGGCGTTCCCACTCGGCCAGACGCCACCCCTTTCCGAAGCGCCAGGGCCCCCGACCCAGGATAGCGTTGGACCCTGCGCCTCCGGCGTCTTCCTGATCTGCAGGGCAGGAAGAGGAAAGGACCAAGTCCCGCCACGGCCAGACCACCCACCAAGCAGCCTCTCTTAAACCTCTTCTCACCCCGTTCATTTCCGGGTGCAGAGGGAAGTGTGTTTGTTGCAAATACAAGGCCCGTACAAACGCCCAAGCAACCATCCGCTGTGATAGTGGAAAAAATAAAACACAAACATTTTCAAAAAGAGAGCAGATTTCCTCTTCCATCCCTCATGAGTGCCCTTCCTCCATGCAGTCAGTCACTCGAGTTTATCCAACCCTTTGCCACGCGGGCCGAGGCCTGGCAGGCCATCCCCGGAGTGTCAGAATCAGGCTTTTACAGCTGTTACTTCCTTGTCCCCAAAAAGGATGGAGGCCTCCGGCCCATCCTCTATCTCAGACGCCTGAATCACGCCCTCATGAAGAGGTCATTCAGGATGATCACGCTGAAGCAGATCCTCTCGCAGATTCACACAGGGGACTGGTTCTGTTCTCTGGACCTGAAAGACGCATACTTTCACATCCAGATAGCCCCCCATCACAGACGATTCTTGAGATTCGCCTTTGAGGGAGTGGCTTATCAGTACTCGGTCCTCCCCTTTGGAATGTCTCTGGCCCCCCGCACTTTTACGAAGTGCATGAACACGGCTCTTTCCCCTCTACGACAGATGGGAATCCGCATTCTCAACTACCTCAACGACTGGCTCATTCTGGCCCAGTCAGAGGTGGAGCTACTCTCACTCAGGGTCAATTTCGCCAAGAGTGCACTGTTCCCCAGCCAACTAGTATCATTCCTGGGAACAGTTCTGGACTCGGCTCGGATGAGAGCGGTGGTAGCACCAGAATGCGCTCTGGCCATTCAGAAACTCGCGGCCTCCTTCAAGAGCGGCACCGCTCGTCCCCACAAAGCGTTTCAGAGAATGCTGGGCCTCATGGCCGCAGCATCGCCAGTGTTACAGATGGGCCTGCTTCGCATGCGGCCCCTCCAACGCTGGTTGAAACCACGGGTTCCACCCCACGCATGGCGTCACGGACGCCTGCATATCAGGGTGAGCCAGGCCTGTGTGACAGCCCTGGCCCCCTGGAAGAACCCACGATGGGTTGAGTATGTCGAGCCTGCCGTTTTTTTCTGCCAGACCTAATAGGACGCCATGTGTCCTATTTTACTGCGTGATTGAATAAGACTTCAGTTCAGGAGAAAAAAGGCTTTTTTCATATGCGTCTTTATTAAGACGCAGTACTCGTTCCGTATCTCAGGGAACCGAGGTTACGATAGTAACCGAGTACGTTCTCTGATAACATTAGGACTATTCCAAGGGCCTGGTGAGGTAAAGGGGACCTGGAACAATATTTTTTTACATAGTAGTAGTAGTAGTAGTAGTAGCAGCAGTAGTAGGACGCCATGTGCTGATTCACCAAAGAGATCTCTCCTCGAAGCGCCTCTTCATTCTGGTAGAGCGCCTTCTGTAGTGGGCTCAGCGCAATTTGCGCTCGCTGAGGGCAGCACACTTGCTGGGCAGATTGAACCAAAGAGCGGATATGCTATCTCGGAGCAATGTTCCCTCAGAGGAGTGGATGCTCCATCTGCGGACGGTTCGGATGATCTGGAAGATCTTTGGCAGGGCAAAAGTAGATCTTTTCGCCTCCAAAGACAGCTCTCACTGCCCAACTTATTATTCGAAGGTCAGGGACGCGTTGGCCCACGATTGGCCCAACCTCCTCCTTTATGCATTCCCTCCGATCGCCCTGATCCCTCAGGTCATCAGGCGGATCAAGGAACAGGGACACAAGGTTCTATTGGTGGCCCCCTTGTGGGAAAACCAACCTTGGTTGTCAGAGCTGGTTCAGCTGCTGACAGCAGCCCCCTGGCCTGTGCCCCTGAGACGGGATCTCCTCTCTCAGGTGAACGGAACAATATGGCACCCTCGGCCCGAGCTGTGGGCCCTCCACCTGTGGCCGCTCGACGGGAGCCTACCAGCCTCCCAGAGCGAGTGTTAAACACCATTTCTGAAGCTAGAGCCCCGTCTATGAGACACCTCTACGCCCTTAAGTGGTCTGTTTTCTCCACTTGGTGCCTAGACTGCGGTGAAAACCCATCTACCTCCGAGTTTGTGTCAAGATGGCGCTGCGTATGGCTGCCGTGGTGTGGAACGCTTCCATTCTTTTATTGTTTTTGTTTGTTTGTTCTGTGTTTAGCCATTCTCTTACTATCAGTTTTACCAGAGACGAACTACTGGACATAAGGCAACACACACACCGGACAATTTTTTTCCGGTTTTTGATTATTCAGACACTTTGTTGGATGTTCTAGTCGGAGGGGCAGCAGTCCTAGTCAAACGCACGCTCAGACGCAAACGAGGGAAGCGCGCCGGCGCGCTGGTAAAGCTCCGCGAACGAGGCTTCCGAACAGCGCTCCCTAGTATCCATCTAGCGAATCTCCGATCCCTTCCTAACAAAACGGATGAACTACTTCTCCTCACCCGCACAAACAAGGATTTTTCAAACTCTGCTGCGTTGTGCTTCACTGAAACCTGGCTGAGTGAAGCCATTCCGGACAACGCGCTTCATTTGCCGGGCTACCAGCTGTTCAGATCAGACCGCATCACAGAGTTAACTGGGAAAACGAGAGGTGGTGGACTATGTTTCTACATAAATGAAGGTTGGTGTACAGATGTAACAACTCTGAAGAAGATGTGTTCTCCTAATTTAGAGGTGCTCTTCATTTCATTCTCGTGAATGTGTACATGCCTCCGGACGCATGCGTGAGCGCCGCGATGCAACAACTGTCTGAACAAATATCTGAAACGGAGCAACGGTACCCGGACTCTCTTTTAATCATTCTTGGAGATTTTAACAAAGCAAAACTCTCCCGTGAACTGCCAAAATACAGACAGCACGTTACATGTCCCACCAGAGACAGTAATATATTAGATCACTGCTACACAACAATAAAGGATGCATATCACTCTGTCCCACGAGCAGCTTTAGGACTCTCTGATCACTGTTTGGTTCATCTTATACCGTCCTACAGGCAGAAACTGAAATCAGCCAAGCCTGTATTAAGAACTGTTAAAAGATGGACTAATGAAACAGAGCAGGTTTTACAAGCCTGTTTCCACCTTACTGATTGGAGTGTTTTTGAAGATGCTGCCACCGATCTGGACGATCTCACAGAGACTGTAACTTCATATATCAGTTTCTGTGAGGATATGTGCATACCCACCAGGACATTCTTATCATTCAATAATGATAAACCATGGTTTACTGGGAAACTCAAACAGCTTCGTCAGGCCAAAGAGGATGCTTACAGAAGTGGGGATAAAATCTTGTATAACCAGGCCAGGAACAGACTAACAAAGGAGATCAGAGTGGCTAAAAAAAACTACTCTGGAAGGCTGAAAAGTGAGCTTTCAGCCAACGATCCGACATCAGTTTGGACTGGTCTGAAGAACATCACCAAGTACAAGACACCACCCCCACAGTCTGTGGAGAATCAACAACTTCCTGACGATCTGAATGTGTTTTACTGCCGGTTTGAAAAGGCCAGACTGACACCCAGCACCCGCTCTGATCTGCACTTCACACATTCACCTACCCTCCCTGCAACCCCCTCCCTCCATCCCCCACCATTTTACCTGCGCTTAAAGTCTGTGTAGAGGATGTGAACCGGATCTTCAGGAAACAGAAATCTAGGAAAGCTTCAGGACCAGACGGTATTTCACCTGCCTGTCTAAAAGTCTGTGCTGACCAACTGGCCCCCATCTTTACACAGATCTTCAACAGATCTCTGGAGCTGTGCAAAGTTCCCTGCTGTTTCAAACGCTCCACCATCATTCCCGTCCCCAAAAAGCCCAAAATCACTGGCCTTAACGACTACAGACCTGTCGCTCTCACGTCTGTGGTCATGAAGTCATTTGAGCAACTGGTCCTGGCCTACCTGAAGGACATCACTGGACCCTTGCTGGATCCTCTTCAGTTTGCCTACAGAGCAAACAGGTCTGTGGATGACGTTGTCAACATGGGACTGCATTACATCCTGCAAAACCTTGACAAACCTGGGACCTACGCAAGGATCTTATTTGTGGACTTCAGCTCGGCCTTCAATACCATCATGCCTGACCTTCTCTCAGACAAACTCACACAGCTCTCTGTGCCCACCTCCATCTGTCAGTGGATCAACAGCTTCCTGACAGAGAGGCAGCAGCTAGTGAGGCTGGGAAAATACACATCCAGCACCCGCACCATCAGCACTGGCGCCCCTCAGGGATGTGTTCTCTCCCCACTGCTCTTCTCTCTCTACACAAATGACTGCACATCTAAAGACCCCTCTGTCAAGCTTCTGAAGTTTGCGGATGACACTACAGTCATCGGCCTCATCAAGGATGGTGACGAGTCTGCTTACAGACAGGAGGTTGAGCAGCTGGCTGTCTGGTGCAGTCACAACAACTTGGAGCTCAACACGCTCAAAACAGTGAAGATGATAGTAGACGTCAGGAGAAACTCCCCTGCACTTCCCCCACTCACCATCATGGACAGCACTGTGACTGCAGTGGAGTCATTCAGGTTCCTGGGCACCACCATCTCTCAGGACCTGAAGCGGGACGTTCACATTGACTCTATTGTGAAAAAGGCCCAGCAGAGGCTGTATTTCCTCCGCCAGCTGAGGAAGTTCAACCTGCCACAGGAGCTGCTGAAACAGTTCTACTCTGCCATCATCGAATCCGTCCTGTGTTCATCTATAACTGTTTGGTTTGGCTCAGCTACCAAAACAGACATTAGAAGACTACAATGGACAGTCAGGACCGCTGAGAGGATTATCGGTGCCGCTCTACCCAACCTCCAAGATCTTTATATCTCCAGAGTGAGGAAAAGGGCAAAGAAAGTCACTCTGGACCCCTCACACCCAGCTCACTCTCTCTTTGAACCGTTGCCCTCTGGCCGGCGCTACAGATCACTGAGCACCAGAACAGCCAGACACAAGAACAGTTTTTTTCTCCCAGGCCATATCCCACCTGAACAACACATAACACACAACACATACTGTACACCTGCAATTAACTCATCAAACCATCATCTGTACATAGGACACATGCACATTCACAGTTCTGTCTATGGACATTTTTTTTCCCCCCCTGTATATTTTTATTACTGCTGTTTATAATTTATTGTATATTCTCTTCATCATTAGTGTTTGTATTACCTTAATTATATGTTGTCTGCACTATGTTTGTACTTCTGCACCGGAAGCTCCTAACACCAAGACAAATTCCTTGTGTGTGTAAACACACTTGGCAATAAAGCTCTTTCTGATTCTGATTCTGAGTTAGCGGTGGTTCTGTCCTTCCTGCAGGAGCTGCTGGATAAAGGACGTTGCCCCTCCACACTCAAGGTGTTCGTACCAGCTATAGCGGCCTTTCATGCCCCTATACCAGGCCAATCGGTAGACAGAGACAACTCAGTTGTCCGTTTTCTGAGGGGAGCCAAGAGGCTGAATCCGCCTCGGCCCCTCACCGTCCCTACATGGGACCTGCCCACTGTATTGAGGGCCCTGAAGGGCCCTCCTTTTGAGCCGCTTCAGTCTACAAACCTTCGGTCGCTGTCGCTGAAAACTGCTCTGCTACTGGCACTAGCATCGGTTAAGCGAGTAGGAGACCTACAGTTGTCCTTGTTATGCCCTGTCAGAGCTTTGAGGATCTACTTCGAGCGTTCCGCCTCATTTAGGCGTACAGAACAGCTCTTTGTTAGCTTCGGTAACCGCGCCAAAGGGCATCCGGTCACGAAGCAGAGGCTCTCTAAGTGGATAGTGGATGCTGTTATGCAGGCGTACTCTTCCTTGGGCATACCATGCCCCATTGGAGTACGAGCCCATTCTACTAGAGGCATCGCCTCGTCATGGGCCTGGTCTAGCGGTGTGTCCATTACAGAGATTTGTGCGGCGGCCGGCTGGGCCTCGCCGTCCACATCTGCGAGGTTTTATAACCTGGATGTACCAGCCTTACAGGCCAGGGTCCTCTCTGCTTAGATGAGTGTACATGTATACGTTATGGGAACAATCCTGACAGAGAATTCTTGACCGCAATGCGCTCAAGCTCTCTAGTTGGTTTCTTGCATACTTCGGTCCTTGAAGTACTGAGTATGTAAGAGTCATAAGGAATGATCACCCAGGCCAAGCATAACCTCTATGAGTTTTGCTCGCTTAGCCCGGAGCATACTATTGCACTTCCCTATGGGCATTAAATGCTTATGGAGTAATATTATGCAGTCGTTCCTCTGCCTTAGCACGGTGTGATTGAATTGAGTTCCCATATGCGTCTTTACGCAGTACGAGTAGAGTATCGACAGGGAACGTACTCGGTTACTGTCGTAACCTCGGTTCCCTGTGATACGGAACGAGTACTGCGTACTTTGCCGTGCCAGACAGCTGCACGACTCAGTCGTCACTTCAGTTGAAGTAACCTGAGGATCCTATGGCGAAACGGCCGCTTATATAGCCAGATGCTCCACCCATTCTGGCGGGCTTTGGCGGGCTCCGTCGCCATAGGCTTGTGCAGCTCCGCTGCCGACACATTGGTTCATTTTTTACACACTGCATGAACCAATGGTCGTGCAGTTTTACTGCGTGATTGAATAAGACTTCAGTTCAGGAGAAAAAAGGCTTTTTTCATATGCGTCTTTATCAAGACGCAGTACTCGTTCCATATCTCAGGGAACCGAGGTTACGACAGTAACCGAGTACGTTCTCTGATAACATTAGGACTATTCCAAGGGCCTGGTGAGGTAAAGGGGACCTGAAACAATATTTTTTTCCATAGTAGTAGAAGTAGCAGCAGTAGTAGTAGTAATATGTATTAAAGTGTTATTCTGTAATGCTTAATTACAATAATCAGTTTGAAATAACCTACTGAAATCATAGAAAATTTTACCTTTGGGGATTTAAGAGAAGTTGGAGGTTATCCAAAAAATTTTTTATAAAGTAAGACAAGAAAATATGAGTTAAAAATAATGTTAAGATTGTCTTCTGAATGTGATTAGTGGTGTTTTATGTGCAGTTAACGTTGTGATTGTAATTTGATTAATTAAATGATTGATTGATGATGTTGTGGTGGTGGGCGTGTCTTCAGGCATGAGTACATCAGCGGATACTACCGAGTGTCTGTATACTTCCTGTCCAAGATCCTGTCTGACATCCTGGCTCTGCGCACCATCATCTTCAGCTGCGTGGTGTACTGGATGATTGGTCAGACACACATTGCCGTCATTCATGTTTGTCTGATGTGGAACATGCATTCTGAAGTGTATGTATTTCCTGTGCAGGTCTGAAGGCATCGGCCGAGGCGTTCTTCATCTTCCTGTTCTCCATCACTCTGGTGTCGTACACAGCCACGTCCACGACTCTGGCTATCTCCGCTGATCAGACGGTGGTGGGCATCGCTAACATCGTCATTAACATGATATTTGTGTTTATGATGGTAAAGAAACACACACGCACAAAACACTATTTCACTGTACTTGCACTGTATGCAATAGGCATGCCGTCTTGGGCTCCTGGATGGGACCTCGACAGCAGTGGCATATCAATTGCCTTGAGTTGCTGGCAGTACTGTTTGCTCTTCACTGGTTCTCCTGGTACTCGTCTGCATGGACAATGCTGCGACAGTTGGGTACATCAACCATTAAGAGGAAGTATGCTTTTGTCGCATGTTGCAACTTCCCTGCCATCTCTTCATTTGGAGTTAATCGTGGCTCAAATCAATGCATGCTGTTCATGTTCTGGGGGAGCTCAGTTGTGCAGCTGATGTGCTTTAACGACAACTGACCCTTCTAGGAGAATGGAGACTCCATCCCCAGGTGGTCCAGCTGATTTGGAGTCAATTCAGGGAAGCCCAGGTGGACCTGTTCGCTTGCCAGGAATCCTCCCACTGCTAGCTGTTTGCTCCCTGATTGAGGACCCCCTTGGCATGGATGTGCTGGCACTAAGTTAGCCCTGGGGTTTGTGCAAGCACACCTTACCCCCAGTGAGCCTCGTTGCACAGAGTCTGTGCAAGATCAGGGAGGACAAGGTGCAGTTCCTGCTGGTTGGGACCTGGGCCTGGTTTTCTGATCTCATGATCCTCACGACAGCCCCTCTTTCTCAGAGACAGGGCACCATCTGGCACCCATGTCCTGATCTATGGAATCTGCATATCTGGCTTCTGGATGGGATGCAGCAGACCTCACTGGCCTTTCACAGGCTGTGATAAGGGGCTTTCGCACTGGAGGAACCTTTTCATAGTTTCTAGAACTATTGGCGGAAGTTCTCGCTTTTTGGTGTGTTTGCACTGCAGGAACTAGGAGTGTATGGAGTTTTAGAAACTGTTTGGGGGAACTAAATTGGCTCATACTTCAGAGTAGGGTCTAAAACAGTTCTATAGGAACTACCAGTGATGAAAGTGTACATTGATTAGCCAAATGCATATGAAACACTGGCCACCTGGCATTTTTATAAAGCCATGTTAAAATGTTTACTCCAACGAATATGTAAAACAGCGATAACAGCATTCACCTGTTGATATGCAACACTACAAGTTGTCATAGAAGATTTAGTCTCTCTATTTTCTTGCTCTTTAAATAGGATAAATTGTATGTTCACATTCTATCTCCATTATCATGAGACCCACGACACAACAACAAAAACAGTTTTGATCACGGTGTTCTCCATTCACCGGTTGTTGACGTTTGTAAATGCCATCAAAAAAGCCGTGACTGTTGGCCGCTTCAGAGTTCCTGCTGCTGGTACAAATGCAGTTGGGTAAATGCCCTCGGGGAAACTGGTTCTCTAGGAACCACTATACTGGCTAGTTCCTTGAACTATGTGCCGTGAAAGCCCCTATAAACACTATCAGTCAGGCTAGCTCCTCCTCTACTAGGCAGGCCTATGCTCTGAAGTGGAGTCTGTTTGTTGATTGGTGTGCTTCTTGTTGAGAGGATCCCAAAGATGCCTGGTCAGTGCAGTGCTTTCCTTCCTGCAAGAAAAGTTGGAGCAGAGGCTGTCCTCCATTTTGAAAGTGTATATCTCAGCCATTGTGGCAAATCACAGTGCAGTGGATGGAAGATCCTTGGGGGGAAGCATGACCTGATAATCATGTTGGTGTGAGGAGATTGTGCCTCATGCCCTCTTGGGATCTCTCTGTGGTCTGTGCAGGACTACGACAAACCCTCCTTTGAGCTGTTTGACTCAATCAAGGTCAAGTTCCTGTCATTTGAGACAGTGCTCCTGGTTGTGGTCACATCTATCAAGAGGGTTGGGGAGCTGCAGTTTATTGGCTGGCTGACTGGCATGTTTTACATTCCTACATGGATGTGTCTCTGCACCTCAGTGATTGCTCAATCAAGTATTGTGAGAATGTTGGGACACCTTTTTCGGCTTCCTAGTAAGCCCCTTGTACTTTGTATTCCCTGAAGGAGGGAATAGAAATGTTATTTCCCCTCATGCAAGGGTGCAGAACAAGGGTTACATAATGGAAGCGAGATGTGCTCATTGCAGAGAGGTGAAAACAGAGTACTCCGACATGTATGAATGAAAATTAACTTTGTAAATATAAATATATGTCCTCCCTCTCTCTCTCTTTCTATATATAATATATACTTGACAAGATCCAAGATGGCGCCGAGCATGGCTGCCGTGTTGCGAGCTCCGAGAAAACATTGCAGTTTTTCGTGTGTTTTATTTGTTATTTTGTTGTTTTACGTGCTGGATACTGTTAGTATAACTGTCTACGACAGACACACGCTTCTAAACATAGGTTCCCTCGTCGTGCAACGTAAACCGGACTTTGAGTTCTTGAACGCCGGCGCTCTGTTTACAGACACCGCATCAGAGCCCTTTGTCTGGGCCGCACGGTCACGACCGAGGAAACGCCGCCGGAAAAGGGGAAAAAGAGCCGGCGTCCTCGTCAGACTCAGACGCCGTCCCCTCCGACCTCCTCTCCCTACCATTTTGCTGGCTAACGTTCAGTCACTGGACAACAAACTCTGCGAACTGCGGGCACGCATCTCATACCAACGAGAAGCAAGGGACTGCTGCATTATTTGCCTCACAGAAACATGGATGTCTGCAGTGGTTCCAGACTCAGCCATCGAGCTTACGGGGTTCTCCGTGCACCGCTCGGACAGAACGAAAGAGCTCACAGGGAAAAGCAGAGGTGGGGGTGTTTGTTTCTTTATCAACAACTCGTGGTGTGACGAAAGGAACCTACACTCTATTAAATCCTTCTGCTCCCCTGATCTGGAATTTCATATGCTTCTGTGTCGACCATTCTGGCTACCGAGGGAATTTACAGCGGTCATAATCACAGCTGTTTACATTCCCCCTCAAGCCAACACAGACCAAGCACTCAAGGAACTGTATGGGAATATAAGCGAGCAGGAAACCGCGTACCCAGATGCAGCGTTCATTGTTATGGGGGACTTTAACAAAGCCAACTTCGGAACAATAGCTCCAAAATACTTTCAACACATCACCATCAACACGCGAGGTGATCGTGTACTGGACCACTGCTACTCTCCTTTCCGGGACGCCTACAAACCGCTCCCCCGCCCACCTTTCGGCAAATCGGATCATTCTTCCGTTCTGCTCCTGCCTGCTTATAGGCAGAAACTGAAACGAGAAGCACCCGCCCTCAGGACAATTCAATGCTGGTCGGACCAATCGGACGCTATACTACAGGACTGTTTTGATCACGTGGACTGGGACATGTTCCGGGCAGCGTCTGATGACGACATAGAGGCGTACTCAGATACTGTAACGTGTTTCATCAGGAAGTGTGTAGAGGACGTAGTGCCGACAAAAACAATCCGCATCTACCCCAACCAAAAACCATGGATTAACAGTGATGTTCGAGCAGCCTTGTCAGCGCGGACATCTGCCTTTAAATCCGGAAACTTTGACGATCGAAAACAAGCCAGCTACGATCTCAGGAAATCCATCAAAGCCGCCAAACGACAATACAAAAACAAAGTTGAAGAACAATTCAACACCAACAACACAAGAAGCATGTGGCAGGGCATCAATAACATCACGGATTTTAAAGGGAATAAACCAGCTACAGTGAACATTGCCGCCTCTCTACCGGACGAGCTCAATCATTTTTATGCTCGTTTCGAGGCTCACAACACCACCCACACAGAGAGCGCTCCTGTGGCTGTTGCAGAGGAGGCGAGTGCAATCTCCATTTCTGTCGCGGATGTAACCCGATCCTTCAGACGGGTGAATATCCACAAGGCTGTGGGTCCCGATGGCATCCCAGGCCGTGTGCTCCGAGCATGCGCATTCCAGCTAGCCGGGGTTTTCACAGACATTTTCAACCTCTCCCTCTCTCTGTCTGTGGTTCCCTTATGCTTCAAAAAATCCACTATTGTGCCCATACCAAAGAAAAATAAAATCACATGCTTGAATGACTGGAGGCCTGTTGCTCTGACACCCATCTTCAGCAAGTGTTTTGAGAAACTCATCAGAGACTACATCTGCTCTGTGCTGCCTGCCTCACTGGACCCGCTGCAATTTGCATATCGCAGCAACCGTTCCACAGACGATGCTATTGCCTTCACCCTGCATACTGCTCTCTCCCACCTGGAAAACAAGAACACCTATGTGAGAATGCTATTCGTGGACTATAGCTCCGCATTCAATACCATAGTGCCTGCCACACTGGTTGCGAAGCTCCAGACTCTAGGACTAAACAGATCTCTGTGCGGCTGGATCCTGGACTTTCTGACAGGCAGAAGTCAGGTGGTCAGAATGGGCAACAAAACCTCATCTCCGCTGACCCTCAACACTGGTGCTCCTCAGGGCTGCGTCCTCAGCCCACTCCTGTATTCCCTGTACACACATGACTGTGCAGCCACACACAGCTCCAACGTCATCGTCAAATTTGCTGACGACACAACGGTGATAGGCCTGATCACTGACAACGATGAGACGGCCTACAGAGTGGAGGTGAATACCCTGACTAAATGGTGTCAGGAGAACCACCTCTCACTCAACATCGACAAGACCAAGGAGCTGGTGGTGGATTTCAGGAGACAGAGCAGAGAACACACACCCATCACCATCGACGAGACACCTGTGGAGCGGGTAAACAGCTTTAAGTTCCTCGGCGTTCACATCACTGAGGATCTCACATGGTCCGCTCACACAGATGCAGTGCTGAAGAAGTCACATCAACGCCTCTTCTTCCTGAGACGGCTGAGGAAGTTTGGAATGAGCCCCAGCATCCTCAGATCATTCTACACCTGCACTGTGGAGAGCATCCTGACCGGCTGCATCACCGCCTGGTTTGGAAACAGCACCGCTGGCAACCGCAAAGCTCTGCAAAGGGTTGTGCGAACTGCCCGCCACATTGTTGGAGGTGAGGTTCCCTCCCTCCAGGACATCTACACCAGGCGGTGTATAAGGAAAGCCCGGAGGATCATCAATGACTCCAGCCACCCGTCCCACAGACTGTTCTCTCTGCTGCCCTCAGGTAGACGTCTCCGCAGCATCCGATCCCGGACTAGCCGACTGAGGGATAGCTTTTTCCCTCAGGCTATCAGGCTAATGAACGGTCAGAACTAATACACCCCACAGCACACTCCCACTTTACGATATGCCACGCACTGCACTTTAACTCCAACACAGTTCAAACTGGACTACACGTACACACTGCACTAATACATCAATCTATCTGCTACCACTGGATACCATCCAATGCACACCCATGACATTTGCGTATCCAGCTTACGTATAATCTACTGCACCTTCGCATATTATTGTGTGTATATATGTGTACATAATGTAGAATGTGTACATACGTGTATAATTGTGTATTGATAACTGTATGTATGTTTAATAGTACACTGTGTGTACTGAGTATCTGTATGTGTATATTGCACATTGTCATCTGAAGTATGTAATGGTACTGTCTATATGTTAATTGTTTCTGCACTGTCTGGAGCACGCTCTCAAGAATTTCACTCACCAAGGCACACGTGCCGAGATGATGTGACAATAAAAGTGATTTGATTTGATTTGATATATATATATATATATATATATATATACATATATATACACACACACATAATTTATTTATTTATTTATGTATATCTACCTGTATGTATGCAGGGCCGTCACTAGTGGGGTGTAAGGTGGTGACGATTATAGGGGCCCACGGCTGAGGGGGGGGGCCCCCCAGCAATCTCAACTGATTCGCTGAGGCCAGCCTAAAAAGACAGGACAGTTGATGGGCCTCTGCTGCGCGTCGTCACAAAAGCTTATAATTTGCATGTGTTTTTAAGCCTTGCCAATTTAAACATTCAAAAGAGTTTAAAGCATTCAAACACAAGATGCGGAAAAGCTCAACCGAGTAGTTGCGCGGCGCGCCGTGTTCGGTGCACACGCAGAGAGCCGCATCTCACAGACAGCAACACCGAACCGAGCTCTCCTTCGCCTCCTCCTGCACCTGAACGAACAAATACAAATACAATCTGTATTGTTAAAAGCGCTATGTAAATAAAGGTGACTTGACTTGACTTGACATATTGCAGTTTAAACATGCAAACAGAAAAAGATGTGAAAGAGCCCAATTCAGTACCCGCGCCGTGTTCTATACGTACGGGGCGCGCACGGTGCACACACGAGACGCGTCTCAAAGTGCTTGAACACCGAATTTGCCTCTTCTTGCTCTTGTACCGACAAATACATAAAAAATTATGTCAGATACCCATCTTGGAGAGTATCCTCGAAAAAACTGTCGGTTATGTCTTAAGTGAAAGTAAACAGTGGGGAAAGAAATCGGATGTGCGTCATTATATTGGATGCATTGTCTCTTAAAGTGACCGTGCCTAATTTACTAGCTGCTGTCGGTGTCCTTAAAGTTAATCCAAAAAAATGAAAGAAAGAAAATCTCTGCTCTTGACTGAATTAATTTGTAATTTTAACAAGAATTAATCCACAGTCAAACCAAAAATTATTCAGACACCAGATATAATTTTTAATATTTCTTTTTACTTGTGGGTGTAGGACACTATAGTTAATTTATGTAAGTGAGTATAGCAAAATAAAGTAAACTGTGACATATATTACCCAAAAATTCTTCATACAGTGGACTACCAGTAAAATTTATAAAAAATTTGAGACCAAAAATTCAGACACTTTGACCTGACCATGTTTTGCTTAAGTGTTTTTTCTTTAATTGCTAATGCAACCTTTTTACACAACAGACTGAACAAAATTAAGCATTGCTTGGTAAATGGTCAACAAAGTATTGATAGCTGTGTAAATATTGTCATACTAACAGTTGTCTGAATTTTTGGTTGATTGTAATCCATTACACACCTTTCTATCAAAGTTATCTGAGACTATCAAGATTAATTTGTTCTGACACAGTTTAACTCTGAGTTCTTGTCATATTTTATTACCATTTTCTAAAGTACAGTGAATAAACTGTGATAATGAGAGAAATGTTGAAGGTTTCTGAATAAATTTTGGTTTGACTGTAAATTTAATTTTTACAGTGAAGACTATGCGGTGCTATTTTACATTTGATTATTCGGTTTCTGTACACTCTAAAAAATGCTGAGTTAAATACAACCCAGCGCTGGGTAAAATATGGATGAGCCCAGTGATTGGGTTGTTTAGACTTAGCGGTTGGGTTACTGCCCAGAAGGTTGGGTTAAAAATTTAACCCAACTGTTGGTTGAAAACAACCCAGCATGTGTTCTGTCCAATATTTACCCAGCACTGGGTTGTATTTAACCCAGCATTTTTTAGAGTGTACCTGGACACCTACAAACTTGAAAAAAATTAAACATTGTGTAAATAGCACAAATAAATAAATAGAGCGAACATACAAATTAATTTCAAACAGGGCCCACAGGTACAACCTGCATCAGGGCCCCGCAAACCGCAGCTACGGCCCTGTATGTATGCATGTATGTATGTGTAGTTATATACAGTATATCTATATAGATATTATGTAAGATGTTATTGTGTAATTATGTAAGTATAACAATAAAGGACAGTTGTATTATGTAGTGTTTTAAATGTGTGTCATTCAATGTGTTTGAATAGTTTGAGTGTATAATCATGGTGACATAAAAAGTGTAAGCTATAGTGATAGCTGTAATATGTAGTGTTATTTCTCCATGTATTCAGATCTTTTCAGGGCTGCTGGTGAATCTCCCCAGTGTTGGTGACTGGTTGAACTGGTTGAAGTATCTCAGTATTCCTCGTTATGGTCTCGTGAGTGTAAATTTATCCATGTTCTGCTGGAGTGTTTGATTTGCATGAAATGTGCTTATAATGTATACGTGTGTGTGTGTGTACGGTATATATATATATATATATATATATATATATACACAGAACTAGTAATGTTATGTTGAATTGTAATTGTGATGTAGAAAGTTTTGTATGTACATAGAAGTAGTGTGTGGGTGGCAGTTGTAGTTATGTCAATACATTAAGTAAAAGCTGATAATTATTTGTGTAGGTGTTGTATAATAAATGAATTTGTGGTTTACTGTTTTAGTGAATGATAATGTGTAGTTGTGGCTGATGATGATGTATGTGTGTGCGGGCTGTGGAAATCAATGAATTCATTGGCCTCACCCTGTGTGACATGAGGAACACAAGTGGCATCGAAAGACAAGTGTGAGTATGAAGCTGCATATGAGTAGCATTTGATACTTGAAATGCATACTGTTGAAATAGAAAGTGTTTGAAAAATGGCAATGCAAGAGACGTGTGTTACTTGAAAAGAGCAATGTGAATGTAAAAAAGGGGCATTTGAGGCAGTTTCATTTGTATGTCAGCTTTACTTGAGTGGAAGTATGTTTGCAAGTATATATGTAAAAACCAAAAAGAGAAATGCACAGAAAAGTGTGAGAAGTGAAATGAAAATGAATGCAGATAAGATAGGAATGGAACCAAACAGAAAATCTGTGGAAAAACTTGTAAAAAGTGTCAATGCAACTGAAATAAGTGAGGCAATGAAACACAGCTGAGCGGCTAATCAAGGCTTTCGTGATGAGTGGGAAACAATAGCTGCACAGGAAGGCCAGGTGTGTGTTTGAGAAGGTTTGCGTGAAGTGCATGAGTTTCCAAGGCTGTAGTGAAATAAAGATGTCAAGAAAGCAAATGTGTCTAAGACGTCCAAGCATCAAATCCACGTGTATTGTTGTTGTTGTGGGAGAAGAGCATAGCTGTAGAGCATTTTCTGAAGTTCAGCATGAAGAATGAAGCTTCAGAGAGAAACAAGATGTTGTTAGGGAAGAAGCAAGACTGAAAGGAAGAAGGGGGAAGTAGAGAGAGCAGACTTACAGAGATGTAGCGTGCCATGCGTTGCCAGTGTTGTTGCTCGGTGGAGTCACGCAGGTAGAGTCGCAGGTCTTTACACTCGTAGATCTGCACACGAGGGCTGCCGCTCCAGTCATTACGGCTTCTGAAATACTGCTTCTCTCAAGCATCACAGCTGGACCACCTCGTCAATCACATTCCCACAGCCAATACAATGCCTCCATCCATATCAGCTACAGCTGCTCCATTGCATTTGCACTCATCACTCACTTTAGAGGCCACAGCATACTCATTCCACTAATGTACATTTCACCATGCTACACTACGGCTGCATCTGAAAGCTCTAACATGCTGCCTTCGGAGGCAGCATTCCAAGGCAGGAAGGCAGCAAGGCACGTCCGAATACAAATTCTGCTTTACTTCCAGTCTCCGGAGGTACTTTCTTCTGATCGAATTTTGAAGGCAGCATAGATGTATCCTTCGCTGCCTTTGATATCCCACAATCCTGTGCGTTCCATTCCGTGATGGTTGAGCTAACAAATAAAGATGGCGTCTGAAAATTGCGTTTGGTGGTCAGTTTGTGTGTAAATGTATATTTCTGACTAACCTTTTGTACTTTTGATGTTATTTCTAGCGAGAAATTAGTAGTATAGTAATCACGTATTCGTTTATTTCTCACCAAAACTCGTTCTATTTTGTTGTAGATCATTAAACCATTACGCTGCCTCAGAAGCCTGTCTGAAATCAGTTTCATGAGGTGCCTTCGTGCAAAAACGCTGCCTGCAGAGTTATTGCCTCATAAGGCAGCGAGGCAGCAAGTCAGCTGCCTAGGTTTTCAGATGAAGCCTACTTCTCATTGCAAGCCTACAAAATGCTTTTCTTTCCTTCCACAGTTACTCAGTATACACACATACATAACTACTTTTGATCATGATCTCGTCATTTCTCATTGCAGCTGCACAACAGGCGAGGACTTTCTGAGCGAACAGGGCATTGATTACTCAACCTGGGGTTTGTGGCACAATCATTTGGCTCTGGGAATCATGACCCTCATCTTCCTCATCATCGCTTACCTCAAGCTGCGCTTCATCAAGAAATTCACCTAAACTCAAGCTCATGCTCTTCCAGTCTTTCATATAACAAAGAATATAACATGAACATTTCCCATTTGTTCATAGCAAATATTTAGCCATAATAACAACAACAACCTCTACGATTATAAGTATTACTCTCTTCTTCATACTACGTCTCATCTTATGTTGACTTATATGATGATACTCTACAATAACCATGATAAATACAATTATAGACACACAAACAGACAACAAACCATGTATATTCTTCTAATTCTTTAGAACATACTTTCTTCACACCTCTATAAACAGTCAGCTGCATTACTTACACTAGCCTTAAACCTTACTCGTCTACTTATTTTCCCCTTTAAAAACATGCCACAACTTCTATAACATAAACAGGTAGTTTGGTCACATTTCAATCACTTTGGTCTCAACACTAGCAGTTAAGCAACATGTTGCTACTATAAGAATATATATATATATAATACAATATATAACCATCTTCAAGAAACGGCTATAAACCCATCTCTTCCATCTTTATTTGACCCTCTAACACTAGCATTCTCTTTTCTAATTTTATTTTATCTATCTCCATTCTTTTTATTTAAAAAAAAAAACACACACACACACGACCCTCTATCAATTGCATATTTATTCTCTAACTGCTAGCTTTTCTTGAAAAACTAACACTAGCTTTCTTTTCTATATTCTATCTACTTGTTTAAAAAAAAAAAAAACTTTGCTACGTGTACTGCGTTAGACTAACCGAGACTTGTCATAGCGCTTGCATGTTGTTGCTCTTTTGTTGGTTTTGATTGCTTCAAATGTAAGTCGCTTTGGATAGGAATGTCTGCTAAATGACTAAATGTAAATGTAATGTAAATGTGCTATAAACTACTTACTGTACAGTATATTTCTCTCAAGTCAGGACCTCAACTAGTACAATGACTTCTACTTATAATTGCATGTCAATCAACTACTTATAATACAAAATACTCTACATCTTCTTTCCTAAATGCCTTTATCAGCATATAAGCATATAATCTACTCTGCTGTTTCTCTTTTGTATATTTATATACACTTCATCTCCAAACATACACATATTCTCACTTTCAATCCAAACTTACATACATGCCACTCATCGTAATCACACAAGACTCCATGTCAGCGTCCAAATCAGTCTGTGTCCTCATCAGAGCCATGTGTCCCGCAGCACAAACACACCAACATGACATTAAAACATAAAAACTACAGAATTACTACACAGCATAATATAGAAAGAGAGAAAGACAAAAAAATTAATACATCAATATAATAAAGAAATCAGTCAAAAATACACTAATAAATCAATAAATAGATTCTTTTTTTCCGTTTTTACTTTACAAATACCAAAGAGCTGCATTTTTCCACAACATTCATATTTTGAATTATCGGACTACAAAAACAAACAAAAAATGCATACAGTTTCTGAAAGTAAATGGCTAATTTTGCCCTTCCTATCCCCAAATCGACACAAATCTACTTCAGTTTGCAGCTACAAATTACATTCACACACTCATCATTCTTGAAAACACTTCTTGCATATAACTAATGCATTCATGATGTCTGGTTTGCTGACCTGCATGAGCAGCAGCACATCACACATCCACCACCGCCGCTGCTCTCATCCACACTGAAGCGGCCCGATTCTGGAGGATCTTTACACTGCATGATGAACGCCTGCAGATCCGACTCGGGCTCCCCGTCCAGCTGCTGATGCTGAGACACACAGACACGCACAATCACTCAATCCTCACTCACACTTCACTCATCATTTTACTGTTTACAATTGCTCATGGCATTCTAAATTGCATGCATTGCAAAAAATATCTTCCTCTGTGTTTTTGATATCCAATATAAATATTTAAACATCCTTACATCAGATGCAAATTCAAAATGTCTTGGAAACAATTAACACATTTAGCTGGTTTGTGCTAAAACATCAACAAATATCTGTCAATGGGGAATAAAAGAATTATTTGCCCTTTCAATTACATTGTTATATATATATATATATATATATATATATATATATATATATATTACTTTTTAATTACATTTCACACATTTATACAAATATACTGAGGAACAAGACAAATGACAAGTATATCACACTGCAAATTCTATTAAAATGCCATAAATCTGTCAATTTTATAACAAATTAATGGAAATTGCTTGGAGGTTGGACTCTTAAACTTTGAAGTGTTGCTATACATCTCATTGTGTTTATTCTTACATATTTACATTTAGAGAATATATTGATGTATTGTGTTCCCTTTAGTTTAAAAAATGTCTCTAAAAACATATTACAGTACTCAACATTAGAAGTGGATCATCAGAAAAGTTCAAAGCTTTTCTAAGACAAGAACGCATTTTGGTTTTAGGTTTTAGGACAACTGATGAAAGGTTTTGATCCACTTCAAATGTTGACTAGTGTACATTCACCTTCACACACCTTCAAACATGCAGAAACCCTGCTGGAAACAATTCACACTTACAAATTCCTAGTAAATACCATAGGGGCAGTCGTGGCCTGATGGATAGATAGTCGGACTTATAACCTGGAGGTCGTGGGTTCGAATCTCAGGTCCGGCAGGAATTTTAGGTGGGGGCACTCCCTCCACCCTTTATACCACGACTGAGGTGAGACCCTTGAGCAAGGCACTGAACCCTCAAATGCTCCCCGGGTGCCGCAGCATTGGCTGCCCACTGCTCCAGGTGCATGTTCACTACTGTGTGTGTGTGCGCACTTGGATGGGTTAAATGCAGAGCACAAATTCCGAGCTGAATAAATAATCTTTCCATTGATGTACGGGAAAATCTGGAATCTGAGGGTGCAAAAAAATCAAAATATTGAGAAAATCACCTTTAAAGTTGTTCAAATTAACTTCTTAGCAATGCATATTACTAATCAACAATTAAGTTTTGATATATTTACGGTAAGAAATTTACAAAATATCTTCATGGAACTTGATCTTTACTTAATATCCTAATGATTTTTGGCATAAAAGAAAAATCGATCATTTTGACCCATACAATGTGTTTTTGGCTATTGCTACAAATATACCCCAGCGACTTAAGACTGGTTTTGTGGTCCAGGGTCACATGTAGAAATATTTGGAATTATCTTTTATTTTTACAGGTTCTGTTTTTCAGTCATTTTAAGTTTTAGTATTTTGGCCAATTTTTTTTCAATTCTACACTACTTTTTCCTTTTGCCATTTAGTTTTTTTTATTACTTTTCACACACACACACACATATATATATATATTTGCTAATGCCATATTTTATAGAAGGCCATTTCTGCCACGGGATAAAAATATAAATTATTTATTTTTTAATCACAATTCTACTTTTATATCTTGCAATTCAGACTTTTTTCTCTCTGATTTGCAACTTTATTTCTCGAATTTTTAAGTTTATATCTTTAAACAATATTTTTTTTCTTCCTCTGATTTGCAAGATATAAATTTGCAATTGCAAAATTAAATACAATGAAAAAATGAAATAAATAATTTTGAACAGTTTAAACAATTATTTGCAGTGTGCACATTTTAATGCATTTTAATGTGCAAGTAAATAAATAAAAATCAAATAAATAAACAAAGAAAATTAAATATTTATTTGTTTGTTTGTTTGTTAATTAATTCATTAATAGCATGACTAGTATTAATGGTATAGTGAAGTGAAATGGATTGTTTTAGCCACAAAGCTTATAACACGATTAAAATACACAACCTTATTCACGCTACCTCCATTCAGGCTTAAATTAGATAACATTTTTGCACAAAACACATTAATTGACTGATGACCATGTGCTACAACCACCTTCTCTCCGTTCTTCACAATGGAGGCAGTTGATGGAGTTGAGGGATTACCAGGACCATAGACAGAGAAGTTGAACTTGTACACTCCTTTCAGTGGGGCTGTGAAAACACCTAAAGCAAATAACAAGAGATGAAGATAATCAGCCGTCCACAGCATAATAGTTTTGAAACAACAGATCATTCGATTATCTTATTCACATTACACAACTGCAGAGAAGTTTGAATGGAGCAGAAGGATTCTCGTTACTGTAACTGAGTTTTGTCATTGATAATTACCTGTAATTGGGTTGTAGGCATTCCCTATGTTTGTGAAGACGTTCCTGTAGGTTAGTGTGATTTCAGTGGTGAAAGGGCCAATGTTTCCACCGCCAGACTCCATCAGTGCAGCTGAAAATGCTATCTCTCTGTCTGTGATTGAAAACATAAGCAATATTGTGATATATTACTGTTTTACACTGAGGACATGAACACTGAATTTAATATAATTCAAATACACAGTTTTACCTCTATTTTCCTTTATCAGCTCCTCCACTTGACTCTCAGTAAGATTTGAAATTTCTTTGAAGGAATAAGGTTTGTGTTAAATGATGTTTAAAATACTTCTTATCAGGGATGTCCCGATCAGGTTTTTTGTGCCCCCGATCCGATCCGAGTATTGAGTATCTGCCGATACCGAGTCCCAATCTGATACTTATATATTCCTAGTGTTTGGTGCACAATTCAAGTACATTAAAGTTATTAAAATCAATCCAAAGTATACAGAGTTGAACAGAAAGTAAAAGTAATATATCTATATACAGTATAATATAATATTCAAGATTACGAGCTCAAATTTTGTGACGCGCTAGAACAGACCTCACTGGTTCTCGCAGGTCACACACATTTCTGCTTATTTTGGTTTTAATGGCATCTGAACACGCAGATTTGAGCGCCTTCTTTTCCTTTTAATGGCAGTTGACAAATCTACTGGAAGGTGAATACTGCCACCTACTGCACATCACCGGCACGACAGCTGATGTAAAATAAGGATGGGTTTTGGAGAGCTGATACTGATCAGTTAAAATAATGCTTGATTGGCCCTGATCCCGATACTTGAGATCAGCTCGGGACATCCCTACTTATTATAATTGATAGATAACATGATTTACACAGTGACTACTAAATTTTACACTAACATTTACACTATGCAGTGCATTGCACTGGTGTTTTCCTCTGAGAGAAACTGATAAAAGAGTGAATGTGCTGGTAAGATACCATCAGTTTTCTTGTTCAGCTCTTCCAGGATGACCGTCTGTTGCTCTGCATTTTTCTCTGTGTCCCTCAGCCGAGTTTCTAAGGCTCTGATGTTGGCTTTCTGCTCTGTAACGGTGGCGGTCAGGTCTCTCAGTGCTGCGTGGATGTCAGAGAAGCTCAGACGGCAGTATTGGCTGTCAGTTAAAGCTTCATCTCTCAGATTCTGTCTTCTGTCCTCATTGCTGAGCTGTTGACTGATCTCATTCTCACGGAGTCCTCCATCTACCTGCTGCTGTACCAAAAACACAAAGGTTTCCAGCAGCAGCAGGATAACCAACATAACCAACCCTTCATTTTTCACTGATGTTTGTGTCCAGCTCTTGCTCTGTCATCCCCACAGACCCTCATGCTCTTTTTATAGTCCCTGATTTACTGTCCTTTGTGCTTGATTTATAGTGCTTCAGATAAAGAAGCAGTTCAAGTTAATTGTTAATCGTATATAAAGGGATGTTCTGGGTTCAGTAGATGTTTAACTCTATTTATGATGTTAGTGGCACAATGTTAAACACAACAAAAAATAATTTGATATAGATTGTCACACCACTTTCTGATATCCATGTGCATCTTACAAAAAATACTAGGTTTACCAACTGACTGAATGAAAGAAAGAAAGACAAACAAATAAACACTGAATGTAAGGGGAAGTCGTGGCCTAATGGTTAGAGAGTTGGGCTAGTAACCTGAAGGTTGCCGGTTCGATTCTCACACCGGCAGGAATTGAAGGTGGGGATTGTGAATGAACAGCACTCTCTCTGCCTTCGATACCATGACTGAGGTGCCCTTGAGCAAGGCACCGAACCCCCAATTGCTCCCCGGGCGCTGGAGCAATGGCTGCCCACTGCTCCGGGTGTGTGTTCACGGTGTGTGTGCGTGTGTTCACTATTCACTGCTGTGTGTGTGCACTTGGATGGGTTAAATGCAGAGCACCAATTTCGAGTATGGGTCACCATACTTGACAATACGTCACGACTTTCACTTTTTTCACTTTCAAGTTTACAGAGACAAAATCAGCAAGTAATGTTTACATATATAATGTTGAAGCTTTGTGAGAATACTACTGAAATAGGGCATGATTTAACGTTTACTGCTTTAAGGCAATCAATGCATGTGTTTGCTTGTCACAGATCGGCCTGTCTCTTCACTTCTCATCACAGCACTCATCCTCACCTGGTTACTGATCATGCACAGCTGCACCTCATGAACACTCCATTCAACTCACTCATCAAGCCCCACATAAAAGCACACACCTCAGCCTTCGTCCAGTCTCGTGATTACACAGTGGGCTCTGTTTCTGGTATCATTACTAGTATTTTGTTTATATACTTACCTGGTTGCTTACTGTCTGTCCTCTCCTCCAGTGTGGAAATCCGTTGTCTTCTCCAATCAAGCTCCAACGGAAACACTGAGGTGTGTGCTCCCTCCGAACTCTCCTCCGTCTCCCAGGACTCCTGTAAGAGACAAAAGATCATTACCCATCTCATCTACTTCAAGTATTCCTCTATTGCTGGATTTGGTCACCTGTTCTCCTCTCCAAACCTTTCTCTTGCTCACCTGTGAAAATAAACCACTTCTGTTCATACTTAGCATCTGCCTCAGACTATATCTGTTACATTGCCGTTGGAAACCTTGATCTCACTGCTGACTCAGACTCTTCCTTCTGCAAGAATTCGGTTGTAGGCTGTGGTTAGAAGCCAACTGGTGGAACACAACTTGCATCAGTTGCAAAAGTCAAAATCTTTTCCAATTTTGCTGGCCCGTCTTCATCTGAACTGAATGAGCACACTGACTGAATCAATTTATTTTTGAACCTTGTCTTATACACAGAGGCATTGTCATTGCGCTTCAGCTGCTGACTGTATTTACTTTAAAATGAGACCTCGGTATTAATAGGCCTACAGTAGCAGAGTTGAAGTGTTTGTCTTGTTGTAATAAGCAGGATTGCGTACATGCAGCAGATCGAATTTGGTTTCCGTAAACATACAAAAGAGTAAAAGTACATGTTTAGAAGACAATGTAAATATATGCTTACAAATAAGTAGATGTACATATTGTATGTTTGAGCTGCTACTGCTATGATGTGATTTGGTGTTTTTATTTTGTGTTTTTGTTTTGTGTCTTATTACTTTGCAAACCCTAGGAAGAGTAGCAACAACTCCGTAGAAGCTAATGGGGATCCAAATAAAGAATACGAGAGACATGAATGAAGCGCCAACCTAAAATATCTGGATGAGTGGAATGTATTTCACCGTTGCTAATAACAAAGGTTGTTATCAGGGAATAACACGTCAGAAAGTTGTGCCTGGCTAATCGGAATCAAGTTTTTGGTTTCAGAGCATTTTAATGAGAACCAGTATGAGTACCACATGAGTGTAATACTGGGCGCATTACCCAATGTCAATACTGATATCAGTGCATCCATAGTTCAGAATATTATTTCTACAAACTGTGCCCTATTGGTTTTTAAAAAAAAAAAACTAAAAAAAAAAAACTGCATAGCTATTGTCATCTACAAACCTAAGCTAATTTGATGAGCTCATATTAAGAAATGAATGTGGCAGAAAATAAAACATTGCTTAAAATTCCTTATTTGTAGATATGCGATTAGAAAAAGTGTACAATACATTTCAAATAAACTACTATGCAGTGATCTCAACAGGCCTAGTGCAAAATGTTGACATTGCAATTGACGTTAGTTTATAAATACTAAATTAATATGTATAATGTAAAATAAAGTGTAACGTACCAGATTTTGCTGCTCTGACTTTCTGTCTGTGGGGTGTCAACTTCCTTCCAAGTTGCTTTAACAGCACCTCAAAGCAGAAAATTCCACTGTTGATCACTTTTTTAGAGGCTGTGACTTCTTTGAGGTTGGCCTTTCAAAGAAATTTTAAAAAACTGATACAACTTGACACCCAGATACACTGGGACTTCACTGCAAAGACAGAAAGACTCTCCACCCACCTGTGAAAAGAGAAGAGTGTAATTTGCAAAAGGATTATAACAGCGTAAGTGGTAACTGAACAATAACCATAAACTGGGGCTATCAACA
The DNA here is from genome assembly GCA_039654775.1 of Spinibarbus caldwelli. Taxonomy (NCBI): domain Eukaryota; kingdom Metazoa; phylum Chordata; class Actinopteri; order Cypriniformes; family Cyprinidae; genus Spinibarbus; species Spinibarbus caldwelli. The sequence continues at coordinate 9,864,040 of CM077218.1, forward strand.
AAAAAATTGTGCATGTAATCAAAAAATCACTTGACTCTGATCTTGGTTCAGTATTTGGCACCCAAGATCAACCTTCTGGAAGAGAAGCCAGGAAAACATATTTCAGCCTTTGGAAACACCAGAGCCACAGTTTCTCCCACCATACACATCCTTATAACAGTTTTTTTGGGGGGTGGACTCTTATGTTGCTTTTCCTTGGGCTCCCTGTGATTAGTTCCTGTTCTCTTTGCTAGTTTGCTTCTATGGTTCCTCTTTGGTCAACTCATCTCAACTCATTTAGCCATGTATCCCCAAGTTTTGTTCTTTTCTTAATCCAGTATCATCTTTATGTTTATGAAGTGGTTACATTGATTGCCTGCACCGAAAATCCATGTCTCCAGCATTCTTGCTTCCGAGTTTCTCAGAGAAAATAAAGAATGGTGTATGCTGGAATCAAGCTCTCCTTCTCCATTGCTTCATGCCACCAAATATCAGACATTCAGGTGTTTTGCATAGAATTTGCAGGATTTGGCACAGAGTAAATAACTGACTTCAGTGTCACACAGTTCCAGTCGTGGACATTCTGATTGCTCTGCTTATTCTTGAATGATAAATTCTCTGATGGCAAGGATATAATGTTATTTAACTTTACACACATTTGTCAGCTAAACATTAATTCAGTGTTCCCCATTAATGACCCTGTGCCACCACGGTTTCATAATGAATAAGTTAAAACTAAAATAAAAGGTCTCTATTTTGCCAACAAACTAAAATCGAAACCATGATATGGCTTTGTGGCTTTATCAAACAGCAAAGATGGCGATTTAAATTAATTTAAGTATATAGGCTAATTTGTTTGTGCTGTATGTTTTAAAGAGAGGTGCGCACTTTGCTCACGTGATCAGCTGGTGATGACCTGGTGTTAGTTTTTCTCCAAAATAAAAGCTCAAGGGTTCATCTCTTGCAAGTAAAGAAATTAGGACAAAAATACTGCAATTTTCCTATATTGTAGTGTAATTGTGATGGAAAAATTTGATTATCATATAATCATCTAGTAGTGTTATCAGTTTAGTAAACATTATTGGGTTGAGTATGCATGATTAAGACTAATCAATGTACCCTGATTGAGTTACTATGATTTTATGTGTGAACTTATATGTGCGTGACTGGTGGCTCTGTGTAATGTCAACTGTATATGTTGATAGGGCCTCATGCATACATTTCTAGAACAGGATGTAGTCCATAACTAATCAGCACATGACGTGTTTACTAAGCAAGGTCTTTCGAAGTGTGGTATCTTCTGTATAAAAATCTGGAAGAATAACAACTTACTGTCCTTCACACTAAGAAACTCTATGTGTGAACTGACCATTCTTGTAAGAATTAAGCAAGACAAAGACAAGTCTTTGGTTTTGAGTCTTCATTCTCATTCTTACTGGTGTTTATTGGTTGTTTTAGATTCTGCCTTGTCAGTAATGTAAAATAATATACTAATCAAATAAGTGAAATGTATTTTACAGTGCATTTTGTTTTACAATAGGAATAATGATTCATAGGAATAATTAAATGCATTTTTATTATTATATTATTGTAATAATTGTTTGGCATCCTAAAACACTGTGAATGTAATATAGACTGAGACACTATATCACAACTAAAAAGATGTTTGATCCCTCTTTGATGTCCAGGTACAAATCAATGGGCACACTTTTTCTTTGTTCAATATGCACACTGTACATGGGTTGGAGATCTTAATTTTGAGCTCTCAAAGTGCACCAGATTGATGCGTTTAACCTTAAAATGTACAAAATTTTCTCTCCTAGACCCTCCTGGACAGAAGTGCACCGAACATAATCTCACAAAATTGTGTGAAATGCTGATCATTTTATGAACCGTACTCCAGCATGAATGAATGAATGAATGAATGAATGATGCATTTATATAGCGCATTTATTGTGTATTGCCATACACCCAAAGTGCTTTACAATCATGTGGGGGGTCTCTCCTCAACCACCACCAGTGTGCAGCATCCATCTGGATGATGCGACGGCAGCCACAGGACAACGGCGCCAGTGCGCTCACCACACACCAGCTACAGGTGGAGAGGAGAGAGAGAGAGATAGAGCCAATTCAGTGAATGGGGATTATTAGGACGTCATGATTGATAAGGGCCAGTGGAGGGAATTTGACCAGGACACCGGGGTTATACCCCTACTCTTTACGAGAAGTGCCATGGGATTTTTAGTGACCACAGAGAGTCAGGACCTCGGTTTAACGTCTCATCCAAAAGACGTTAAGCATAGTAGAACAATGTTCCTTTTAAGTCAGTAAAGCTGTTTGGCACCTAATTAAAACGTCGCTGGACAAACTACATTTGGGCTAAGCCACAAATGTTTACAATGTTTGGCTCCACCCCTGGACACAATGCATGAGAACAGTTCCTAGTCTGTTTTCATTTGATCTCCATGAGATGACGCATAGGAACATTCTGTTGCTGGTCAGAGACCATTTTATTTCATGAAACATGAATTGATAGATATTTTTTGGCTTTTATATTATATATTAAACATTTATATATTTTATATAATTTATATGATATATTTTAACATTTAGTATTATTAATATTTTATTTAATTAAAAATATTTCTATATTTATTTATCTGGATCAAGAAAGGCCCCCGAGCTGGGGCTCGAACTCTCGTCTCCTGTAGCAAAACCAAACTACATCTTGAACCAATTATAGGCTATCGGCTCCGACAGTTAGAAAATATTTAAATTAATATTATAATCACAATAAAATAATTATTATATGAGTTATAAAATTTGTTCTGTTTTGGCATATTTGTTCAATTATAACTACAAAGGAAACATATGTGACCCGTGCTGGCAAAATGAGTCGGAATGCGCACATGCTAATTTAAGATACAGGCAAAAAAAAAGTGAAAAATTACAAATTTGAGGTTTTCACAAAAATGAGTTCATTATGCCCTCGTCTAGTGATTCTAATGCTCCAAATAGTAATTAAACATCTAAAATTATCTTTATTTATATGTTTTTGATAGGAGTACCTTTTTCTCTGCTTGCTTTTTACGCTGACTGACATCCGAAGCACGCGCATAAAGGCACCTCCGATGGCGTGGCATACCGATATACACACAGAATTACAGTATTTAAGTATTCACATAAACATAATCGGTTATGTCTTAAGTGAACGATTGGGGAACTGTTGGGGGAAAACATCTGATGTGTAACATTATATTACATCCGTGCATAACAGTAGGTCTATTACTGTAGCAGCTATTAAAACTATTAATGCAAATACGGGCATTTTTTCCTCTGGTGATTTATATTTGTTGTCATTGTAGACTACTTAGCATGTCCCAAAATTAAAAGCATGGCACATGTAAACACCACATTGGATTAGATGTCTCATGTAAACAGTCCACCGAATCTTTCAATCGGAATGATTTTACTCGGAATGACAAAAAAAGTGTACATGTAAACGTGTGTACATGTAAACATGTAAGCGACTGTGTAGTGATGACGCAATGGGAAACACCCTCGGGCGGTTCTGATTGTCTGAACCCATATAGAATCATGCCAGTTAACTGGCTGATGGCGTTGGCACTGCCTCCTCAGATTTTCTACTGAAGAAGTCGCCTTCGGCAGCCAGAGGAGCATGGCAGTGAACACAGCGTCTCGTTCCCCATTCACAGAACATGGGTTATGCAAGTAACCGGAGACATTCTCTTTCATAGGCTCACTAAACTGCGTAGCAATGATGCGATGGGAATGATATTCCACACACGCCAAGCTAAGCGCTGCCAGATCTGGCCAAAAAAAACTTTTCATTTTAGACCAGACCAGACTCAGCCAAGACCAAAGCAACCAGTTCATGTAGAAAGAACCCAGAAACCAGGGTCCGTATCCAAATCCAGGGTTATAAAACTTGATAAAAGTGTATGGAGAGGACCGACCTATCCTCAAAGCAGTCCTAGCCTCTCCAGTAGGGTTATACCGTTATCAAATTTTTATGTTGCTAGTTTTTAAATTGCTAATGCGTTTGTCATGGTATATGGTATTATCATGATATTGAAATTTAGTTGCAAAAAAGTGTTGTCATAATACAGTATAACAGGTTTAATAACTTGTTTCTTATAACAAAAATATCTGAACATTTAAACACAATAAATACACAAAAAATGTATAAAGTTAAACATTTTACACAGATTAAAGTGCAAAAGAATTATAAGACCAATAGATATTGCTTTACAACAAGATCCCATTAGTTAATCTTAGTTAATGCATTAACATTCACAATGAGCAATAGCTACATTTGCTACAGAAGTTATTAGCCAGCAGTCACATCACCCTGTATCCCAAGACTGGTTACCCACTGAAGCTAAGCAGGGTTGAGCTGGTCAGTACCTGGATGGGAGACCTCCTGGGAAAACTAGGTTGCTGTTGGAAGAGGTGTTAGTGAGGCCAGCAGGGGGTGCTCACCCTGTGGTCTGTGTGGGTCCTAACACCCCAGTATAGTGATGGGGACACTATACTGTCAACAAGCACCGTCATTCGGATGAGATGTTAAACCGAGGTCCTGACTCTCTGTGGTCATTAAAAATCCCAGGAAGACCTTCGAAAAAGAGTAGTGTAACCCTGGCATCCTGGCCAAATTTGCCCATTGGCCTCTGACCATCATAGACTCCTAATCATCCCCATATTCTGATCGGTTTCATCACTCTGTCTCCTCTTCACCAATAAGCTGGTGGGCGTTCTGGCACAATACTGTTTCGGGGCGAACAAGACGTGAGACGCGTGGATCCATATACAAGGCTTTATTTACAAAGGCGTGGTCAAGAAACAGGCAAGGGACATTCAAGTTTATTGACCAGAATAAGCCAATAATTATGGCTAAACTGCCATTAATACAGTACTAATAATGGCAATTTTACCCCTGTTTTGAAACTAAGGTGCTTATTTACACTGTATATTGGTTTGTTTAGCAGTTATTCTGTATTATATATAAAAAATAATAATACAAACAAAAAGTTTTACTATATAACATAAGAAAAACAATCTAATGCATTATAAAAAAAAATGTATTTATTTCTTTTTTTCACAACCAAATGAATAAACCCTTTGCCCTAAGATACAGAAAATCTGTATTTTTTTTTTTTATGAATATCATGGAACAACATGCCAAGAGGGCCATCTCTGTGCATTTTTTTTTTCTCCAGTAGGCCCACTGAATAACATGCAGATGGTCTGTGAATGTGGCTGAATTCTTGTTCCCTCTCAGTCTCCAGACTTCACTTTTGCAAGCTGCCCACAGTCGTTCGATATGTTGCCTGTGAGCTCCTGTTGCTGGATTGACAAACCACAGCTGATGGTTCACAGGCAAATGGTTGTAGCCGTGGTCACTAAGGCAGTTATATGCTCGCCAGTGGTCACTTACAATTGTGGTCCCACGTTTCACATGCTTCTCAATGTGTGGCAGGAGTTGGAGTCATGACCTTCTTTTGACAAGTTTTAAGATTGATCTTCTGCATTTTCCATAGATTCCCTGCATTCCTAAAGCCCAGGATGGTCGATTGTTTGACCTTGGGAACCTTCCTCTGTTGTACTACACACACACTGAATATTAGAGTACAAATTCACTAATAAACAATAAGCTGTCAATAATCTTTCATAAAAACAGTAGTTAATTGACATAATAGCACTTACTTTTCTTTTGTGCCTAAATTTACTTTCATCAATTTCCACAAGTTCTCTGTTACCACCAATCTTTAATGCGCCCGTTTTCCAAACGCTTCATGACTGATCTGCAAACTCTTCTTAACTTGTGAGCAAATTTTGTTAGTGTAGCAGAATCATAGCATATCAAGTCGCCTGGGCAACCCCTGGGCAAATCTAAATGACAATGTTTTTTTTAATAGAAACACTTATACATTTATATTCATTTTTAAATATACACTGCCAGTCAAAAGTTTTTGAACAGACTTTTGGGACTTCATTCAAACTCAGTAACTCTCATCCTCTCAACTGTGTGTGTAAGTGTGCGCGTGTGCTTTTAGAAGTTTAGTGTCATGTACATTAGTGTAACAATAAACTTCTTGTTTCATTACAAAGAGAAGTGTCTTGTGTTATGTGTTTAAGCTAAGCTCATGCCCAGATTTTGTTGTCTAGCTCATAGTTAATAAAATTTCACTAGCACGTATTATGACCTTTGGCCAAGTGAATAAGATAAATATCAAAACTGTTAAGATGTACTGATTTTAACATTTCGCTGGACGAATAGTTCATCAAGTGTAAACTATCAGTTTTGAATCAGTTTTAATCAAGTTGATTCCGAATCTTTGGATTCGATTCCCCTATGAACTTGAACTAATTTCCTTACAGCAGTGATGGCACTGGTGTTGGAGATGCCAGTGAGGAGCAGGTTAGAGACAGTACTGGCACTGGCACTGTTGCCTCCCAATAAAGTTATTGTATAGGGGCCAAGAAAGTTTGCCTCCAGTTTGCCACCCTTTCGTTGTTGGCTGCTTATATTTTGCCTCCACACTCTACTTTGAATTTGTTCAGGGCTTTCTTTTGTTTTGTTTGTCGCCTAAACCTTTCTTGTGAAGCTCTGGTATCTGCATGAGCCTCAGTCAAAACCTCACTGATGGCAGTGGCCAATTCAGTTAATTCCTCAACTGAAAATGTGCCCTCCACACTCTTGTCAATCTGAAAAAAGTGCAGGACAATATTGTTAAAAAAGTGCTATCTGTTTATCATTAATGATAATTGTTGGAATAATGTAACAATCTGCAGTTACCCGATAGTGCTCAGGTATTTCGCAAGGGTAATGGGCCTCTCTTCCAAACATTAAAAAGTAAGGCAAGTATTTTGTTGTTATCTGCTGCTTTGTGCGAAGCCCAAACGTGACGGCATCCAAGTGCTTGTCCCATTTATTGGGCTTGTCTTTGACAAGCTTGCAAAGGGATCTGGCAATATAATAACACAATAGCACAATGTTTCTTAAAGTTCTCAGGGAAACGATGAAAGGTGTGTATATTGAAAAAAGTTGCTAAAAAGTTTAATAATTTATTATTAATTTTTAATGTCTGAACATGTATGACTGTGTTTACAAACTCTTTTCCCTGGTCTGTGAGGACTCTCTTAGGTGTCTCAAACTGATGCACAAATTTTAACAGGCAATCTACAACCTCCCTGGCAGCCTTTGATTTCAGGGGATAAGCTTGTGGCCACTTGGTCATATAATCAATAATAGGCAAGGTAAGGCAAGTTTATTTATATAGCACATTTCATACACAGTGGTAATTCAAAGTGCTTTACATAAAAGGAAGTGAAATAGTCATTAAAAATAATAATAATCTCAACAATAAAAACAAGGAATTAAAAAAAAAAATAATCACAACAATAAAATATAATGATATAAAAATTGGTTTAAAAAGAATTTAAAACAGTTAAGAATAGAAAATGATTTTACATAGTGCAATTAGTTCAGACATAGCACAGTGCTCATTCAACAAATGCACAGCTAAGCAGATGAGTTTTGAGTCTGGATTTAAATGTGGCTAATGTTTTAGCACATCTGATCTCTTCTGGAAGCTGGTTCCAACTGCAGGCGGCATAATAGCTAAAAGCGGACTCCCCTTGTTTTGTGTGAACCCTTGGTATTTCTAACTGACTCGATCCTAATGATTTGAGTGGTCTGTTAGGTTTATATGCAGTGAGCATATCAATGTATTTAGGTCCTAGGCCATTGAGTGATTTATAAATGAGTATAAGTACTTTAAAATCAATCCTAAATGTAACTGGAAGCCAGTGTATGGACCTGAGGACTGGCAGCAGCGTTCTGGATGAGCTGCAGCTGTCTAATGGTCTTCTTTGGAAGACAGGAACAACAAATAATAACTTGACTTCTAGTTGATCATTTGGAATCAGAAGTGGCTTATATGAAAGGCAAAGGCCTCTAGATTACGCTTATTTTACCAAAATAAAATCTTATCATGCCTTGATTTTTAATTATTTAATTAGGACAGAAAGGTCAGACTTTGCTTAGACAAAAGTCTTGTCACATCTTTAAAGGATTCAACCAATCACAGATTAGAGCGTCACCTGTGTCAAATACTGTAATTAACACATTCCCAGGTGTGTAGAAGAAGAACCCCAGCACATTAAACAGAAGACAACTAAAAAATCGTGTTGCATTTGCCAAGGCCCACAGCTTGCAGGAAGGATGGACTGTGGAATAGTGGCAGATTTCAGGTTGATTTTTCCGATGAATCATCTATTGAACTGCATCCCAATCATAGCAAATACTGCAGAAGACCTATTGGAACCCGCATGGACCCAAGATTCACGCAGAAAACAGTCAAGTTCGGTGGAGGAAAAATCATGGTTTGGGGTTACATTCAGTATGGGGGTGTGCGAGAGATCTGCACAGTGGTTGGCAACATCAACAGCCTGAGGTATCAAGACATTCTTGCTGCCCATTACATTCCAAACCACAGGAGAGGGCAAATTCTTCAGCAGGATGGCACTCCTTCTCATACTTCAGCCTCCACATCAAAGTTCTTGAAAGCAAAGAAGGTCAAGGTGCTCCAGGATTGGCCAGCCCAGTCACCAGACATGAACATTATTGAGCATGTCTGGGGTAAGATGAAGGAGGAGGCATTGAAGATGAAACCAAAGAATCGTGATGAACTCTGGGAGTCCTGCAAGAATGCTTTCTTTGCCATTCCAGATGACTTATTAATAAGTTATTTGAGTCATTGCCGAGACGTATGGATGCAGTCCTCCAAGCTCATGGGAGTCATACACAATATTAATTCTTTTTCCACTGCACCATGACTTTATGTTCTGTACTGTACATTATTTCTGTTAAGTGACAAGACTTTTGTCTAAGCAAAGTCTGACCTTTCTGTCCTAATTAAATAATTAAAAATCAAGGCATGATAAGATTTTATTTTGGTAAAATAAGTGTAATCTAGAGGCCTTTGCCTTTCACATAAGCCACTTCTAATTCCAAATGATCAACTAGAAGTCAAGTTATTATTTGTTGTTCCTACAACTTGGATAGGCGACAAGACTTTTGTCAGGGGGTGTAGTCCACCCTGCTGGTGATAAAGGCATGAACAAGTTTCTATATGTCTTGAGTGGAAACAAAACATCTAATTCTTGCAATGTTTTTGAGATGATAGTTTGCTGATTTAGTTACTGCTTTGACATGACTACTAAAACTAAGGTCTGTCTCCAGAATCACCCCAAGATTTTTTACTTAACTTTTAGTTGTTTGACCCCTAGTGTCAAGGTATGCATTCACCTTGAGAACTTCATCTTTGTTTCCAAATGCAATGACTTCAGTTTTCTCCTTGTTTAACTGAAGAAGGTTCTGGCACATCCAACTGTTAATTTCATCAATGCATTGGCAGAGGGAGTCAATGGGGCTATAGTCATTTGGAGATAAGGCTAGGTAAATCTGGGTATCATCAGCATAGCTGTGATAGGCAATTTGGTTCTTTCTTATTATTTGATTTAGTGGGAGCATATACAGGCTAAACAAGAGCAGTGCAAGAATTGAGCCTTGTGGGACTCCACATGTCGTAGACGTCCACTTAGACTTATGCTCTCCTATACTCACATAATAACCTCTCCCTTCTAAATATGACCTGAACCATTTGAGTACCATCCCAGAAAGCCCGACCCAGTTTTCCAGTCTCTCTAGAACAGCGGTCTGCAACCTTCAACGTCAAAAGAGCCATTTTGGCCCCTTTCCCACCGAATAAAATTCACATGGAGCCACAAAATATTTGATCCCCAAATAAAGATAAAACGGCATATAACTAAAGTTTTATATTCAGTTTTAAATTTTATATTTATATTTAAGTTTTATATTTTATATTATGTTGCAGGGCAGGGGTGTAGCAATCATTTTAGAAGTGAGGGGGACAGAAATGTCAAATGTAATAATAATAATGATAATAATAATAATAATAATAATAATATATTTTTGATGTATGTATAATTGACAAAAAAAAAAAAAAAAACACTTTTCTTATCTCTTACTTTTAATTGGCTAAGAAATAAAATACACTGCTGGGCAATAACCAGTTGTAGGGTCAAAAATAATCAAAAACTTCTGCTTTCCTGTCCCAAACCTATCTTGAGTAACAAAAGGGCCATTTGGCATTCCTGAAGGCACAGAAGTGCTGATAATCGATCAAGGCCTGTAGGCCAGCATGTGTATACATCGGGGGTCTTCTAATTGTCACACCTTTTGCCTAGTGGGTGAAGCTGTAATCTGCTGATTGGTCAGTTTGAATGTCTCACATTTGGGTTTTAGTCACATGGTCAAGGAAGGGATAAAAGAAGATTGCAACTGTTGCTCTGTCTCTTTTCTTTGCTGGAACTCTTCTTGGGGCTCTGCCCTCTCAACCTCTTTTTCATCCTCTCTCTATCCCCCCACCCCCTCTCTTTCTCTCTCAGGTAACATTTTACATACATGTTGGGTACAATAAACTGGTAATGTTTTACCATCCTTCATCTATTTTGTAACCAATTCAAGTGTAACCATAACGAAATACTGTTATTAAACCATTTCAATTATAAATTATGTGCTAACTAGCCTTGATTCAAGATTAATATTGAAGTGCGACCTATTGCAATACAATATAGTCACTTAATAGCAACGCTCTCCCACATATTTAGCTATTCTAACTGCGCTTATTTCCGTCGTTGGTATAAGTGGCAGTGGGTGGTAATAGACTAGAAATGTACAGTTTTATACCATCGTGCTGATAACGTTTCTTTAGTCATTCGGCAATCCTACAGCCTGAACCACTGTAGGGAAACCACCCTTACACAATGAGTGATTAGGACATTGTATGTCTTTTTAATAACTATTGAATAGCTTAAGGGTTCATATTCATGTTTGGTATGTATGAGTTTGAAAAATCATGCTTTAAGCGTTTCTATCAATCAATTCTTTGTCAAATGTATCATATTCTGGTTATAGAAATCATGGCCAAAATTATACTCTGCAAAGAACTGGAAAGTTCGGACCATGTGACGGACCAGATAACATGTTGATTTATGGATTGGGAGGAGAAACAGAGCAACACCCCGAGCTAAGACAATATCTAATTGGTCAACACACCATTTTGGGATGTGTCCAAAAGCCGAGTTTAAAATCTCAGGACACCATCAACCCCTGCTTTTAGCTCTTCGGTTTTTAGCTTTTTGTTCTCTTCTAGCTTTTTAGCCATGCTTTTTGTCATCACTTTCTGCACACTTTGAGTATGCTTCGGCCTACATGCCAGCTGCTAACACCACGATGAGAAGAAAAACCACCTTGTCTCGTTACATCCTTTTATTCTTTTACTTTAGTTTCTTTTCTTTCCGTTGAGTTTTGTGTTCTAAGTTTGCTGCAAAGTCCAGCTCCGACTGCACCCGCTTCAAACTTCAACTAGCAACTGACTCCGAAACCATTAATCAGCCAACGCCCAACCATTGGCTTCCCAAGACTTCACTACGAACGACTGCTGAACTGTCAGCCAATCAGCAACCTCGGGAAACCCCCTTTCCTGCAACGACGGCGACAAAAGGGAATCTCTTAACACAAAGGCAACGCAAGTAACCTCCAGATTCTTGATGAGCTGGGGCATTTAATATAAATTTTAGCCTCATTGAGAAACTCAATGCGAGGGTTAAATAAGTGATTGCTGGTTGTTCAGGTCTGTGCAATAGCACATATTTCTGTAAACTTGGAATTTCACATTTTCATTCTTTTAAACTCATCCTTTCCTCACTATCTCTCTTTCTGCAACTTGTATGAATGTGTGAATGCATGTGTTCTTGTGTTAGATTAGTTTACATGTCTTAGATTTATCCAATAAAGTCTTATTTATATTGAAAAGAGAAGTATTTTGTGTTTTGTGCTTACAAGTTAATGTCTTAAACTGCCGATCTTGTTACTGTGCAATTTAATAGTGTTTTCACTATATTTTGGATTTTAATATCCAGTGCAAAGTTGATGTTATATGGCTCGTTCAATGAATCGCTGGCCGACTCAGTGATCAGCCGCAAAACAGTGATTTTATTCAAATTCCCTATAAAATCATAAATGATTCCCTTTGAGATAAATTGACCTGTTTCCCTTACAGCTGAGTCACTGGAAGAGAATTGAATCTTTATTTTTTCAGAATAATTCCTCTTTGCCACTCTGATCTCCTTTTCCAGTGTGTATTTGGCCTGTTTATACAAGACTTTGTCCCCCTTCCCGTAAGCATCTTCTCTGGCCTGACGGAGCTGTCTGAGTTTTGCAGTGAACCACGGTTTGTCGTTGTTGTAAGTTAGATGAGTCCTGGTAGGAATGCACATATCTTCACAGAAACTGGTATAAGATGTTACAGTCTCAGTGAGCTCGTCCAGATCATTTGCAGCAGCTTCAAAAACACTCCAATCAGTGAGGTCGAAACAGGCTTTTAAATCTTGCTCTGCTTCATTAGTCCATCTTTTAACAGTCCTTAATACAGGTTTAGCTGATTTCAGTTTCTGCCTGTAGGTCGGTATAAGATGAACCAAACAGTGATCAGAGAGTCCTAAAGGTGCCCGTGAGATGGAGTGATATGCATCTTTTATTACTGTGTAACGGTGATCCAGTATATTACTGTCTCTGGTGGGACATGTGATGTGCTGTCTGTATTTTGGCAGTTCACGGGAGAGATTTGCTTTATTAAAGTCCCCGAGAATGATTAAAACAGAGTCCGGGTGTTGTTCCCCTGTCTCTGTGTTCTGATCAGCGAGTTTCTTTAAAGCTGAGCTCACGTGCGCTTGCGGAGGAATGTAAACACTCACGAGAATGAACGAGCAAAACTCCCGCAGCGAGTAGAAAGGCTTACAGTTAATGAAAAGCGCTTCTAGATCGAAACAGCACATCTTCTTTAACACAGTTACATCTGTACACCACCTTTCATTGATGTAAAAAAGCACGTCCTGCCGCCGCGCAATTTCCCCGTTGATTCTGTGTCACGATCCGCTCTAAACAGCTGAAAGCCTAGCAGATGTAGTGTGCTGTCCAGAATGACGTCGTTCAGCCAGGTTTCCGTGAAACAGAGCAGCAGAGTTTGAAAAATCATTATTTGTCCGGGAGAGCAGGAGTTCGTCCGTTTTGTTGGACAGAGAGCAGAGATTCGCCAGATAGATGCTAGGCAGCACTGTCCGGAATCCGCCCTGTCTGAGCTTCATGAGCGCGCCGGCTCGCTTCCCCTGTCTGTGCGTTCTGAAACGTCTGAACAGTACCGCTGCTACGCCAACTACAATGTCCAGCAAAACATCAGAATAGTCAAAAACCGGTGAAATATCGGATGGTGTGTACTGCCGAATGTCCAGCAATTCGTCTTTGGTGAAACTGATTGCAGGGATATAACTAAAGACAGGACAAACTAACAAAAACATAAAAACAACTGCGGACGACGGCACGGAGGCTGCCATCAGCGGCGCCATTTCTACATGTAGATAGAATACAAAAAGAATAGAGAAGCTAGTGTTAGTTTTTTTTTTTTTTTTTTTTTTAAAGAAAAACAAGTAGTAAATGAATAGAGTGCAAATCTAAAAGGGGCAAGTTTTTTTAATAGAATTAGAATAGAGTGCTAGACTTAGAGGGTCAAATAAAGATGGAAGAGATGTGTTTTTAGCAGATTCTTGAAGATGGCTAAGGACTCAGCTGCTCAGGGGTGCATTTCTCAAAACCATCGCTAGCTGACTATGTTCGTTATTTCCATTTAACTCTATTGGTAACGATAGAACTTGCAACCATAGTTGCTTTTGGGAAACGCACCCCAGATTGAGTTGGGCAGGTCATTCCACCAGGAGGGAACATTTAATTTAAAAGTCATGAAAGTGATTTTGTGCCTCTTTGGGATGGCACAATAATGTGCTGTTCACTTGCAGAATGCAAGCTTCTAGAGGGCACATAAGTCTGAAGTAATGAATTTAGGTAAATGGGTGCAGAGCCAGTGATGGTTTTGTAGGCAAACATTAATGCCTTGAATTTTATGCGAGCAGCTATTGGTAGCCAGTGCAACCTGACATACAGAGGTGTGACGTGCATTCTTTTTGGCTCATTAAAAATTAATCTTGCTGCTGCGTTCTGGATTAATTGTAAAGGTTTGAAAGAACTGGCTGGAAGACCTGCCAAGAGAGCATTGCAATAGTCCAGCCTGGACAGATCAAGAGCTTGAACAAGGAGTTGTGAAGCATGTTCAGAAAGAAAGGGCCTGATCTTCTTTATGTTGAATAAAGCAAATCTGCTGGACTGGGTAGTTTAAGCAATGTGGTCTGAAAAAGTCAGCTGATCATCATTCATAACTCCAAGGTTTCTGGCTGTTTTTGAGGAATTATGGTTGATGTGCCTAACTGGATGGTGAAATTGTGATAAAATGATGGGTTTGATGGAACCACAAGCAGTTCTGTCTTGGCAAGGTTGAGTTGAAGGTGATGGTCCTTCATCTAGCAAGAAATGTCTCTTAGACAAGCTGAGATGCGAGCAGCTATCGTCGGATCATCAGGATGGAATGAGAGAGTTGAGTTGAGTGTCATCAGCATAGCAGTGATATGAAAAGCCATGTTTCTGAATGACAGAGCCTAGTGATGGCATGTAGACATAGAAGAGAAGTGATCCAAGAACTGAGCCCTGAGGCACCCCAGTAGTTAGATGTTGCGATCTGGACACCTCACCTCTCCAAGATACCTTGAAGGACCTATCTGAGAGGTAAGACTCAAACCACTGGAGTGTGGTTACTGAGATGCCCTTTGCCAATAGTGTTGACTGGAGGATCTGGTGGTTTACCATGTCAAAAGCAGCAGACAGATCTAGCAAGATAATTATTGAAGATTTGGAATCTGTTCTTGCAAGACTTAGGGCTTCAACAACTGAGAGCAAGGCAGTCTCGGTTGAATGTCCACTTCTGAAACCAGACTGGTTGCTGTCCAGGAGGTTGTTCTGTGTGAGAAAGACAGAGACTTGGTTGAAACAGCTTGTTCAAGTGTTTTTGCAATGAAAGGATGAAGGGAAGAGTCTGTAGTTCTCCAAAAAAAAATGGGTTAAGGGTGGGTTTCTTAAGTAGAGGGGTTATACGAGCCTGTCTAAATGCTGATGGAAAAACACTAGTGTGAAGGGATGTGTTAATGATATGAGTGAGTGCAGGTACAACTGCAGGAGAAATAGCTTGAGGGAGATGAGATGGAATAGGATCAAGCGGACAAGTAGTAGGATGATTAGAAAGGATGAGTTTGGAGACTTCTGCCTCAGAGAGTGAAGAGAAGGATGTGAATGAGTGTATGTTTGCTGGTAAGATGTGCTTGACAGATTGTGGTGTGGAAAAATGCGCACTGATGGTTTTAATTTTATTAATGAAGAATGTGGCAAAGTCGTCAGCTGTTAGAGTTGATGAAGGAGGGGGAGGAGGAGTACAAAGGAGCTAGGAATTTTTTTTTAAGAGCTTGTGAGTGTTAGACGAATTGTTAATTTTGTTATGATAGTATGTCCTTTTAGAAGTGGAGACATTAACAGAGAAGGAAGTGAGGAGTGACTGATACACATTAAAGGTGGGGTAAGCAATTTCTGGAAGCCAATGTTGATATTTGAAATCACCAAAACAAACATGCCCCTACCCCAAAAGGGTCGCGCCCCTATTTTGATAGCTCCACCCCACACATACGTAGCCTACGCAACCCAGGCAACGATTAGTTCTGTGAAACAAAGCAAAACCAATGTAACACTGTGTCTACACCGGACGTGAGCGTCGCGAAAAAATACCATAGAAGTCATTATAATCAATGATGCTGTCTACACTGGATGCTGTGCGATTCGACACGACAAATCCCTGACAGAAAACTGCTGCTGCATTCTATTTATGACGTGCTGACACAAATTTCAAATGATTTTCAACGGTTGCTTTATCGCAGCCAGTGTAGGCAGACTTTAGTTGTTGCGGCGCGGTGCGCCGCGTCCGGTGTAGACACGGTGTTACTCACCTATCGAGAAGAACCAAAGCAACCTCGGTGTCCGATTGCAGGCCTTCTGCTCCTTGAGTTCTCTCCAGCGCTGGAAAGCTGATCCGATATTTACACAGGTCCTACTTCTTGCCTTATCGTTCCGTAGAAGTTTTCCTCTTTTGTTTTTTATCCGCCCTCTCTATCTTTCTGTCACTCGGCTGTTCACTGAACGCTCTCTCCTCCATATCATGAGTAGACACGCCCCTTACTGCTGATTGGCTACAAGTTTGTTTTGGTACTCGGCCCTGACTCAATTTTCTAAAGCGTTTTTGAAAAATTACATACCCCACCTTTAAGGTCAGTAGGATTTTTTGATTTGCGCCATACCTTTTCAGCAGTCCTGAGCTTAGAACTATGTTCGCGGAGAACATCAGACAGCCACATGGCAGAAGAGGTGATACGGGATGGCCTGGAAGACAAGGGGCAGACAGTAGGCGCGTTTCCATTACCCTTCAAATTGCGCAAATTAAAGTGGTGAATTGAAAATACGCCTAATGGAAACGCGTCAATTTCGCAAAAACTCCCATATATCGCAAAAAACTTTTTACGCTCGCATGAGGTGGTTTTTCAGGCAATTCGAAAAAGGAATATTTCGCAAAACTGCAGTGGAAACGGGTTTTTCGCATTTACAGGTGTAGTGAACAACAGTCAAACTGGCATTCCAAGGACCAGTTTATGGCAGGGCCCCTCTCTAACTGCCGGGTGTGGAGGGAGATGTGCCCCACTGTGATTGGATCTTGGGGGGAGGAACATAAAAAATGTTCAGAACCATCACATAAGATGCCAAGACAACTGCCAGACACCTCTAACAGGACAGGAAGGGAGACCTTCTGCATCCACGACCACCTAAGAGAGGACTTCTCATTGGACTACGGGTTGACCCTCACCACAGCAGTGGCCGAAACAAAGAAAGGCCACACAGATCTATTCAAATCCATTCATACCCATGTTTGGAGACCTTAAATGGATGCAAACTGCAAGGGATTCACTTCATCCCCGGATGAAGTACAGTTTATGTTGATGGTCATTGACTGTTTACACAACAGTTCACGGAAGCAGGCCTATTAACCTATTATGGTATGAATAAGTGATAGTTCAACAGTTTCCTATCATGTTTGGACTCTTTTTGCTCCTCATGATGCTGATAATAGTTTGAAAGAGGTT
This sequence comes from Spinibarbus caldwelli, assembly GCA_039654775.1. Taxonomy (NCBI): domain Eukaryota; kingdom Metazoa; phylum Chordata; class Actinopteri; order Cypriniformes; family Cyprinidae; genus Spinibarbus; species Spinibarbus caldwelli. Next base: position 9,881,251 of record CM077218.1, read on the forward strand.
TGGTAAAGAAATATTGCATGGGTGAAATGTTAAAGACACTGTTTAACTTTGTACTCCACTGTATGCAAATGAGTTCCACACTAGGGCGGGCAACATCATGGCCACCTTGGACACAAGTGGCCAATCACATTCCTGGAACGGAGAGGCGCCAGATTCCAATCTCCTCCTCATCAAAAAGAGATAAAGGTACCTTCCCAAAAGACACTCCTTGTTCTGAGTCTGAGTCCTGTTACCGGGAAGGCAGCAACAGGAACACTCCCCGTTTCTGAGTCTTTCATCTAGAGAGACACTAACAGAAACACCAAAGTTCTGAGTCTCTGATACATCCAGAGAGACAGTAGCAGATACGATGTTCTGAGTCTCTGGCCTGACGAGGAAAGAGATTTCAAGACAGCTAAGGTTTAACTCAGCTCCTGAGCAAACCTTCCTTATCGCATCTGGCTGCCCTTCAGTTGCAAAGGACCCAGCAGTGACGGACCCCGTCTGACTCTTGCCGCTCCGAAAGCAGCACAGCCCAGTCCGCAAAGGACCTCCGCAGTGGCAGACACTGCCTGAAGCCCACGGCTCCTCAACGACGCAGCCAGGCTCTGACCCAGCTGCCCGGTCCATGCTCTAAGGACCCTTTGTGGCACAACAGAAGTTCAGCATCCTCCAGGTCAGCATTGACGGCTACCGGAACGCAACTCTGTGCCCTCCCCACTGCACGCAGTCTGCATCACCAGTGGAAGACGTCTCTACCGCCAGCCTGATCACCCGCCTGTGGAACGTAATTATAAACCTACCAAACCTCTTTCCTAAAGACCTTGGCTTAGTTTATACCTGCAGCCTATGTTTCTCTAACCTGTTTAGATAACATTCACTTGGGGTCAGCATTACGAATAATAGCTATATTATTTGTTCAAGAGATAAATAAGCAGTTATTTATCATTAATTCCACCAGAGCCATTAAGTGGTTCCCATAAGCAACATTTCCATAGAAATCTCTTCCATTGCTACATTCAGCTCAACAGCATTGCATTCAGCCATTATATGTTCATTCCAATTATTTGTTTCTGCGATTTACTCAGTATCTTCCTTCATATTTAGTTGTCTATTATTCTCTATTAGCAGTGCATATTCACTTATTGGTATCATCACTAGTTGTTGTATTTACTCTTGCATATCTATTGTTAATAAATTTAATTTATCTTATTACAATTGTGTCTTCTTTGTGTTGATGATCCAAGGCTCTACTAGCTAGCTAAATCACCAATCTTTCAGATAAATCAGTTGACCAGCTCCCTCCAATGTGTGCAATTCAAATTATTGAACAGCTTGTGGGAAACACGCCCACATTGCCAAATTACCAGTCTTTGACTGGTGCACTAAACTAAGTGAAGTGGGAATTGGTCATCTGATATACTCATAACCGCACCTTGAGTGACGTGTGACCCAAAATCACAACGTCTTAGGTGACATGAGTCTCACATACTACACAGGTCACATGGCGTATGTAAAAAGTCATATAATCATTCTTCAGTGTACTATAACCTCCAAGAAAAATTCATATGTGGTCGCTCTCGAATATAAGGGGCTTTCCCTGCCATTAATGCTTAGACAATTTACACTTCACACGTCTGCGATGCAGTGTGGCTCTGATACGGCCACTGAAGCTGATTGCGGCCACTCTGTGTTTATTCCAGCCACGCCACACGTGTCTCTGAAGTGGCTCTCCGTGGTGCTTCTGTAAAGATACACGCTTATGCCTCCTTTGAATAAATACATTCAAAATCCGTCAAATCTCACCAAAATTCGTTGCCATGACTTATCATGAGATGCAAAAGGTTACGTTTTAGTCGCATAACATTGGTTAATGGAAACGCCGTCATTTCGAAATACTTTTTTATCGACATTTATAAAATATCGCCAAAGTTTTGCGCAAATCTGTAATGGAAACACACCTAGTGTCTAAACAAGATGTAAAAGTGGAGCAGAAAGTATCAGTAGCAAAGTTAGCATCAAGAGATGCTAACTGTTTAAGGAGAGGCAGCGAAGATGAAACCAGAGCAGATAGCCGGGAGGGTCAGAGTGAGCGTAGGTTACGTCAAAAGATGACATGTGGAGGGGTATGTGTTGTGTCAGGAACCATGTTGAGGTTAAAAGTGAGGAGGAAGTGATCCGAGGCGTACAGTGTAACCAGCACATGATCAGTGGAGCAGTGTCATGTGTAAATAAGGTCCAGTTGGTTGCCTGATTTGTGAGTAGGTGTAGTTAACACTCTCTTGAGATCAAAAGAGGCAAGCAGAGTGTAGAAGTCTGCAGTCTGAGGTTTATCTAGGTGGATGTTGAAGTCTCCAAGCATAACTAGGGGAGTACCATCCTCAGGAAAGTTTGAGAGCAGCACATCTAATTCATCCAAGAAGTTACCTTGTGGTTCTGGGGGTTGATAAACAACTACAAAATGGATTTTAAAAGAGTGGGTAATAATGACTGAATGTGATTCAAAGGAGCTGTTAATACCCAGAGAACGTAAATGAATACATTTCCAATCATTAGAGAGATAAGCAGAATGCTGAGCATTGACCCATGCATTCATAAAAACAATATATAATTTAATATGTAAGGTTGCATACAGTGTTGTATCACAAACAGCACTCATTAAATATACTTCTGTAAATGGATGTGAAGAAGGTTTCATCAGTTTTGTGTCCATTTTTAGTGTGTTACGGAGTGAATGTGATGAGAGACGTGCGGATCCAAATGCAAAGCTTTATTCAAAGACATTGTCAAGACAGGCAGGGTCGAACACCAGCAAACAGATATAGCACAGGCAAGACAAAGAGTAATCCAGTAAACAGCCGTGGGTCAATCGATGGCGAACGTAATCCAGGGGGTGAGGCAAACAGGTAATCCAAACAGAAAGACAATAGTCCAGACGATGGGCGAACAGAGTCCAAAATGGCAAGACAAAGAGATAATCCAAGACAGGCTATAATTCCAGGGCAACAGACAGACAGACAGACGGGACGAGATAAACAGACTAAAATCAAGACACCGGTATAACAAGATTAGACTAGACTTTGAAAACTAGAACCGGGAACTGGCTCCGTAAAGTTGCTATCACTGACTGAGGGATAAACGCAATCAATACTCGGCAATCTGAGAAGGATCTGGGTGGATGTTAAATGGTGTGTGTGATTGGCTACAGGTGAAAGTGTAATCAGAGAAATGGAACCTGGGAAATGTAGTCCGGGGTGACATGTAACAGTCTGTGTAATGGGAGAGTCAATGTAATGGAAGGGCGACCTCATGTGGCAATTGGACGGAAGGCCACGGACAGGATTCATGACAGTGTGATTGCATGTGAAGACCTGTCACAAGGCAAAACTAACTCTGTGGTAGTCAGTGGTTGTTCACACTTAAGGTCTTTGCACACTGAGTCCGAAATTTCATATGCATTTTTTCATATTCGTCATCCTAAAAATTCATCTTGCACAGAATTGCAAGATGACCTTGCACACTAAGTCTGATGCGTATTAATCCGTTGTGAAAAAATTCGCAAAACAGTACTAAATGGAGTCTTCAAGCTATGAGGATGATTTTGTTGTCCTCTCTCTTCTTAAAAATAGAAAAGAAAGAGGAAATATTGGGTCCTTCTAATGCTGAGATTGCGTAGAGACGAAGGAGAGTTCCACCTCATCAAGGAGCTGCGGGATTATCCCAAGGGATTCAAAGTTTACTACAAGATTTTGATGCTTTGGTAGCAATACTAGAGCTACATATTTAAAAGAAGACCACCAATTTCCGTGAAACAATTGTTCCTGAACAGAGACTGGCAGTATGTCTAAGGTATGGACACACATGCACCAAATTGTGGGATTGGATAGGTGCATTCAATAGGCATTGAAACCAGCATACAATTTTGTCGTTCGCTTCTACGGTGGCTGAGTTGTCAAAACACCTCTGAAAATGCTTGTTACAGATGTGAAAAATGCAAAAAACCAAACCCTATCTGAATTTTTTATGAAGGAAAAAGGTTTTGGAGGCAGTGTTGTAAACTTGATTGACAAAACGTGAGGTCGTATTTATTTTTTAATGTGCCAAAATTTCGGACTCAGTGTGCAGTGACCATTAGGTTTTAAAAATGAAGTACTCTGATCAGTGAAAGAGCACATGGTGATTGGGTCAGTCTTTGATCAATGGACTGCTGAAGTCCTCACTCCTGCCTTCCACAAGTGATAAGCTTGAGAGATCATAAAGCAATTCCTGAGCAGAGGTTGTGCGTTGTGAGTTTTTCTGCAAAAGTATACCATTTCTTGTGTTTTATACATATAGGCTGTCATTTTCAGTATTTTCTATAATTTAGTTATACATTAATAGTAAGGTAAGAATAGAATTTATTTATTTATTTTTAATAGTTTATTAATCCATGCACTGTTGATATAAGATGTTGTTGCATGTGGGGGAAATAACATTCAAACTCCTGCAACATTTGTGACATGATATCAGTCACCACAGAAATAACTGTCAACTCATTCTTTAGTTAAAGCAGTAAACATTAAATCATGCTCTATTTCAGTAGTATTCTCACAAAGCTTCAACTTTATATATGTAAACATTACTTGCTGATTTTGTCTCTGTAAGCTTACATTCAGTGTTTATTTGTTTGTCTTTCTTTCTTTCCTTCTTTCTTTCTTTCTTTCTTTTTTCTTTCACTTTAGACATTCTACTAACAGTAAGTAACTTTGCAAATACGTGTCAACTAGCAGTCATTAGAGTATTAGTAGGCTGTCTGCTTAATATCTTCTAACACTTAATTTTGATGGGTCCACAACATACAACATACTGACTATGAGAAACTTTGCAAGTATATGTCAACTTATTCTTTTAACCCTAAACCTATCCTAACAGTCTACTCTGAGTGTTAGTAGACATGTAGTTGCAAATTAATGAGAATTACTTGACATGTAGTTACAAAGTTACTTATAGTTAGTAGAATGTCTAAAGTGGACTATCGAAATAACGTGTAACCAATTTTTTTTTTGTCGTGTTCAACATTGTGCCACAAACATCATAAATAGAGCTGAACATCTACTGAACCCGGAACATCCCTTTAAATAAGATTAACAATTAACTTTAACTACTTCTTTATCTGAAGCACTATAAATCAAGCACAAAGGACAGTAAATCAGGGACTATAAAAAGAGCATGAGGGTCTGTGGGGATGACAGAGCAAGAGCTGGACACGAACATCAATGAAGAATGAAGGGTTGGTTATGTATCCTGCTGCTGCTGGAAACCTTTGTGTTTGTGGTACAGCAGCAGGTAGATGGAGGACTCAGTGAGAATGAGATCAGTCAACAGCTCAGCAATGAGGACAGAAGACAGAATCCACCTCAGACAGACTCTCTGAGAGATGAAGCTTCGACTGACAGCCAGTACTCCCATCTGAGCTTCTCTGACATCAACGCAGCACTGAGAGACCTGACCGCCACCGTTACAGAGCAGAAAGTCAACATCAGAGTTTTAGAGACCCAGCTGAGAGATGCAGAGAAAACTGCAGAACAACAGACCTTCATCCTGGAAGACCTGAACAAGAAAAATGATGGTACCTCGTTAAAACCTTCACTCTTTTATCAGTGATCTTCAGAGTAAAACACAACTGTAATACACTGCATACTGTAGTGTAAAATTGAGTGTGAACTGTTATCTCTCTGCTAAAATAAGCCTTAGAGACGCGACTGAGAGACGCAGAGAAAACTGCAGAACAACAGACGGTCATCCTAGAAGACCTGAACAAGAAAAATGATGGTACCTCGTTAAAACCTTCACTCTTTTATCATTGATCTTCAGAGTAAAACACAACTGTAATACACTGCATACTGTAGTGTAAAATTGAGTGTGAACTGTTATCTCTCTGCTATAATAAGCCTTAGAGACGCGACTGAGAGACGCAGAGAAAACTGCAGAACAACAGACGGTCATCCTGGAAGACCTGAACAAGAAAACTGATGGTATCTTACCAGCACATTCACTGTTTTATCAGTTTCTCTCAGAGGAAAACACCAGTGCAATGCACTGCATAGTGTAATTGTTAGTGTAAAATTGAGTAGTCACTGTGTAAATCATGTTATCTATCAATTATAATAAGTAGGGATGTCCCGAGCTGATCTCAAGTATCGGGATCAGGGCCAATCAAGCATTATTTTAACTGATCAGTATCAGCTCTCCAAAACCCGATCCTTATTTTACATCAGCTGTCATGCCGGTGATGTGCAGTAGGTGGCAGTATTGACCTTCCAGTAGATTTGTCAACTGCCATTAAAAGGAAAAGAAGGCGCTCAAATCTGCATGTTCAGATGCCATTAAAACCAAAATAAGAAGAAATGTGTGTGACGTGCGAGAACCAGTGAGGTCTGTTCTAGCGCGTCACAAAATTTGAGCTTGTAATCTTGAATATTATATTATATTATACTGTATATATGTAACGGGTCCCATTTGCCTGCTCCGAGCGGGTCTCAGGCGTGGGAGGCGGCGCGCATTAACAAGGAGGCTAAAGACTGCAGTCACTAGCGTCAGTCGCTAGTGCGTCTCTTGAGATCAGGGGAGTGAGGTTTACCTGCACGGCATCTACTAGCTGGCCTCCGTTACATATGCATATATTACTTTTACTTTCTGCTCAACTCTAACTTTAATGTACTTGAATTGTGCACCAAACACTAGGAATATATAAGTATCAGATTGGGACTCGGTATCGGCAGATACTCAATACTCGGATCGGATCGGGGGCACAAAAAACCTGATCGGGACATCCCTAATAAGAAGTATTTTAAATATCATTTAACACAAACCTTATTCCTTCACAGAAATTTCAAATCTAACTGAGAGTCAAGTGGAGGAGCTGATAAAGGAAAATAGAGGTAAAACTGTGTATTTGAATTATATTAAATTCAGTGTTCACGTCCTCAGTGTAAAACAGTAATATATCACAATATTGCTTATGTTTTTCAATCAAAGATAGAGAGATAGCATTTTCAGCTTCACTGATGGAGTCTGGTGGTGGAGATATCGGTCCTTTCAACACTGAAATCACACTAACCTACAGGAACGTCTTCACAAACATAGGGAACGCCTACAACCCAATTACAGGTAATTATCAATAACAAAACTCAGTTATAGTAACGAGAATCCTTCTGCTTCGTTCAAACCTCTCTGCAGTTGTGTAATGTGAATAAGATAATCGAATGATCTGTTGTTTCAAAACTATTATGCTGTGCACAGCTGATTATCTTCATCTCTTGTTATTTGCTTTAGGTATTTTCACAGCCCCACTGAAAGGAGTGTACAAGTTCAACTTCTCTGTCTATGGTCCTGGCAATCCTTCAACTCCATCAACTGCCTCCATTGTGAAGAACGGAGAGAAGGTGGTTGTAGCACATGGTCATCAGGCTCAGTACGCTGTAAACTCCTCGAATGGAGTCATGTTGATCCTGGAGGTTGGAGATGTCGTCTATGTGAGACTTTGGCCTGGAACAAGGATATCTGATAACCAGAATAACCACAACACTTTCAGTGGTTACCTACTGTTTCCCTTAAGAGAACAAGAACTTTCCTGAATGTGATTCCAGTAAAACTGAACCTTTAGCATATGATTTAAGATGAAATTCACGAAGGATCATTAACATATGAACCTGTATTAATGATAGTTGACTGTATGAAAGTCAGTATAATAGACTATACTCAGACGCTGTCTGGAATGACACTTTGTATAAAAAGTTTCAGCGCTGAGACAGACAGGACCTCATGAGAAAATCTACAATGTTAATAAAAGTGTAGCTTGTTACTAATCCCTGACCTGTATCTCTTCATCCTACATTAATAAGAGAATCAATGGTCATTATTGTTCCATTTTCTTTTTCTCATGTTCTCAAATATTTCCCCTACACACCAGTAGTTCAGTAATGTAATATGTAATATGTTAGATCAACAGTTCTTGCTTTGAAGTCATGATAGCATATGTATAACAAGTAATTCATGACGTGACGTAGTGTTCATGTAATTTACTATCTTTATCTCTAAAATCAAAATTGTTGTAACGTTTTTGATTACAGCTCGCAACGTACAGCGTAAGTGAACAGAATTTACAGCGTAACTTTTTTGTAATTATAGTTTACCTATTCAGTACCTCCGTGTAGGTATAAGGGAATAATATGCTAAGTTTGGGGAATAAAGGGGTAATAACCTGTAAAATTACAAATTATTTCTACTGTAAGAATTTTGAAACTAAGGTGTACCTATTATAATATTACGTGGTATGTATGACCTAACAACAATCTTATATTTGCAAGCCATTTAGCCAGAAGATACACTGTACTTTTTAATAGCCTACACACACACACACACACACACACACATATATATATAGAAAAAAAAACTGGGTTATTTTTTCAATCCAAATGCTCGGCTGAGACTGTTGGGTTAGGAAGCTGGCTTGATTTGACCCAATTTGGTTTGATATCAAAACTCTTCCTTTGTCAATCATTTTAATATTCTGGAAATTATTGTTTTTGTATATTCATTATATTTTATTTGATTTGAAAATCTGTTCATATGCATTCATTTTTCCATGGTTTGGGTGCGTTATCAGATCTGGGGTGCGGCCCCTTTAAGAGAGCGTCATGTTCTCCTCCAGTGTTGCCAAGTCCGCGGTTTTCCCGCGGAATTGGGCTACTGTAACGCTCTTTCCGCGGGTTGTTTTTCATGTCCGCGGGTTGAAGCGACCCAATAACGTGATATTTAATCCCTGGAATGCGACTTTTAACAGGGGAACCCCGCCAAAAAACGTGTATTTTACCCCACAGGAACGCGATTTTTACCAGGAATCCCCCCTGAAAAGCGATTGGGCTAGTTTTGGGGTAGTTTTGAGAAGCAATTGGGCGGGTTTTGCTGTGAAAACCTGGCAACCCTGTTCTCCTCTCTTCTTCAGTTCGTGGGAAGCGCGGCTGAGGAGAGGCCAGCTGTGCTAAGGCTCCGATTAAAAGCTCTGTTCCTCCTCAATTAACATGCGTTTTGTGCAAAAAAATAAATAAATAAATAAATAAAATAAATAAATATATATTTAATTTAAGTTAAACCTGAATGGAGGTAGCGTGAATAAGGTTGTGTATTTTAGTCATGTTGTAAACTTTGTAGCTAAAATAATCCGTTTGTTGTTTGTTTGTTTTTTTAGGGAAAAGGCTACAGATTTTCTTGGATGCATTTCTTGTTATTCATGCTTGTAGGTTCTTTTATTTGTGTTTTTGTTCATTTTTTTTCTTTTGAATCTATGAAAAATGTTTTATTTTGGAGAAATACATTAAATAGGGTGACCACGTCCTCTTTTCCCCGGACATGTCCCCCCGGACCTACAAAAATGCGTCCGGCTGGGATTTCTTAATCGCCCAAAATGTTCAGGATTTGGCTGTTTGACCATTGCTGCCTGCTCCCACAATGTATTTCACTCCTGCGATTTTCGTGTCCACTCCTTTAAACACTCTAATATTGTATATAATTTTGGTGAATCCGGGAGCCGCTATCTGTAGGCGGCGTGTTTAAATCTCTTTTGAATGAGCGTTCGCGCTGTTCACTTTCGATTTCGCAATCACATGCACTCTGTGTAAAGGGAGCACATTTTACAAGATCAGATATTTGTCAATGAGCTCAGGATCTGTTAAGCAGCAAATACTCCAGCATGTTCTTGTCAGTCATCTCTCCTTATTCTCAACCTGTGATCAGTCAAATCTGACTCCTGCAGCTCTTGTTGGATGCAGGGTTGCCAAGTCCGTTTTTTTCCACAGTATTGGGCTACTTATAAACTGTTGCCATGGGTTGATTTTCCCAAGTAGGTTAAAGGTTTGAAATATTGCATAAAATACATTTGACTGAAATGCCTGTATTGAAACATTTTGGATTCTACCTAAGATAAAACTTCCATGGACTTTTACGTTAACTGTTCCCTCCTGGTGGAATGACCTGCCCAACTCAATCCAAGCAGCTGAGTCCTTAATATTTTCAAGAAACGGCTGAAAATACTTCTCTTTCATCTTCATTTGACCATCTAACTCTAGCACTCTCTATTCTAATGTTAATTCTAATTTTTAACTGCTTTTTTAAAGGAAAAAACTTGACCCTCTAACATTTGCACTCTCTATTCTATTTCTATTCTACTTGTTTTATTTATTAAAAAAGAGCCTCTAACACCAGCATTCTCTATTCTTTCTCTATTTTTTCTGCTTATTTTCTTCTTATTTATTATAAATAATGACCTTCTAACACTAGCATTTTCTAGTCTTTTTCTATTGACTTGTTTTATTTTTATTTAAAATTGACCCTCTAACACTAGCATTCCCTATTCTTTTTCTATCTACTTGTTTTCTTTTTATTTATTATAAAACAAAACAAACAAACAAAAAAACCTTGCTACATATTGTTAGATGAAGCCCCGCCCATGTCCCCGCCCCCTACTGTCCTCTTTTTGGGAAACTAAAATATGGTCACCCTAACGTTGTTAGGAGACCAGGTGCATGAAACAAGTAGAATGACGTGGCAAAATAGACAAGCTCTTAATTGGCTTTTGGCGGACAAAGGAGGAGTTTGTATTATGTTTAGAGATCAATGTTGTACTTATATACCAAATAATACTGCGCCTGAAGGAGCATTTAGTGAAGATATGATTAAATTAAAAATTTAAGAACTAAAGTTAAAGCAAATTCTGGAAGACACAATCAAATGTGGGATTGGTTTGATCTGAAATTTGGAGCATGGGAAGCATGGTTTGCCAAACTAGGAATGTTTTTAGGAGTTGCCATATTAATAGGAGGTTTACTATTCTGTTGTGTATTGCCTATATTAAGGTCATTAGTTATTAATGCTACAGGTAAACAAATGGAAATGATAAAATATCAAGATAACAAGCAAAACAACTTAGTTGAATATTATCAAGAATGGCTGGACAAACTGAATTTGCAAAAATTGGATGAAAGTTCCATTACCTCAAGTGAGGACGAAGATGATGAGATGAGCCACACTCTGGATGTATGTGCTAGCCTAACCTCTCCTGGAGAGTGACCCTCTACGATACTCAAAGTATCTGGGTTGAAGCAACTTATGTATGCTTTGTTTTGATTTGAGTTTGTGTGATATATCATATATGCTGACAAAAGTGAACTATATTGATCATACCCCCAATATTTTCAAGAAGTTAGGGAATCAGAATCTTTTACTCCCTTCTGCATCAAATCCAATTAAGAAAAATGAGGGGAGATGTTTGGTTCTGATATCCGCTGGAATGTGGTTGCATAATTGGGTCATTGATAATGAATCTGTCTGACTTATTTTAGTCACAATAATACAGTAATTGAGAAACCTGGATTGTGAAACTATGTTCTGGAACAAAGTAAGGTGGGACTTAAGTAAGTCCCAGAGGGGGAAGTATGTAGAATATTTTTATAAATATTGGATCAATATAATACACAGAATTATGCCTATTCATAAGAGGAAACTATTCTACTATTATTTACTATTATTTAATTGTGGGTAGTAACGTCTCGGTTACGTATGTAACCCTCGTTCCCTGAAGGAGGGAATGGAGACGTCACGTCGGATGACCGACGAAATTGGGATCTCGCCAGAGAGACCAATCCACTTCGAGTGTAACTAAACAAGCCAATGGACATTGGCATGCGATTATTGCATCCAGCTGCCGCTGATCACAGCGTGAGCATAAGAGGCAGCTGGTGCACCGCATCAATTCATGCTTTCGCTGAGGAGCCGAGCCGGTGACCCAGCAGCTCAGCGGTGGTACAGCGACTGTGGTGACGGGACGTGACGTCTCCGTTCCCTCCTTCAGGGAACGAGGGTTACATACGTAACCGAGATGTTCCCCTTTCAGTCGGTCACTCCGAGTCACGTCGGATGACCGACGAAATTGGGATCCCTACCAAAGCGCCACAGGAGCTGCCCCTTCCAGTGCCCTGTGTAGGCCTCCTGATCCTTCCTATAAGGCAGACGATAGGATCGGGCTCTACACAGAGAAGGTCAACTACTGTTGTTCCTTGAGCAACCCAAACAGTAGGACTAGGATAACACTGGGAAGCGTGCCCTTCCACTTGGAAGAGGCACACTGCGGAGTCACCTCCTCCCAGAGGGGGTTAAGTGACATTCAGACATGTGAAGTAACCCCGTAGGGCCCTATTGCACATGGAAGTCTCTGAGATGGCTCAGGCTGCATCATTAGAGATGGCAGAACGTGGTCTGCAAGGGGAAACACGGCTCTAATAAGCATACCGTGGAATACACATATGGGATCCCGGCAGGGTCTCTCATATGGGCACTAGCCTCGCACCAGATTTCAAGAATTCATTGGCTGAAGGCCTGGCGCCGGACGCCCCGCCGCATCCGGACGCCGAAGTGCTGGAGGACTCAACAGGGTTTGCCTGGTTAAGGAATTCTCTGGAGAATTAGGCGTAAGGACGCCGCAAGCCGACTCTGAGCTGGCCCTCTCAGTGCCACTACCCGTTTGAGGTGAGAACACAGGAGGAAACCGGTTCGACACGTAGGCTATAAAACCTAGCGAACGTGTTGGGAGTCGCCCAACTCGCAGCTCTACAGATGTCTGCTAGCGAGGCACCACGAGCCAGCGCCCAGGACAATGCGACACCCCTAGTGGAGTAAGCACACAACCTGAGCGGGCAGGGCACACCTTGTGCTTCGTAGGCCAAGGTGATGACATCCACTATCCAGTGGGCCATCCTCTGCTTGGAGACAGCCTTCCCCTTCTGCTGTCCTCCGTAACAGACAAAGAGCTGTTCTGAGGTCCTGAAGCTCTGAGTTCTATCCACATACTGACGCAGTGCGTGTACAGGACAGAGCAAAGCTAGGGCTGGGTCTGCCTCCTCCAGGGGCAGCGCTTGCAGGTACCTGGTCCCTGAAGGGAGTGGTAGGAACCTTGGGCACATAGCCGGGCCGGGGCCTCAGTGTTGCACTGGAGTTGGCCGGCCCAAACTCAAGGCACGACTCGTCGACCGAAAATGCCTGCAGATCCCCCACACTCTTGATTGAGGCCAACGCAGTCAGGAGTATGGTTTTCATAGAAAGAAACTTCAACTCGACTGACTGCAATGGCTCAAAGGGGGCAGTTTGTAGGGCTCTTAGCACCAATGCCAAATCCCAAGAGGGAAGGGAGGGAGGCCTCGGAGGATTTAACCTCCTGGGCCCCCTAAGAAACCTGACGACCAGATTGTGCTTCCCCACCGACCTCCCCTCTATGGGGTTGTGGTGGGCAGAATAGCAGCAACGTACACCTTAAGGGTGGAGGGGGACAGCCTGCGCTCCAACCCTTGTTGCAAAAAGGAAAGCACGGCTCTGATCGAACATCTCCGGGGGTCCTCCTGGTAAGAGGAACACCATTCAACGAACAGGTTCCACTTCAGCACATAGGCCTGTCTTGTGGACGGTGCTCGTGCTGAAGCGATAGTGAGCGCTACCTCCTGGGGCAGGTCACCTAGAACCTCCACGTCCTGTCCAGGGACCAGACATGAAGTTTCCACAAGTCTGGACGCGGGTGCCAGAGGGTGCCCCGTCTCTGAGAAAGCAGATTCTTCCTCAGAGGAATCGGCCAGGGAGGGGCTGTCGCGAGGAGCATGAGTTCCGGGAACCAGGTCCTGTTGGGCCAACATGGAGCCACTAATAGGACCTGCTCCTCGTCCTCCCTGATCTTGCACAGTGTCTGTGCTAGCAGGCTCACTGAGGGAAACGCATACTTGCGCAAGCCCTAGGGCCAGCTGTGTGCCAGTGCATCCGTGCCGAGCGTTGCCTCGGACAGGGAGTAGAAACCACTGGCAGTGGGTGGTTTCTGGAGATGCAAACAGGTCTACCTAAGCAACTCCGAACCGACTCTAAATCAGCTGGACCGCCTGGGGATGGAGTTTCCACTCCCCAGAAAGTGCTGCTCGGGACAGCAGATGCTTCTGAGCCCAGAGGAGGAGGTGGTGGGCGAGTTGCGACATGCGACGGGAGTGCAAACCGCCTTGCCGGTTGATATACACAACAGTTGCAGTGTTGTCCGTACGGACTAGAACGTCCCTGCCCCGAAGGCGCTCTCTGAGGCGGCGCAGGGCAAGGCGTACTGCCAGCAACTCGAGGCAATTGATATGCCAATGCAGAAGGGGGCCCATCCAAACCCCTGATACTGCGTGCCCGTTGTACGTGGCACCCCAGCCGGTGACCGAGGCATCCGTGAATACCACAGCATGCCTGGATACCTGCTCCAGGGGCACTCCTGCCCGAAGGAACGAAGGATCTGACCACGGGCTGAAGGTCTTGTGGCAGGCCGGTGTAATCTGAACCCGGTGAGTACCCCGCGTTTCACACCCACCTCGGGATTCGGCCAAGGAGCCAGTGCTGAAGTGGTCTCATATGGAGCAGACAGAGCGGAACTATGGCCGCAGATGCAGCCATATGCCCCAGGAGCCTCTGAAAGAGTTTCAGTGGGACCGCTGTCCTGCCTGATAAAGTCTTGAGGTAGTTCAGCACCGACTGAGCACGTTCCTGGGTGAGGCGTGCTGTCTGGTTGACTGAATCCAACTCCATGCTGAGAAAAGAGATCCCCTGCGTTGGCACGAGTTTGCTCTTTTCCCAATTGACCCGAAGGCCCAACTGGCTGAGGTGCCGGAGCACCAGGTCCCTGTGTGTGCACAACTGCTCTCGAGAGGTAGTTGAGAATGCGCACACCCCGTTCTCTCAGGGGAACAAGGGCCGCCTCTGCGACTTTGGTGAAGACACAAGGCGAAAATGGACAGCCCGAAGGGCAGGACCTTGTACTGATACGCCCGACCGTCGAACGTGAACCGCAGGAATGGCCTGTGTCGCGGGAGAATCAAACATGAAAGTACGCGTCGTTCAGGTTGATCACTGCAAACCAATCTAGGGGACGGACACACCCAAAAATGCGTTTCTGCGTCAACATCTTGAACGGCATCTTGTGAAGTACACGATTCAAAACTCGCAGATCCAAGATCGGTCGTAACCCACCGCTTTTCTTGGGCACAATGCAGTATGGGCTGTAAAACCCCGACCTCATATCGGCTGGAGGGACCGGCTGTATTGCGTCCTTCGCCAGCAGGACTGCAATTCCTACACGCAAGACAGGGGCATCGACGGTCTTGACTGAAGTGAACCGGATGCCCCTGAACTTGGGGGGACGCCGGGCGAACTGAATCGCGTAGCCGAGTCTGATGGTCCGCAGGAGCCACCGAGACAGACTGGGGAGCGCTAACCAGGCTCCGAGAGACCGCACCAGCGGGACCAATGGAGCCACCGACGTGCCCGCGGTGGGGCAGCGAGGTGGAACACAGGGACCGGCCCCAGGGCCTGTGACGGCAGGGGGCAGGGTCTGGGTGTGTAGTGTAACACTCACCTGATTTCTCCTCGTGTGGGAGGAGACAGGAACCCGGCTTGAGGCTTGTGACAGCCCGGCGTGTGACGACTTGAAGCGGGGACTGGAGTGCTACCGCCCTTACCTGGTTCCACGAATGGGTAGGAGGGGTGATCTTGGGCAACCACCCGCTGCCTGCTGGCGAGAGAGGAGGAGGGAAGCGATCCTGTGATGCACGGATCACCACTCTCCTCCTCTTGAGACCCAGAGATTGAGAAGACCGCTCTTTACTGATGTTTTGGGTACCGCTGACTGCTGGGCCAGCGGCGGAACAAAATGAAACAAAAGATACTCCACCCGGCCCTCCTCCGGGGGAGGGAGTGGTGCAGTCACCATCTCCCGACGAGCAGTCTCCTCCATCTCTGGGTTGACCGTCCCAGGGCCTCTTGCACTTGCGCTTGCCGCCAGGTTTGGCGGGGGCCTGGACGGGCTGGGCGTCCTGCCTGCGACCGGCTCCACAACGCTGCCTGGTGGAAGGCTGCTGCGGCTGCGCGGGAGCGGCGGCGGCTGCAGGGGGGGCGCCCACGGCGACGAGCAGGCTGAGTGGCTTCAGCCGGAGTGGAAGCAGCAGGTTTCCTCCGGCGCATGATGTGTTTGACTCAGTCTGCTTCTGGGCTGCCGAGAACTGCTGGGCAAAGCTCTCGACAGCGTCGCCGAAAGGGCCGGTCTGCGACACGGGAGCATTCAGGAACTGTACCTTCTCCTGCTCCTTCATGTCAGTGAGACACAGCCAGAGATGGCGCTCCTGGACCACTAGTGTGGACATCGCACGACCCAGAGACTGTGCGGTCACCTTCGTCGCTTGAAGCGCGAGGTCCGTCGCAGCACGCAGCTCCTTCGGCAGCTCCGCCGGCTGCGGAGTGCTTGAGGGGTGAGGAGCTCAACTTGGGGAAGCCCTCACCGTAATCCTCAAATCACCTCTGACTCCACCGGATCCAGTGTGCACGCCGGATCGCGGCAGAGGCAGAGGGACTCCGCCATGTTTGACATAGCGGAGTCGCACTCCGAGATGGTCATGTCCCCGCAAGAAGAACATGAACCATCCACGAAAGCCACCTCAGCGTGCTGAATGCCCAAACACGTGAGGCAGCGATCGTGACCGTCCTGAGGCGCCAGGAAACGACCACACCCAGAAACGCACGGGTGAAAAGACATCTTTAAAAAGACGCGATCACCCATGTTATTCTTTTAGAGAAATTGCTCTTTTAGAGAAATGCTCTTTTAGTGCTGAAGCACGCAGGGGAGCTGGCCACCGCACACTCCTAGTGTGGCTGTCAGCAGGAAGACGATCTTTCTCTCCTGGACACCGTGACCACCGCTGCCATGCCGTAACGCCCGCACTCGCTCGCAGAACACTCTCTTGGAAGGGAGCTTCAAACCACTACTGCTCGGCTCCGAAGCGAAAGGATGAATTGATGCGGTGCACCAGCTGCCTCTTATGCTCACGCTGTGATCAGCGGCAGCTGGATGCAATAATCGCATACCAATGTCCATTGGCTCGTTTAGTTTACACTCGAAGTGGATTGGTCTTTCTGGCGAGATCCCAATTTCGTCGGTCATCCGACGTGACTCGGAGTGACCGACTGAAGAGGGAACTGTGTGTTAAAGGGTTACTCCACCCCCAAAATGAAATTTTTTTATTATTCACTTACCCCCATGGTCGTTCCAAACCCGTAAAAGCTTCGTTCGTCTTCGGAACACAATTTAAGATATTTTGGATGAAAACCGGGAGGATTGTGACTGTCCCATTGATTGCCAAGTAAATAACACTGTCACAAGCCTCTCAATTTTCAACTTTTGAATTCCTCGTACTTTGTGTGCAAAGGGCAACTTAAGGCAATTAATGCATGTGTTTGCCGTTGGAAACCTTGATATCACTGCTGACTCTGACTCTTCCTTCTGCACGAATTTGGTTGTAGGCTGTGGTTAGAAGCCAACTGGTGGAACATAGCTTGCACCAGTTGCAAAAGTCAAAATCTTTTCCAATTTTGCTGGCCCGTCTTCATCTGAACTGGATGAACACACTGACTGAATCAATCATTTCTTTTTGAACCTTGCCTTATACACAGAGGCATTGACATTGCGCTTCAGCTGCTGACTGTATTTACTTTAAAATGAGACCTCGGTATTAATAGGCCTACAGTAGCAGAGTTGAAGTGTTTGTCTTGTCTTGTTGTAATAAGCAGGATATTGTATGTAGCAGATCGAATTTGGTTTCCATAAACATACAAAAGACTAAAAGTACACGTGTTTAGAAGACAATGTAAAGATATGCTTACAAATACGTAGTTGTACATATTGAATGTTTGATGAGCTGCTACTGCTATGTGATTTGATTGGAATAATTGTATATTTGTTTTTATTTTATGTATTTGTAAGTTTTGTTTTGTTGTGTCTTATATTTCTCTGCAGACCCTAGGAAGAGTAGCAACAACTCAGTAGAAGCTAATGGGGATCCAAATAAAGAATAAAGAATACGAGAGACATGAATGAAGTGCCGACTAAAATACCTGGATGAGTGGAATGTAATTCACCGTTGCTAATAACAAAGATTGTTATCAGGGAATAACACACCTCAGAATGTTGTGCCTGGCAAATCAGAATCAAGTTTTTGGTATCAGCATTTTTTTTTAAAGCTTTTATTTGGTTCATCATAGGTCAAACAGAAAGTAACAAAAACGTAAATATGTGTATATCTATCATTTACAGTATATTACAATATCTACATATACAACCATACATTAATTCAGATAAAAAAAAGAGAGAGAAAAAACGGCAATAATAGTTATACATTTAAATAAAGAAATAAATACAGAGAGAAAAAAGAAAGAAAAAGAATAAACCAATGAATAAATAAATAAATAAAATAAAATTAAGATACAGTTGTCTCCTTAAAATATTTCAGAAAAGGGCTCCAGACTTTCAAAAAAAGTTTAGGCTTTTGTTTTATCGCAAACCGAATCTTTTCCATCCTGAGAGCTTGTAAAAAATCAAAAACCCATTGGTGATAAGGAGGGGGAGCTGCTGACTTCCAATTCATAAGAATAAGTTGCCTACCCAGTAGAGTTGCAAAAGCTACACTATCAGCCTGTGATATGTTTAACTCTTTCCCCCCATTGACGAGATATCTCGTACACATAAGGATATACATAATAAATAGTTATTAATAAAAATAAAAAGAATAATAACGTGACTTACTTGTGTTTCTTTTTTATTATTATTATAACTGTTACAAATATATATATATATATATATATATATATATATATATATTTTTTTTTTTAGAAATTAAACAGAAACACTGCACAGTAGTTGAACACCGTGGAACAAATTACATTACATTACATTGTAACATTGTACATAACATTAACATTGTGTGTTTATATTATGTGTTGCCCTTCTGTGCCTCGGCTGCACGAATGTGCCGCTGTGATTTAATATGCTGATATACACTATATTGCCAAAAGTATTGGGTCACCCTCTTCTAATGAACAGGTTTGACTACTTTAGTCATTTCCATGAGTACAAATCTTAATATTTAAGCATATAATGATATTCTAGGTAATTGTGTGCTTCTAATTTTAAAGCAACAGTTTGGACAGGACCCTTCTCTATTCTAACATGACAATGCCTCTGTGTATAAGGCAAGGTTCAAAAAGAAATGATTGATTCAGTCAGTGTGGAAGAACTTGACTGATCTGCAGAAAGCCAAGTCCTAATCCAAGCTGAAAACCTCTGGTGTGACTTTAAATGCAGATCTTGAGCCAAAAACTCTTTACCAAACACCAATGACTTCGAGACAAGAATTTATATTCTTCCGTCCAGCTGTTGTTAAGTTTACACGAATATTTTTTTTTCTTCGCCGGATCACCATCTGACTCTTCTCCTTCCATTTCTGCCACTGATGGTAGATTCAATTTCCCGCGTCTACTATTTGCGCAGAAATCTACAGCGCAACTGGGTTGTAGGTTGCCAGGTTGAGGTCACAAATGGTTTGAAATACAAATGCGTTTCATACAAGATCTGGCAACTGTACAACCTTGGAATAAAATATTGATGTGATTATTCATATAACTAGATTTGGGACACAAATTACGGGAGTTTCCCGGGAGAAATAACAAAACGGGAGGGGGCGGGAGATGGGTGTGAAATACGGGAAACTCCCGGGAAAAACGGGAGTGTTGACAGGTATGGTGTGTGTGTGTGTGTGTGTGTGTGTGCGCGCGTGATCTATATATAGATCTATATCTATCTATTTATCTATCTCTCTTTCTCTCTCTCTATATATATATATGTATGTATGTGTGTGTGTGTGCGCGTGTACAGTATATGTATGCATATGTATGTATGTAGCCTATGTGTGTGTGCGTGTGTATAATCATATGTATGTATATGTTTGTGTGTGTGTGTGTGTGTGTGTCTGTTTGTTGTTTATTGAATGCAATTTAAATTATTCATATAATTATTTACAGGTGAAAGAATATGACATCTGAATGTATTTTGCTTGAAAATGCACTACTTTGATAAAAATGCATTTTTCTCAGTTTTTTGTCCAAAATGTTGTATTTCTGATGAAACCTATCTGCATTCAAATGGTGATAAAAACATGAACACATGAAGATAGAATAAAACAGTTTTATTTTATTTTTTTTTTTTTGTTTGTTTAAAAGCGGAGGCTTAGTTCTTTATTTTGATATATAATATGTTCTTATAGTCATAGAAAAAAAATTTCTGAGGGCCGTCAAATTTAGGTGAAAATCAAAAATGCTAGCGGTGGCTGGCAACTTTTTTTAAAAAAACGCTGACGGGGAAAGAGTTAAATGAACAGATTCTGGCAAAATGCCAAACAATGCTGTTAAGGGGTTGATAAGTCAAATTTTTCTCTAAGTTGTGTAAAGGATCCAAAATGGTTGTCAATGTATAGCTCACCAACTGTAGCTAAGCCATGTTCCCTCCAGGTGTTAAAAGCCCTATCCATCAAAGAAGGTGGAAAGAAATATTGCAAAAAACCGGCGCCACAGTGCAAAGGTCTTTAAGGTCTAACGCTAAACAGAATTGAGACCAAATCCTTAATGAATGCTTAACAACTGTTTTTTTTTTTTTATTATTATTAAAGTAGTATACTTAAAGGGAACTTGGTACACTTAGTAATGATGTTAAAGTTGCTGGAATACAAGAGGCAGCTTCCATCAGTACCCACTGAGACTTCTTTAACTGTAGATCCTGCTGCACACAATATAACAAATTCCTAATGTTCGCTGCCCAATAATAGGTTTGAAAATTTGGCAGACCCAGGCCACCCAAACACTTTGGTTTCATAAGATGACCTTGATTAAATCGTTTTGAATTATTCCATATGAAAGAAGAAATATTCCGCTGCAAAGCTGTAAAAAAAAGGATTTTGGAATAAATATAGGAAGGCACTGGAAAAAATATAAAAATTTAGGAAGAACATTCATTTTGATAACATTCACCCTTCCTATCAAAGATAGAGGGAGACATTTCCAGGACACAAAAAGAGACTTAACATGATTATGGAGAGAACTAATGTTAGCACTGAACAGGTCAGAATATTTACAGGTCACCTGAATCCGTAAGTATTTAAAATGATTTCTGACAACCTTGAACTGAAAGCCTGAATATGAAATTTGAAGGTAAGATGAGTTCAATGGGAACAATTCGCTTTTACAGAAATTTAGTTTGTATCCTGAGAAACTACTAAAAATATCTAAAATAGAAAGAATTTGAGGAATTGAAGTAAGAGGGTTAGATAAAAAAAAAAAAAAAAAAAAGGTAATCTGCATATAAAAAAAACCTTATGCACTGTACCTGCCAGTGTTGGGCAAGCTACTTGGAAAATGTAGTGAGCTAAGCTAACAGTTACTCCTCATTAAATGAAGCTTTACTACACTAAAGCTACAGCCCTGGGAAATGTAGCAGGCTAAGCTACAGCAACATGGCAAAAGTAGTTTACTACATCTAAGCTATTTTTTGTTTTTAATCATTTTTATATTGAACCAACATCATACCAAGTCAATGCTCTCTCAGTGATCAATAAAACTATCAGTCAAGATAGACAGACAGGCATTCAGTTTAATTGTTTATTCAGCAACTGTTCCAAACCAATTTGGCAGCAAAAATCAGTATCATGTACAGGGCTGGATTTACCTCATATTGTGACATAGGCAAAATAAAATTTTGCTGTCGGCCGGAAACCTCCTATTGGTTGTTGGTATTGTGTCTTTATTGTACACAGATACATTTATATAAATGGTAACACTTCACAATAAGGTTCATTAGTTAACTAGTTAACATGAACTAATAATGAACAATTCTTCTGCAGCATTTATTAATGTTAATTTCAACATTTACTAATGCATTTTTACAGTTTTTCTCAGTTGCTTTGGTGCATTTCTCAGATCAGAAATGAAATTCTCAAAACTACTTGTTCAAGCTCCACATCATCTAGTCACTTGTGCACATCATAAAAGCAGTTTCTCATTCTTTTGAACAAGTTGCAATTGCTTTGGTACATTCATGCAACTGATTATGTACATTTGTCTGTGTTTTCCTACATTATCAGTTGCTAATGTTATATTGCTCATAATGTATTATATAGTTCTCTGTGCAATTGTCTTACCCCTCAAAACATCTAGTCATTAGTTCATCGTATAATTCATTAAATGCAAAATGGTCGATCTAGTAGTCATAAACTGTCAAACATATTATTTTCTAAACATTTCTATTAGTCTTTTTGTAAATATGCCATGGATTGTGCAGGTGAATCTTAACTTTCACTAATGAAGAGAATGTAGATCAATGATAAACCAGTTCTCTGTAATTCCTCATACAGTGCTGCATGCAAAAGCAAAGCTCTGCCTGTGTTTGTCTTTCTAATTTTGTATTTTTGCCTTTGTGCCCATATTTATTTTTCTTTTCTATATCACAATGACGTTGTAATGTTTTTAAATTTTTTTTGGTCAGATCACTAGTAAAAGTGTAACTGTGAATCCTATCCAGTCTCTTTCAATCAATATCCCCACATACAGTAATATGTAAATTATATTTTTGAAACGGATATGACAAACATAAGAAGCACAGCCTTCTGCATTTCAGTACAGTAACTGTCATCCAAACTGTTGCCATAGTTTATATCAGGTAATACCAACAGTTTGCACTGTTATATTGACAACATGACTAAGCATTTTGACTATCTTGTTTGTGAACAATGACACAAGGACTTTTCATTCTGATGCCACTGTCTGATATGTTCATTGACATAAATACTTTTGAGAGATGAACTAAAGATTGTGAATAGGTTTCAGGCTTTTGCAGGTAATCATTGTGTGGTGCTGTTTGTACAAATTGTTTTGAGAAATGCACATACTTTGCAAATATTTATATTAAGGTAGATTCGAGAAATGTACCAGTGACTGAGAAAAACTGTAAAATCAAAAGTTGTGTTTGTTAGCATTAGTTAATGCACTGTGAACTAACATGAACTACCAATGAACGACTGTATTTTCATGAACTAACATTAACAAAGATTAATAAATAGAATAATAAATGTATTGTTCATTGTATGCTCATGTTAGTTAATACAGCTAGCATTAATGAAATCTTATTGTATAGTGTTATCATATAGATGTATAGGCCTGGCTATCTGTATCGTTACATGTGTCATATTATTAACATTTCACCAAAATCAAGTTCAAGTTTTTGACCAGCAGTTTTTCCTGTCATTACCACCACATCAAAGGCAGTACGGGCATCGCATTTACATTTTCATGAACTTGCAGTAAACGTTACAGTTTTCTGTCGCTATGTGGGCGCTCAGTTTTTTCTGTTATTTGGCCAAAGCATCATAAAAGATTCAGCGCTTCGCACGAGCTGTTTGGCTGTGACACTCTTCTCCACTCCTCAAATACAAAAAAAAAACATTAGCTTTTATAAATATAGAGTAAAGAAAACGCTGTATTTATTCAATCAACAGTTCTTTGTTTACCTTCAGACGGCAAACAAGCTGAGATGCTCTAAACTGCACTTCATTGACGAGAGAGGCGGGACGAATAATGAGGTTTGATTGACAGGTTGAGGAGCCAATGGTGTTACGAGCTTTAGTGTCTGTGGCGTCACTTACTGATCCAGGATCAGTAATCCTAGACATTATAATCACACAAATATCGCATACAACTGTTCCAGACACTTTCTTACATGTAACTGACATGTTTCTGTTGAATATTTACTTCACAGAAATGTTTTACAGTCTTCGAAAAAGTCCGCTAGCATCTCAACTGTTATCAGACGAACATAGGCTAACTCTGAAGCTTGAGCTCTTGTTTATGAATGTAGGACCTCAGTAACTGGACACACAAAATTATTGCGAAAACAGCACAGTCCTCAAAAGGAGTCCTCTGCTAGCCATCTGCGGTCATGAGACTAGTTAACGATTAATCTCAGGCCACGGTTTGACCCATTTCCTGTCAGCGTTTTTCTCGTCCACTCAGAAGGGATGATAATGACTAACTTAATCAGGAAAAACAGAGCTATTTGTATCAAAGAACTGCAAGAGTCTTTCTTGCAACCCATGGAGGAACCTCGTGATCTAATCACAATGCATGGATCCATACACTCAACAGTAAAAGGACCATTAAAATAACTGACTGCCCTCAGGCCCACAAAACCACCAGATCTGTAACATGACCGTCTGATGTCCCGCGTGCTCCTCTCAGTCTTCAACTTTTCTCTTGTAACAAAAGAAACACTAACTCACATAAATGATCTCTAAAGACAATCATTTATTTCCATTGCCATTAAAGCAAGTGCATCAACAAATAACATGTTTGATGTCTTACATATATGCTTGGTGTTTTAAGTTATGCGTGGTGTGCTTTATTTTGATCTTTACCTTATAACTTTCTTTTGAATAGATTGCCATGTGTAGTATCATGTTAAAGCGTATTTCAAATGCAGGAAGTTGAAATTAATGTTATGTCGATGTTCAGTCTCGTATGAATGGTGAACACTTTTATAACAAATTATTAGAAATATTCCTCACATGATGGACGAAGCATTATGTTAATATATGCACGGAAAGAAGCCGTGCGGGGCGTGGCTTCGCCCTGTAGAGACAATCTGATTGGAAGAAGCCTCTAGTGGGTGGACAGAATCCAGCCCGTTAAAACTCCGTGACACAAAGCTCATTGGCTGCTGAGAAAACTGGGATGCTGGAAAACCTTTGCTGCGTGGAAACTTTGGGACGCACTTTTTTCCAGGGGTTTCAGAACAGCATAATCGAAATTGCGTCATCAGGTAGGCGTGGCCTATTTGAGAATCTGCATAGGTCACCGATCATGCGCAGTTGGGGAAAAGCCATTTACTTCAAATACCTGTCCTGATCTCAGGTGTTTCGTGTTAAATACATTTTTTATATACAGTAACTTCAGATACCTGTCCTAATCGCAGGTTTCGTGTCAGATTACATTCATACTGTTATAACTTCAGATACGACCCTGTTAAGATCACAGTTATGTGAACGTAGCCTCAAAAATGTTGTGATCAAAGATAACGGTTTAGATCTACAAGACACATGAGACCAAATGCATTAAAGTCAAAGAAGGTCATGTGTTTTTATGTTAAGAATACAATGAGATGGTATGAAGGTGGTAAATTCATTAGTCCATTTGGTAAAAATCAAGCATTAAGAAAGCTCATCTTCTGACATTAGACAGAAGTATGACTGGGGTGTCATGGAAATGGACTCTGGACTCCACTGACACTCTTTGAATGTTATCTGAATGTAAAATATGCATGTCAACAAAACGTGTTGTGTATTGTGTACCTAAATGGAGCATCACATCGTTTACAAAGTGGACAGATCCAACACAACCTTTCTTGTCTCTGAAAAGAGAAGTTGGAGTATTTGTGTATCTGTGCGATCATTTGTTGGCATATCATAATGAGGACTGATTTGATGTTAGTACTATTATCAGGTGAGTTTTAAGGTAATATTTCAATAATTTAACAGCACATTTGCATGTTCACAGTTCTCTGATGCCAGTTACTTGTCACATGATTTGCAAGTAAACAAAATATTATTATATTATTTTGAATTTAGCTTAAATTAAATTAGACGATTTATTTTTTTATTTGTCAGTGTTAGTCCACATTACATTCACACTAGCATTTTAAGAATCCAATCAAATTGAATTATGTTTTATCTCTACAAAAAAAGAAAAAAGCAATATATTACTGTTGTAATTAAATTCTTAAATTCTTCACTTTCAAATATTCAAACCCTCATGCTTTTATTTTGGCAGAATACTGCTGAAATTCTGTAAAATGTCTACAAAAATGTTGGAAATTATCCAAATGTGTAAATAAAGTCAATAAAGAGAAGCTCTCAGACACTGAAAACACAGACTCAAGAGCTGTTTATATGAATAATTTTTTTCTCGCAATTCATTTAAAAAATAAACTCGCAATCTTGAGAAGAAAGGTTCAAATTGTGAGATATAAACTGGCAACTAAATAAAATCTGAATTTGGAGTTTATATCTCTCAATTCTGCTTATTCTATACAATCTTTTCTTCAGAATTGCAAGGGGGCAAATTCAGAAATGTGAGATAGGCCTAAGTCTTCGCAATTACTTTTTTGTTTATTTATTAAACTCTGGAAACATGAGTTTCCCTCCAAACCTCCATATGGTGTTTTAGATGTGATTGTGTTGTTGATCTAAAGAAAATTCCAATGGAATTTTGCAACTTTTAATTTTGCCAAGGTCTTACTTGATATTGTTCTGAAATTGACATTTAAACAATATAAATTACATAAACGTGTTAATGTCTCTCTCCGCAGCTCTGAGCTACAGAGTGAACTCTTATGTGTTTTACTTTATTCCTGATAACATGAACTGGACCGAAGCTCAGACGTACTGCAGAAAGCATCACACTGATCTCGCCTCCATAAATGACCAGACGGATCTCGATGAGCTGTTAAAAACTCTTCCCAAGGGTTTTAAAGGTAAAATTTGGATTGGACTCTATCGGACGAATGCAAACGCTCCATGGGTCTTTTCCGATGGGAGCAATTCCCTGTTCAGACCGTGGCTTTCTAGACAACCAAATAATCATAATGGCATCCAGCACTGTGTGTACTCTGATACTGATGGGTATTGGAACGACTGGAGGTGTACAGATAAATTTGTTTTTATCTGCTATGGTGAGTTGTTAGCAGCAGGTACAGTACAAGTCAAACCATTTAATTTTGTAGTTTCAGTTTAATATACCGTATTGACCCGAATATAAGACAATGTTTTTTTTTTCTTGGAAATACATGTGAAAAAACGCGGTCGTCTTATATTCAGGGTCTAGACTTTGACGTCAATAGTACAACCACAACAATAGGTGGGTGTAAAACACGCATAAAACAATTGCCATGTAATATGTAATGTAATGTGTGTTGTAAAGATTGCGAGTGAAAACAAAAGAAAAAAAAGCTTACAGCGGCATGACATGACTGAGTCGTGACTGTCATGTTAGCCTGATGGGACCAAACTTCCTCTGTAAGTGATTTTAAAACATAAGACAGTACCCAGATTTGAAGACTACAATAAGATTTCACTTCTACTGTTAATAACAGGGTTCATACGGTCATGAAAAACCTGGAAAAGTCACGGAATTTTAAAACAGCAATTTTCAGGCCTGGAAAAGTTTTGGGAAAATAAATTAACCCAGAAAGTTTTGGAAAAGTCATGGAAATCTATTTCACAAATCTCTGTATAATATAATTATGTTTAATCAGGTCCTGAATTTCGGTGCGGGATTGCGCATATATCGCATAGTTTTACTCATTCCCACAGCTTTCGACTTTAAAATGATGGATATTCACACATTTATTCAATAGCCTATAGCATGTAGGTTTGATGAGTAAATAAATCCACACAGAATATCAGATCAGTCATTTGAAAAAAGCGTGAGTGATTCAGCTGTACCGCGTCTTCTTTCTTTGACTTTATCTTAAAACGGCTTCACATCGGCGCATCTCGTCTGCACTAAAGAGTTGCTGCTGGCTGGGATACAAGAGTTTCACTCACTTTTTGGTACAGTTGACAGAATTGTCACTTGCCTAATCGGGTCATTGTTGCATCGTCACAAAAATTTATTATTTATTTGCACGTCTTTTTAAGCCATTTGGTCCTCGCGCGCTCCAGAGGCGGTTTCCTGTGCGCTCATCACGTCCAAAGGGCGCTCGTATAAAGCCACCTTGCAAGTACCAAATTGAGTTTGGTACCAAACAAGCTCAGTAGAACCCTGTACGGACCTCAAACATATGCCCTAGTCAGGCCCTTGTCCAACAGCTTATCAGAGTTACTGGCCCGAGTCAGACTGGAGCCCGTGTCTTTTTTTTCTCTTTCTCTCTTCCCAATTATACAGCTGCTGTTGGAGCCATTAAAATAATTCAGTTTCGTTTTTAATGGCAAAGTGGTTATATTTATTTTCGTTTCTTTATTAAGTTAATTTAGAAATTTGTTTGGAACATTTTTTTTGTTTGTTTGTTTGTTTGTTAAATTCAAGTTTTTGTTTTTAAAGTAGCCTAACGACCAAGTGGCCAGCTGCAGACAGTGAGTTAGCCTATATGTTTGATCAGTTTAGCCTTCTAAAATCAGCACCACTTGACTAAAATAGTTTTTGCGGAGAGTGGAAGCTAAAGCGCGCTCCGCAGGACTTGGGAGTCGCCAGAGCGATCACTTTTTTTCTTATAACAGTAGAAACAACTGTAATTTTTGCTCATAAAGGTAAGACTAATACATCATTAGGGACTGTTAAGGGTCTACTTTTATTTGTGTGCACTCACAATATCAGCATACCTTGTGATTTTTTTTTTTTAGAAAACAAACAGGATGTGCTTTCTGCTTTCTGCGTCACAAAAATGAACCGAAACTCAGCGAATGTTTTATTTCCCCATGTGGCCCCGACACATTCATCATGGTAATTACTTGCTGGGGTTTTGCGGCAAGCTTTATTGCGTGCGCTTTAACGCGGAGCTCTTCCAGCACTCGCTGCTGCTGGACACTAATCACCATCGATCTTGACAGTCGAGGTAGCATTGTGTTGTTTCCACCAGCGCGGGCAAATCCTTTTCATCACCATAATAATTGATGGATATCTAAAATATAAAAATAAGGAGGAAGCATAAAACAAGCCCGATGCCCGGCCCGCCTCTGAGCTATGACATGAAAATTGTCCCGAAGCCGTAAATAAGTCGGGGCCCGTCGAGCTTGGGCTGAAATACAGGGCTCTAAACTAAATTAAGTGGCTTAATTTGCGCAGCTTGTTGCCTTTCAGCGGCAAAAATACACACAAAATGACGTTAAAATGAGTATCCTCATAAGCCTTGTTGTTGTTTTTTTAAGTGAATGTAAACAGTTGCGAAAGAAAAGTTTCCAAAACAAAATTCAGGTCCTGCATTTAACTGAATTAAATAAATGATAATATTCGGTGATGTGATATGTTCTCTGTGTAGAGTAAAGGTCATTGCACACTGTTCCGAAAGTTTCGCACGATAAAAAAATAAATATGACCTCACGTTGTCAAGTCACCTTTATTTATATAGTGCTTTTAACAATACAGATTGTGTCAAAGCAACTTTCCGATATCAAAATAGGAAAATAGTGTGTCAATAATGTAAAATGACCAGATTAAACACTCAATTTTCAGTTAAAGGCATTTCATTATTGAATTCAGTGATGTCATCATCCAGCTCAGTTCAGTTTAATTAGTATCTGTGCAATCAAGTCGACGTTATCGCTGGAAATTAAGTGTCCCCTGCTAAGCAAGCCAGAGGCGACAGCGGCAAGGAACCAAAACTCCATCAGTGACAGAATGGAGAAAAAAAAACGTGTCAATCACGTTTACACACTGCCTCCGAAACTTTCGTCAGTCATAAAAAAATTCAGATCAGGTTCGATTTTCTGCGTTTTCACATCCGTAGCATGCATTTTGATAGGAAAGGATGACGAATACGGAAAAAAAAAAAAATGAAAAAACGCACACGAAAATTTCGGACTCAGTGTGCAAGGACCTTCACGTCTGGCGCAGTTGCAGCTTGTATTTATTACTAAACCAAGAAAGCAAACAATAGCATTAATAGTCATTAATTTTAGTTAACACATGCTATGATAATTTGAACAGATTTTTATTCTTATTGTAAAATAATGGAACATTAGGTCATGAATATTGTCTCAAAAGTCATGGAAAAGTCATGGAAATTTATTGGTAAAAATGTGTACGAACCCTGTAATAAAATTTTGGTAGGCTACTATGAGATGGATAGCCTAAATGTTATATAATTCAGATGGGCTACCTATTATTTTTCTGGTAGGCCTATGCAATATGAAAATAATTTAAGAAAAAATGTGTTTTACAGAGGAAAAAAAAAAAGATTTGGATTTCAAAAAGCCTTTTTCCAAAAGGTGCATCTGAAAAAAGGGGGGGTCATCTTATATTCGGGTCAATACGGTAACTACTCCAGCAGAAATGCAAAAAAAAACAAAAAAATACCGTTATCTTTGATCACATACGCTACATAACATTTTGTTTATAAACAGTCTTATTAACATCTTTCTGTGGTTGAAACACTGATTAATTGAGTGATTATCCTACAGGAAATGTGAGGTGTTTGTTCATGTTTATTTTGTGTCATAACTAATAGAGGACAAGATGATCACGTTCACTCACGTGATATAGTAAAGGCCTAATTTTTTTTTAAGAGGCTAATGTTAGACATCTAACGTTGCTCCAAAATGCAGAAAGAAATGATAAATGGCAGACAAAATACTCATTTCTTGACAGTTTGTCACTTTTATTGAAAGACTGAAATTATAATAGCCTGAGCGATTCATCGTGTGTGTGTGTGTGTGTGTGTGTGTGTGTGTGATAGAGAAAAAGAGACAGATAGTGAGACTGGAGGTGAAATCAAGTCAAAATGTGAATGATCCTGCCGTGAAGAAAGAGATTTTGGCTAAGGTGTGTAAATTGAATTTGTAACAATGATTATGAACTTACCAAGTGTATTATTGAGTATTAAAAGTTTGTTTCTGTCCTTCAGGTAGAGCAGATACTGAAGGGAAATGGGCTGACAGAAGATGCTAAGCTCTCGTGGATGATGTTTTCTGGTGAAATTGTCTTTCACAGGATGTGATATTAGAAGAATGATCTTTCTAATTCGCACTGCAGGAGAAACATGAAATGATTGTCTCATAATAGCATTTCTTACCTAATCGTCCTCACATTTATACTGTGTTCTTTTAGCCACATTTTGAATACTGCTTCAAAAAGTTTAAGTTTGTTAAATGTAACAGTAGTTTGAAAAATGGCAACAACAAAAAAAACCTATGCATAATAAACAGTGTTGGGCTAGTTACTCAAAGAATGTAATATATTACTCATTACTAGTTACTTCTTTCAAAAGTAATATTGTTACTTTACTTTGTTACTTTCTGGCTACAGTAATTAGTTACACTACTAGTTACATTGCTTTTTCTTCACGCCTCTCAGAAGTTGTAACTGTGTATCTTCCTCATAAAATTCTTCTAGAATGTTACTAACAACATATTTCTGCCTCATCATTTGACCAAAATCAACATTGGATCGCAGTCAGAAGTTATTACAAACACTCAATAGTGACTGATAGTGACATTCAAGTAGAAGTGTTGTATTAATCTCATTAATTGTCATGTGTAGCTTGAAGATGATTGTAATTTCTGTTACCCATATATGATTATATTTCATTATGTATTTTATCAAATCACATAGGTTTATAAGAAACTGTTTAATTTTCCAAAAATATTTTTAATTATAGTAATATAATGTACCACATGCTGATCAGAGAGATGTGGGTGGGATATAATGCCAAAGTAAAGTAAAGCCACAATTTACACCACAGTGTTCAGATCATCTTTTTTTCCTGACAAAATCAATATAATGCAATATTTCTATCTGCTGAATGTAAGCTTTTCCATATTCCAAGCTTGCCTGCTGCACTGGGGACATCACATGCATGTGCGAGTCGTGAAAATTATGAAAATAAATCTAGGAATTATTTGATTGTTGGATTTTAAATCAGCAGGGTTGTGGCATCAAAAGTAACTAAGCTGTTTTATGGGTGGTAACGTCCCAGGTTACGTATGTAGTCTGTCTCAGCTAGGCTGAGAGGACTGATGAGCCAGGAGTGGCATCAAGGTCAAGGCTGTAGAACCTGATGAAGGTCAGAGGGGTGGACCATCCCGCAGCATTGCAAATATCGTGCATCGATACACCAGATGAGAAGGCCTTGGAGGCCGCCATACCTCTAGTAGAATGAGCCCTGACCCCCAGAGGTGAGGGGAGATCAGAAGACTCGAATGCAGTAGTAATAGCAACCACTATCCACCTGGTGAGGGTCTGCTTGTTAGCAGGAAGTCCCTCCTTATAAGGACCGTAGCACACAAATAGTTGGTCCAACTTTCTCCACAGGGCAGCTCACAATTAAGCTTTTCCTGGTCAGAATCCCGAAAGGGAGGAGGACAGAATGCCTGAAGAACGACTGGCCGTGGAACTGAGAGCACCTTAGTGACATACCCCAGCCTGGGGTACAGAAATGCTCTCGCCATACCAGGCGCAAACTCGAGACATCATGGGACCACTGACAGGGCCTGCAGGTCACCGACCCTCTTCAAGGAAGAGATGGCTAGTAGAAATACAGTCTTGACTGTAAGAAATCTCAAAGGAACCTCTTCCAGGGGTTCAAAGGGAGCTTTTGAAAGGGCCTCTAGAACCACAGCCAAATCCCAAGTAGGCATCCTTGGGCGTAGCAGAGGCCTCAGCCTCCTGGTACCCCGGAGGAAACGTGTTACTAACGGGTTCCTCCCCAGAGACTGCTCGCCCACAGGGGTGTGGTGAGCAGCAATAGCAGCCATGTAGACAGTCAAAGTGGAGGAGGATAACCCTGTGGCAAATCTCTCTTCCAGAAATTCCAGCACTGACCCAACAGGGCAAACGAATGGGTTCAACTGACGGCTGTGACACCAAGAAATGAACAGTTGCCATTTAGTAGCGTACGATTTTCTCGTAGAGGGAGCTCTGGACTCGAGGATGGTCTCAACAACCTCGGTTGAGAGAGGAGATCCCGCCGGACGGGAATCTCACATGGAGAGTCTTCTAGAAGGGCTACCAGGTCCGCAAACCATGGACGGCCCGGCCAGTATGGGGCTACTAACAAGAGACGAACCCCGTCCCAGCGAACTCTCTCAAGAACTCCTGGGAGCAGAGCAATCAGGGGGAAGGTGTACAGACGAAGCCTCGGCCATGTCTGTACCATGGCATCCAGCCCCAGTGTAGCTGGATGAGTCAGAGGCCACATTTATACTGCATGGTTCAAGTGACCCAATTCTGATTTTTTCCTCCCATGTGCCACAGATCGGATATGGCCCACGGCCGTGCAAGCAGGAAAAAAAATTGCATGGATTCCGATATTCTCCAATCGGTTTCAGGCCTCATTCGTATGTGGAAATAAATCAGATATGAATCGGATGTGTAAGCGGACAAATCGGATATTCCCCTGTAAATGCGAATCCTACGTCATTGAAAAGTGAGGTTTTTTGAGACATTTCGCGGTACAGACATACCTGTAACAAATGAAACATTCCTAGTTGAGTAGCAGAGTATTAATTTCGTTCGTTTGTGTTAACCCTTTTCAGATCCTGTAAAATTAGCCTAAAACGCCTAAAAAAGGCATACCCAAAATAAATTGCATGCTGTTCTTGAACCATTTGGATTATATGCATGGTTTTGGTCTCTTTTGAAAGGTGACACTCTGAGGTTTGTTTCTCAACAGTCAGAATCACAGTACGTCTTACTGATATTGAGTAATAGCACTTTGAATATACTAAAAAAGAGAAAAAAAAATTCCGCTTACATTTTTTTTGTAAATAGAAGTCTGCAGATGACTATAGCTGGGAGCTATGAACTGGAAAATACAATGGGATCACAGAATGAAGCCTTACCAAGCTAAATTTCAATAATTTGATAACAATACCTTAGAAAATGAGTGTTTTACACATGTTTATCTAAGTTTATGTCTAGGCGCCCCCCCCAAAAAGGACACTTGGAGACTCCAAATGACCCTTTGTAACCAACGACACATAAAATGCTGTAATTCTTGAATGCTTTAATGTACAGTCATAATTTTGGGCTCTAATGAAAAGTTACACTTAGAGCTATTCAATTTCTCATCCAGATTCACTGTATAATTGCTGACACATAGTAACTGAAGCATAAATACATTATAGTGACATTTATACACAGAATCCAAAATTCGTACACTTGTAAATAACATATCTGTTACTAAATTCTAATCTAATTACATTTTATTTCCCCTATACTTCTATTTCTGTACATAGTACATTATTTAATTAGTTTTTTTCTTATATTGGTGTTATATTCCATCCCTACTGTGTTATTCCTATGTATGTCTGCACTATCAAGCATGTCTGCACTATGTCTGTACTTTCTTCTGCACTGGAAGCTCCTGTCATCAGGACAAATTCCTTGTGTGTGTAAACATACTTGCAACAAAGCTCTTCTGATTCTGATTATAGTGGGGTTTTTTTTTTTTACATTTTTTTCCTGAATTGCTGTCATCATGTGCCTCAGTGTATGGCTTTTTGCTGACTGGCTCCCAGACTTCATTCCATTCAATGTCAGATGATTGTCTGTGATATAAAAAAAAAAACAACACACACAAAAGAAGTTAGCAGGAATACATCAAAACACAAACATGTATTAAACATATAAAATTTATAGTTTATGTGAAGATTGTTTTAATTTCACTTAAATTAAAAGTTGTCATATTTTTCATAACCTATTAAGTGTTAAAAAATAATGGCTTTCAATTATACTGTAATGTTGAATGGCTATAATTAATGGCTAAAATTGAGGAAAAATGCATTTAATAGAGATATCAGTAACATTATTAGTATCAATGTGTCATGACTCCTGTCCATGCACTCTCGTTCGTTCACCAGCAGAGGTCACCCACGTACCACATGGACTATTGCACTACACAAACTGTCGCACTTCACCAAACTACAATTCCCATCACCCATTGCACTGACGACACACACACACACTGCCAATTGCACTGATCACACAGCTGATTCCAATCACACGCATTACTTAAGCCATGGACTTCCTCTCTGTCTCTGCCGAGTATTGTAAGAACTTTTCGCTACTACTGCTGATAGTTTCTTTACGGAGCCTTTCCTAGTTTTCATAGTCTTGTCTTGCCTGTTTTCGGATTGTGTTTTCCCCTGCTTGGATTATTGCTGTGTTTTGGATTATCTCTCTTTGCCTTGCCCTGTTGGATACCGTTCGCCGATCGAAGACCCACGCCTGTCCCTGGAATATTCTTTGTCTTGCCTCAATCACGTCTGTTTGCTGTTTACTGAACTTTGCCTGTTTGTGACCATGCTTTTGATTAAAAACGCTGCATATGGATCCGTATGTCTCACGCCTTGTTTGTCCCGTAACAGAATACTCGGCCCAACAAGGATCCAGCGGCTTTTCCAATAAACTTTTACCAGGTATGGACGCAGCGATTCTGTTGCTAGTGCTCAAGCAGGGCACACGTTCACTTGAGGGTTACATTACGGAATATTTGGCTCTAGCTAATGGCTCTGAATTACCGGACTGTATGTTGATCGACTTTTTCTGTGATGGCCTTAATCAGCCTTTGATCACCCAGAGTCACGTCACGTCTCCGCTGATCACCCAGAGTCACGTCACATCTCAGCTCATCGTCCAGAGTCACGTCACATCTCAGCTCATCGTCCAGAGTCACGTCACGTCACAGCTGATCGTCCAGAGTTTCGCCACGTCTCAGCTGATCGTCCAGAGTCTCGCCACGTCTCAGCTGATCGTCCAGTCTCGCCACGTCACAGCTGATCGTCCAGAGTCTCGCCACGTCACAGCTGATCGTCCAGAGTCACATCACGTATCGTCTGATCTACCAGAGCCATGCCATGTCTCACCAGATCTTCCAGAGCCTCTCCATGTCTCGTCTGACCTTCCAGAACCGCTTCACGTTATGTCTACCACCCCAGAGCCACGTTCTGTTGCGGTTGTTGTACAGCAACCCTCCACTGTCCTATCAAGGGAAACTGTTATCAAGCCTCAGAGGTTGGCCTCCAGTGTCTGCAGCGCAGGCTGCAGAACCTCCCGAGATGGCGGCACTTGCCTCAGTTCCTTGTGCGGTGGTGGCGCCCAGTGACGATCTCCGTGAACTGTCTGTTCCGGCCGAGGAGACCATTATTGAACTTTCGTCCTGCCCTGTCATGGCTATGAAGGCCGTCTGTGAACCCTTAGTCTGTCCTGAATCGGCTAAGGAGGCTGACTGTGAACTATTACCCTATCTCAACCTAGCTGCAGAAGCTGCCTGTGAACTCTCATCCTGTTCTGACCTGGCCATGGAGGCCGATTATGAACTTTTGTCTTGTTCCGACCCAGCTGAAGAAGCTGCTTTTAGACTCTCAGCCTTATTTGTCACAGCCAAGGAGGCTGTTTGTGAACACTCTGTCTTGCCGGTCCCAGTCAATGAATCTAAATATGGACTATGTCTGTTGAATCATCCGTCTCGCCTATCCCAGTCAGTGAGTCAAATTATAAGCTGTCACCTTGCTCATTCTCTTCAAGCGTGTCAATTATTGAACTGTCTGTCTGTCCAACCACTCTCAAGAAAGCCAATACCAAGTTTGTTGCCCTGTCTGTCACAACCCAAAAAGCCGCCCGTGAACCCTTAAACCTGCCTGTCATGAGCCCCGAAACTACCTATGCACTCCATGTCTGTGCCGTCAACCCTGTCAGTGCCAAAGAAACCACTAATGTACTGTCTACCTGCTTGGTTGTTACCAGGGAATCCATTGAGGAGCCTTTTGTGTCTCCTGCTTTGATCCTTGACACTGTGAATGCTCTGCCTGTCTCTTGTGTCTCGTTTCTTCCTAGGTCCCAGTTACTGCCAGGGGTCCTTGATTCGCCTGATATGTTGTGGTTGTCTTCTGCCCCGCTCTGGTGGTCTCCTGCTCCTCCGTGGTGGTCTACTGTTCAGGTCTGGTGGTCTTCTGCTCCGCCGTGGTGGTCTTCTGCTCCACCGTGGAGATTGTCTGCTCCGCTCTGGTGGGCTCCAGTCCCGTCTGCTCTGCCCTGGTGGGCTCCAGTCCCATCTGCTACACCCTGGTGGGCTCCAATCCCGTGGGCTCCACCCTGGCGGGCTCCAGTCCCGTCTTCTCCGCCCTGGTGGGCTCCAGTTCAGTCGGCTCTGCCCTGGCTTCCTGCTCTGCCTTGGTCCTGACCACTCTACTACCACGTGGACCTGGCCCTCCGTCCCTCCCCCTGTTCCGCCTCCACTCCACCACCCTCCTGGATTGTATAGGAGCGTCTGGAAGCTACTCCTTGGGGGGGGGGCTATGTCACGACTCCTGCCTGGATTAATGCTGTGTTTTGGATTATCTCTCTTTGCCTTGCCCTGTTGGATACCGTTCGCCGATCGAAGACCCACGCCTGTCCCTGGAATATTCTTTGTCTTGCCTCAATCACGTCTGTTTGCTGTTTACTGAACTTTGCCTGTTTGTGACCACGCCTTTGATTAAAAACGCTGCATATGGATCCGTATGTCTCACGTCTTGTTTGTCCCGTAACACAATGATACTGGCCTTCATTAATAGTGGCTACTTATTAAAAAGATGCCATTAAACCGTATTTAAAATATTCCATCTTTATGTTGTTTCTACATTAATTTGGAGGTTCAATGTGAAATTATAATAATAACATAAATATATTAATATGCAATTAATCACAATTAATTACAGAAAAAAGAGATTGGGACAAACCCCCCTTGGCCCCCTTCAAATTTTCAATTCGATAATCTGGCCCTCAAATGAAACTAATTGAATAGCCCTGCTATATACCTTTAATCATTTCAGCTTCACATGCTAATGTTAGCTTCAAAAGTGTTCACATAGCGGTCAGCAGCCATTCACGATGGACAACTTCAGCAAATGTTTTAAAAGGTAAACATTCCATAAAATGTAAACATTACGAGATACACAGTGGTAACAATGTCCACAAATATAAAAGTAAAAATACCTTTTCGACTGATGAAAGAGAAGTAAACTCAAGGCCGTGTCTGAGGAATAACTTTCATTACGCAGCTGATTGTTGCCATGGATACATGCTGGGTGCCCTAAAGAGTGACATCACAGACAGATATTTATCACCGTCATTAATAATAACAAACAAACAAACAAACGGATTGTAATTATTTTTTACCCGACACGCTTTCTGTGTTCTGCAATATTGAGTAGTAGCATACAAATGTAATGTTATGTGTTTTACAGCTGCCAGTAACATTCTTTCACGCAGCAGCGGGTTCATTTTGTTGACTGGCGCTATAGAAACGGATAATCCCCAGTCCAAGGACGTGAACAGAACCGAGTTGAATGTCACGTGTTGTCATCTCAGAATTACGGTAAATAGGACATGGTGTGAATGCAGCATAACTCTCAATTCATGGGTTTCAGTCACGTGACATTTTTGTTGCGGCCACCATCTTTGGGACCTTGCGTAGCCTCTTCTTGGTGATCGGAAACTAAAACAACACTTCACTAACAATGAACAATGATATTTAAAACAAAATAAAAAATAGATACTTTAGGATTAGATTCTCATTTACTGTCAAGCGAACTACTGACTCCACTAAAGTCTAGTGTAAACTTACCAATTTGACATTTGCTGATATTTACATCTACCTCGTACACAATTCCTCTCCATATACTCGGGCAAGTGCCAGTTAAATTTTCACCTGCCAGAGACTTGCCCATCGGCCTGGCTCCAATCTGCTGTAACTGTTACCCAGGCCAGATGTGTACTCACTGCCAGATTCTGGGCCAAATCAATCTGGCCAGATGCGACAGCACTGCAGCATCCGGACACGCCGGACTCAGCCAGATGTGACAGCATGCCAGACTTAAAGGGATACTCCACCCCAAAATGAAAATTGTCATTATTCACTTACCCCCAGGTCGTTCCAAACCTGTAAAAGCTTCGTTCGTCTTTGGAACACAATTTAAGACATTTTAAATGAAAACCAGGAGGCTTGTGACTGTCCCATTGACTGCCAAGTAAATTACACTGTCAAGGTCCAGAAAAGTATGAAAGACATCATCAGAATACTCCATCTGCCATCAGTGGTTCAATCTGAATGTTATGAAGCGACACAAAGAAAATAAAAACATGACTTTATTCAATAATTCGCCTCCTCTCTGTCTCTCCGCGTTAGCGTAGCGCTATTTTGGAGAATACTGCTGGACGCAAACTACGTACACATTCTGTCAGCTGCGACACATTTTCTACATCCATTTACACTTTGATTTGAACCAAAACAGCGTATCCTTGTGGTGCGGCTGACACAGAATAGTGTACGTAGTTTAGAATTCAAATACGGTTGCCGTTGCTTATTATTTAAGCAGTGAGGGGATGCTACAGTGACACCTCAATGTTGCTTCAGCCATTGTTGATTTGACTGGAAGTTGATTTGACTTCTTTATTCTTTATAACCCGAGAATGTGGCGACACATACCTGGGGTTACGCCGCCTAAACGTTGCAGTAAAGTATAGTTTGAAAGGCTGCGCTGTAGGATCTCTGTTCGAGCAGGCCACAACTTGAGCTACTGAACAGACATCACATGATGCCAATGGTCTGGTTCGATTTCCTGTCGACGCCTTGTCGTTATCTCCTCAGAAGAATCGGAAGAGTGATAAAACTAATCCAATCAGGAGAACAACAGAGATCTTTTGTATCAAGGACTAAAGAGTTCTTTCACGCAACACATGGTTGAGAGAAGCCTCGTGGTCGCTATGTATGGGACCAGTATATGCACAGGAAGAGGCTAACTCACTGACACCCTCAGGCCTGCAAACGCACCCAGGATCTATACAGATTTTGACCATCTGCTTCCTGCTCTTCTGCGGCCATCTCACTATTTCACTCCAACAAAGAGCAGAAAATTCCAATGATGATTTTAAAAGACAACCAGTTATTACCACTGCTATTAGAGCAATATATTCACAACGAATGTGCTTTATGTCTTCTATATGCTTGATGTTTATTTTAACCTATGAAGTTTAGTCAGTGTTGTATAATCCTTTTTAATAGATAAGGTTATTAACGTGTATGAAAAGATACCCGATATTTGGTGTTGAATGAAAGCTTATCTTATTTGCAATACCTTGGTATGAGTGAAAAAATTGGTATTATATATAGTGCTCTAGTATGACATTTTATAGAAGTTATTAACAAAACCTGCAGAGATATTCCCCCATGTGGAAGATTAAGTATTATGTTAATTTGTGCCCAAAGAGGAACAGTATGGGGCGTGGCTAAGCCGTGCAACAACGTCTGATTGGGACATTCGCTCCTGGATGGACCAAATCGGCTTGTTTTAAAACCAAGTGACCAAAAGGAACTCACTGCCTGAACTGCTGGAACCGCTGAAATGCCTACTCCAACCCGCGACTAGCATTCTTGCCATACAGAACTCTCAAATACCCCGTCGAAGCTTCATGACTCTGCAGAAATCTTCAAAGCCTAAAGCCACGCAAACAGACTCTCAGAAGAACTTAAAGAGCATCAGCATCCGCAGTCAAGGCAACCTACTTCTGAAGCTCCCACGTAACCAGACAACCAACCAACCAATCACCGCGAGGGCTTTCCCAAAAGGACGTCATCGACTGATCACCAGCCAATCACCAGCCACTCTGCCGGGAAAGGAAACCCCGCATGCAGCTGTCACCAAAACGCAAGTAAACAAACTAAGCTTCGTTTCTGGCTGAAAACTGGTGTTAAATCCTTTAAGTATTAAAGATAAGACAAATCTCTGCTTTGTGATTTTCTCAGGTTGCGATTTATATTAAATATTAAACTTTTGATATTAAACTTTTGGGACTTAAGTCCAACTCAGTAAATCTCATCCTTTGAAATGTCTGTATGTGTGTGTGTTCGGTAGGTTAGTTTAATATATTAGAGTAGCTCAAATAAATACTTGTTTCATTATAAAGAATCATTGTCTTGTGTTGTGTATTTTAAAGTTAAACATTTGCCCAGATCAAGTTACCTTGCTCATAGTTTACACAAATACCAATCTTGTATTATTGTCGCTGGCCACGGAGTAGTACAAACAGAATTGGTAAGATACACTAAACTCTATTAGACGCTGGACGAATAGTTGATAAAGTGTAAGCTATAAAGATTAAATCAGTTTTAATCAAATCAACATCGAATCTTTAAGATTCCTACAGCATGTTCGGCTGTACGCATACACCGAGCCCCTTCAGACAGCACACCAGTAACGCTTCAACGGATGAAAACACACAATTATGTCAATATGCGTGGTTTTGGCGAGTTATCTCGTAAACGTAGTCTTAAATGAGTTATAGGCCCAGTTTCACAGACAGGGCTTAGACTAAACCAGGATTAGGCCATAGTTCAATTAAGACATTTAAGTAATTTTTATAAACATGCTTAGAAAAACCCTTACTGGGGTGCATCTCGAGACAAAACAAAGGCACTGATATATTTTAAGATCAGTCAGTGCAAGTTTATTTCAGTTGAAACAGCTCAGACTTACATTTTAGTCTAGGACTAAGCTTAAGCCTTGTCTGTGAAACCGTCTTAAATGTCTAAAGTCTTAAATGACCGTAAAGAGCTGGGAGAAAATCGGATATGTGTCAGATCCACGTCATGTGCATCATCAGGTTTTAAAGAGACAGCGCTGATTTTAAAGTGAAACCTGCTGAAGTCTGTCATTGATGTAAATCAAAGAACAAAAGAAAAAGAGAAATTACTCGACTGCTCTAGTCGCTGATTAACTTTTGTAGCTTGAATAAAGATTAATCTGTATAGTTTATGCATATACAATTTATACAGTTTATGTGCTGAAGATTGTTTTAAAATCACTTAAATTAAAAGTTGTTATATATATCAGAGCCTATTAAATGTTAAAAATAATGGCTTTCAATTATACTGTAATGTTGAATGGCTAAAATTAATAGGTAAAACTGAGGGAAAATGCATTTAATAGAGACACCAGTAGCAGCAAAAATTAAAAACATTGTATATATGTTTAGTCATTGTAGTAGTAATAACTGCCTGTTTTTGCAAAAAGAGTTTCATGGCTGGTAAAAAAAAAAAAAAAAAAAATTTGGCCGGTAAATTTTATCACGTCACCAGCCATTGGCAGGTGTGGCAAAAAGTTAGTTTTAAACCGTTCTTCTGCATTCAGAAACCCGGAAGCCAAATATTCAGTTGTTGGATGTACCAATGAACATAGGAGTCTCCATAGACTCCTGACATCCCATTGCACTGAGGACACCGTGGTTGAACTTCAGTAAAGTGTTATATATTTGTGCGAATCATTTTACGCCGGACTGCTTCACCAATGAGGATCAGTTCAAAGTTATTTCTGAACACACTATTTCTATTTTTTTTTCCTCCTTAATGTACACACAGCACCCCATATTGACAGAAAAACACAGAATTGTTGACATTTTTGCAGATTTATTAAAAAAGAAAAACTGAAATATCACATGGTCCTAAGTATTCAGACCCTTTGCTCAGTATTTAGTAGAAGATCTACTACAGCCATGAGTCTTTTTGGGAAAGATGCAACAAGTTTGTCACACCTGGATTTGGGGATCCTTGCAGATCCTCTCCAGTTCTGGCATTGGAATGTTCTGGATGCAGAGCTGGTTACAGAATCCCAGTTACTGTTTTACCACTTTCCTTTGAATGCCAGGATAAAAAAAAAATAAATAGAAGTTATAACACATCTGCTAGATTTTTGATTGGACTGGATACCAAGACTCAAGGATCAGACTAGAGGGCTGCATTGGGTTTGGGCTCCAGCGGGACCCAACGCAAATCTCGCGGGAGTGGGCGGTTTTACCTTTGCTGCGGGCGGGAGTGGGCGGTCAGAAAAATCGCGATTTCAAAATAAAAGTTTCTGAGTTTGCATGTGGACAAATATTAAAATTAAATGTATTTAAACATTGTTTAATCACGCTGTAAAGTGAAATGTGACCAGGCCGTTGGCGCCCTCTGCAGGTGTTTGTTATAATACATTATGTACTTAAGATGGTTATGTTCATATTATGTATAGGAATATTACATTATGTATTTTAACAGTGTTGTTCAATAAAACCATGTAATTACTTGGTTTTTATATTTTATTTG
Organism: Spinibarbus caldwelli; assembly: GCA_039654775.1. Classification (NCBI taxonomy): domain Eukaryota; kingdom Metazoa; phylum Chordata; class Actinopteri; order Cypriniformes; family Cyprinidae; genus Spinibarbus; species Spinibarbus caldwelli. The sequence continues at coordinate 9,924,023 of CM077218.1, forward strand.
AGCCAATTATTATTGCTTAATCATTAGTTTATATATAAATAGTCATACTAAAGTTTGGTTTTCACTTAGGTCTGTTTGTGTTACTAAAAAAATATCAGAATACTCAATTGTCAAAATAATCAGTAGATTACTTTATTAATAAAATAAAAATAATCGTTAGTTACAGTCGTAGATTAGTTTAAATATTTCAAAATACCACTGCATTGTTTTAATTTTTGTAATTAAAAGACAAATATTTTGTCATTGAAAATTTCTTAAAATTAGTATTAAAATATGTGTGTCTCTCTGCTGTCAGGTTTGGATCTCTCACTCTTAAATTCACCTTTGAGCAGGGGCGGACTGGGGCTAAAACCCACCAGCTCATTATGCACATAGCATTTTAAAAAATATAACAATACTGAAACTGAAAAAATGCTATCTTTATTTTATTTTTTCTTTTGAAAATCTTATATCATTAACATTAATGAATGACTGGCATGCTTCTTTACATTATAACTTGTCTTTTCTTCTGTTTATTAGCGTACTTAGTGCTTTGAGTTTAAGAAAGGCACATTACAAATAAACTGTATTATTATTATATGACAAATAGTAAATAATTTATAATTTTTACACAGTAGACTTGGAAAGCAGTGCAGACTGGACTAGTTTTATGGTGCCTTTCTATTGGTCCTTCAGAAGTCATTCTAATATCCTGATTTACTGCTCAAGAAACATTTTTGATTATCAATGTTGAAAACAGTTGTGCTGCTTTATTTTTGTGGAAAATGTAATACATTGCCATTCAGTGTAGGGTAAGATTAAAATATAGGCCTATAAATTAATACTTTTATTCAACAAGGTTTCAAGGTTCAACTTTTTATTCATCAAGGACAGTAAAGAATAGATATTTATACTTATAACAAATTATATATATTTCAAATAAATGCTGTTCTTTAACTTTGTATTTATCAAATAATCCTGAAAAAGTTAAAGTATCACAGTTTCCACAAAAATATTATGCAAAAAGAGTTTTCAGTATTGATAAGAAGAACCATTAGAAATAATTGATTACAAATAATAACTGACAATAATTAAGCAGCAAAACGGCATATTAGAATGATTTATGAAGGAACGTTACACTGAAGACTGAATGATGCTGAAAATCACAGCTTTAATCACAAAAATACATTACATTTTAAGTGTAATATTTCATCATATTAGGCTATGTTACTGTATTTTTGATAGAATAAATTCCACCAGTGTGTAATGCATGTGAACTAAATAGCAAATTATATTTTTATTATATCACTTTCCTAATCACGGCACTTGAAAGCGAAAGTCTTCAGATTTACAATGTTCTAGAGTCTAGACCAGGGGTAGGCAATGTCGGTCCTGGAGTGCCGATGACCTGCAGAGTTTAGCTCCAACCCTGAAAAAAACCTCACCTGCCTGTAGCCCTAGTAATTCTGAAGACCTTGATTAGCTTGTTCAGGTGTGTTTGATTAGGGTTGGAACTAAATATAGGACAGTAGCACTCCAGGACTGACGTTGCCTACCCCTGCTCTAGACAGTTTGAGAATGATACTTCTTGAGGTTTTTTTTTTTTTTTTTTTTTTTACATTATAGAAAGCTTGGATAGATTTACAAACATTTACTCTTATCTTATATTGTGATGAATAACGCAAATGACTTAGGAAATTCGAAAAGGCCAGTAGTATTTTGTATACCTAAAATTAATGTCTGTAGTTTAACTTTTTTTATTTTTATTTTTTTTATCATAAACAGTCAGCAAATATTGCTGAACTGTGGCGTCATGTTTAGCTGTTTACATCTTACCTCAGCTCACATTCAAATGCCATGCAGCTCAGCGTCTGTGAACAGTAAATCCCGCCTTCTTCGATTTGATTGGCTATTTCAAACATTTTGAAATTGACGAGCGCTTTTGAGCCACTGCCGGGCCACTGCACTGAGCTAGACTCAAATGGGCCACGCGGGCTATTCATATGGGGCGATGGAAGGCTATAGCTATGTACATTTACTATAATTCATTCTTTATATATATTTACGCAGTGGACCGGCCCACATTATACAGCGGCCCACCCAGTGTTGCCAACTTAGCAATTTTGTTGCTAAATTTAGCAACTTTTCAGACTACCCTAGCAACTTTTTCTTCCAAAAGCACCTAGCAACAAATTTAGCTATTTTTAAAAATTTATTTGGCAACTTTTAGCAAGTTTTGATAAGTGTCTCTAAATTAATCTAAATCCATCTAAATTACACAAAAAGAGGAAACCAAAGATGCCTAGCAGTACACACATCACGTGAATTGACTTAACTGCTATTTACAATTGTTCAATTTAATAATAATAATAATAATAATAATAATTGAATAATTGTTCATTTATGATACACTTTGTTAGTAGCTTGTACCTGCGATTGTTGATCAGTTAGTACACAGTAAACAAAATGGAAAAGATACTAGTAATTTTCCAGGACATTATCCATTGTCACCCTGTAACCTGAAAACACAATGCTTAATTAAAATGCAGGTAAAAAAAAAATTCTTTCATATTAACATAGTAGATTGTGCCCTTTTTTACAGACATTTCTTAGAGTGTAGCATACTAACTACTAATACACTGCTTAAAGCCAAAGACTATACAAATCCTTGAAAGTGACTTTGTTAAAGCGTAATTGTTGAGAATGTGTAGTATTACTAATTGGTAGTATTACTAGTTTACTAGCTATTAAACCCTTCAGACCTGATTTTTTTTCTGCTGAGCAAAAAAAAAAAAAAATTCCCAGTTGATTTTTACTCCCTTCCATTACAATGGACGCCACGACTAAATGAATGTAAAATGCCATGAAATCTAGATTTAAAAAGGCCATGTTTTTAACATAGGAGGTTGGCGGATTGAATGAGTTGGATGATTGTGGGCAATGTAACCCCAAGAAATCAGTTTTGCATTCAGTTATCATGGAACTTCCAAATGCATTGCTAACTTTTAACATTGTAAGCTAATAAGAGATCACACAATTACTAACAAATGGAAAATAGCCCATAGCAAGGTGGAGACCAATGAGGGTTCTGATTTCCCCTGAACTGGTGGGTTTGAAACCTAGTGTGCCACTTTGCATGGCATAGATGTTGGTGCTGTCAGACATTAGATCGAAAAGCGCATCTGGTACATACTGTTTGAAGTACAGGTACATCTAAAAAAATTTGAATATCGTGAAAAAGTAAATTTTTTCTTGTAACTTATTTCAAAAAGTGAAACTTTCATATATTGTAGATTCATTTCATGTAAAGTAAAACATTTCAAAAGTCTTTTGTTTTAATTTTGATTAGAGCTTACAGTTCATGAAAGTCAAAAATCAGTATCTCATAATATTAGAATATTTATGTTTGAGTTTCAATTAATGATCATCCCTACAGTATAAATTCTGGGTATCTCTTGTTCTTTGAAACCACAATAATGGGGAAGACTGCTGACTTGGCAGTGATCCAGAAGACGAACATTGACGCCCTTCACAAAGAGGGTAAGTCACAGAGGGTCATTACTGAAAGGTGTGGCTGTTTACAGAGTGCTGTATCAAAGCATATTAAATGCAAAGTTGACTGGAAGGAAGAATTTGGGTAGGAAAAGGTGCACAAGTAACAGGGATGACCGCAAGCTTGAGAATACTGTCAAGCAAAGCTGATTCAAACACTTGAGAGAGTTTCACAACTACAAACACTTCATGCTTCCTTCTGCTGACAAGCTTTATGGAGATGCTGATTTCATTTTCCAGCAAGACTTGGCACCTGCCCACACTGCCAAAGGTACCAAAAGCTGGTTCAATGACCATGGTGTTACTGTGCTTTATTGGCCAGCAAACTCGCCTGACCTGAACCCCATAGAGAATCTATGGGGTATTGTCAAGAGGAAGATGAGAGACACTAGACCCAACAATGCAGATGACCTGAAGGCCGCTATCAAAGCAACCTGGGCTTTCATTACACCCGAGCAGTGTCACAGGCTGATTGCCTCCGTGCCACGCCGCATTGATGCAGTAATTCATGCAAAAGAAGGCCCAACCAAGTATTGAGTGCATAGAAATGAACATACTTTTCAGAAGCCTGACATTTCTGTTTAAAATGTCCTTTTTTTATTGATCTTATGTAATATTCTAATTTTCTGAGACACTGAATTTTGGGTTTTCATTATCTGTAAGCCATAATCATCAATTTCAAGAAACAAAGGCTTGAAATATTTCACTCTATGTGTAATGAATCTATACAATATATGGGTTTCACTTTCTGAAATGAGTGACAAAAAATATTGACCTTTTTCGAAATATTCAAATTTTTTGAGATGTACCTGTATTCGTATGGGCTCATGGGATGTCTGTCATAAATCAGATGATTCTGAAACATGCATTTTCTGCAGTTTACATATTATATAAGGCATAAAACTTTGTACTGTACTCTCAACATCTACACTTACTCTCGTTTTCATCTGCCTCATTTCCTGAATCCAAGCAGTCAAGATCGGATAACTCTCCATTTACAAGGTGTTCAAGGAAGTCTATGACTTTATAATTTAAAGGAAGATTGTGTGAAAAAACAGGTTATATATATAAAATAAATCAATTGTGAAGTCATAGCTTAGCTATGAAATGCTTATAGGTATTTTGTTTCTTTGCATGAACTGAGTGCTGGCTAATATCTCTTGACTCCTGATGTCCATTGGGATGGACATTAAACTTTGAAAAAATCCTATAACTTAATGAAATGAAATATTTTCAAAATAACTTGAAATATTAACACTTGAAATTGTTAAAATTATGCTGAGAGAAAATGTATTAGGCTAGCATGAACATAAATTAAGATTTTTAATGAAAACTAGGCACTTACTCCTCCCTCTCTCGAGCTTCAGAGCCATGCTTGTCTTGTCTGATGTCTGAAGCTCTCTCAGATCATTTCTCCATTGTGATTGGATAATCAGGAACCAATCAGTAATAAGCATTATTCAAACAATGAAATCAGAGATTTTTTATTGGTTTAGACCCAGAAATATGTAATGTCCATTCCAATTGACGCCAGGTCTGAAGGGGTTAAAAAATATTAAATTGTAATCCTTCAAAACTGTAAGTGTTCAATAATTCAATGTATTAAAATACAGTTATTTATATTTTAATATTATATTATGCATATTATTTTACAAACAAAGCTAAATTAACATATAGAAAATATATTTTTTTGCTGAGATTTGATGTTAAGACAAATTTGCGTCATGGTTATGCAATGACGTCATTTCGCAATGGCATCACAATGTCATTTAGCAACTTTTACCAAAAAAATCGACCTTCCTTGAGCAACTTTCTCTGAAAATTAGTTGGCAACACTGGGCCCACCGGGAAAACTCCCAGTGCTCCAGATGGCCAGTCCGCCACTGCCTTTGAGCAATTGATGTTCTGTACTTATCATTTCTTAACTGGTTTCTTATTATTCGATTATGTAATTGTGTAACACCATGCCAGCAGAGGGAGCTCTCGCCTGAGTTTTGACTGTGAGCTCTTCCTCTGCAGCTACTTCCTGTTTGGCGGCCATATTAACCTGGACACCACATTGCATCTTTGCGAAGTATTGCCAGATTACCCTGATTTACCAAGCGTTTGTATCACTGTCTAGTTCTCCTGTGTATGACCTGTTTTCCTGTTTCTCTTGACTTCTCTTTTGAATGAATGCATGAATGATGCATTTATATAGCGCTTTATTGTGTATTGCCGTACACCCAAAGCACTTTACAATCATGTGGGGGGGTCTCTCCTCAACCACCACCAGTGTGCAGCATCCACTTGGATGATGCGACGGCAGCCACAGCACAACGGCGCCAGTGCGCTCACCACACACCAGCTACAGGTGGAGAGGAGAGAGAGAGAGCCAATTCAGTGGATGGGGATTATTAGGAGGCCATGATAGACTGGGGACAGTGGAGGAAATTTGGCCAGGACACCGGGGTTACTCCCCTACTCTTTATGATGAGTGTCATGGGATTTTTAATGACCACAGAGAGTCAGGACCTCGGTTTAACGTCTCATCCGAAGGACGGTGCTTTTTACAGTATAGTGTCCCCGTCACTATACTGGGGCGTTAGGACCCACACAGACCACAGGGTGAGCACCCCTTGCTGGCCTCACTAACACCTCTTCCAACAGCAACCTAGTTTTCCCAGGCGGTCTCCCATCCAGGTACTAACCAGGCTCAACCCTGCTTAGCTTCAGTGGGCAACCAGTCTTGGGCTGCAGGGTGATATGGCTGTGGCTTTGAATCCCACAAAGCCACTTTGGATTACACTTTTGCCTGTTTGCCTGTTTGGACTGCCTCCTTGTGTATCGACCTCACCGCTTGCCTTTGCTGACACTGAGTTTGGATTTGTGGAACTGTTTATTAAACCCTGCATATGGATTCTACTTCGGCTTCCGCCTCAACTCCATTACAGAATACTTTGCCCCCAATGAATCCAGCAGAGGTTTCTCAGCTCCAAGCAGCTTTCGTTTATTAGAGCGAGTTGTTGAAAAACTACCAGGAACAACTCAACAAACTGCAATCCGCAAACGACCATTTAACCCACTACATTCGATCGCTTCCCTCGCCCTCCACATCAACGGTAAGACTGGCGTTGCCAGATAAGTTTGATGGTTTGGCAGGACAGTGTCGTGGGTTTATTCGTGAAGTCCGTATCTATGTGGAAAGCCAAAAAGATCAGTTTTCTTCTGAGGGAAGTAAATGCACATTCTTAATGTCTTTGTTATCTGGCAAAGCGATTGATTGGGCTTCAGCGGTTTGGGAGACGGATTCATAATTTCGATCGTCTTTTCAGTACCCTGAGAGGGGCAAGGATATTTCTACGCAATTGCTTCACATGTCACAAGGGAACCAGACTACTCCAGATTTCGCCATTGAATTTAGAACTCTTGCCGCTCAAAGTGGATGGAATGATGTGTCATTGAAGGCTGTGTTCAAACAGAGCTTAAATTTGGAGCTTCAGGCTGAGTTAGCCTGCAAGGGTGAGGACTTAACATTTTCTGAGTTCATCACCATGGCCATCAAGATTGATAATTTGCTGAGAAACACACCCAAGAGAAGATCCACTAGACAGCCATTTTTTAACTCCCTCACTGCACTCTCTGATCACCAAGAGCCCTTGCAAATAAATTATGCTCATTTATCCGATAAGGAGAGTACTCGACGCCGCCAACAGAATCTGTGCTACTACTGCGGTGAAACAGGCCATCGTAACATCGAGTGCCCACACAAAGCCCGGAGGTCCATCTCTACTGCCAGCCGGGTGACTGTTGATCAGTTCTCTCTACCAATCTCAAAGTCATTTCTCATTCCTGTTCGGCTGACTACTAAAGATGGTCCCATTGCTTTGACAACGTTGATTGACTCCGGTGCGGCCTTGAATCTGATCAACAAGGATATCGTCAAGAAGTACAGTTTAACCACACTACCTTGTGTGCCCACCATTTGCTTCACCGATGTCAACAATAAACACATAGAGGGAGGTGTTACCAGACAAACTGCACCTGCTCTGTTACAGATTGGATTGTTCTACAGAAAAAGCATTTCTTTCTATATCATTGACTCACCCCGATATGAAATCATCCTAGGATACCCCTGGCTATCACCTCACCGTCCCTGGGATTGCACCATCGATCTTCTGCCCAATGCCATGCCACCCAAAAGTAAGGTATACCCACTGTCATGCCATGAATCCAAGGCTATGGAAGATTACATTGAAGAGGCTTTGAACCTTGGTTTTATTAGGCCCTCTACCTCTCCAGCAGCAGCAGGGTTCTTCTTCGTTGAGAAGAAGGATGGAGGTCTACGACCTTGCATTGATTACCAAGGTCTCAACAATGTTACTGTAAAATTCCGTTATCCTCTTCCACTTGCTCCTGCTGCATTAGAACAGCTTCGAGAGGCTAAGATTTACATCAAGCTAGACTTGAGGAGTGCTTATAATCTCATTCGCATCAAAGAAGGGGATGAGTGGAAGACAGCTTTTCTCACCACGGGAGGTCACTATGAGTACTTGGTGATGCCGTTTGGGCTAGCCAACGCCCCAGCTGTGTTCCAGTCATTTATCGATGAAATCTTCAGGGACATGTTGAACCAGCATGTGTTTGCAAACTTGTCACCTTTCGGCGAAATTCGCCGTTTTCACCTTGAAATAGGTCATTCACGTGAATCGTGTAGATCTGTAAAAGAAAGGGGGTTGTCATCGTGTCACGTCACCTGTAGCGTTTTTTCCCCTGTTGGCAAAGGAACGGACCCGCCCTACTCTGCCTCTGATTGGCTTACTTTAATGTTCTTTCCCTCATCCAACCAATCTCACTTCTGAAGCCTAACTTTTAGACGCTGCAGGCAACTGTTCATATTTTGGACGGAATGCATTTGTATCTGCTGTAAATTATGGTGTTCCAGTTTAAATGGTGATTACCGCGTGAGTCTGCTGTTTTTTTTTTTTTTTTTTTGCGAGTTGCTGCTGTTGCGATAGCTATGAAGATTGTAAGTTATGTTATCGCTACATTATGCTGCCTTCACGTGCTATCGGAAATTTCCTATTTCCCACTTATGAAGTCATGATTACGAGCTTGTCGTATTCATGTGTTTTAATGTCGAAAAAATAAAATGTAGCATCTCATTGGTTGACAATCTTATAAACATTCACCGCGCTATACATGCAGTTCGCTGACAATTCTGGAATTTCGGTCAAATACATGCTTATTTCACTGCTTATAAAACACACAATATGCTTCGCATGATTGTTCATATGTAGCCTATAAATACACTACTTTAGCGACAAGACAAAGGGATGTAGTTGTTGTGAGAACAGCATTGACAGCAGTAATGGTTGTCATCTCCACCATGTTTAAAGTTTATGACCCGCCCAACTCGGAAACTCGGGTATCAAAATTATTTCAGAATTTCCCAGTAGTAAATACGACTTGAGAGGCCGTTCACGTCCAATTTCCGATTAGGAAACTCGTATTTACGATAATTCCGATAGCACGTGAAGGCAGCATTAGTTCGCTACCCTTTGCAAAAATGCTCCTCAGTCTCGACCTAATCATTTGTCTCACATATCAGTAAGCTATTACTCTGACATGAAGTCGATTTGAGAACTGTTCGACCTACAAGTAAAGCATACCGTTTAATGTACAGTAATATTAGTATCACTCAGCTCAAGTGGAGGCAGCGCTAAGCCATAGCTAAGTGTCAGCCTGTAACAGCCTGTTTCAAGACGGAGAAACACCTCGCGTTTAGCCCGTCAGCTGCTTAAAAATTTGAGTGCTGAAATGAAGATTTACAGTGGTTTATTTGCCCTGACTAAGTTCATGTAACATCTTAACAACAATCCTTGTTGATTGTAGACCGTAGTTGTCACTCAAACATCTTTTAATCATATAAAGGTGTTTATCCTTGAATGGTGCACTGCAAAAAATGCTTTTCTATAGTTTTGTCTTGTTTCTAGTCCAAATATCTATTAACTTTTTTTTCTTTTTCTTTTTTTCGGAAAAAGTGTCAAAATTTAAGTGAGTTTTTCCTTAAAACAAGCAAAATAATCTGCCAATGGAGTAAGCAAAATAATCTTATTTCAAACCGAAAACAAGATTATTTTGACTTTTTAAAAAAAATGATTTGATTTAAGAATTATTAGGACTGGAAACAGGACAAAAAATGTAAGAAAAGCATTTTTTTCAGTGTGTAACATTTTCTCCCTTTAAAGCAGTTTGACTTGCCATTGTGTGTGAAATGTGCTATGTGAATTAACTTGCCTTTACCTATGTTGGCATTTAACTAGTTCAGGTAGCCAAACTTTACCACTCACATACTTAAATGTTTTTTTTTTCAGAGTGAGGGAATGAGAGAGTTTGAGGAGGAAGATGCCCTTACTGTGGCTCAGTTAGAGGCTGGAGTCAGGTGCAAATGGAGCTGGTCCTGGTTGAAGTTAGAATCAAAGTGTGATGTGAAGGGAAAGGAATATGTGTTTCAATTGTCACAGTTTTTTTAATAAAAGAGAAACCAGGTCATGCCAGATGCAGCCTCTGCTGCAAAGAGATCAATTATCCCACCAAGGGCTCCCATGCCCTTTTCCTTTTGGCACATTGTAAAAGTTGTTTGTTGTTCCGTTTACCAGATAAAATATATTGTGTGATGAAGGTGGGGGGGGGGGAAACTACAGCATGATTGCATCACCGTTGACATCTCTCCTGAAGGGGAAACCATCCAAGTTGAGATGGTCAAACGAAACTACCCACGCTTTCACAAAACTCAAATCAAGCTTCACTTCCGCCCCTCTATCTTGAAACACCCTGACCCTAACCTGCCATTTGTACTGGAGGTGGATGCTTCAGACTGTGGAATTGGGGGAGTACTATCACAACGTCATGGTCAACCAGCTAAGTTGTATCCATGTGCTTTCTTTTCAAGGAAACTTACTTCTGCTGAGAGGAACTATGATGTTGGTAACAAGGAGTTACTGTCCATGAAAGCTGCAATAGAGGAGTGGAGACACTGGCTGGAGGGAGCCATTCATCCGTTTCAGGTTATCACAGATCACAAAAATCTTGAGTATGTAAAAAGTGCCAAAAGACTAAATCCGCGTCAGGCCAGATAGTCATTATTCTTCTCAAGATTCCAGTTTACTGTCACATATCGTCCAGGAAGCAAGAATAGTAAAGCAAGATGCCCTCTCCAGGCGCCATGATCCTCCCCTCCTAGATCATTCACCAGAACCCATCCTGCCTCCCTCAGTCATTATTGCCCCTGTAAACTGGGACATCATGGAGGAAATTCAAAGGGCCACTCAACAAGATCCTCTGCCTGCCAGGTGCCCACCCAACAAGCAATATGTTCCCCAGGTACTACGACAGCAATGGGTCCATACATCCATCAACTCAGGCCATCCAGGTATCTTTCGTACCATCAAATTGATCCACAATGCTTTCTGGTGGCCAGCAATGAATAGAGAGATAACAGATTATGTGAAGGCTTGTCAAATTTGTGCACAGTCTAAGACTCCAAAGGAACTTCCATCAGGTCTCCTGCAGCCACTACCTATTCCTCAACGTCCATGGTCCCATCTGTCAATTGACTTTGTGACTGATCTGCCCCCCTCCAAATATTTCACAACCATTCTGGTCATCACTGACAGATTCTCCAAGTCTTGCCGCCTCATTCCCCTCAAGGGTTTACCCACTGCCATGGAGACAGCTGAAGCGTTATTTCATCAGGTCTTCCGAATCTATGGTTTACTCGAAGACATTGTCTCTGATCGAGGAACTCAGTTCCCAGGTATGGAAAGCCTTCTGCCGACAATTGGACATTAACATGAGTTTGACGTCAGGATATCATCCTCAGTCAAATGGTCAAGTCGAGAGATTGAATCAGGAGATACTTGAGATCTTACTGCAGCCGGGAACAAAACCGATGGGAGTAATTCCTACCATGGGCGGAATATGCCCAAAATTCCCTCACTCATGCCTCTACAGGACTCACCCCCTTTCAATGTGTGCTCGGATATCAACCCCCTTTGTTCCCGTGGTCTGGCGAACCCTCATCTGTTCCAGCAGTTGATGACTGGATACGTTGTAGCGAAAGGGTGTGGGACAGCGCTCATGTTCATCTTCAAAGAGCTGTACGAGTACAAGAACTCCAGACTAACCGAAGAAGGCGCCCACATCCTCCATACCAACTGGGACAAAGAGTCTGGCTCTCCACAAGGGACATCAAGCTACGTCTGCCAAGCAGAAAGCTCAGCCCAAGGTATGTTGGCCCATTCAAAATTTTAAAGCAAATAAATGAGGTCACATATTAGCTTGAGCTTCCTGCTAACTACCGGATCTCTCCATTTTTTCATGTCTCGCTTCTCAAACCGGTCCACTCGAATGCCAACCCCAACGCTGAGTCCCAAGAGCCACCACCTCCGCTGGACATTGAAGGATCGCCAGCTTATAGGGTGAATCTGCTGCTGGACTCAAGGCGTAGAGGGGGTCGGCTTCAATACTTTGTGGACTGGGAGGGTTACGGACCAGAGGAGAGATCATGGATACCTGCTTCTGATATTCTGGACCCATCACTCATAGAGGAATTTCATCGAGCCAGGCCCGACCGTCCAGCGCCACGATCACGGGGACGTCCACGTAGAGCGCCAGGAGTCGCTCCTAGAGGGGGGTTCTGTAACACCACGCCAGTAGAGGGAGCTCTCGCCTGAGTTTCGACTGTGAGCTCTTCCTCTGCAGCTACATCCTGGACACCACATTGCATCTTTGCAAAGTATTGCCAGTTTACCCTGACTTACCAAGCGTTTGTATCACCGTCTAGTTCTCCTGTGTATGACCTGTTTTCCTGTTTCTCTTGACTTCTCTTTTGGATTGCACTTTTGCCAGTTTGCCTGTTTGGACTGCCTCCTTGTGTATCGACCTCACCGCTTGCCTTTGCTGACACTGAGTTTGGATTTGTGGAACTGTTTTTTTAACCCTGCATATGGATTCTACTTCGGCTTCCGCCTCAACTCCATTACAAATTGGCATGATACGTGAGAATGTATTTCTTAAAAAAATTACTTTATTTTAATGTCCATAGCAGAATGCTTTTGATGTTTTATGGGGCTTTTATTGAAAGCATTATGACATTCATTCTGTCTGATTTGCTGGTTCGACAATGTTTCTGAGTTTCAGAGGAGGTCAGTGGGTAAGGTGATAGGAATGGCAAGTGAACTGTTAGGGATAAAGTGACCGAGTCTGATTAATTTTAAAAATACATTGTGCACAATACGTGAACTACTGCACAATTTAGACACATAGACATGAAAAATCAGTGTATTAATCTCAACAATCACTATAACAATCAACAAAATATTCAGGTAAAAATATAAACTTATAAATAAAACATAAATAAAAGCAAATTTTATAAACAGCACCATGAAATTAATAAGACATCATCCATATAATCAGAGATTGAGACACTGAAAGATATTACTGAATCAGGCCACTATGTGGTCATTATGTCATAATTAAATAGCCAATATATAATAAATGTCATAAATAGTCAACATCACTTGACCTTATTTTCACATTTTCTGTTTTATAAACACTCAAATACAGCAGCCAGAGAAAAACTAATCAGTCAGGTTTACCTCTGAACAATCATAATGTTTTCTAAATACGTGCTATAAATCTGGACACAATTGAAAAAGTTTTGCCACATTGCTGAAATGGTCATAAAACATTCCTCCCCTCTCTAATGTGCATTTTAAGATGCTGATAAACCCAGTGGTGTATAAAGTACCTGAAAACCACACTCAAGTAAAAGTACAGATATCTTACCAGAAAATGACTTTGGTAGAAGTTGAAGTCACCGTTTAGAATATTACTTTAGTAAAAGTCTTAAAGTATGTGATATTTATTTTACTTTAGTACGAAAAGTATTTTTTTAATCTTAGTACTTAAGTATTGAAAGTAAAAGTACAAGTAAATGCAAAATGGAATAGAAGCTAATAAATATCTATATATATAAAAAAGGTCATAAACAGCTTGAGTAGCAAGATTCAGTTTTAACTCTTTCTTCCATTTTGTATTTTTGGATAAGAATAAGAAGCACTTCATCCGGTACTTAGTGTCTTTCATTCCAACATAAGAAAACATTTCTGGAATCTGCATCTGAAACAGCATTTAGATGTATTTACACAGTTTAATGTATCTCAGAGGGGACATGGATGCATTTAAGTTACAGATGCATAAATAGGCCTAATGTTTTGTTTTTAAACATAAAACATTTAATACTGATATTTGAAATAATTTAAAGCATGGGTAAAAAAAAAATAGTCAAAATATGAAATTAAAACCGCCAGTAGGTGACAGCAAAGTGACTGTTAATGAGTGAGTCATTGAGATTCAACCGATTCATTCAAACGACTGATTCATTCAGAAACAAAGCATTTGACTGTGTTAATGAGTGAATCACTGAATCATTTATTCAACCGATTCATTCAAAAAGCTGATTCATTCAATAAGTAAACACTGCCCATTGCTCAGAGACGCAAAACAGTGCTGTGATCTTTGTTTGGAACTATTTTCGTTGGCAAAATTGAGCAAAAAGAAGCAATATTATGTCTAAAATGTAAGTCACTTATTGATTTACTGAACTTGATTATTAAATGTGTTTGCACATGAGCAAAGGTGTTTCGGGGAGTCGGGGTTTAAGCCTACATTGTAGGCCTAAGCCTACAATGACAATATAAGCAAGAGTTAAGTTGAATCAACTTGACTGTAAAAGCAGTTTCAACTTATTAAAATTGACTTAAAAAATCTTTTGTTGCCATGACTTTTTGATCATATTATTACCTGTAACGTCTTTGCCGTACACAAATAAAAGATTAACCATTTCTACATTCTAACCATTCTGCAAAAAGCAGAGAAAGAGCGAGAGCATCTTTACCTCAGCAGCAAACAATCTCGCAAATTCGCATTTTCGCATCTGTAGCACTTAATGTGAGATCTTTCCTGTTCAAAGGTTTTTGGATTTTCCCCCTTACTTCAAACGAATGCTTAGTTTGTGGCTCATTATTATTAATGGAAAAAACACAACATACAATGAAATAGTACAATGGCGTATTCACTTATATTAAACTTTGAACTGTTATTTGCCTGACAAAATGAATAAGGATAATATGTTTTTCCTGTGTTGTAACACAAATAAATAATGGTCTCTGGATTTCCCCTTACTTTAAAACGATTGTAATCTGTGGTTCTGTCACAACACAGGAGACCACAAAGAGGCAAACAGGTAAGTTTCAAGGATTTGATCAACAGGCAGAAACGGCGACTGTGAAGCTGCAAACAACAGGTATGCAAGAACAGTGTTGGGGAAAGTTACTTTTAAAAGTAATGCATTACAATATTGCGTTACTCCCTAAAAAAGTAACTAATTACGATACTTTGTTACTTTTTATGAAAAGTAATGCATTACGTTACTTTTGTGTTACTCTTTAAATCTGGGCAGTGCTTGCTTTTTTAGTTTAATATAAAAAAAGTTCTATTTCTGGCAAACATAAAAGCCCTTTCACACCAAAAGTGAAATGAATAAGCCTCAGGCTGAAGGAAAAGTAACTTCACCGATAGACTTCAACATAGAAGAAGAAAGTTCAACACACTACAGCAATAAAAAAAGAAGCACAAATGTTTATCTAGAGTAATTTTTGCTTATTAGTACGGTTGAATTGGATCATTGAAGCAGCAAAGACATTGGTTAATATAATGGGATTAAATACATAAAGGATATTTGTATTATTTAACATTTAATTATTGCAGGTTTGCGTCGTATTCTGAGTTGCATTTCCGTTTTTATTCATTTTGAGTTGAAGTTACTGAAGTTTTTTGCGAGTGAGATGAATTAATGCATGTTCACGTTTATTCTAGAACTACAGTAACATCTTAGTCTCGATTTCTCTCAACATGTGGACGGGAGAGCTGTCAATAAATGGGAAATCAAAGTAAGTAAGTAACTTATATATTTTCTTGTAAATTAAAAAGTAATGCGTTACTTTACTAGTTACTTGAAAAAAGTAATCTGATTACGTAACTCATGTTACTTGTAATGCGTTACCCCCAACACTGTGCAAGAATGCAGAGATAGAATTAATCAACTTAGCCTATTAATTAGAACACATAAGCCATAATATAGTACAATGGAAAATTTGCATATATTAAACATCTAACTTTTATTAACAAAATGAATAAGATGAATAACCTGTCTATTTGCATTGTAACCCAAATAAACAAGGTCATTTCCTTTGTTTAAAATGAATGCTTAGCTTGTGGCTCTTTGTTTTTTTGTTTTTGTTTTTTTAATGAAAACAGCAACAATAAAGAAAAACTCACTTATATTAAACAAAGAAATGAAACTTTTATTAATAAAAGTTGAACTTTTGGATCTGTTACCATAGTGTCAGTCTTTTCAGGACTAGTCACGGACAAAGACAGTCTGGCGCTTCTGACTCACAGCCTGTAAGTACGTTTTCATATTTAAAGAATTTACCACTGACTATTCAAACGCGAGTTTTGAGCAGTGTGGAGTAGTGCTTGTTGTTTGTCGTTTGTACGATCACAAATGCAGACATGGTAATGTTTGCGCGACGCGATGCAATGCGACGTGTAAAAAGACCGTATAAGTCATTATAGCCAGTTATTATGTCCCCACTGGATGCAACAAATGCCTCATTTGTAATGAGTTTTATTGTTTTTGTGTCGTTGCACCGGGACACGGCATCACAACATGGTAAGGGGCGTAACATTTCCATCTCACGCTTGAGATATTCAGCCAATCACAACGCACTGGATAGCTGGCCAATCAGAGCACGCCTCACTTCTCAGAATGATGAGCTTTGTAAAAATCAGCGCGTTTCAGAAAGACGGGGCATAGAGGAGCAACAATAATGTACAGAGTAGGACCTCATGGAACGGACACACAAATAAACTGTAGAATCAGCGCATTCCAAAGGGAATCTAAGGAGTCTTCTACCAGCCATCTGTGGTTGTAAAATTAATTAATGATCAACATAGCGCCCAAGTGTCTTGGCCGGTTTCCTGTCTTGCTCGGTTATCTTCTCACAAGATCCATAAAACAATAAGTAGATTTGAGGAGAGAGAGGACTTCTCCCTGTCTGGAATGACTTCCCCTACAAAAGGATGATTCATAGGGACGGACGATCTCCAGTAATAACAGTAATAACTATAATAAGACAGTAATAACTTTAACTGCAGCAACAGATGGCTTGTGATACCCACGACCATTTACGCATAAACTAATAATCTGATAAACACAAACAATTGATTTACAGCTCCATGTCTGAGCGGAAACGATCAGCAGACCTACGCCCTCACATTTTCGTGACCTCAGGACATCTCCCCTTTTTCTCTCTGCATACCAAAGAGAACACGCCCTTTTCTCCTCTTTTACAGACAAAGGAATGCAAACTTGCATGATGATTTTAAAAGACAATCAGTTATTACCATGGCTATTAGAGCAATATATTGACAAAGAATGTGTGTTATGTATTTTATATGATTGATATGTTTTATGTAATTGGTGAATTTTAATCTGCATTATAACCCCTTTTAGTAGATAAAGCTATTAACGTGTGTGAAATATGTGAAGTTTAGTTTGGAACGAATGGTCGTGATAATTGCAGAACACTGGTGTGAATGAAAAAGTGGTATTCGGTATCATACTTGGGTGATAACACTTTATAGAAGTTATTAACAGAACTTGCAGAGATATTCCCCATGTGGAATATTAAGTAGTATGTTAATTTATGCACAAAGAGGAACCTTACGGGGCGTGGACCTGCTCTGCAGGGACAATTTGATTGGAAGACCACGTCGTGGGACAGACAAAATCAGCCTGCTTAAAAACTGGTGTCACAAAGAATTCAGGGCTCTTTCGCCTTCATTTGATCGCGCTCCAACTTGTGCTCATTCGCCACACCATCATGCGATTGTGCCATCCTGAACTCAACACTTCGTTGAAGCTTCGTGACTGCAGAGATCTTCAAAAGCCTAAAGCCGCACAAAGAAACTCTCAGAAGGACTCCAAGAAATCAACATCCGCGGTCAAGGCAACCTACTCCAGAGCACGTCACTCTCACGTAACCATGGCAACAAACCAATTACCGTGAGGGCTTTCCCAAAAGACATCATCCAATAACCAATCGCCAGGCAATCAGAAGCACCGTGGTTCCCTCAACCAGAAAAGGAAAACCCCACGCTGAGCTCTCAACTCAAACGCAAGTAGCAAACAAAGTCTCCGGTCGCACTTTATATTATGTGGCCTTAACTACTATGTACTTACATCAAAAAAAAAAAGTGCAATGTACTTATTGAGTTTATATTGTATTGCAAAACACTTCTGCTGCTATTGAGGTGGGACACGGGTAAGGTTAGGCACAGGTTTGGTGGTATGGGTAGGTTTAAGTGTGGGTTAAGGTGTAAGGGATGGGTCAACAGTATAATTATAAATGTAATTACAGAAATTAATTACAGATGTAATTACATGCAGGTAATTTTGAAATAAAAGTACAATGTAAAAACATGTACGTACACAATAAGTGCATTGTACCAACTGATTAATTTAAATGTAAGTACATTGTAGTTAAGGCCACCTAATATAAAGTGGGACCAAGTCTCCTTTCTTGCTGGAAAACTGGTGAAATGATCTTAAAGCAGTAACGATAAGCTAAAATCTCTGTTATGATTTTTCTCAGGTTGAGATTAAAGATCTAGTAGCAGGTACTAGAATTTTGGGAACTTCATGCAAACTCCGTAAATCTCATCTTCAGTATGTACAGGTGCATCTCAATAAATTAGAATGTTGTGGAAAAGTTCATTTATTTCAGTAATTCAACTCAAATTGTGAAACTCGTCTATTAAATAAATTCAATGCACACAGACTGAAGTAGTTTACGTCTTTGGTTCTTTTAATTGTGATGATTTTGGCTCACATTTAACAAACCCACCAATTCACTATCTCAACAAATTAGATTACTTCATAAGACCAATAAAAAAAAACATTTTTAGTGAATTGTTGGCCTTCTGGAAAGTATGTTCATTTACTGTATATGTACTCAATACTTGGTAGAGGCTCCTTTTGCTTTAATTACTGCCTCAATTCGGTGTGGCATGGAGGTGATCAGTTTGTGGCACTGTTGAGGTGGTGTGGAAGCCCAGGTTTCTTTGACAGTGCCCTTCAGCTCATCTGCATTTTTTGGTCTCGTTTCTCATTTTCCTCTTGACAATACCCCATAGATTCTCTATGGGGTTTGGGTCTGGTGAGTTTGCTGGCCAGTCAAGCACACCAACACCATGGTCAACCAACTTTTGGTGCTTTTGGCAGTGTGGGCAGGTGCCAAATCCTGCTGGAAAATGAAATCAGCATCTTTAAAAAGCTGGTCAGCAGAAGGAAGCATGAAGTGCTCCAAAATTTCTTGGTAAACGGGTGCAGTGACTTTGTTTTTCAAAAAACACAATGGACCAACACCAGCAGATGACATTGCACCCCAAATCATCACAGACTGTGGAAACTTAACACTGGACTTCAAGCAGCTTGGGCTATGAGCTTCTCCACCCTTCCTCCAGACTCTAGGACCTTGGTTTCCAAATGAAATATAAAACTTTGGACCACTGGGCAACAGTCCAGTTCTTCTTCTCCTTAGCCCAGGTAAGACTCCTCTGACGTTGTCCATGGTTCAGGAGTGGCTTAACAAGAAGAATACGACAACTGTAGCCAAATTCCTTGACACGTCTGTGTGTGGTGGCTCTTGATGCCTTGACCCCAGCCTCAGTCCATTCCTTGTGAAGTTCACCCAAATTCTTGAATCGATTTTGCTTGACAATCCTCATAAGGCTGCGGTTCTCTCGGTTGGTTGTGCATCTTTTCTTCCACACTTTTTCCTTCCACTCAACTTTCTGTTAACATGCTTGGATACAGCACTCTGTGAACATCCAGCTTCTTTGGCAATGAATGTTTGTGGCTTACCCTCCTTGTGAAGGGTGTCAATGATTGTCTTCTGGACAACTGTCAGATCAGCAGTCTTCCCCATGATTGTGTAGCCTAGTGAACCAAACTGAGAGACCATTTTGAAGGCTCAGGAAACCTTTGCAGGTGTTTTGAGTTGATTAGCTGATTGGCATGTCACCATATTCTAATTTGTTGAGATAGTGAATTGGTGGGTTTTTGTTAAATGTGAGCCAAAATCATCACAATTAAAAGAACCAAAGACTTAAACTACTTCAGTCTGTGTGCATTGAATTTATTTAATACACGAGTTTCACAATTTGAGTTGAATTACTGAAATGAACTTTTCCACGACATTCTAATTTATTGAGATGCACCTGTAAGTGACGTCATTGATTCACAGTACAGTGCATATTTAGGTTAAGTAAATTAGCCTTTTCCAATAACCCATTGACAAATCGCCAGCAAAACCTTTACAGAGCTATCAAAATCTCTCATATACACAAGAAGATTTGATTAAAAGCCCAGAGTTTCATAAACAAGAGCTCAATCTATAGAGTTAGCCTACCTGAAAACTGCTAAGATGCCAACAGACTTTTTCGAAGACACTAAATCATTTCTATAAAATAAATATTTAATTGAAACATGTCAATTACAAGTAAGAAACATGTCAGGAACGTTTGTATGTAATATTTGTGTGATTTTAGGGACTAAACTTAACTTGGGTAAAGTTGGTTTTATATTCGCACATTCACAACATTCACACATTTCCACGTTCAATAACTTTCTAATTATATGTGCAATAAATTAGTTTTTTTTTGCAAATTCTAATCAGCGACATCATTGTCAACCTATTACATTTTTTTTTCACAATCAATCAAAATGGCCAAGTATTGTTTTAATGTCATACTTGCGAATGTCTGCTGAATGTCCAATGTAGTGCGGTTAACAAAGTAATTGAATGCAGAAGTCCGAATGTGCCAATATAAAACCAACTTTAGCTGTTGGATTTTTTTCTATTTCTGTAGCTGTTTAACAAATGGAAGACATTTTTCAAAAATGTAATATTCACAATAAAATATGTTGTGCTAAATTAGAACACTCCTCTTCTTGCTTAACTCCACAAATAATGTGTCTGTGTCCCTCTGTCTTGTGTATGATTGTTTCTGTACATACTGTAAATACTGTACATATATACCACTTTCTTTGTTTCACCATCAAACCTTTATTTTACCTTGTAATTACGCTCAGTAAATCACTCTATTGCATTATATTCTTCCGGTTTCATGGCTCTTTGTCCTGAATATGTATGTTTCTTTTAATGTCTATTTTTTTAAAACGTTAGACCCCGTACACTTCGGGGTCGTAACAGTCCCAAATCATAGTAGGCTATGTTGAAATGACCATGACAAAGATTCTTGAATGGTCTACTACTTAAAATTCTCCTTATTTCCTGTTTACACTTATGGTAATTGGAGTCAATATGACCACAAAATTCATGAAGTTATTCTAAAAAAATTATATAAATTTTTACATTTTTAATTCTTTTGTACCTAGTTACCACAAAAAAAAAAAAAAAAACTACTCCATTAGCCTGCATGTGAAATATTAATTATTTGTAAACAAATCACTTGGATGATGATCTAAATTTAATTTAAGTTGCTTCTGGATATTGATCTAGGTGTTAGGTGTAGAATTCTGTCATTTCCTGGTTAAATATAAACCTAAAAGGATTTTACAGTTTAAGAAATAAATTGTTTTGACCAGCAGAGGGCCATAGACAGCCATTAATTTTACTGGATGTGGCCAACTGCTTGTATCACAACTTTTGTGATACATTTTGTGAATTTATGTATATATGAAGAATAAAAATAAATATTCTATCAAATAGTAGAATTTTTGTAGTTTTTGATACATTTTTAAATGACAGTTTTTACAAAATGTCTCAGAAATTTGACAGAAAAATGGCACATAAAACACACCTAAAGGACAAGACAGAGACAGATTGTAGTTGCATATTATTGATTTTAATGAACCAAGTGTAAAATAATAATAATTAACTTTAGAATGTAGAAGAAATTTAATAAATAATATGTAAATAAAACCAACAGCAATATCCAGAAATGAACAGGAGTGAGTTATATTTTTGTTCTGCATTTAGGGCTGTTTTTATTTGCCCAAATCTATACAAAATCTCTCTGTGGCAGTCATAACTGTGTGTGTGTGTGAAAATAGTTGAATTTAAAAAAATTACCCCATTCAAAAGATTGCATACACTTGATTCTTAATACTGTATTGTTACCTGAATGATCCACAGCTGTTTTTTTGTTTTGTTTTGTTTCTTTTTTGTTTGTTTGTTTGCTTTTGTGATAGTTGTTCATGAGTCCCTTGTTTGTCCTGAACAGTTAAACTGCCTCCTGTTCTTCAGAAAAATCCCCTCTACCGGTTACTTTTAGACGAAACCTAAGGAGGTTCCTTCCTCTGTAGTATCCTCCTCTCTTCCCTCACCTACCCATTTCTCATCTCTGGATGTGAATGCAGCTACTGACACTCTATGCTCTACTTTAACCTCTTGTCTAGACGATATTTGTCCTCTCTCCTCCAGCCCAGCACGGGCTGCCCCTTCTAACCCCTGGCTGTCCGATGTTCTCCGTGAGCATTGGTCCAAACTCAGGGCAGCAGAGAGAAAATGGCGCAAATCAAAAGACCCTTCAGACCGGAGTATGTATCAGTCTTTGCTTTCATCTTTCTCTGCTGAAGTCCACACTGCCAAATCTTCATATTTTCACAAGATCAACAGCGCTCTAGACACACGTAATCTCTTCAAAACATTCAATTCTCTTCTCTGTCCTCCTCCACCACCTCCCACCATTTCTATAACTGCTGATGATTTCACCACATTCTTCACAGACAAAACTAGAACAATTAGCAGTCAATTCTCAGCCCCCCACACACAGGACCTCCAACTAGAGGTCTGCATTCCTGCGGCTTTCCCAGATTTTCAGATTTTTTGCGATGCGGGATTAAATTCCCGAATAAAAGGCGGTAGCGGTCGGTAACTCTAGTGTAATTTGAACGGGAGCGGGCGGTCCAACAATATCCTGTTCCCAGTGTCCTTTCAGAGCAGCATATCTGCGCTTTATAAGGATGGAGCAAAGTGTGGATGCGCTGTCCTTGAAGAATGTTCAACTCTGTTTTGTTTATATTTTGCTTAGCCTATTATTTTAAATGACAGATGTAGTATTTATTTATTTATTTTTCTCTGCGACACTTTTCCTAGGCAACTGTGTTAATGTAACAGGTATGGAAATTAATACGTTCATTTCATATGTAGAATTACACAAAAAATGTTCAAACGTACCTGATATACCTGTCTGTGTGTGTACACCTTCCCCTTTAAATTTCTGAATCCAATGTTGGTCTTAATTTCCTGTCTTTGCACCTCCTCTTCCCTTTCTGCACTGTCTGTGCATGGGAGAGGTGGATTTCTAATGAGCTCTGATTAATCTAATTTCATATTTACTTTAAAAATCACTTTTATACTGTTTAAATCATATCTGTGACATTATTTTACGTGTATATTTGATTATTTCTGTTTTTTCACTAAGTTTGATCAGTTTTCTGTATCATTGATGCACTTGAAGCACGTGCTAATTGCATTGCACTTTGCATTTAACAGAAAAGACAAGAAAGGCGAAAACACACTGTAAAGACTGTTTTATGTTTTATCAGGTATGCTGTTTTGTCACTCGTTAAATTAATTTTGTATGAATGTTTTATACCATTTTCTCTGCCCTTTCTGCACTATACATGGGAGAGAAAAGACAAGAAGGGCGAAAATACACTGTAAAGACTCTTTTATGTTTTATCAGAGATTAAAAGAAGATTGAACCGTCAGCTGATGTCTGACTGGTTACTCTCAAAAAAAAAAAAAACAGATAACACCAGTCACATTAACATCAAGATGTTAAACGAATGTAGTATTTTGACAAGACGAATAAAATAGCTAATAGGCTATTTTTGTACAACGTACTTTTTTTTTCTCTGCGACACTTTTTCTATTGTGTTAAATGAATTGTATTTGTAAAAGTTAAACGAATTGTATCCTGACAAGATGAATAAAAATAAGGAATAGCCTACATGTTTTCCTACTGTGTTGGCAGCAAAATGTAAAATTCGTTTAACATTTTGCTGTCAATAAATTCAAGACTCTTGACAAGACGAATAAAATAACAAATAAAATTTTGTGCACACTACACTTTCATTTGTACTCTTTCTTTTAGTAGCAGAAATTTAAATGTGAGATTCTGGAAATGACATCTATCAGTTTGCATAGGGCACCAACCACCAAGCACCATCCCAAGTTGCTTAAAAAAAAAAAAAACTCCTGTTTGACGGACACTCGCTGCTCCCGCTCCTGGTGTGAATGCACTCATTTGTTAACATGCACGCCGAAAAAAAATATGTGCTGTTCATGTGCCACTCATGCCTGCGGTGTGAAACCGGCCGACGTCCCATTCCCACATCCACGACCGCTCACACCTCATGTTTGCAGATGAATGCAAATTATCATAACTGATAGACAACTATGCCTGGGAAAAGACATCAGCAGTCTGACTCAGAGAAAAGAAAAAGAAAAAAAATCCAAGATGAAGCCCGTGCATTTAGGTCAAGGCCTAAATATTTCTGACGTCCTATTTAACTGATTTTTTATTTTTTATTTATTTATTTTTTGTACCTGTCTGGTTTTCTGAGAATAAAAGTATTTAACACTTATTCCAGAGGTACATGGAGCATTTCCTTTTCTCGCCACCATTTTGAATATATTGTGCAATATCTCAAAAAAAAAAAAAAAAAAAAATAGACAAAAAGACAACAATTAAATGGAATCACAGACAACACTTTGGGGGTTCGCCAGTTGATGGTTGGGACATGATGCTACATCTTAAAATGGCTTCCAAGTATCTGTCCACTGTAGTGACCACTATGCATCAGGGGGTTAAAATGCATTGAATAAAAACAATGAGGCAATAATGGTTGGTTAATTAATAATAATCATATGGTATCATTGAATAACACTGTTAAAATACATACTGTAATACAAAATAAACAATTGATGTACATTACATATTATTACAAATGCCTGCAAAGGGCACCAAAGGCTTGGTTATTGCTGTTACACTTACAGAACGATCATATCCTTGTTTAATACTGACCAAACAATTAATTCAAATATCCACCTAATATTTCATTTTTGGCTACCTTTTTGCAATAGAAATGTTACAGCCTTTATAATTTACTTCAACAAAAAACATGTGGACATCACAACCCTTACAAAAATTAACCATGGTTTTATCATAGTAAAACTGCTTAATTTTCTTTCGTGTGATTTCTGAATGCTTGAGACTGTAAAGTCAATCAGACAACTGTATTAATAAAATCATAGCCATAGGTATCTACTGTATCTAGCTGCAATTGTAATGTGTAAATAATACAACTTAATTACAATGTATTCATTTGCTTTTATATTTTATTAAAGTTCTATTTTGACCCACTTTTCTTTTTTTTTTTTAACTTCCATAAAATTTGGGGGAGGGGGCACAACAATACAATTCTGCTTAGGGCACCCATTTGGCCAGCAGCGGCCCTGCAAATACAGATACAAATACTGGCTTCGCTGCACACCACTAGGAATAAGGGAGTAGGCAGAAGCTTAAAACGATAGTTCACCCAAAATGACCCAAAAATTCTGTCAAAATTGTAGTGACAAACTTCAAAAATGCTCTCTAATCTCTCTTGCCATACTTTGATGTCATACACAGTACGGTCTGTGCAGTGCTGCTTTGAGTCAGACACCTACTGTGTTTTGTTAGGAGACACACAACAGTTCTTCTTTGGCTTTAATGGTAATATATTTTTTTACACAATTGTGCAAAATCAAACAATATTGTGTCTAATATATACCACTATATTAACTTCTTATTATTGAATTGTTGTAAATAAATATCACATTTTACTCCACAGGGATTGATATACAGTTTATATGGAGTCCTGGGTGTTTTCATTTAGTTTCAGATTACTTCCTTTAATTGTTTTGCAGTGATTAAATTTATAATTTTTCTGCTCACACAAACACACTGCAAGATCATTCATAAGGTTTGTCTATTAGTTCATAAAGTGTCTTCATATTCTCTGTATGTTTTCTGTGGATGTTCATCAAGCTTATAGTTTGCATTGCATGCATTTAATGCACCAGTTAGAGTTAGTTCAGGGATAATATTCCATTTTAATATTCCAGACATCAAAGTTAATTTGCTTCACTCAGGTCATGTTATTTATGTATGTATGTCGGAATCGATGGACCTCCAATAGAGATTTATTTATTTACTTACAAACAGACATGCCTAGGATAACTGGTTAATAATACTAATAAACATCATTAAAGGGGTCATGAACTGGCTTGTTTTATTTCATTTTGTACTGTTCTCTCTTATTTTGTACTGGATTTCACACGGGCCAGATGTGGGCCGGATCTGGGCCAACACTGCTGCTGTCTGGGTACACTCGGAAGTAAACACCCACTGCTATGACTGGTTAATAGTTGTGTATGTTGGACAGTCTACGTCCGTCATAGATGGACGCATAAATACTCAGTACATATAAAACGATCTGTAATAACAGTCTAATTAACCACGTAATAAAACGGTTACTCACACTTGTCAGATCCAACATAGTCTAAAGGAATCCACGGTAAAGTGAAGTGAACGAAGGAACAACTAATCACTGATGCGGTCTGGATCATTAAAAACAAAGTTCATCCACTCTCTCCTAACTTTGGGAGCACAAGGAAGACAACCAAAAAAAAATGTTTTCCCCAACTTGGCACTGCACAGCATTTTGTTGTCTTCAGATCTTCTTTATCGTTTGGTTTATGCTCGTTTGCTTGTCTTGTAAACACTACATGCACTAATCAGTAGGCGGGGCTAAACAGGCAGCGACGTAGAATCGGTGGGCGGGGATAAACAGGCAGTGATGTTGAAGCAGGCGTTGATCTTCTGCAGAGGCGGTGCTTATCCATACTATTGTATCATAGAGTAGAACATTCTACAAGCTGTCGTTTTGGCAGACTGCCTTCAATATAAACTGTTTTTTAACTAACAACAAAGTTTTGAGTTCTGAAACTTACAATAATAGCACAATGACCTATGTCAAAAGATCAAGGGAATTTTGGTTTCTCAGTTAATGACCCCTTTAATAAGATAAATTTCTTTAGAAAATTTTTTAAGAAATACTGCATTACCTGAGCAGTGAAACAGCTCAGAAATGACAACAGTCTTTTGTTCAGTTGACTTGTGAAGAAAGAAGTTATGGATTTTGTTTTATTTGCATAAATGGATACTATATAGTGTGCATACAGAAAGCATTAATTAGTATTTCTGTCCGTTAGTCAGTATCTTTTATACTGAAGGTTCAAGAGAAAGAAAGAGAGCAGAATCAAAGCACAGCTGACGAACTTACCAGCTGAGATTTTTTTTCTCCATTCAGAATCATTTTGTGTCATGTTTGTTATCATCATAATTGCACATAGCTCATATCAAAAATATATCAACCATTAAAAAGTTCTTCTTAAGATGTATTTCTGATTTGTCACACAAGTGCATTGTATGTACATTACTCTTCTTAACTCATAAGCCTTACCTGTTTACATGGTTACTTTATAAATACTTAGTTTAGTGAACACATAAAACCAACATAATTTTCATTATGACTTTCATTGTTTTTAAAATCAACATTCTTTATTATCATTGAACATGAAGATGATTCCGATGTAAATCCAGTCAGTGACGTCACTTTTCTTCATCAGCTCTGAAGTCTCAGCTACAGGTGATTCATTCTCATTTTCATTGTGAAATCTTAATGTGAATTTCATGAGGGCAGAATCGCGAAGATGTATAAAAAAGGCATCAAATTTAGCTTGAAGGCAAGAAACATGCTTGCAGTGTATGTTCACACCCACCTTTCTTCAAGCCAATAAATATCAGTCCTGTGAGCATCTCAGACACTTTCTGATCTCCAGCTCAGACTCATCGAGACTCTTTCATTCACACGAGCTCAAGAACAACACAAAGGTAAATCTGCATACAGTACAAATGAACTTTAATATGTAAATCCTGAGGTTCAGATACTGAAAGTTCTCATTCTTCACATCAAGATATTAAGATTCTTAATGTAAAAGCTTTAGTTAGATTTAGTAATAAAAGATTTGTCTTTCACTTGATTTAATCAGAAATCAGGTTTGAGTCATTATATGACATTGCAGCAAATGCTCATGTCAAACACAAACTGTTTGCATGAGAAGAAACAGTTTCACACATTTCACAGCACAAAATATCTAAAAAGTATTTCAGAGGGAAGTGAGACTTGGTAAACAAATTTAAACAAGGATTGTATTTCTTTTTTTAAGTTCTTATAAACTTAACATGTAATCTGACACTATTTTGTGACTTTTTATAATGAATTTAGAAAGTGTACTGAATCTGAATAGCGACATGGTAAACATATGTAGTGTTATTTTGACATTAATGTGCCAATTTTGTTAAACCTACTTTTTGTTCAACAGCTTTAATATGATCTTTAACAATTTTGAGTTAGATCATCTTTATGACTGTGCTGCTCGAAACCATTTAAAACAGTTATTAAAGTTCAAAACTTAGAAACCTCACAAATTAACTTTCAATGTGAAATAAATATTAAATTGATTATAAATAATATAAAAATATTTTGATATATCATCAACATGAAACTTGTCCAATCTTCAACAAAAATGTGTAGAATCCCAGCAGGCACCAGACGTCTATGTAATGTCAGGTTGACGTTGGACATGACGTCGAACAGACGTTGCATTTTGGTTGAAAATGAAAATCGGGTTGAAGTCAATTTGACGTTGACTTAACGTTGGATTTTGGTTGCACAACCTAAAAACAACAAAATCTCAATGTCAGCTGACATCGGTATTGGACATCAATTTAACATTGACATTTGACATTGAATTTACATTGAATTTTGGTCACCCGACATCGCAACCGAAATTTAACCAAATATCAACGTCTTATGACGTTGTGTGCCTGTTTTGTGCCTGCTGGGATATTTCAAAAGTGTTTCATACTAACATAAATTATAAAGTCTCTATCATTATTAAAAAAGATAAATAAATAAAACCAGAATGCACTTGTAATGTTTAATGTTGTGTTAATGTTGTAATGTTTAATTGTAATGTTACGTTAAAGGACACTAGGGGGGCAGGCAAAGACGGTGTTAGGGTTTGCATAAAGTTTGGGGATAACATAATCTGTTCTACCAACATCTGGACTGAAGTTATTATAAGAACATTACAGCACTAAGAAAACAAGCTGTGCAGGATGATATTGATGTGTTTGGCCACATAACTGCTGCTGAAGTTACAGCTGTATTATTGTAGATTTTGTTCATTGGCTGGTGTCCATATCTTATTAACTATTTCAGTGATGTGTGCAGCTCTAATCATCTGTCCTTCATATGTTTACAGGATGAGAACATTGGTTTTCCTAATGCTCCTCATGACCCTGGTGTTCACTGATGGGTGGGATCATTTTAACTCAGAACCCTGCCAGAGATCTTGGAACAACAACGCATATAATAATTTTAAGCGCAAACACATTCTCCCATATGGTTTTAACAGGAACAGTAATTGGGCTTGGGCAGAGTACCTTAAAAAAAATGGTCTTTGTGGTAGAACACCTGAACAGTCCTTCCTCCGTAGAGATGACACCAGCAGAATTAAAAGCATCTGCAGTCGAAATGGCATCAGAGACACAGGAAACAAGTGCATCAGTAGAGAAACGTTTAGAGTGTACATTGTTGAAAGTGCTTTGAGAAATGGACAGTGTGAAGTTAAGGTTCACTATAAGAACTCTTATGTGATTGTCGCTTGTGACGTCATTGGTAACAGATGTCTGCCTGTTCACTATGAGACACAAACTGACACTAGACCTCAATATGGTCAGACTTGCATACCTTAGCAGAGGCCACACCAATAGAGGTCACGCATTTTAACCATTTACCATTTATTAAAACATTGCTACGCTGCATGCATGTTTAAACTGAATATAATCCCAGAAGCTTCTCAATAAAAGCTTTCTTTGCAAAGCACAGTTTGGATTTATAAAATGTGGCCCAACGGCTTATACTCCTCCAATGGAAGTCAAACGAACCACCAACACATATCAAGTGGGTAGAAAGTGTCATGGCATGTTTAAAGTTAGAGAAACTCATGTACTCCACACAAGGCTCCATTGACAGATTTTTTTTTTTTTTTTTTTTTTTTTTTAAGTTTGGAGACCTTTCCTTTTGTATTTTGAGGACAGATTCATTCCAAACACTAATTGCAAGCTCCCCCTTTAGCCACAACCTAGCCATTTTTTAAGTACTATGTTTGTGATGTTATGTAAAGAATTTTAGTTTGATGTGATTGTTGTGCAAATTTTAGAAAATTCAACAAAATGTTTGTCTTCTGGATTTATAAAATGATCAAATGTATAGCTTGATTGCAATGTAAGTCGCTTTGAATAAAAGCATCTGCCAAATTCATGAATGTTTCTGGTCTTTTATAAAATCATTTTGATTGTCTTTGATTTAAGACACACCAGCTGAATAGAGGAAATAAATGAATAAATAAATAGTATCACAATATTACAAGATTTCTGAAATATACAAATATACACATTAAGAATTGTCTAATTATGCACTAATTTTGCATATATATATATATATATATATATATTTTTTTTTTTTTTTTTTTTTTTTTTTTTTTTACAAATCTAAACACTATAAAATCAAGTTCAAAAACTTTTTCTGACATATTAGAAAGGTTTTACAGAGGGGATTTGTATCACTTCATATATCAGAAAATACTGTTAACAGGAGAAACAAAACAAGACAACAATAACAAAAAATGATTTAGGAATAAAATCCATGTAAATGACGTGAACAAATCCCTCTGTAAAACGCTCCAGAATACAGATAAAGCTGTAAAGTTTGGTGGATGTAAGAGCTGCTGATGTAGAGGAAGAAACTCACAGCCTTTAAAGATATGTACTGAAACACAAATGGGTAAAGTGCAATAAAATAAACAGTTAAATGTGTATTTTAGATGGTTTCTTTTCACTATTCTGAAACAACACTTCATGAAAAGCCTGTTTTTGCCTAAAATGTCTTGCCTTAGACACTTATGCTCTGTTTAATTTGTTTGTTTTACTCATACTAGGAATGTAATGCTGCGTTCAAGTCCTCCTGGGACGTTCGTACTTACAAGTTGACAAGTTGTTATTACAACGTCGGGTGCGTTCAAGTCACTTTGGTCGGAAAAAGATGTCGATTTAACTTTTCTACATAAAATTCAACTATTTTTTTTAACTATATCTACAAAATATTGAATGAAGAATGTGCATCATTGTGTTTTTTTTCTTTTTTCCGTTTTTATTTAATTTATGAAGGTGATGTAAACTGAATAATTATATATCCTATAATAATTATACAATAATATAATATTTTGTTTAGGTAACTTATATAGTTTTATTGTACATTACAAAAAAAAAAAATCATTTTATTCATTTCAACAACTTTACCGACGCTGCATATCTTTTGTCTTTGGCTGCGTCCATTGCATGCGACCCGTTTTTTCACTGACATGCCCCCAACTCGGAAACTCAGGGCTTTTAGAAAATTTTTTCCCACTCGTAACAACGACTTTGTGGTGGCGTTCATGTGCGTTCAACTCGTAAATACAATGTATCCGACATGACTTGAACGCACCATAAGATCTGGTCTTGTAAGACTGATAATGACTTTCTGAGACATCACTGTTCAAATCTGAAAACTGTCCAACCCATCCGAACCAGAATGCTCGCAGTTAATTATAATGGTTAAAACACTGTTTGTTTATTTATTTATTTATTCATTCATTCATTCATTCCATAAAGCTGTTAAATGCAAAATACATACAAGATATGAATAAAATAATACAAGACTAAGAAAAGATCAGGTACCCAATACATATATACATAAATAATTAATTTAATTATTTAATTAATTTACTAGCTGTTTCAATGGATGAGAAGTTAAAGAATTGTTCAATGCAAGTTAAACTCAATTGACAGAGTTTGTGTTGATTTAAAAATAGATACAGAGCAACTTTACTGCTCAGATAATGCACCTTTAACAGCTTTAACAGAAGAATCAACATACATGATTTTATAGAATTGGAATTGTATTGTAAATAGAGGAGATCAGGTCTAATCGTCACACAGTGAACTTAACTGTCACAGCTCTATTAACTCAAAATGTTTTGGAAACCCCAGCACTATTATGTTTAATTGAGCAGAAATAACATACAGGCCATTATATCATTACATGTGGAAATGATGCAGCTAGTCACATAGTATTACATATCATGAACCTGATGCAGGGTATAAGGTCAAACTTGTACTTACTCAGAATTACCTTTTAAATAAGTAGCCTGCACTCTTTGCTGCTCAAGAAACATTTATTATTATCAATGTCAAAAACATTAGTTAAATCATCCTATGTGTCAGTTCAATTAATTTTTTTTTTCAATTCACGTTTATTTGTATAGTACTTTTCATGATACAAATCACTGCAAAGCACTGTCAGTGGTGAATATGTCAAGGCGATGTCCATATAGCAGATGTACAGAAAAAAATCATGCAGTTAGTTAATGATATAATGTATTCAAACAAATGGTGAACACTATTAACAGCAATAATTATATGTATCAAACTTATAGTAAAATTTGTTTGGTAGTTCTGTATGCTGTCTGAGGGTTGGCATCATCTGAGGTCCTCTGAGGGGTTGGCATCATCTCTTCTCAGGTGTTTGGTCATTTCAGATAATTTAAGGGTTGGATCCAGACTGAAGCTTGTGTAATTCCTAGTTACATCCCGTGGCAGAAACAGAGAAACATATACAGAAAAAAAAAAAAAAAATAGCATAGCTGCTGTTCAAAACATTTCAAGCAAAGACTGATGATGTGCATTTAATCTGATGTAACTGAAGTACAAGATTATGAGATACATTATGTGAATGCATGGCTAAAGAGATGTCTTTAATCTAGATTTAAACAGAGAGAGTGTTTCTGAACCCCGAACGTTATCAGGAAGACTATTCCAGAGTTTGGGAGCCAAATGTGAAAAGACTCTACCTCCTTTAGTTGACTTTGTTATCCTAGGTACTACCAAAAGTCCAGAGTTTTGCGACCTTAGGGAGTGTGATGGATTGTAGCGTGATAGAAGACTAGTTAGGTACGCAGGAGCTAAACCATTAAGGGCCTTATAGGTAAGTAATAATATTTTGTAACTGATGCGGAACTTAATAGGTAGCCAGTGCAGAGACTGTAAAATTGGGGTAATATGATCATATTTTCTTGATCTGGTAAGGACTCTAACCATTGCATTTTGGATTACCTGTAGCTTGTTTATTGAAGATGCAGGACAACCAGCTAGCAGTGCATTACAATAGTCCAGTCTAGAAGTCATGAATGCACTCAGGTCATGTTATGCATGTATGTATTTATTTGTTTATTAATTTTCTTCAGACATACAGGAAATGCCTGGAATAATTGGTTAACAATACTAATTAACAATATTAATAAGATTAATTTCCTTTAATAATTTGAGGAAATATGGCATTACCTCATATATTGCATAAATGGACACTATAATATGATGCACACAGAAAGCATTAATAAGTATTTTATGTCTGTTAGTCAGTATTTTTTATACTGAAGTTTCAAGAGCGAGAAAGAGCAGAATCAAAGCACAACTGACGAATTTACCAGCTCAGATAGTCTGTTTTTCTCATTCGATTATTATTTTATTCAGTTATTGTTTTATGTTGTGTTTGTTATCATCATCACTGCACACAGCTCATATAAAAATATATCAACCATTAAAAGAACTTCTTAAGATGTACAGGTATTTTTGATTTGTAATATGCAAGTGCATTGTAAGTATACATTACTCTTCTTAATTCATAAGCCTTACCTATTTACATGGTTTCTTTATAAATGCTTACTTTAGTGAAAACACAAAATCAGCATTCTTTATTATCATTGAACATGATGATGATTCGAGTGTAAATCCAGTCAGTGACGTCACTTTTCTTCATCAGCTCTGAACCCTGTTGAAAAAAAAACAGCATATGCTGGTTAGATATGTTTTGAAGCATGGCTGCTGGTCATGAGCTGGTTTAAGCTGGTCCTGAGCAGGAGCTAGTTGTTTAGGATCAGCTTAAGAATAGCACATGACCAGCTAAGGACCAGCTTAAACCAGCTCAAACCAGCATCTATGCTTCAAAACATACCTAACCAGCATATGCTGTTTTTTTTCAACAGGGAAGTCTCGCCTATATGTGATTCACATGACTGTTCATAACAGGTGACTGTGATTCAATCTCAATTTTATTGTGGTATGGTGTTTTATACAAAGATATATTAAAAGGCACTATTTTAGTTTGAAGTGTTCACACCCACTTTCTTCAAGCCAATAAATAGTTTAATGAGCATCTCAGACACTTTCTGATCTTCAGCTCAGACTCAACGAGACTCTTTCATTCACACGAGCTCAAGAACAACACAAAGGTAAATCTGTATACAGTACAAATGAACTTTAATATGTAAATCCTTAAGTTCAGACGCTGAAAGATCTTCTATTGCATCTCATGTTAATTTAGTTTAACTTGTCTTTAGGGTTCTTCACATCAAATTATTATGCTTCTTTTTGTAAAAGCTTTAGTTAGAGCTAGTTTAGTAATGAAAGATTTGTCTTTCATTTGACTTAATCAGTAACCAGGTTTGAAGCATTATATGCTATCTTATGCTATATGCTTTATTACATTGCAAATACTGATGTCATACAGAAGCCGTTTGCAAGAAACACTCGCACATTTTTATGCGTTTCACAGCACTATATATATATATATATATATATATATATATATATATAAAGAGACTTGTTAAACAAAATCTAAACAAGGATTGCATTTTTTTTATTTCTCATAAGCTAAATTGGACAATCTGGCACAATTTTGTGACTTTGTTATGATAAATTACCAAGATTGCATCTGAATCTGAATTATGATGTGTTAAATGTGTGTTTTGTTATTACGATAATGTGGACGTTTTGTTGAATGTACTAAAAAAACTCACTCAACAGCATTAATCTGATCTATAATAAATTTGAGATCATCTTCAGGCTGTTCTTAAAATCTTCAAAAGTTAAGTTTTAATATTAACTAAATGTTAAATTAACTATAAGTAGGCCTAATTTATTTTTTGGATATATAATCGACATGAAACCTTACCGCTATTTTGACTTGATCTCTGTACTGTTTTTCTTTTTAATACAAAGTATTAAGGCTCGGATCATAGTTCAAGCCTTACAAACCTCAGGGTTGGAGCTGAACTCTGCTGGAAGGTAGATCTCCAGGAACAGGGTTGGGCACCCCTGACTTATATTATGACAGTGTCCCTGTTTAGTTGTACTGTGTTTTGTGATTGATTACTGGAAATGCAGCCATGTTGGCTTTAAATTTCCTGCTTCGTATTACATTCATTTTATGCCTCTTTGAGGGGATGTTCATCTTGTATATAGTTCACCTACAGTAAGTGCCTTATTTAGTCAATGATCAGTATTTGAGAGATTACTACCAGGCCATTTATATTGAATTAATTGATCATATATGGGGTTCTGTGGTTATTTGTTTGGTTCTTATATTTCCTTGTCTTCATTGTTTACTGATTCTACCTTTGTAGTAGGGTATTGTTGAAGTCAACCCAGGCTTATGAAAATACGTGCCTCCATACATTTCTGCAACACCGTAATTACGTACCTTACTGCACGTTTCATTGCAGTTTCAAAGTGAAATGTCCAGAGAGTGGTGCTAAAACACACGTTCACTATGTGACCGTGGCATGTTTTTATTATTTTGGTACAGAGATATGAACTGCTATCAGACCAAACAGGGATTAATTCTATATTTTTAGATTACTATGTCACATTATATACGTCTGAAGCTTTGATTTTATTAATGCGTTAACTTTTCTGAAAATTGATGAAACCCTTGTCAATAACCTATTTGGTCCAGTCACTTAGGTCGAGATACAAGAAGCAATTAAATCTATGCAATCTGGAAAATCCTCTGGCCCAGACTATATACATAGATGCCTCATTAGCAACTGTTTCTATGGGCTGCGATACGTAAGGATCTGCGTATATATCTATGTATATATATCTACACTGAACAAAATTATAAACGCAACACTTTTGTTTTTGCCCCCATTTTTCATGAGCTGAGTTCAAAGATCTAAGACTTTTTCTATGTACACAAAAGGCCTATTTCTCTCAAATATTGTTCACAAATCTGTCTAAATCTGTGTTAGTGAGCACTTCTCCTTTGCCGATATAATCCATCCACCTCACAGGTGTGGCATATCAAGATGCTGATTAGACAGCATGATTATTGCACAGGTGTGCCTTAGGCTGGCCACAATAAAAGTCCACTCTAAAATGTCCAGTTTTATCACACACCACAATGCCACAGATGTCGCAAGTTTTGAGGGAGCGTGCAATTGGCATGCTGACTGCAGGAATGTGCACCAGAGCTGTTGCCCGTGAATTGAATGTTCATTTCTCTACCATAAGCCGTCTCCAAAGGCGTTTCAGAGAATTTGGCAGTACATCCAACCGGCCTCACAACCGCAGACCATGTGTATCCACACCAGCCCAGGACCTCCACATCCAGCATCTTCACCTCCAAGATCGTCTGAGACCAGCCACCCGGACAGCTGCTGCAACAATCGGTTTGCATAACCAAAGAATTTCTGAACAAACTGTCAGAAACCATCTCAGGGAAGCTCATCTGCATGCTCATCGTCCTCATCGGGGTCTCGACCTGACTGCAGTTCTTCGTTGTAACCGACTTGATTGGGCAAATGCTCACATTCGATGGCGTCTGGCACTTTGGAGAGGTGTTCTCTTCACGGATGAATCCCGGTTTTCACTGTACAGGGCAGATGGCAGACAGCGTGTATGGCGTCGTGTGGGTGAGCGGTTTGCTGATGTCAACGTTGTGGATCGAGTGGCCCATGGTGGCGGTGGGGTTATGGTATGAGTATGGTATTATGGACAACGAACACAGGTGCATTTTATTGATGGCATTTTGAATGCACAGAGATACCGTGACGAGATCCTGAGGCCCATTGTTGTGCCATTCATCCATGACCATCACCTCATGTTGCAGCATGATAATGCACGGCCCCATGTTGCAAGGATCTGTACACAATTCCTGGAAGCTGAAAACATCCCAGTTCTTGCATGGCCAGCATACTCACCGGACATGTCACCCATTGAGCATGTGTGGGATGCTCTGGATCGCCGTATACGACAGAGTGTTCCAGTTCCTGCCAATATCTAGCAACTTCACACAGCCATTGAAGAGGAGTGGACCAACATTCCACAGGCCACAATCAATAACCTGATCAACTCTATGCGAAGGAGATGTGTTGCACTGCGTGAGGCAAATGGTGGTCACACCAGATACTGACTGGTTTTCGGACACCCCCCAATACAGTAAAACTGCACATTTTAAAGTGGCCTTTTATTGTGGCCAGCCTAAGGCACACCTGTGCAATAATCATGTTGTCTAATCAGCATCTTGATATGCCACATCTGTGAGGTGGATGGATTATCTCGGCAAAGGAGAAGTGCTCACTAACACAGATTTAGACAGATTTGTGAACAATATTTGAGAGAAATAGGCCTTTTGTGTACATAGAAAAAGTCTTAGATCTTTGAGTTCAGCTCATGAAAAATGGGGGCAAAAACAAAAGTGTTGCGTTTATAATTTTGTTCAGTGTATGTGCCAGGGCACGTTGACGCGTCGCGCTGGATGTTGTGACAGTCGGACATTGCGGTGTATCAGAGGTAAAAAATTATATAAATACTGTTCAGTTTCTTGCAGAGACCGATCGTTTAGTGTCTTAGGACATCAATGTATCGTCACGAGCCGCAGGGTTTAATTTGAATTTGTCTGTGCATGTTTTTTTTTACTCTCAAAGATTCTGTACCCATTGACTGGCATTATATGACTGAAAGACTGCAATGGTTTGAGTTAAAAATCTTCATTTGTGTTCTATTGAAGAAACAAAGTCACCTACATCTTGGATGCCCTCGGGGTAAGCAGATAAACATCAAATTTTCATTTTTGGGTGAACTATCCCTTTAAGGTTTGGCAGAAAGATAAGGACTTAAGAAAGCTAAGGACCCCACCTCTTGTGGCAGTTACTCCTTAATGTTTAGCTTGTCGTCTTCAGTTGGTACTACTATCTTTATTTTGTCTAGATCACACGGGTTTTACACCAGGGAGACATTCATTCTTTACTAGGAGTCTTCTTAATATACTTTTAATAATTCTGCCTTGCATTCGACAGAGTTTAATTAGTTTATTTATATTTATTTTAGAGAAGTTTGGGTTTGACTCTAACTTTATTTCTTGGATTCAGCTTCTTTGCTCATCACCATTTGCTTCAGTACACACTAATGACTTGCGTCCATCCCTTTTCCTCTTCAGCACACTATGGGTCAGAGTTGTCCCCTCTCTCCTTTACTTTTTAATCTTGCTATAAAGCCTCTAGCTATTTGGCTTCGTAGCCATAACAGTTTTGAGGGAATATCACGTTATGGCTTAGTTGATAATCTTTCTCTCTATGCTGACAATCTTTTATTGTACATTTCTAACCCTGTCTCCTCCTTGCTAGTGATTCAGGACATTTTACTGTAGATAAATTCAGTCATCTCTCTGGTTGCAAGATGAATCTGCAAAAAAGTGAAATATTTATTTGTCAAACCTATTTTTCTTTTTTTTTTTCTTTTTTTACTAATTTTGATGATATTTTGCATTCTTTTATTTGTCGAAACAAGGTGGCATGCCTTAAGAAATCAGTTCTCCAGCTCTGTAAGTCTAAAGGAGGACTTGCACTTTCCAGCTTCCAACAGTATTACTGGGCTTGTTAATATTAATAAGATTCTCTATTGGAACAGTTCTACCCATGCTGATAACTGCCCCAGAAACAGACCAAAGTTTCTTTGAAACAATAATAATTAATAAAAATAAATAAATAAATGCACCGAGCGAACAACCTTTGCATGATGATAATGATGTGTTTGGCCACAAAATTTTGCTGAAGGTACAGCTGGTATCCATATCTTATTAACTGTTTCAGTGATCTGTGCAGCTTAATCATCTGTCCTTCATATCTTTACAGGATGAGAAAGGTTTTCCTCATGCTCCTCGTGACTCTGGTGTTCACTGATGGATGGGATAATATCAGGTTCAGACATAACAACGGGATCTTTTTTTTTAAACTTGGAACCCTGCCAGAGATCTCAGAGTCCCATTGCATATCTTTAACATTAAGCGCAAACATTTTCTTCAATATGATTTTGACACAAACAGTAATTGGGCTTGGGCGGATTACCTAAATAGAAATAGTCTTTGTGGCAGAGAACCTTTACAGTCCTTCCTCCATAGAGATGACACCATTAGAATTAAAATCATCTGCAGTGGACGAGGCATAAGAGACGCAGGAAACAAGTGTATAAGTAAAGACATGTTTAGCGTGTACACTGTTCAAAGTGCTTTGAGAAATGGAGAGTGTCAAGTTCATGTCAACCATGAGAACTCTTATGTGATTGTTGCTTGTGATTTCATTAGAAGCCAAAGGCACTGTCTGCCTGTTCACTATGTGACACAAACTACACTGAACCACCTCAAGATGGTCCAATCTGTGAACGTCAGCAGAGGTCACGCCAACTAGAACTTTTCAACCATTAATTAAAACGTTGTTATGACACATGCATGTTTAAATCAGATATAATTCCAGAAGCTTCTCAAAAAAAGCTTTCTCTGCAGAGCACAGTTTGATTTTATAAAATGACAAGATCAGATGTATAGCTTGAATGCAGTGCAAATCACAGTGAATAAAAGCTTCTGCCAAATTCATTAATGTATCAGTTTTTTTGTGAAATCATTTTGGTAGCACTTTTTTACAGTCCTGTTCCTCATGTACATACTATGTACTTATTATAGTAATTACAATAACTAGGTAATAACTAAGTACTATGATATACAATGCTGTCAAATAGTAACTCCTTTTAGACACTTATAACTTTTATATTTTTATATAGTCATTTATATACAGTATATATATATATACACACAGGTGCATCTCAATGAATTAGAATGTCGTGAAAAAGTTCATTTATTTCACTAACTCAACTCAAATTGTGAAAATTGTTCAGTGCACCCAGACTGAAGTAGTTTAAGTCTTTGGTTCTTTTAATTGTGATGATTTTGGCTCACATTTAACAAAACCCACCAATTCACTGTCTTTAACAAATTAGAATATGGTGACATGCCAATCAGCTAATCAACTCAAAACACCTGCAAAGTTTTCCTGAACCTTCAAAATGGTTACACAATAGCCTATACAATCATGGGGAAGACTGCTGACTTGGCAGTGATCCAGAAGACAATCATTGAAACCCTCCACAAAGAGGGTAAGTCACAGAAGGTCATTACTGAATGGTTGGCTGTTCACAGAGTGCTGTATCAAAACATATTAAGTGAAAAGTTGACTGGAAGGAAGAAATGGGGTAGGAAAAGGTGCACGAGCAACAGGGATGACCACAAGCTTGAGAATACTGTCAAACAAAGCCGATTCAAACACTTGGGAGAGCTTCACAAGGAGTGGAGTGAAGCTGGAGTCAGTGATCAAGAGTCACCACGCTCAGACGTCTTCAGGAAAAGGGCTACCAAGCCACTTCTGAAACAGAAACAATGTCAGAAGCATCTTACCTGGGCTAAGGAGAAAAAAACTGGACTGTTGCTCAGTGGTCCAAAGTCCTCTTTTCAGATAAAAGTAAATTTTGCATTTCATTTGGAAATCAAGGTCCCAGAGTCTGGAGGAAGACCGGAGAGGCACAGAATCCAAGCTGCTTGAAGCCCAGTGTGAAGTTTCCACAGTCAGTGATGAATTGGGCTGCCATTTCATCTGCTGGTGTTGGTCCATTGTGTTTTCTGAAGTCCACAGTCAATGCAGCCATCTACCAGGACATTTTAGAGCACTTCATGCTTCCTTCTGCTGACAAGCTTTATGGAGATGCTGATTTCATTTTCCAGCAGGACTTGGCACCTGCCCACACTGCCAAAAACACCAAAAGTTGGTTAAATGACCATGGTGTTGGTGTGCTTGACTGGCCAGCAAACTCACCAGACCTGAACCCCATAGAGAATCTATGGGGTATTGTCAAGAGGAAGATGAGAAACACCAGACCCAACAATGCAGATGAGCTGAACGCCACTGTCAAAGAAACCTGGGCTTCCATACCACCTCAGCAGTGCCACAGACTGATCACCTCCATGCCACGCCGAATTGAGGCAGTAATTAAAGCAAAAGGAGCCCCTACCAAGTATTGAGTACATATACAGTAAATGAACATACTTTCCAGAAGGCCAACAATTCACTAAAAATGTTTTTTTTATTGGTCTTATGAAGTATTCTAATTTGTTGAGATAGTGAATTGGTGGGTTTTGTTAAATGTGAGCCAAAATCATCACAATTAAAAGAACCAAAGACTTAAACTACTTCAGTCTGTGTGCATTGAATTTATTTAATACACAAGTTTCACAATTTGATTTGAGTTAGTGAAATAAATGAACTTTTCCATGACATTCTAATTCATTGAGATGCACCTGTATATATATATATATATATATATATATATATACACACACACACACACACACACACACACACACACACACATATTTTATATATAGGGTAGTGTTGTAGTCAAGACCACCTAATCAGAGACCAAGTCGAGACCAAGACAATTGTGTGTTGAGACCAAGACCAAGGCAGGTCGAGACAGAGTCAAGACCAAGACCAGACCAGCATTGCTCAAATTCATCTAAAGTATTCACATTTACTGCCTGAGAAATGCCTTATTTTTAATCATTAAATACAATAATAAGACTTACAGAGCTGTTACCAATCAAATGAAATCTCTAACAACAAAATTCATATTTGCACTGCAGTGGTGCACTGCACAGAAGCTGCATCTGAATTGGTATAATTACAAATGCATAAATAATTTTGAGAATAATGTTAAAAATTGTTTACTGAATATTTTTATAAAAGCAATATATATATATTTTTTTTTTCCAAAACAGTTCTCTTGCTCTTGTGATATTACTTAATCATATCATATTATAATACAAAAATCCACATCTCATACACTCAAGCACTTATACTCTCAAGCATTTTTTTTTGCAACAATATCTTGAA
This sequence comes from Spinibarbus caldwelli, assembly GCA_039654775.1. NCBI lineage: Eukaryota > Metazoa > Chordata > Actinopteri > Cypriniformes > Cyprinidae > Spinibarbus > Spinibarbus caldwelli. The sequence goes on from CM077218.1 coordinate 9,966,028, forward strand.
TTTTGTGGGTGTATGTATTAATTTTGGTGACATTTTTGACAGTCCCTCAATAATTTATGACCCGGCATAACAGTATATCCCACTATGGGGCCTCAACAAACTTCCAAGGGGGCCTCAAGATGACTTAAAATTGTTTCAAATAAAACAAAACAAGCATTAAAATGAACTAAAACAGGTAAAAATCAAAGATATTTCTTAGTATTTGGTTATTTTTATAATGAATATACATCTTTCTAGTCATGCTAAGCTCTAAAATATTTTGGGTGAGTGGAGGTGGGCCTTCAAATAATGTTGTGGACAATATCACAATATCAAAAAAAAAAAAAAAAAAAACATTTTGAGATCCACTGGTATAAATCAAATTATTTATTTTTGTTATTTAATTAGTTATTGATTGCATTTGAAGCAGGAAGTTTTACATCCAATCACATTATTGATGGTTGTAAATAAATCAGACAATTTAGTGATATCCCCGCAGTTGTGGTCTTGACCGGTCTTGAAACAAAATCCCGACTCCTCTTAGTCTGAGACCAAGACAAGACCGAGTACAAATGCGGTCAAGACCAAGACAAGACCATTAAAAAATGGTCTTAAGACCAGTCTCAAGACCAAGACCGGTCTCGAGTACTACAACACTAGGGTAGAGTGTGGGAAAACACTTAAGGATTGTGTATTTTATTTTTTCTGTTCAATGTTAGTTAAAAGTTAAATGTGTTCAGAAAAGTTATCATAGTTTTAGTGACAATGACATAAATTATAAACAAAGTATGAAAAATGTCCAGAGTTTTCATGTTATTAGATTTTTAACAAAAATTACATTTGTGCCAAGGGTCAAATGAAGCAATTTGCTTTAAACGTTTACAGCAAAATCAGAGTACAGACAGTTTTTGCTTAAAATTAAAAAGAATATAATCAATAATTATGAATTACAAAATTGAGGTAATTTTTAAATGTAAAGTCCAACTATTTTTATTCAACCAACTAGGTAGGTAACCATCATTTGATGGAAAAACAAAGGACTTGATGTTCAGAACAGAATAACTACAGTAATTGCCCATTGACCCCTGGAGGCGTTTTACCCCACAGACTATGTTTGAGAAAAAATTATGTCATTCTGAAAATATAATTATATTTTTATTAACTAACATGTACTCAGTATCTACAAGCCCAACTGTTCTCATATCATATATAACTGTGATGTTCTACAAAACAAGCTTTAAAACACTATTTTTCTGACTGCTGAAAATGAGATAATTTACTGTGAAATCCATTTTCTATCCGGTACATCACCAGTGTAAGCGTCATGGTAAAACCTTCTACATCACTCTTGTCAATGTAGTACATAGTTACAATAAAAATTTATCTGGATTTTATCGTGTGGTTATTTTGGGAAAAACAGTAGGGGGGCATTTCCCCCACTCTACCCTATTTGTTTCCTTATATGCACACAAAATAAAACAACTCTCACACAGATGTTTTGTTGATATTGGCAGTCCAGTTGCATTGTTCAAGTTCCTTATGGCCATAAATTGAGTAGAGCAACTTTACTGCTCAAATAACACCAATTGTAACAGAAAAATCAACATACAGTACATGATTTTATTAAATTGGAATTGGATATCAAGAGGGTAAAGTCTACTCGTCGCACAGTAAAGTAACTGTCACAAGGTCTCTATTAGTTCAAAATATTTTGGAAATCCCAGCAGTTATGTTTAATTGAGCAGATACAACATACAGGTCATTATATCATTATATGAGGAAATGATGCGACTAGTCATGCAAAACAGGAAACCAGTGTTCAACAAGGTACTCCCAAATGCTTACAGAAAACTTGTTTACATGTACATACTTCAAAACTTGTCCCCGCAAGTATATTAAAGGGGTCATGAACTGAGAAATCAAAATTCCCTTGATCTTTTGACATATGTCATTCTGCTATAAAAACATTCTGCAAATTTCAGAACTCAAAACTTTCTTGTTAGTCTTATATTGAAACAGATTATATTGAAAACAGCTTAAAAACAGCTTATATTGAAGCCAATCTACCAAACAGCTTTGGAATGTACCACTTTATGAAGTAATAATGTGGCTAAACAGCGCCTCCACAGTATTTAAGGCGCACGCAGCCAAAACTCTTTAAACGCAATTCATCAAATCTGTCAACACGTGCAGTTTGACGTGTCAACGTCTCAAAACGCACAGCAGCCAATGAAATTGCTGTATTTGAGACTATACATGTGACGTTAATATATAGGCCTACATATACCAGTGGTTCTTCTCAATTCCAGTCTTCATGTACCCAGCAGATAGGGGGTTGGTTAGGAGGCCATGATGGTCAAAGGCCAATGGGCGAATTTGGCCAGAATGCCAGGGTTACACCCTACTCTTTTTTCGAAGGACATCCTGGGATTTTTAATGACCACAGAGAGTCAGGACCTCGGTTTAACATCTCATCCGAAGGACGGTGCTTTTTGACAGTATAGTGTCCCCGTCACTATACTGGGGCATTAGGACCCACACAGACTGCAGGGTGAGCATCCCCTGCTGGCCTCACTAACACCTCTTCCAACAGCGACCTAGTTTTCCCAGGAGGTCTCCCATCCAGGTACTGACCAGCTCAACCCTGCTTAGCTTCAGTGGGCAACCAGTCTTGGGCTACAGGGTGATATGGCTGCTGGATTTGCGCTACACCACGGCCTGCAGTGTCTTCACTCAATGACGAAACTTACTAGAGAAGTGTGAAGTGAGGCATAATATACCTCTGCAAATAAATGCAATTCAAATTCACATTTTACACACTTTAATGCCCTTTGAAAGAACATATACACCCCCTTTGAACTGAAATCCGTGCATGTCCGTTTTGCTTGTTTTGCTTAACTTTAACTATGGAGGCCAAATAGCCTAGTTGGTAGAAATAATCCTGTTCATAGTTTTTCACAATAGAAGCGTTTTTTTTTTTTTTTTTTGCAACACAGAACCAAATGAGTTTTAGCATTTATTAAAATATTTATTATATCTACTTAAAGGGATAGTTCACTCAAAAATGAAAATTTGATATTTATCTGCTTACCCCCAGGGCATCCCAGATGTAGGTGACTTCTTCAGTAGAACACAAACGACGGCTAATCAAAATGGTAATTACTTGTGCTTATCCTGATTGTTGCAACCGATTAAAACCTAAAATATTATGTTTTTGATTAGCAATCATACCCACAATCTGTCTGCACTGTGTAAACAATGAGTGACGTATACGCGTGACAGATCGCTTCCGGTGCATGCATCTACTATGCCAGAGCACGTCACGCGCCAGATGTTGTGAATACGCTCAGGACAGTTGGACATTGTGGTGTATCAGAGGTAAAAAATTATATAAAAACTGTTCAGTTTCTTGCACAGACCACTCATTTCGTGTCTTAAGACCTCAATGTATCGTCACGAGCCACAGGGTGTAATTTGGTTTTGTCTATGTATGTTTTTTTTTTTTTTTTTTGACTGTCAAAGCTTTGGAACGTTTGGAACCCATTGACTGCCATTATATGACTGACAGACTGCAACGGTTTGAGTTAAAATCTTCGTTTGTGTTCTACTGAAGAAACAAAGTCACCTACATCTTGGATGCCCTGGGGGTAAGCAGATAAACATCAATTTTTAATTTTTGGGTGAACTATCTGTAACCCACATTAATATATGGTTTAAAATGAGTATAGCTGATTACATAACCCAGACTGCAGCTTTGATCTTCATTTGACTACGTTTCATCTGCAAAGAGACCGATTACACGCGCTGGATTGTCGGTAAACTCACCGGATCACAGATTGAACAGGACATCAACCTTTCTCTTCTATTTTTATTTTTTCCCCGGGAACATTTTTTTCTTTCTCTTCCACAGTTTTTTTTTTTTTATTTTTTTTTTTATTGAATTGAACTGAACTACTTCACACAATTGAACTGAACTACATCACAACTGAATAGAACTGAATTTATGTGCTACAGACATTTAGATTGTATATTGGTTTACTTTGTGTTTTATGTCATGACATTACACGTGATTGTTTATTTTGTTTATTTTGAGTTTGATTAACTTCTTGTCTTACCTGTAGGGGGAAAAAAGTTAATTAAAAAAAATAGCAGCCTTAATAGATCATCAAATACAAGTGGATCCACTGCACTAAACTAATTTATTTATTATTTATAACTATTTATACTTATTAAAAAAAAAAGACTAATAGGAAAGAAGATTTTACTGTTATAATATTTGTAAGATTTTTTCTTAAATAACTTGTATGTATAATATAGTTTGCCTCTTAGTAAAGTGCCGGCTTTTTGTACTCAATATTTGGTCTCCAGTCTGATTTTATATTTGTTTCTCCCACTTCTTGAGAACCTAAAGTGTACCGTAACCTTCTGTACCGTAAGTATTGCGTTGGAGTACGCAATTTTCTTAGGAGTGAAATCATCATAGTTTTGTCGGTTTTAAGAATGCCATGGCTTAAGGGAAAACAGGGTGTACTAGAACTACAAATTTGTACAAATTAGCCATCTCGTAAAATACAGGTGCAGCTCAAAAAATTAGAATATCATGAAAAAGTTCATTTTTTGTACCTTATTTCAAAAAAGTGAAACTTTCATATATTCTAGATTCATTACATGTAAAGTAAAACATTCCAAAAGTTTTTTTTTTTTTTTTTTTTTTTTTTTTTTTTTTAATTTTGATGATTAGAGCTTACAGTTTATGAAAGTCAAAAATTCAGTATCTCAAAATATTAGAATATTATTTACATTTCAGTTTCATTAAATGACCATCGCTACAGTATAAATTACGAGGTATCTCTTGTTCTTTGAAACCACAATAATGGGGAAGACTGCTAACTTGGCAATGGTCCAGAAGACAATCATTGACATCCTCCATAAAGAGGGTAAGTCACAGAAGGTCATTACTGAAAGGGGTTGCTGTTCACAGAGTGCTATATCAAAGCATTTTAAATGCAAAGTTGACTGGAAGGAAGAAATTGGGTAGGAAAAGGTGCATATGCAACAGGGATGACCGTAAGCTTGAGAATACTGTCCAGCAAAGCCGATTCAAACACTTGGGAGAGCTTCACAAGGAGTGGACTGAAGCTGGAGTCAGTGCATCAAGAGTCACCACGCTCAGACGTCTTCAGAAAAAGGGCTACCAAGCCACTTCTGAAACAGAAACAATGTCAGAAGCATCTTACCTGGGCTAAGGAGAAAAAGAACTGGACTGTTGCTCAGTGGTCCAAAGTCCTCTTTTCAGATAAAAGTAAATTTTGCATTTTATGTTTAAATCATGGTCCCAGAATCTGGAGGAAGACTGGAGAGGCACAGACTCCAAGCTACTTGAAGTCCAGTGTGAAGTTTCCGAAGTCAGTGATGATTTTGGGTGCTGTGACGCTTGCTGGTGTTGGTCCATTGTGTTTTATCAAGTCCAAAGTCAATGCAGCCGTCCATCAGGAGATTTTTGGAGCACTTTATGCTTCCATCTGCTGATAAACTTTATGGAGATGCTGATTTCGTTTTCCAGCAGGACTTTAGCACCTCCCCACAGTGCCAAAACCACTTTTGGCCATGATACTACTGTGCTTGACTGGCCAGCCAACATGCCTGACCTGAACCCCATATGGAATCTATGGGATATTTTCAAGAGAAAGATGAAAAACAGTGGATCCAACAATACAGACGAGCTGAAGGCTCAATAGTGCCTCAGCAGTGCCACAGGCTGATCGCTTCCATGCCACTCCTCACTGATGCTGGAGTTTGTGCTAGGAGCAAGTCATTTGCTGTAATTTGCCAAGTATTGAGTGCATAAATGAACATACTTTAAAGAACTTGAACTTTTCTGTTTTTCAGATCCTTTTTTTGATTGATCTTAGAAAATATTGTAATATTTTGAGAAACTGGACTTTTAACTTTCATGAGCTGTAAGCTCTAATCATCAAAATTAAACAAAAAAAACTTTTGAAATGTTTTACTTTACATGTAATGAATCTAGAATATATGAAAGTTTCACTTTTTGAAATAAGGTACAAAAAATAATGAACTTTTTCACGATATTCTAATTTTTTGAGCTGCATCTGTATGTACAAATGAGATAGCGTTGGTCATACCATTGTATCGGTGTCTTTTAGTGCTATATGTTTAGCCCTCGTGTTACATTACAACTAAACAAATTAAGGCCAATTTTATCAATGGAGTAGTTAAGTCTGTTAATAGCTGCGTTTCCATCCACCTATTTTTATGTGCATTTTGGAATATCGTATAAAAAAACGCTGGATGGAAACGGCAAGATGCGCATAACTTCTAAAATGCGCATAAAAAACTTATGCGCACATTTGAGTAGGATAAACTTTTTATCCGGTAAGAAAAAATGCACATAAACTACAATGGAAACATTTACCGAATAAATTCCTCCATGCGCATCAAAAAAGTCATCTGACTTTGCACTACGAGACGGGATAACTTGACTAACCAGCTGACCAATCTCGTTCACAGCATCTATAAGTTGTTGTAGTCACTCTGAAAAGCCTGAGCAAAGTCTGTCATCAAAGTATTTCTGTATAATTGTCTTACACAACTGTGTTCCCAAACAGCTGGCATCCTTCGAACGCAGTGACAGCATTGTTACGTCTGCTCTCTCTGAGGTGCAAGTAATTTATATCATATATGAAAATTATTATATTCAATGGCTTCTCCTATATTCTTAGTGATATTTAGTGCCACAGTTTACCAGGAAGTGACGATTTTGTTCTCTTTGACTCGTTGGATGGAAACGGTGCTTTATTCGCATATGTTTTATGCGATATTCCAGTTTTGCGCATAATTTAAATTCGAATCTTTGGTTGGAAACATAGCTAATGAATATTAGGCTTAATATGTATGTATATTATATATATGTATATATATAAATATATATTCTGGAGTCCATCCCAGATGATGTTCCACTAGCAGAGGCCGTACCAGGCTCTCTATTGTGGCAGCCCATCCAGGTCCAGCAGCACCACCAGGGTCTCACTGCTCAGCTGAATGAAAGCCCCCCCCATTAAATTGTTAATTTATTTTTGTTGTTTTTCCAATGTTGAAGTTATTTTGTAGTTGTAAAAAAAAAAAAGTACTTTTAGTACAGAACAATTTGTTGTCATTTACAAATTATAACTTGCTATGCAAAAATAAACAATTTCCAGAACTACTTCTTGTATTTTATTTACAAGTTTCAACTTATAATATAAAAATAAAACAATGCACAGAAATTTCCTTGCTTCATTTACAAATCACTTAACTTACAAAAATAATGTACAGAACAACTTCATTCATTACATTTTTATGTTTCCCAGCAGCCCCATTTTCTCCAGAACTGTCCTAAAAGAAGGGAAAAAAGAAAAAACTAATTAAAATTATTAAGACAGGGCTGCAATCTTAGGGTTAGAAAATATGACACAGACATGCATACAAAATACTCCAAAAACCATATTTCTGGATCATCAAGGCTGCGTTCGAAACCGCACACTCAATGAGTAGGTACTTAATTTCAAGAAGTACTTACTTAACGAGAGATAAAAGAGTACGTACTCTACAGCCAAATCTCGTTGAGTATAAATGCGATCCGCCATGTTGACGTTATCATGTGACCTATGACGTTATAACAAGCGCAACAACTTAAAAGATACGAGTGACAGGTTCTCCAAGTTATGTGCATTTATTTAAAATATACCTATGCTATAATGAGAAGAAAACAATTATGCCCAAACTTTTAACTTACTGGATGGAGTTTGTTTTCTTGATAAAAAATGTAACAGTAGATATATAGACGGTTTCATGGGGCGCACGCGCCTGGCCCGAGGTTAAATTCCGGTCTGTGTTTGCTTATCGGTCTAGTTAGTGCTGCCGGATACAAACGCATTTAAAGTTAAAGTGATGAGTAATGAAGTTGGGCTCAGGTTGTTGTGCTGTGGGATGTGTTTCCCATACATTTATTTATTTATGGCAACCCGCCACGATATCAAAACTAACTAATTTTCCAAAAGGCTTCGTTGAATAAACATGAGCACGTTTAAAAATCAAAACGAGGCGCAGGTGTTTTTATATCACTGTGTCTTTAGAAAATGTTCGATGTCATTTTCATTTCATCTTGCATGTAATGTCTGATAAAGCAGCGTTTGTAAACTCCGCCCTGCTTTGTCTACAGCTGTTACCGGGGAAACCTCTAGTTCTCCCGCTTTAAAGCGCCTCCTGCTGGCAGAGAATGAATTTGCATTTTTAATAAGTCCGTCCAAGTAGTTATCGCTGCATCTCAGTCCGTCTGATTTACGCAGCAAACATATTTTGCTTGTTATCAAAAAATGATCTACTCTAGAGGGACTTAGCTGTTGTTATTGATTCTATTTGGAAGTCTACCGGAAGTTAAGTTAGGGCCACAAAATCGCGCATGCGCAGTAACGTTTGTTTATGTTGTTGCCGTTGAAACCGTCTATAAAGCGAATGTTACATTATTCAGTATATACATCCCCTAGATGTAAATTTTTCTGGACCGATTTTTTTGACTGTATTCATTGGAAGAGAGCATGGTTACTCCCTGAAAAATTCTGCATTTCTAATAAAATCAGAGAGGTACATTTTAAGATTTTGCATAATGTTTATCCAACGAACTCCCAAATTGCTTCTTTTTTTGATCTCTCTAACTTATGTGTATTCTGCAAAGTTGAGGAAGAAACTTTACTACATTTATTCTATTATTGCAATCAGGTTAAATCTTTTTGGGAGAACTTTCATAAAATGTGATTTAAAATTCTCATTGAAAGATATATTTCTGTATTTTTCTGGTAGTGACCATGCTATCGATCTTGTTAATTTTTTTCTTTTGCATTGTAAATATTTTATTCATAAAGCCAAATTTCTCAATACATTACTTAGATTTGATGTCTTTCTTGCAGAGATTTTGCTTATTGTTAAATCTCTTAAACACATCGATAACAATAAGAATAACAAGTTTATTAAGGCTTATGACGATATTTTTCTTACTGATTGATTGTCGTTGGCTTGTTTTTTGTTTGTTATTGTTCTTTTTATTTTTTTTCTCCTTTGTTACCGTGTCAATGCAGTGCTGTTTCATGTTTTCTTTTTGTGTTGCAATAAATTTTTTTTTTAAAAATTTAAAAAAGATACGAGCGACAGGTTTAATTCAGGTTAAATCTGTAAATATTTTGATGTTTCTTCCTGAATTTAAGTGTCGTTTCATCCCTCAGGCTTATAAATAACAAAAACAACACCAACAAAAATGTAATTTTTGATGCATTATGATCATATGAATATTCTGATTATTCAAAGATATTTAACCTTGTCATTGTGCTTTTTTTCTGTGTATGTAATCTCATACTTTGATGTACGCAAACCCATTATATTTATGTTTTCCTTTTTTTTTGTCATTATGATTTTTTATTGTTAAAGATACAACCATCTTCCCCTGATCTTGTATGCAAATATTAGTTATGCAATAAAAAAAAGATAAAAGCGACAGGTGCACTAACACCTCATAGCATCAGTAACTTGACAACCCTACCTAGTACTGTTTTCCTCAGCCTTTGCAGTGCTTGCAATGTCTGTGTAAAGGAGATGTAGTGCCACATTTGTTTTTTTTTTTACTGAAAATTATGTTTTAATAAAAGAAGCAAAATGTAATTTGTTTTGTCATATGCCATAGGTATGCATGAACACTAGACAAATGCAGCCAAAGTGAATACATCTCAACTTTCATTCAAGCAAAGAATTAATGCATAAGTTAATTAAATAATTATATTTTATTTACTGACAACAACAGGAAACATGAATAAATGAGTAAAAGAATGAATAAAAGTAACAATCACAATAAACACATACATATACAAGTCAACAACACACAAAACAAAGCTTTATTCTAACTTCTTGTTCTAACAATGTATTTACAGACGGTGAACCCACATCCTACAGTCATCTCAACACAGCTGTGTCAGTTCTGCTGCTGACCACCGTGCCCACCTTCACCTGTCTCTGCTGTCCATCACGTCCCTCACTGCTGCAGTCAGACTGAATCTGATCATGGATGGGAAAGGGACATTGAGGCTGTCATTGTCTGAGTGCACAGAGAGGATGAGGAAGACCATGATGATGCCCCTGAGCCACACAATCTTGAAGCAAGAGCAGGAGAACATGTGCGGGACAATCTGGCTATCGCTGTGTCTGCTCCAAACATCTGTGTGCCTGCTCTCCATGAACACCACTACCTGTAAAACATTTAAACAGAGTACAACTTGAAACTTTGAAGCTTCTGAAAATCAGGCTCCATTGACTGATGTTGTATGAACAGAAACCAGACAAACTTGACCAAAATCACATCGTCAATGTCTTTTGGTCTTTCTCTAGATGTTCTCGCTGGCTCTGGGGTCACTGAGGATGAAGAGACCACAGCAACATCCGGCCCTGATGAGGGCAGGTGAAGTGACGGAGCGTCTCATCCATGGCACTAGACCATTTCCAGGATGCTGCTGTGGACTTCTCCATCCTCACTAGTCTGCAAACATTTCAGATCATACAAAAATGCACAAACAATAGAAAAGCAGTCATTTTAACAGCACGATGTCATTTGATTTCTGTATTAGAAGTAACAAAATTATCTTACTTTATATTTTTTATAATTTATAATTTTTGTTTCAGGTTTTCTCCCTTTTTTCTCACAAATGCTGCAGTCACCTTTCCTTGCAGGTCCTGCTCCACCATAGAAGATCTGCAGCAAAGGCACAGGAATGAAGAATAAGAAAAGTGCTTTAATAGCTCATTTTGAAATTATTATAATTAAAATACAATTTTAAATTAAAAAAAGATGTTTTATTGATGTCTGTAGTGTACTCACTCAAAGCCTTTGATGGCAGCATTCCTTCATCAGTCACTCTTCACCGGATAAGCACGTGTGTCTCATCTGTCCCTGTAACATCCAGACAAGATTCAGTCTCCTCTGTGATTTATCTGATCAATACTGCATTTACACGTTGAGGTAGTTGCTGATGTGTTAACTTACTTTTTATCCAACACAAATGCTCCTCAGTTTATCAACAGTACTAATGGACAAATAAAAGACAATTTATGTTTAGTAACTTAATGTAGATGTGTTTATATGTACATTACTTATATTCATGTAAAGCAGTGTTGACAACGGTGAATTCTACATAACACAAATATATCACTCACTCAGATGTCTGTTCATGATGTGATGTGCTCATATGTAATTCTTTTAGAACATTTTCCTGTCACAAATCAAAAATAGACATTTAGCAATCGTCTTTAAGATGTACATGGTTTATGTAAATCCACTCTGGTGACGTACATGTGTTTACTGGAGCTCCCCTGTTCCAATAATAAAACGTGTTTTTATCAAATATACTGTACTGTTTAGCTTCTTTGCACCTTAAGTAATTCAACAGTTTACTATACAGTAGCTCAACAAATGCGATTTTAACAGAAGGAACCGTGTTTTGGTTTGTAATATTCACATTTGTAAACACCCGCGTCGCTGTTCTCCATCACGTTCGATGATGATGTATCCTCTCCCGTGGGCTTATGGGATAGAAAAGTGTCCATTGGATGAACACTTCAGAATCTGGGTTTAAGCAGTACAACATCCGGGGATTTCTCGCCTACTGTTTTATGAATACTGAGGTTTCGAACGTACTTCTTTCTTCACATACTCTTTTGCCTACTATATAGTAGGTAAGTAGGCATTTTCGAATGCAACTTAAGTACACGTACGTCCGAATCTCGCGAGAATTAGTGCACCAGCCAGGTAATTCTCGTCTACTGTTTTATGAATTCTCAGGATCCAAACATACTCTTTTGCTCGCCTACTGCTTTTTGCCTACTATATAGTATGGAAGTATGCAGTTTCGAACGCAGCCCAACACATTTGTGGACATACCTTGACAGCACTACAAAAAATACAAAAAATAATTAAATAAAAATACAAGTTAAAGACTTATCTAATTATTAAGTATCTACTTCTTGTGGACTGGCAGAGTTTATCCCCAGTAAAGGAATTATGATATTCAGCTCTCAATTTAATAAATAAAAGATCTTATGCCTCAGACAACCTAACAAATGAATCTGTGCAGTGGTATTGTTAAAGTTCACATTTTTTAAGACCTGATTTTTTACATTTGTTTCGTTAGCTATTTGAGTAATATAATCCACAATATTTACATTTATAAGTGTATTCGTTGGCCACCACAGAACCATCACCCGCTATTTTGTTTGAACAAAAGTCCCGTTGTCACCGGTGCGCTATGAATTCTGAGATAGGGTAGGTTGATCCATCTGTTGTATCCTTCATTTGCTCGCAAAACGGAGGGTGCATTTTAAGTCGCTTTTGAATGTAGCCTACGAATTAGGATGCAGCTAGCATGGTGTGACAGTTAGCAGTTTGAAGTACATTTAAAAGATTTGTGATGCTTGGAGCGGTTTTCATGGGTCTCACATTTCTCACTATTTTTCTCACTTAAAAAGTGTTCAAATGTTCACTGTTCAGAAAATATCTGTGTAAACAATATGCATGTTAAAGAGCAGGTCATATGAATTTTTGAAAGATATCTATTTTGCAGTTTATAACGTAGCTATCCTTAAATGAAAACAGTCTGCAAAGTTGTTTATCAAAAAAGTGCATGATAAATAAAGATATTGTCTCTCAAAAGAGAGAGTTGTTTCTGAATCGCCTTAACGAGTCGTCATATTTTCGAATCCTCTGCCTGTTACCGGTATACTGTACGTCATTGGGTAACACATTTGCATAATCCCCGCCTGCCCGTGAAATACGAACAGAGTCTGACCTGCCCACAAACACTTCCGCTAGTTAGTGTGTTTACATCATGTTCAGAAGACGCTGTGTTCAAGGATACCACAGAAATACAATTCAAACCTTTTGTTGTGTACTCGTCATTTTACGAGGACTGCTTCTCTAATCTTGGCTTTTATCTATGTTGGCTTCTACTTTATTTGGACTAACAAGCTCTCTGAACCACAACCTTTAAGTACGATTGATACGTTATGTGTAAATTTTCAATTGATTGCTAAAAATATCAAGTTTTTGTGCTAATATGTGATGTATACCTAGTGCAGCTTTAGGTTTCCAGGTAAAGCACGATATTGTCTTACTGAAATAGTTCTGATAATTCGCCATGAACCCACTATTTACTAAGAATGTGTTGATAAATGTAGACTAATTACTTAATTTAATAATAATGTAGTGTAGCGCACAGGCTTTATAATCCTTGTGAAATTGCTGTTTATTTTGCTGCACTGGCAGTTATAGGGTTAATGCAGGAGAGACGAGCGAGTTAGCTGGTGTGCCTGTGATACAGCTGTTCTGCGTTCTGATTAAAAGACAGAGTGTCTTTTGCCTGTCGCTCTTCAAACATTACAGTAGACATATGTTAGTTTAAAAACGTCTCAATTACGTATGTAACCCTCATTCCCTGAAGGAGGGAACAGAGACATCACGTCAGTGAGCCGTCAACGAATTGAGATCTCGCTTAGAGAGACCAATCCACTTTGAGTGTAAACTAAATGAGCCAATGCACATCGACTTGCGATGATTGCATCCAGCTGCTGCTGATCGCAGCGCAAGTATAACTAGGCAGTAGGTGCAACGCATACTCAGGTTTTCGTTGAGGAGCCGAGCCGGTGACCCGGCTGCTCAGAGGTGATTAGAGGTGATTGTAGAGCAGCTGTGGCGACGGTCACTCCGAGTCATGTCGGTGAACGACGAATTGGGATCCCTACCAAAGCGCCATGGATACTGCCCCTTCCAGTGTCTTGTGTGAGCCTCCTGCGCCCCTTTATTGGTGTAGGTCAGGGCTCGCAGCTAGAAGGCCAGCCACTGTTGTCGTAGCACTACCCACTCAGTGAGATTGGATAACACTGGGAAAACGTACCAGTTCCATTTGGAACCGGAATGTTGCGGAAGCCCCATCCTTCAAGAAGGAGGATTTGGAAGCACTTACACATATGAACAACTGTTTAGGTGCATATGGAATATTAGAAGTGATTGTAACCCTCTTGGAAATGGCAGAAAGTCTGCCGGGGAAACACGGGCTCTGAGGCTATACCGTGGACTTTACACATATAGGATCCACTTAGGTCTCTACATATGGAACCCAGCCCTCTACCGGTTCTCACGGATTCATCGAGTGAGGGCCTGGTGCCGGACATTCCGCCATGCCTGGCTGCCAAGGGGATGGAGGAGCTTGACAGGGTCTACATTATGGACTCCCTAGAGCGGTTTTAGCAAGCCGACACTAACTAACTAGAGCCTCTCAGTGCTTCTATCTGTTTGAAGTGAGAACACAGGAGGATACTGGCTCCACACAAAGGCTATAGAATCTAGCGAACGTGTTGGGGGTCGCCCAGTCCGCAGCTCTACAAATATCTGTCAGCGAGGTGCCACGAGCCAGCGCTCAGGAGGATGAAACACTTCTAGTCGAGTGAGCTCGCAACCTGAATGGCCAGGGCACACCCTGTACATGATAAGCCAGGGTGATGGCATCCACTATACAGTGGGCATCCTCTGCTTAGAGACGGCATTCCCCTTCTGCTGGCCTCCATAACAGACAAAGAGCTGACCTGAGGTCCTGAAGGTTTGTGTCCGGTCTACGTACCATCTCAAGGCTCAGACGGGATAAAGCAAAGCTGGGGCTGGGTCTGCCTCCTCCGGGGGAAGCGCTTGCAGGCTCACCACCTGATCCCCGAAGGGAATAGTGGGAACCTTGGGCACATAGCTGGGCCGGGGCCTCAGAATTACCTGGGAGTCAGCCGGCCCAAACCCTAGGCACAAATCGTCGACCAAAAATGCGTGCAGGTCCCCTACCCTCTTGATGGAGGCCAGTGCAAGCAGGAGCAGAGTTTTCATTGATAGAAACTTCAGCTCAACTGACTACAAAGGCTCAAATGGGCCCTGCTGTAGTGCTTTTAGCACTAGAGACAGGTCCCAGAGGGTATAGAGGGGGACCGGGGAGGATTTAACCTTCTCGCCCCCTAAAGGGACCTGTTGACCCCGTCATGCTTTCCCACCGACTTCGCTTCCATGGGGTCATGGTTAGCAGCAATTCCAGCAACATAAATTTTAAAGGTGGAGAGAGACCTTTGCTCCAACCCCTGCTGCATAAAGGACAGCACGACTCTGATCAGGCATCTTTGGGGGTCTTCTCGATGAGAAGAACACCACTCGAACAGGTTCCACTTTAAGGCGTAAGCGTGTCTCTTGACTGATCTTGCATAGCATCTGTGCGAGAAGGCTCACTGAGGGAAACGCATACTTGCGAAGGTCCCGTGGCCAGCGACCTCAGATGCTTCTGACTCCAGAGGAGGAGGTGGCGTGCGAGTTGCATCATGCGACGGGAGCGTAGACCACCTCGTTGGTTGATGTACGCAATGGTCACAGTGTTGTCCGTGTGGACCAGCACGTGCTTGCCTCATAAGCGCCCTTTGAGACGATTCAAAGCAAGGTGTACTGCTAACAACTCTAGGCAGTTGATGTGCCAGTGCACCCCCAACACTGCATGCCCGTTGGATGTGGCCCCCCAGCCGGTGTTAGAGGCATCCGTGTACATTTACATTTAGCAGACACTTTTATCCAAAGCGACTTACAAATGAGGACAATAGAAGCAATCAAAACCAACAAAAGAGCAACAACATGCATCACCTTCCCACAATGAAAACGTGACTCATCCACGAATGCCACCTCAGTGTGCTTAATGCCCAGGCACGTGAGGCAGCGATCGTGACCATCACCCGGCACCAGGTAACGACCGCATCCAGAAATGCACGGGTGATATGCTGTCTATAGCAAGACGTAACGTCATCTTTACAAAGATGTAATGTTGAGTTTGCCAGACGCAAAGTTGTCTTTAAAAAGACGCACCCGTGAATGCTCTTTTAGGGAAAAAGCTCTTTTAGCATGCTGAAACGCACAGGGGAGATGGCCGCCTGCAACACAAATAGGGGTAATAGTGCAGCCTGATGTGTGCAACCCACTCAACACAGGAAACCACCACCACTGAAGCGCTGCACCGCCAACACCAAGAGCTCCAAAGAGCGCGCTGAACTTGTTCAGTGTTCTCTCAGTAGAGTAGTCAGGAGCAGAATGATGTGACCACTCGTCTCCAAAGTGAAAAGCTGAGTATATGTTGCACCTGCTGCCTAGATATACTCGCGCTGCGATCAGCGGCAGCTGAATGCAATCATCGCATGCCAATGTGCATTAGCTCATTTAGTTTACACTTGAAGTGGATTGGTCTCTCTAAGCGAGATCCCAATTCATCAGTCACCGACATGACTCGGAGTGACCGACTGAAAGGGAACTGTATTGTTTCATCAGTTAGTCATGTTAGCACTCGACTAATGTATCCACCATTATTGTTTTAAGTGTTTACAGTTTAGCAGCTAAACTTTAGCTTTGGGCATGATTCGCTTACATAAGTGGTTTTGTATTTTATGTCATTTATTTTAAGAACGGATTGGAGCACTATATATTTGTCTTATGTAAAGGTGCTTTGTCAATGGTAGCACTCGCTAACTTACTCAAGGACTCCTCTCTGTGCCAATCACAACAGACTTGGCCAGCTGACCAATCAGAGCAGAGTAGGCTTATGGAAGCGAGGGGTTTGCTTCAATCTTGCTTGGAACGAATCGTTTCGAAATCATAGCCAAATGACAGTATTAAATGAATTTTCTGAGAAAATTACAATGTTTTCTGACCTTAGATGCATTGAAACCTGTTGTAGGGACTCCAACACAATATTAGGACACTTTAAAATACCATATGACCTGCTCTTTAACATTATTTTAGCATCAATCACTTAATAACCAGGGGTGTAAAAGTACTCAAAAATTATACTCAAATGAATGTACAAATACTCAGTGAAAATTTTACGCAATTAGAAGTATGTATCTGGTCAAAAACATACTTGAGTAAATGTAAAAATGTACAACTTGAAATTGCACACACGTATTAAAAAGTACAAGTTACCTAGGAGAAAGAAAGAAAGAATGAATGAATGAATAAATGGTTTTTGTTTCATCATACTGAATGATCTTCTCAATGCAATGTGAAATTGCTTGAAAATAAACTGCATACAATATTTTGTCAGGTAGACATACAAAAGTTGGGTTAAAGGGAGAAAAAACAAAACATTCTGGAATTTCTGGACTTTATAAGGAAACAGCCAAGTGAACAAAATAACATAAATGGTATATTGTGCACTGTTTTTATTTTTTTTTCCATGATTCCCAATTATTTATATTCACGATTTCTAGTGTTTGTACAGGCTTTACATTTTTATTTCAATGTTGCAATTAGCAATTCATTTAATTTTTATCTTTGAAAAACGATTTGTTACATGACAGCATTAATTAAAGTTTCTTAAGGGTCAAGATCAAGTTATCTGCATCTCCTGCGCTCCATCAAGCCACTCCCATAATAGCTGTCACCACTCAAATTAATGCACGACTCAGGTGAACTGTACAGCATATGTGTAAGACTCCAATACAATTATAAAGTAATTATTTTATCATGAATAAATATTTCAATGATTAAAACTGGCTGTGTCTATAGTATTATAGACTACATAACATTATTTTATTATTTTTCATATAATTTTAAATTACTGTCCCTGGATCAGTAGGGTACTCTTCTAATAAAGTAGTAGTGGCTGGGACAGATTTCAACTATCAATTCTGTTTAAAAAGATGCAATCTAATCCTGTTTACATGAACTAAGCCTGCTCCTAAACAGGTTTAAGCTTACGGTCCTGTTGCTATGACAGCAACTCCAGGATGAGCTTCTAAGAACCAAATGATCCAAGATCAAGCAAAATCGTCAACAATCAAATCCAGCTTACTGAGTTAGCGACATACGAAGAATGGACCCCTGTACTGCAGCCAGCCATCAAAATGTTTTGGCTTCACTTTTCAGGACCTTTACAGCACCTTTGATTCAGACCAAGATAAACACATCTGATTGGTCATTACGTTCTCATACTCAAGAGATGTCTGTGTGGCTACAATGCACAATGCTGCAAAAGCACGTTGTGAATAGAAACCTTTAACGCTCCTCACAGAACGCTTGCATAAATTCACATGGGAGCATTAACATTATACCAATATTCACAATATTCTCATTTATTTTGTATACTGATCCACTGATCTACTGTATATACAACAGTATATAGTTATATCTCTATTTTAGATAAGTGTTTTAATCCATCTTGTTTCTCTGTTGTCACATTTCACTGATTCTTGAGAAGAGGAACAAAACAGGGTGCAATATTGGAAAAATTACTCATATTCCCGTATTGATTTCTTTCTCACCAGTAATGCTATCATATCAAATATTTCCGAATCAAAGATCCATCCAATTGTCATTAGCGACCATGCTCCAGTAACATTAAAATGGAATAGAAGTGAACCTCATAAACCTGCAACCAGATGGCGTTTTAACATATCTCTTCTTAAAGACAGATTTTGACAAGGATTTTAAAAGAGAATGGGCATTCTTTCTAGAAATGAATGACACCCCTGGATCATCTCCCACTCTTCTGTGGGAAGCAGGAAAAGCAGTACTAAGAGGAAAAATAATCTCATACTCAGTTTATGAAAAAAGAAGGAAAAAGAACAAGAAACAGAATTGGAACAGAAAATCAAACAACTTCAAGACATCAATTTAAATACCCCAACAGAAGAAACACAAAACAAAATATAGCTGCAAGCAGCGATGGCGGGCCCAAGCCGTCAGTGCAAACGCCACCCCGGTGACATCAGGAAAATGGTGCACTGCGAGCACGTGCATTTACAGTAACCCTCTGGCAGTCTGTTTTGAGGGATACAGCAATGAAAGGGTTAATCCAAACTATCAAGACTGTGAAACATACACACACACAACAATACATAAAACTTCGGTAACACTTTTAATAAGGTTTCAGTTACTAACGTTAATTATATTAATTAACATGAACAATACTTAAATAGCATTTATTAATGTTAGTTAATATTAAAAACTTTAATATTAACTAACTAAAAAAGATTATTAAAATTTAAAGTTTTATCTGTTAACATTAGTTAATGCACTGTGAATTAACATGAACATTTTGATAAACTAACATGGTAACAATTTATAATAACTGCACTATGAATCATTAGTTAAGCATTAGTAAATAGGCAATCCGTCCTTTATAAAGCATTGTTCCAGCATTAATAGGCATTAGTAAGCATTTTATAAATACAGCTATAAATGTTTTGTTCTTGAGCATATATATAATGTTTAAGAATTGTATGTTCATACTTTATTAATGATCAATTTAACATTTCTAAATTATTACATTATTTACAAACCTGTTATTTAGGAGTTGTCAGTGGTTCATAAGATCATTTAGAAAGTGCAAGTAAATGATTAATAAACTATTTAAAAGTGCATTTATAAATCTTATTATTTAAACATAATAATTGTTCAGTGTGTTAATAAATGCTTTATTAACACATATTCCTGCTGTAATTCATGATTAAGTCAGGTAGTTATAAAACATTTAGCAGTTGCCAGCCATCTATTTGTGTGGGCTCATCTAAAGTGAGGACTATTTATACCTTATAAAGCATTTACAAAGGAGATTTAAAGGCTCATTTATCTACAAAACAGAAAAGTTAAACAAACACAACACAAAGGGATACAGAACACAAATATTTTTTCAAGATGCAAAAAAATGAAACTGTACACTTGTTAAAAATGAAAAATAAACCTCCGTATTTTCATTGTAAAAACTAAAATAAAATAAAAAATTCAAGTGTACAGTTTCATTTTTTGCATCTTGAAAAAATATTTCTGTTTTGTATCCCTCTGTGTTGTGTTTGTTTATTTTTTCTGTTAGGAAGGTAACTGAGCCTTTAAATCTCCTTTGTAATAGGAACAAGGCTTTTATAGCTGTATTTATAAGCTACTTACTGCTGACTATTAATGTTGGGACAATGCTTTATAAAGGATGAACTATTTACTAATGCTTACCTAATGATTCAAAGCGTGCAGTTATTATGAACTGTTACCCTCTCTCTCTCTCTCTCTTTCTCTGTCTCTCACCAACCCCCTCACTCAACACTTTTGCCAGTGTCTATCTATCATTAATACTGATGTGTGTGTTGAGTTTCATGTCATTCTAAACATGTTATCTGCCTCAAAATCACCAGAAAAGAATTTTCAAGTTTGACATGTTGCTATGGCAACAGTATTTTAGATATCCCTTCACAGTTTTACATCGGCCGTGTTTTGACATTATTCTGATGAAGTTTGAAGTAAATCGAGCAAAAATAAGATGCTGAATTCAAAGCATTTTGAAAATGACACATTTCCTGCTGCCAGTTGGTGGCGCTATAACTTTGACTCCTAATAGTCACATCTATAAGATCAGCATCATACAACAAACAAACCACTGAAGTTTGATCAAAATCAGACTATGTATGTGGATGTTATTAGGCATTTCCTGTTTCTCCTTTCTTGCCGTAAATTCCTCGCCTCGCCATGGCAATTTAGCATCCCCAATGTCTTGAGATCATGTTCACCGAGTTTGGTGGCAATCGGTTGGAAATCCTCAGAGGAGTATATCAAATTCCAGAGCATGCACTTTTCAAACAGCCCTAAATAGCCGACTTTCTGTTGGGGCGGAGCCTATGACATGCAGGGTGAAAGTTGTTCGCCTCAATGAGATCTACATGTGTACCGAGTTTCATATGAATATGTGCAAGTATGTGTGAGCTATACATCAAGTTTTCAGACTGTGTTCCAGGGAGCGCCGTAGAGCCCTGTGCCACGCTCGGGTTCCAGCCTCTGCGGCGTCCTAATGGCCGCGGATTCCAATGTGTGCGCCAATTTTCAAGAGTTTCTGAGCATGTTAAGGCCCCCAAAAAGCCCCGGAAGTTTAAAAAAAATAAAAATAAAAAATAATAATCCTGAAGGAATCAATAGGGCCCTGCGCCTTACTGGCTTGGGCCCTAATTAAGAGAATACAAATTAAAATGAAATGCTATAATCAACAAACATACTCAATTCCTGATTCATAGGCTCAGACAAGAAGAATTTCATCATAGTAATAAATCTGGTAAATATTTGGCAAATCAAATCAAACGAAACAGGGAAAAAACAACAATTTCAGTTATTACAGACCCAGTAGGGAAATCCACCAACTCACCAGAAGAAATTAACCAAATTTTCCAAAATTTCTATAGCAAATTATAGTCATCAGAAAAAGACCCAAATCAAAATGACATCAACTCATTTCTCAACATTATCAATTTGCCACAGCTGAATGAACACCAAAGAAACAGCCTAGAATCACCCATCACACAACCTGAACTTCTTACACCACTGCAGCTCATGCCTAATAATAAAGCACCAGGTCCTGATGGATTCCCCGCTGAGTTTTACAAACACTTTTGGTCCACTTTATTACCACTCTTTATCAGAATGTTAAGCGAGTCACAACAAAAATTAAATCTCCCAGCTAATATGAATACAGCCACAATTTCACTTCTTCTCAAACCCAATAAAGACCCAAAATTACCATCAAGCTACCGTCCCATTTCTCTGATTAATGCTGACATTAAAATTATTGCCAAAGTTTTAGCCCATAGAATAGAAAAGGTCACACCACCTGTAATACACCCAGATCAAACCGGTTTCATTAAAGGTAGACTAGCATCCACCAATACACGCAGACTATTCAACTTAATGTATCATTCTTCAATTCAAAAAGCAAAAACCATCATAGCCACTCTGGACGCAGAAAAAGAATTTCATAGGGTCAACTAGAAATTCCTGTTTTCCACATTAGAGAGGCTTGGTTTTGGGGAGTCATTCATTAATTGGATTAAAATTCTATATACAGGTGCATCTCAATAAATTAGAATGTCGTGGAAAAGTTCATTTATTTCAGTAATTCAACTCAAATTGTGAAATAAATTCAATGCACACAGACTGAAGTAGTTTAAGTCGGTTCTTTTAATTGTGATGATTTTGGCTCACATTTAACAAAAACCCACCAATTCACTGTCTCAACAAATTAGAATATGGTGACATGCCAATCAGCTAATCAACTCAAAACACCTGCAAAGGTTTCCTGAGCCTTCAAAATGGTCTCAGTTTGGTTCACTAGGCTACACAATCATGGGGAAGACTGCTGATCTGACAGTTGTCCAGAAGACAATCATTGACACCCTTCACAAGGAGGGTAAGCCACAAACATTCATTGCCAAAGAAGCTGGGTGTTCACAAAGTGCTGTATCCAAGCATGTTAACAGAAAGTTGAGTGGAAGAAAAAAGTGTGGAAGAAAAAGATGCACAACCAACTGAGAGAACCGTAGCCTTATGAGGATTGTCAAGCAAAATCGATTCAAGAATTTGGGTGAACTTCACAAGGAATGGACTGAGGCTGGGGTCAAGGCATCAAGAGCCACCACACACAGACGTGTCAAGGAATTTGGCTACAGTTGTCGTATTCCTCTTGTTAAGCCACTCCTGAACCACAGACAACGTCAGAGGCGTCTTACCTGGGCTAAGGAGAAGAAGAACTGGACTGTTGCCCAGTGCTCCAAAGTCCTCTTTTCAGATGAGAGCAAGTTTTGTATTTCATTTGGAAACCAAGGTCCTAGAGTCTGGAGGAAGGGTGGAGAAGCTCATAGCCCAAGTTGCTTGAAGTCCAGTGTTAAGTTTTCACAGTCTGTGATGATTTGGGGTGCAATGTCATCTGCTGGTGTTGGTCCATTGTGTTTTTTGAAAACCAAAGTCACTGCACCCGTTTACCAAGAAATTTTGGAGCACTTCAAGCTTCCTTCTGCTGACCAGGTTTTTAAAGATGCTGATTTCATTTTCCAGCAGGATTTGGCACCTGCCCACACTGCCAAAAGCATCAAAAGTTGGTTAAATGACCATGGTGTTGGTGTGCTTGACTGGCCAGCAAACTCACCAGACCTGAACCCCATAGAGAATCTATGGGGTATTGTCAAGAGGAAAATGAGAAACAAGAGACCAAAAAATGCAGATGAGCTGAAAGCCATTGTCAAAGAAACCTGGGCTTCCATATCACCTCAGCAGTGTCACAGACTGATCACCTCCATGCCACGCCGAATTGAGGCAGTAATTAAAGCAAAAGGAGCCCCTACCAAGTATTGAGTACATATACAGTAAATGAACATACTTTCCAGAAGGCCAACAATTCACTAAAATGTTTTTTTTTATTGATCTTATAAAGTATTCTAATTTGTTGAGATAGTGAATTGGTAGGTTTTTGTTAAATGTGAGCCAAAATCATCACAATTAAAAGAACTAAAGACTTAAACTACTTCAGTCTGTGTGCACTGAATTTATTTAATACACGAGTTTCACAATTTGAGTTGAATTACTGAAATAAATGAACCTTTCCACAACATTCTAATTTATTGAGATGCACCTGTACATCACCTTCAGCCACTGTCATCACTAATGGACTAACATCACGTAGCTTCACACTGCACAGAGGGACTAGACAGGGATGCCCACTCTCTCCCTCATTATTCACCATTTTTAATGAACCGTTAGCAGCAGCCATCCACCAAAACAGCTACATTAAAGGAGTTCAAACATTAAACATACAGCACAAAATCAGTCGTTATGCAGATGACATATTACTGTATTTGCAAGATCCTCTATCATCATTACAAGAAACAATTAAACTTATTGATTCATTTTCTCACATTTCTGAATAATCAGGCAACTGGAGTAAATCTGCTATTCTTTCATTAAATCACAATAGCTTGGATGTGACATCCCAGACATCACCTTTCCCTCTATGCACCAATCACATCACATATTTAGGCATTAATATTTCCCCCAGGCTGTCAGAGCTGGTTAGTCTTAATTTCACCCCATTACTCAAAACAATATATGATGATCTTCAACGCTAGATGAACTTACCACTGTCCATTATGGGCAGAATATCAGTAATTAACATAACTATACTCCCTAAACTAAACTATTTATTCTCAGTGATCCCGGCACAACCCACCCTCACCTGGTTTAAATCTTTAGACTCAATCATTACCAAATTTTACTGGGAAAATAAGACCCCAAGAATTAAACTGTCTACTCTACAGAAACCAAAAACACAAGGAGGATTGGAAGCACCACATTTCTACCACTATTCTTTGGCTAATCAGCTTCAACAGATATACAAATGGATTCACCCAAACCCATCAGAAAACACATGGTTAGATATTGAGCAAACAATTTGTAAGGACATTCGAATTTCAGATTTACCGTTCTATAGTCAGACAATCAAAAAACACTCCTGTTTTAAGCAGCTCTGACAGCCTGGTGGAAATTTCACCAAATCACAAACACTCCTCTTGCACCATCTAAATACACCTCCATTTGAAATAATCCAGATTATACAGTTAATAAGAAGCCACTTAATTTACACACATGGGCAGAAAAGGGCATCACACAACTCCAACACATCTTTCATAGTAATAATCTGGCCTCATTTTCATACTTGGTCCAGAAATACGGTATCAGGAGTAACAGTTTTTTGAAATGTCTACAAATCAAATCTTCTATCCAATCAAAAATCAACATTCGGTCCATTAATCTAGAACTTTCACCATCAATCTCAAGAGTTAATGAAAATATCGTCCTCAAAAATACTACTCTCCAAAATATACAGAATAATATTAAAATCAGACAGGGGTGTCGCACCCGTGGGGGATGTGGGTGTTTTAACACCCACACTTTACCCGGTGAGAGGGTTGAACACCCGCACTTTTTCTGCAGTTTTTCCGCAGTTTTGCACAAACGCCTTAAAGCAGTCACTCCTCCGCTGCGACTGCCTCCTCCCCCCTCCCTCTCAAACAGGACACCGGCTTTGAGTGTGACCAGCTGATGATTGGCTGTTCTGCCTTAAGTCCCGCCTCTCTCGGTGTGTTAGATTTATCGGTCAGCTCGTGCTGAGGAGGTGGGAACTTATGGTTATGGTTATTTACATCTCCCTTTTCCAGGTACTTTGAATGAGGGTTTATGCTTTCGAGGTTTAAATAAGCTTGATATGTGTTTGGGAAGATGTTCTGTTTATGTTTTGTTGACATGTCGAGTGTTTTCTGTATTATATTTCGTTTTTTAGACTAATGGTAATTGCTAATTGGGATATTGTTCAGCAGCTAGCTAAATTCGGTTATGTATGTGGCACGCAATGTATAAAGTAACTGTGATGAAGAAGGCAGGGAATTGACGAGGAGGAGGGACAAATTGTCATTGTTAAGCAGTGTATTTATGGGTTTATTGCCAGTGCAATTGATTTTGATATTTTGAGCATTGTTTGTTGATTAGCTGAATACTTTTGTGGATACTTACCTGTTGTGTTTGATTGTACCGGTTTAGGAGAAAAAAGTGAGAAATTATGTCATTGTTTGCATACCTGTTGAAGAACTATGAAAGAAAAGTGTATATTATTTTAATGTTTAAAAACAGTAAATTGTTACATTATTTATACCACCAGAGAAAAAGCTTTGTGTGGCGTTTTCTTTTTTGTTTTGTTTTGTTTTTTTGTATAGTTCCCCTTTTCAAGGCGCAAGTAAGCAAAATTTATGAGTAGTTGAAAAAAATGAGAGGTAGTTGGTCATATGTTCATTGGTCAGTTGCTTGTTGTTGTTGGTTCCATTTCTATATGTATATAGTTGTGTGTGTGTGTGTATATATATATAAATATATGTTTATTTTAGGGGTGTCAACGTTAACGCGTTAACGCATGCGATTAATCTAAAATTTTTAACGCGTTAATATTTTTTAACGCAAATTAATCATGTGATAATGCTTGACTCCAACTTCTTCCCGTCATCGCAGCGCGGAAGGTTATCTATCATTGTGTGATGAGGTTACAGTGAACCAGTGTTGCTATGGTAACGGCACAAGTGGGCTATTTTGAAAATACAGTCGCGGGAAAAATTACAGAGCCGGGTTGCGTTTTTTGGGCTATTTTTATAATGTACCGCTGCCGCCCAAAGTGTATATAGACAAATGAAAATTAAAATAGATCCTTTTACTAATGTGTATTATAGTTGGAATGTATACCTGCAACTGAAGAACGGAGAGGCGGTTGTAAACATCACAAACAACGTGAGTTTCAGCAGAGCACATGTTAAGACTTTTACACAGCAGAAATAAACATGACAACAGCCACTATAGATTATATAAGATAATAAACACACGATTACGATAGGATATGGTTTGTATGTGATTTTCTTGAGATGAATGTGTACATCTGAAATGCTAATTTGTGCAGCGATATAAAAGGCTATAAATAGCATATTTTAACAATAGTAAACGACCAAATTCCACGTGATCGCAAAAGGAAGTTATTACAAACACTCGATGGTGGTTTAAAGTGAGTTCTGAGTAAAAGTGTACTATTAATCTCATAAATTGTCTTATGTAGCATGATGCTAATGTTAGCGCTAGCGCACCTGCAGAACAGGTCCAATTCTTCTTTAATGCATTTTGTCATAATACTTCACGTAAGGTCGCAAGAAAATGTTTTGTTGTATTTATTTAGAAATACTTTTGATAATAGTTGGGTAAATGTATACTTGGATTGAAGCGATGTGGCTTAGTAAACGTTTTATTGCCAGTTTAAAGGCGGATAATGGCTGAATAAAAACAAATGAATAATGATAAAAGAATAATAAGGATTATGTCTCATACCTGGCGGAGATGTGAAAGGTTCTGTTTCCTTAAACTAGTCTGTCATGCATTTCATTTCAACACATTTACAGGTAAATCCTAGTATTTTAAATGTGCGATTAATCATGATTAATCACAGTCCAGGACTGTGATTAACGCGATTAAATTTTTTAATCGATTGACAGCACTAGTTTATTTTGTTCTTAATATATGTTGTTTGTATAATATATGTTGTTTGTATATCTGGAGTTTGTAACAAAAATAATTTCCCCCTGGGATTATTAAAGTATTTCTGATTCTGATTCTTTAGCAAGTCTACTGTTGTGTATTTTCACAACAGAGTTTTGACTTATTTTCTGTGTTCCGAGTGTGTTTTTATACTTTTTTCTAATATCACTCATTTAAATGGGAAGCTTTTTATATCTTGTATGTTATACCTTTTGTACCCTTCTGTCATTGTATTCATCGTTTTTATTGTTAACAAACAAACCACATCCATCCCCCACACTTTTGAAAAGCTTGCTACGCCCCTGAAATCAGGCAACACATTGAGTTTACCATATGCTAAATGGGAATCAGACCTATCTATTGCTCCTGATGCTGATTTCTGGACACAACTCTGCAAAAATATCTACTTTATGACAAAAATGCCAACTTGCAACTTATACAGTATAAGGTACTTCACAGATTTCACTTAACCGGACAGAATTTGTTTAAAATGGGATTCACTTCAGAAACATGTTCACATTGCACCCAAAATAACCCAGACACATATGTTCACGCCCTTTAGTATTGTACCCCAATTAAATCTTTTTGGGAAAAGGTCATTGAATCACTGTCACTATGTGATGTCACATCCCAATTTTTCCATCACTTTACTAGGCGATATTTCCATAATCAATTTAGACAAGATAAACAGTCAGTTACTCCTAGTGGCGCTAGCTATCACCAAGAAAACTATCTTCATGAATTGGAAATCAAGAAATTCCATACATATTGCATCCTGAAAAAAATTTAATAATTGACTATATCTTGATGGAAGGTCTATCCAGTTCACCTCATAGTAATACAGTAGAATTACACCCCTTCTGGTCAGCTCTCATTACCTTCCAGCAGTCATAAATCTGTTGACCTTCACAACAACGCATCTACACCTAAACTACTATGTACTTAATTTGAATATTAATCTTTGAGAGTTTTGGGGAGGGGTGGAGGACAACATTGATAAGAAAACACTGTTAAGAAAGGGTTTAAGAAAAAGTTAACCTATTTATACTCTATGTATATAGGTGTATGTGTAGATGTGTGTGTGTGTGTGGCGTGTGTATGTATGTGTATGTGTATATGTATTTGTGTGTGTATTTTATTTTCTTTTTTCCTTTTTCTTCTTCCTCCTTTTTCTCTGGCCTCTGGTCCCCAGTAGGCTATGACATCCAGGTCTGTATCTGGTGTGGTGGAGTCGTAATACGAGTGAGTGGGTGGGTGGGTGCGTGTAAAGTGGGGCGTGGGGCTTGTGTCTCCCCGCCGTCTCCCTGAGCTATCTCTTCCAAGACCTCTTGCCCTGGCTGGTTCTGGCTTGCATGCCTCGCTTTTTTAATGTATCACATATTAGATTAAATAAATACACACCTATTATAATGTGTATATATACATATGTATGTATACATGTATACAGGGTAAGTGTGCCGTGTGAGCAAGCCGGGTCCCTGACCTGGGCCGCACTAAACATCTCTATTGTAATGCCTCACAAACTGGCTGAGACATTGGGTGTGTTCGAAACCGCATACTTCCCTACTATATAGTAGGCAAAAAGCAGTAGGCGAGCGAGTAAGTATGTTTGAATCATAAGTATTCATAAAAGAGTAGGCTAGATTTAGTAGGCGAGTACACTAATTCTCGTGAGATTCGGACGTACATATACTTAAGATGTGTCCTTATATGCCTACTTACCTACTATATAGTAGGGAAAAAGAGTACGTGAAGAAAGAAGTACGTTTGAAACCTCAGTATTCATAAAAGAGTGGGCGAGAAATCCTCGGATGTTATACTGCTTCAGCCCAGATTCTGAAGTGTTCATTGATGGGCACTTTTCTATCCCATAAGCCCACGGGAGAGGATACGTCATCATCGAACGTGATGGAGAACCGCGACGAGGCTGTTTACAAATGTGAGTATTACAAACCAAAACATGGTTCCTTGTGTTAAAATCGCATTTGTTGAGCTACTGTTGAGCAAACTGTTGATTTGCTTAATGTGTAAACGCTAAACAGTACAGTTTATTTGTGATTTTGCGGTAAAAACACGTTTTATTATGTAAAGCGAACAGGGGAGCTCCCGTAGCACATGTACGTCACCAGAGTGAATTTACATAAACCATATACATCTGAAAGATTATTAAATGTCTATTTAATATGTGGCAGGAAAATGTTGTAAAAGAATTGCAAATGAGCACATCATATCATGAACAGACATCTGAGTGAGTGATGTATGTGTGTTATGTAGAATTCACTGTTGTCAACGCTGCTTTAGATGAATGTAAATAAATATACATGGAGTAACTAAACATAAGTTATCTATTTCATTTGTGCATTAGTATTGTTGATAAATTGAGGAACATTTGTGTTGGATAAAAAGCGAGTTAACACATCAGCAGCTACAGTACCTCAACATGTAAATGTAGTATTGAGCAGATAAATCACAGAGAGGACTGAATCTTGTCTGGATGTTACAGGGACAGATGAGACACGTGTGTTTATCCGCTGAAGAGTGTCTGATGAAGGAATGCTGCCAACAAAGGCTCTCAGTGAGTATACTACTGAAATGAATTAAACATCTTTTAAATCTTAAGTTGTAGTTTATTTTAATTATTGTCATTCATTCGTATTGTTATTCAAACAGAGTTATTACAGCAGAGACAGGTGAAGGTGGGCTCGGTGGTCAGCTGCTTCATCAGAATAAAGCTGCAGAGTTGGCACAGCTGTGTTGAGATGGCAGTATATGGGTTCACCGCCTGTACATACATGATTGTTAGAACAATAAGTTTGAATAAAGCTTTATTTTATGTGTCGTTGACTTGTATTTGTATTTTTATTGTGATTGTTATTGTATTATTATTTGTTACTCATTTATTCATGTTTTCTGTTGTTGTCAGTAAATAAAATATAATTGTTTCATTAACTAATGCATTAATTCATTGCTTGAATGAAAATTGAGATGTATTCACTTTGGCTGCATTTGTCTAGTGTGTATTCATGCATACCTATGGCGTATGACAAAATTATTGGTCAGCATTTATCATTATTATTGTAGTGTTGGGTGAGCTAGTAATACATTTTGGGGTAATCATCTTTTTTAAGTAGTAATACTTACATTTTTCCAGTATAAAATCAACAGTCTTCTCTAAATGCGAGATCTTCGAGCAGCTGTACTCTCCTTTATGCAGACACTGCAAGCACTGCAAAGGCTGAGGAAAACAGTACTAGGTAGTGTTGTCGAGTTACTGATGCTACGAGGTGTTAGTGCACCTGTCCCTTTTATCTTTTTTTCTTTTTTATTTATTACACAGCTTAATTGCATACAAGATCAGGGAAAGATGGTTGTATCTTTAACAATAAACAATCATAATGACAAAAAAAAAAGGAAAACATAAATACAATGGGTTTGCGTACATCATAGTATGAGATTTTCATACACAGAAAAAAAAAGCACAATGACAAGGTTAAATATATTTGAATAATCATAATATTCATATTTAATCAATGCATCAAAAATTGCATTTGTTATTATTTATAAGTCTGAGGGATGAAAGGATACTTAAATTTAACAAGAAACATCAAAATATTTACAGATTTAAATCTGAATTAAACCTGTCGCTCGTATCTTTTAAGTTGGTGCGCATGTTATAACGTCATAGGTCACATGACAACGTTAACATGGCGGATCACATTCATACTTAACGAGATTTGGCTGTAGAGTACGTACTCTTTTTCTGCTCGATAAGTAAGTGCTTATTGAAATTAAGTACCTACTCATTGAGTAGGCGGTTTCGAACGCACCCATACGCTCACCGGCCACTTTATTAGGTACACCTGTTCAATTGCTTGGTAACACAAATTGCTAATCAGCCAATCACATGGCAGCAACTCAGTGCATTTAGGCATCTAGATGTGGTGAAGACGACTTGCTGAAGTTCAAACCGAGCATCAGAATGGGGAAGAAAGGGGATTTAAGTGACTTTGAACGTGGAATGGTTGTTGGTGCCAGACGGGCTGGTCTGATTATTTCAAAAACTGCTGATCTACTGGGATTTTCACGCACACCCATCTCTAGGGTTTACAGAGAATGGTTCGAAAAAGAGAAAATATCCAGTGAGCGGCGAGTTGTGTGGACGAAAATGCCTTGTTGATGTCAGAGGTCAGAGGAGAATGGGCAGACTGGTTAGAGATGATAGAAAGGCAACAGTAACTCAAATAACCACTCGTTACAACCAAGGTATGCAGAATACCATCTCTGAACGCACAACACGTCGAACCCTGAAGCAGATGGGCTACAGCAGCAGAAGACCACACCGGGTGCCGCTCCTGTCAGCTAAGATCAGGAAACGGAGGCTACAATTCGCACAGGCTCGCCAAAATTGGACAATAGAAGATCGGAAAAACGTTGCCTGGTCTGATGAGTCTCGATTTCTGCTGTGACATTCAGATGGTAGGGTCAGAATTTGGCGTAAAGGACATGAAAGCATGGATCCATCCTGCCTTGTCTTAACGTTTCAGGCTGGTGGTGGTGGAGTAATGGTGTGGGGGATATTTTTTGGCACACTTTGGGTCCCTTAGTACCAATTGAGTATCGTTTAAACGCCACAGCCTACCTGAGTATTGTTGCTGACCATGTCCATCCCTTTATGACTACAGTGTACCCATCTTCTGATGGCTACTTCCAGCAGGATAATGCACCATGTCACAAAGCTCAAATCATCTCAGACTGGTTTCTTGAACATGACAATGAGTTCACTTTACTCAAATGGCCTCCACAGTCACCAGATCTCAATCCAATAGAGCACCTTTGGGATGTGGTGGAACGGGAGATTCGCATCATGGATGTGCAGCCGACAAATCTGCAACAACTGCGTGATGCTATCATGTCAATATGAACCAAAATCTCTGAGGAATGTTTCCAACACCTTGTTGAATCTATGCCATGAAGAATTAAGGCAGTTCTGAAGGCAAAAGGGGGTCCAACCTGGTACTAGCAAGGTGTACCTAATAAAGTGGCCAGTGAGTGTATACACATCTACGCATTAAAAACATACTTAAATAAATAAAAAATAGGCATATAAGGTAAGCGTGGCATGTAAGTAGTGGCCGGGGATGGCTGGTTTTGGGAGATTGGGGGGGGGCTTTGGGCCCTGTTGCCCCACAGCATCTTTCCCTGGCACTCCCGTTGTGGCGTGACATGGGCTGGGGATTAAGTTGAGGTGTGTTGTAGCCACGGCGGGATCGGAAACAACCCCAATAATTATTAAATATTTATTAATTTATAATTTAATACTATTATTAGTAATATTATTATTATTATTATTATTATTATTATTACTTGCCCTCTTCATTGTCTTCCACCCTTTCCCAGTCTTAATGTCATTAGTATTATTTTTATTATTATTATTATTATTACGGTTATTATTAATATCGTTTTTTTTCTTTCCTTTTTTAAAGTTATACAACTTGTATCTGTTATTAATCTGTTAAAGATACTATTTCATTTGTATGCTTCCTCCCCCACCCCTAGGCACAATGACGTGCGCACGCACACACACACACACACATGCTCACAGACACATGAATGCAAATACAGGAACTAATCAAAATGAACTTGTAAAGTTGGCTATCAGTACATATGTTTGTCTGTCCAAGTGATTCAATGTTTGGCACATGTAAATATTGTCACTTTCTTTATTTAGCCTATGTTTTTTCCTTATATGTTATATGTTTGGTCCATGGGATTCTGTATCTGCCACATGTAAACATTGTCACAGTCTTTACTTGCATAATAATAAAAAAAAAAAGATGTAGTGAGAATATAATAATGCTAAAATTCAATTGAAGGGGATAATTGTGTAATCCCTCATAACATTTACAATTAAAAATATTTTCCATTTTAAACCTAATAGCAGTTAAAGTTGCTGGACATGTTTTGTCCCATGTCTCAAGAAGTGATTTGTTGGTTTTGCATTAGTTTGGATAATGCTTCCACATAGTGGTGAAGTTTAGAACAGCAGCGTATCAAGTACTGAAGTGAACAAAATCATGATATTGAACAGTTTGAAATATAATATTAAATGGGTGTTTTTCCAGTACCTATATACCGCACAACACTATGACTTCTGATAGCCTGATAGTACGAATTACCAGAATCAGAGCAGGGGAAAACTAGATGCTGGAGGTACTCAACATACAGTAACCAGTGTATGTTTTGTACTGCATTCACACGATGTGTTCAAAACTTTCAAAAAGTGATGTTTGAATAGAGAAAGAGTCATGTTTGTATTTCATGTAATAATTAACAGTATTACATTAACTGTTTTTTTAAACAGCTTTATACCAAAGACAGTCTAAATTATTCTTATTGTTTATTTGATCAGTTATATTAATGTCAAATAAATTGATATTACACTGCAGATGGAAAATTATATTTAGTGACAAAGACTTGCATACACAGAAGGAAAGACATTTTTTTAGTTCTCAAACTTATCTTAATATTCGAAAAGAAAAAAAAAGCTCTCATATATTCCTAACATACTTAAAATCACCAGATCATTGGAAGTTCAGAGAGCTAAATGCTTCATCATTTTCTTCTTGAGAAGTTTTCTCTGGTTATAATCAAACTAGAAATGACTTTATCATGAAAACCCAGAATATATAGTAAACCTAACTTTTGCTGCTGCTGTAATCAATATGTAGTCTATGTGTATGATGAAAGAACATACTGAGCAATATAAACTTATTAGTTTGGTATCTCAGGTTCCAGTGTTTGCAGTTCAACTATTTATTAATCAAGAATCTTTTTAGCTCCTCTTTAGTCTCCCTTATTTTTTCACAAATTTCATGATCTCAGACTGTAGCTCTTCCTCTCTTTTGTTTGTGGAAGTATAATCTTTGCGGAGGTTGTCAATTTCTTTAGAGTCGAGGGCAATAAAGAAGATGTCAACAGCTACAAAAAGCCCAGCCAAAACCCCTGAAGCTGCTTCAGCCACACGCACGACTCTAGCAGTCTGAGCTGCAGCTCTCCCACCGCTTGCAATTTGAGTTAAACGGGCAAGCTCTGCAATCCCTCCCAGTCCTCGCCCCAGTCGAGTTCCAGCACTGGCCCACTTATCTGCCCCAGACTGTGCATTGGACAATGATTTAGACAACACTTTTCAAGTTTCTACAGCTATTTGGATGTTTTGGATGCAGCAGATTGTGGAAGAAATTTTTTCGTGGAACTCTGTAATGATTATTTTGATATTTTGGCGGTTTGAACGCTGGTTAACGATTTTTGTTATGTTGCTCACACAAGCTGTTATTCCACCAGCTACTGCCGTACCGATTCCCAATCCTGTTACTATCAGAGAGGCTCCGAGAGCGAACAGAGCCAGAATAAGTCCAACTACAGATGTGATTCCTCCAGCCAATCCTACTACACCTCCTGTGAGACTGCTGACGGTTGTGTTGTAGTGGACTCTCTCCAAACTACTGGCCAGCTCTTCCAGTACATTTAGACTCCCATTAAGCTCTTCAATAGTTTGTGTGCTCTGAAAAAAAAAAAAAAATCATGAAATTAATAATGAAATGATTAATGAAATAAAAAAAAATGTGTTTGACAGTTCAATGTTTAGTTTAACCAGTGTCTGAAACACTGTTGCATTACTTCATGACTTTAGGAGACTATAGCTAAATGAATGAGAAATTACCTCAGTATAATAAGGTAACTCACCATTTGGTAAAGGTGTTTAATCATAAAAGGCCTCAACAAGATCTCACTGACAGACGGGCAGTTCGCTGGATCGGCCTGACGTGTATCTTTCATCAGCTGACGAAGGTCCTCAGAGAAGGTCTCAGGAAGAGTTTCATAGGAGAAGTTACCCATCTCAGTGGTGCTTCTTCCTGTGCGCTAAAGACGGACAAAAATACAAGGTCACTAGTTGGTAAAATCGTAAAGTATCAGTGTACGAAAACATTATTTTTTTTCTTCTTCACTGAGACAAAACAGTCAGCCCACCAACAAGGTCAAACAAGTCAAGGGAGGTCATGTTTTTGGCAGGTCGAAAATATGGCCTAAAAAGATACGTATCCCACTATAACTTTTGCCAGGTAACAAGAAACTTGTCCATATTCATCATTGTTGTTAGACATGATGTGAAGTATTCACAAAATAAAACACTTGATAATAGGCCATCATCTGTACATTTTGGAGGTGGGGTAACGATTTTGGCAGGTCGAAAATACGGTCTGAAAAAATACGTATCCCACTATAACTTTTGCCAGGTAACAAGAAACTTGTCCATATTCATCACTGTTATTACACATTATGTGAAGCCTGATAAGAGAAGTATACTGTAATCGCGTTTTGTTAAATGCAATGCATTATTAAATAATTTTGAAAATAATTCACAGTGGAAAGAGGAGGGGGAATAAATAACAATTTACAACAATACCTAGCTGTATTTGCTAAACCTTGTTGATAAAACAACAATAGTGAAACGATAACTTCAGAATTCACGTGTTATAGCTTTATTAAGCTTGGCGATATCATCAATGGTCCGCCTGTACCGCTGCATGCATGCGCGCTCCCGTAACTGGGGATACACTTTTTATCAGGGGTAAGTACCTTGGCACGACACCGGAAAACAGAGTTCGCGCACAGCTAGACAAGACCAGCGTTTGAGGTTAAAAATTATAAATTGTAAATTTTTATAAATTGTCTTTTTTTTTTTTTTTTTTTTTTTTTCAAAAACAACCGATCGTTTCTATAGATAAGACCCTTCTTCCTCGGCTGCGATCGTTTAAAGCCCTTTGAAGCTGCATTTAAACTGCATTTTGGAAGTTCAAACTCAGGGGCACCATAGAACTCCATTATATGGAGAGAAATGATGAAATGTTTTCTTCAAAAAACAATTTCTTTACGACTGAAGAAAGAAAGACATGAACATCTTGGATGACAAGGGGGTTAGTACATTATCTGTAAATTTTTGTTCTGAAAGTTAACTACTCCTTTAACTATGGTATAAACATGTTTAATTTTCGTTAGGTACAGGGTACTCAGGGGTTGAGGCGAGTTGGAGCCCATCAGAGTGGAGCTGACTGTCAACTACCGACTGTTGCATATTCTCTATTTTGTTATACTATTAAGTTCTTGTTTGTCATTTTAGAGTTACCTGTGTACTTTTTGTAGTCCTGTGTTATTTTATTATTTATTGATTACTGTATCACAGTGTTGGCAACTCTTACAGATTTTCCTTGAAACATTGCTGACACAGAGTCCTCACAGAAGTCCTTATTTTTATATTTGGTTAAATGTAAGCTTTGTGCAACACTTCTTTACATTATGCAAACTTGACATGTATTAACAGTTTTTTTTTTTTTTTTTTTGTTTTTTACAATGTATTTTTCTATGGAAGCCCTGAACCGCATGGTGTGGAAAAAAAAAAAAAAGAAAACTTTTGGTGAGGAAAAAAAAGAAGAAGAAAACTTATCTCGTTATTTCGCGATATTAAGTCGTTATTTCGAGATATTAACTCGTTATTTCAACATATTAACTCGTTATTTCGAGATATTAAGTCGTTATTTCGAGATATTAACTCGTTATTTCAACATATTAACTCGTTATTTCGAGATATTAAATCGTTATTTCGAGATATTAAGTCGTTATTTCGACTTAACTCATTATTTCGACTTAAGTCTTTATTAAGTAATAACGTTATTAATCGAAATAACGACTTAATAACGACTTAAGTTGAAATAATGAGTTAATAAGTCGTTATTTCGAGATATTAAGTCGTTATTTCGACATAACTCGTTATTTCGACATAAGTTCCATTATGTTAAGGTTTGTATTACTTATATCAGCCACTAGAGGGCAGAATAAGACAGGGAATCAATTTAAGAAAGCATTGTAATTACGATGAGCTAGTTTTAACACTTAACACTTTTACAAGTTGGTGCTCCAAAATCTCTGAGGTTTTTTTTGCTAATTGCCAGTATTGCTCTTTCAGCCAGCGTTTTATCTGTTGGATTTGGTTTATTTGTTAACTTTAAACAATCATATAATCGCCTATTAATTCTTATTCGATAGCCTATTTTGCTTCATGTGCTTGACGTTTATTGGTCAGATCAGAAACTCTTTTTGAATCAACTTGCCTTGCACTGCGTTACCCTACCACTACTACGGCTATTATAATTTCTTTATGTATTATTGTTGTTGTTGCTGTCCGTGATAAGCAGGGGTGCACATAAGTGGTCCGCAGGTCCGCATGCGCGACCAAAATTAAAAATGCGTTGTATAAATAAGTTTTGACAGCGCATTTGCGTACAGACATGGATGACAGCTGTTAATGTACAATTACCATTTTAGATTGGCAAACTGTACTGTATAAGATTTCTATTCAAACTGAAAGCATAATCTAGGCTAGCCGCTGCCATTTTCAAAGCAAAACTATGACATTTCATTCACTGTAGGGATGGGGAGTCGACTCCAAAAGAGTCGATTCTTCGACTCTGAAAAGCTCTAGAGTCGGAGTCGACTATAGTTTGAATAGAAATCTTATACAGTACAGTTTGCCAATCTAAAATGGTAATTGTACATTAACAGCTGTCATCCATGTCTGTACGCAAATGCGCTGTCAAAACTTATTTATACAACGCATTTTTAATTTTGGTCGCGCATGCGGACCTGCGGACCACTTATGTGCACCCCTGCTTATCACTGGAATCGACTCTCGTGAGTCGACTCCGAAATCGCGGATGTCTTCACTGATTCTCACATCTCTATATAGTGTCTGGCAACTGAGTGCAGTATATCAGTAGAGAGTGAAGGAAATTAAGTGAGGATCCGTTTGCAGTGCAGTCCGTGAGCTGTGCAGAAGCAGCAGCATGGGTTCATTGTGCTTCACATAAGACGCGTTTGAGCGCGCGATGATTCGCGGCCGTGCACGCGTGCGTCGGATAGCTGCAGTTGTCGCAGAAACGACTTTTCCCCATATTTTTATCCTACGTGAAGGTTACTTTAGAAATAAATAAGAGTCATAGTAAATTTAGTTTGTAATTATACATGCTTCTGTGACAGCTTTGTAGTTTAATAGATGCTTATGCGATGTTATGTTTAATGCAATACAATTTGGTTTTCCATGGTTAACCTAGGCTATTTGTGTTCAATCATTAACCTTAAATCGTTTAAAAACTAACATAATAAACAAGAATAAAACTCAAGTTTGCATTCGTATGAATTTACTCCTTTTACTAACTGTTTTCTTAAAAAAAAAAAAAACTAGCTTTTCTAATCTTTTTGTATTCTATCTTTGTTTTCTTTTTATTTATTATACAATTAACAAAAGCAAAAAAGACCTCTAACACTAGCTTGCTCTATTCTTTTCCTGTTCTATCGGTTTTCTTTTTATTTATTAGGCTATATAATAAAAGAAAAAAAAAAACTTTGCAATGTGTACTGCGTTAAGCTAACTGAGACTTGTTATAGCACTTGCATACATTGCTCTTTTGTTGATTTTGATTGCTTCCATTGTCCTCATTTGTAAGTCGCTTTGGATAAAAGTGTCTACTAAATGTATGTATTTTTAATATCAATGCTGTTTAAGACAATAGCGCCATCCCGACCATTATAATGTGACAAATTCATAGCTCATTTAAAGATAATGTCACCGCTAAATTAGAGTGATTTGGACAGTCACGCTAAATGGAGTCGGGAGTTGGAGTCGACTCCGAAAAACCTAGAACCGAACACCCCTAATTCACTGATGCTCTTCCACCAGCAGCACTAAACCCGGAAGAGTATATACTTGCTGGCAACCCGATAAAAAAAAAAAAAGCTCGCTGATTTTACGTTTGAAAATGATGAAAATTCAAATAATAATAATAATAAAAATAAAAACATTAGCATTTTATTTTTAAGTTTACTATAAAATAATTTTATTTGTATGTAATACTCCCTTTTTATTTTAAAATGATTATTTAGTTTATTATTTTATTTAAAAAAAAAACTAAAATAAAGTGCAATAATATTATCACTATTAATTTATTTTTTATAGTTATATTTTATGGGTCACACTACATGCCGTGGCCCGTGTGAGGACCAAACCAAATCTCCAGGTTCTCATAAGAGAACCAGGCTGAAAAATTTATGTGCACCCCTGGTGATAAGAGTAGACTATTATGAAACATACTGCTGAATAGATAGAATAGTTTTTTGCCCATAGGACATTTGTACATCGGACACATTTGATCATAACACAACAGGAAGCTCAAAGCTGGCTGGTCGGGAGCAAACGCAGAGAAAAGTGGGCCAAGATCATCGCAGTCATGGCTGAGAAGGATGAACTGTATGACTTCCTTCGCAATCGTAGAGTGCCAGAGGACACGATAAATCGCATGATTGAGCAAAAGGTGATTTAAACATGCATATTAAACATGTTTATTTTTTTGAATGCAGTTAGCGCATATATACAATTTGACATGAATAAATTATTTTAGTAATTATATTGGTAATTAAGTTTAGTAAACCAATACTGGTTTCATGATAAGATGGTCTTACGATTTTTTAAAAAACAAAATGTATCGCGATTCATTTTCCATTTCAATCGATTTTCAAACGGTTCCAGGTGTGTCGTTACATCCCTAATTACAAGAGGAATCAAATAAAATAAGATGTGACTAATAGAACATTATCAGAAGGTTGTAAGTTTTAAGTGTCAGTAATTTTGCTCACGATGGGTGAAACTGCAGCCTTTACGTATCCCTAAATGTGTACATTTATATGTTTATAGATTGACCACTCAACAGTAATAACAATGGATGACAACACATTGGAGAGATTCCTGCCAGCCCTTGGTGATAGGGTTGCGTTAAGGCATTACTGTGACAACGGCAACCACGTTAAGCAATCTAGAAAACTAAGTCTTCTAGAAAAACTAAGGAAGAAAATGAAACTTGGACATGCCTCACACTTCTCAGAGGACGCCGGTGAAAAAGAGGAATGTGGGAGCACAAAAAAAGACAACGATTGGAAACAAAAATGCTTACAAAGACACAAGACGGATGGATACACAATGGAAAACAGGTTCAAACTAAATGTGGTGGTGGGACAAGAAAGCTGTCTGTTTCGAAAACTGCTGGTTATGATGATCTCATCAAGCTGGGAAAGGAGCTTTTTTTTCCTCAGGGTCAGTCAAAGAAAGGTCCTGAAGTCAGTTTCTCTTTCAAAATATTTGATTTTCAAGAGTGTGAAATGTCACATGATATCACCGTAGGAGAGCTGTATGAATCGGTTAAACTGGGAATACTGAGATTCTACTTGGTATCATTTGATCTTGAAGAATCTGAAGCTTCTTCAGAGGATCTTCAAACTTCAGACACACCATCAGAAAAAAATGATGACTGCTACAAAACAGGCGAGACCCATTTGTCATCTGATGATGAAATACAGTTTGGTCCAGTGGAGGATCCTGACTACACCTCTGATGATACTCTTTCCATAGAGGCACCTCAAGAAGAGATACCATCCCAGTCAAGAGACGTAGCACATTTGGTAAAAGATCTAGAAGAGATACCATCCCAGTCAAGAAACGTAGCACGTTTGGTAACAGATCTAGAAGAGATACCATCCCAGTCAAGAGACGTAGCACGTTTGGTAACAGATCTAGAAGAGATACCATCCCAGTCAAGAGACGTAGCACGTTTGGTAACAGATCTAGAAGAGATACCATCCCAGTCAAGAGACGTATTACGTTTGGTAACAGATCTAGAAGAGATACCATCCCAGTCAAGAGACGTAGCACATATGGTAACACATCAAGATTCTGCTCCAAAGGTGCTGAGACTGCATCGTGTCAACATCATTCATGATATGGTGGAACAGTTCAAAGATGCCAGTCTTGTGGAGAACAGACTGTCGGTTATCTTTGTTGATGAATGTGGCATTGATGCATCAGGTGTTGCCCGGGATGCATATTCAGGTTTTTGGGAAGCTTTTTTCCTGAATTGTGCAGATGGGGAAATTGAGTATGTCCCAGCACTTCAGCCTGAGTATGGAAAAGAAGAATGGGAGGCAGTAGGTAGAATTCTGCTAAAAGGATACCAGGATCATGGATTCTTTCCAGTGAAGCTGTCGTTGGCCTTTGCAGCCTGTCTCCTTCATGGGGAGAACAAAGTGACACCAGACATGCTGATTGAATCTTTTCTGAGGTATGTACTGTAGTAATGTTGCCAAATGTACAATTGAATGGTGCTGCATGCTAAATGAGCCATTGAACAGTATGACAGGTATTTACGACTATGCACTGTAATTGATCTGTTTTATACATTGTTTTATTCAAGGTTTGTCACGCCATTTGAGAAAGACATCATCAGCTATGTGCTGGAAGGAAGAGAGTATGACAGGGATGACCTACTCGACATGCTCTCCAGAATGGGTGGGCACGCTGTACCTGATGGAGATGCCATAAAGGACACTATCATACAGACTGCACACAAACAACTAATACAGGAGCCGATGGCTGCTAGTGCTCAGTGTACTTTAAAAAGTCTGCTTCCAACTGTGTCTGCAGTTTTAGCACTTTATGAATCCAAAATTCCAACAGCAAAGGGCATTATTGCATTGGTTAAACCCAATGAGAAACAACCTTCTCACAGCAAAACAATGCAGTTTTTAAAGCTGTTCATTCGATCACTTGACAAAGATAAACTGCATAAATATCTGCGGTTTAGCACTGGGGCTGATGTTATCTGTGTTTCACATATTGATGTTGAGTTTACAGATGTCAGGGGTTTACAAAGGTGTCCAGTGGCACATACATGTGGTCCACTGTTGCAGATGCCAACTACTTGAAAATGGATCTGTTGTATAGCTTGTAAGGTAAATTATGTGCATGTCCAGCTAAACTGCATTTTGAAAACGTTCTCTGTGTATGTGTAAATAATCAGGCTTCTTTTCATGCACTGTGTTAATTTGTGTTTTCAGGGACAAACTTAAAAGACATCATAGGTCTAATAAGACATTTTATTTTTGAAAACCATACATTGTCATACATTTCTTTTTTGTTGGCCTTACACATTTACGTGTTACCTAAATATGAGTCCCAGAACTTCATGTTATAGACCCACTAGTGTTTTAATATGTGCCAGTTGTGTTCTTATAAGGCAGTTTTAGAATTTATTTCAACTAGAAATACAAATGGCCTACCTGCAATACTAATTAAACTTGTTATATGACCTTATGTCAGTACCTCTTGGTACACATTCTCATGTCCTGTAACTACATTTGCGAGTACAAACCAGTCCCTGACTGAATGAGAAAAGTGTTCAGTGCACACAGAGCATGTTTATGTTAAATAAATTCTAAAGTATGCTGTCGTTCAACCTGTCTTTTATTTTCTTATACTGTATGCATTATACATTGACAGATATATAAGTAAAGACTTTAAAACAAAAGTGATTTAAAGTCTACAATTTACAATACCATGTCCAAGTGTTGTAAAATATGGCTACATAACCTTAGAATTGAAATCACACTCAAATACAACTTAGAATTCTATAAAAATGACTCAATTGATTAACTTACCAGATTAAACTACATGCCTTTCCTTTCAAAGATATTGGAAAGACAAATCACAACACACGTAGTATCTCTTGCCTAAGCCTAATGTACAGGGCTCTGGCACCCTCTGCTTCCTCTGGGGCACTGAGATGAATTTCGTCCATTATCAGACAACAAAGTTCAAAAACTGTCATCACAAGGGTGCGTCGGTGTTACACACTCCTCTTGGCAGTTTAGAACATCAGCAGGGTCACACCGAAAGATATGATCTACTGACCCATAAAGATGAGGAGCCATGTACATTAAGGCCGGTCGTCCATGAGGTGCAGTAATATTACGTTGTGTTCGTATGCAGTGTGCATTCCACATCTGAGCAAAATCGTCGAGCTCACCCTAAGAAAAAAAAGTCATTGTTATAAAATATACTTCATAAAGATACTTGTTACAGACTACGCAAATGCAAACAGAACAGTTTAGTACTTAGTGGACATGGATAAAACATGAAAGCATACCAGAATAAGTTCCAAATGCAAAGCTAAATTGGAGAGGGAGTAAAGTCTCTGCATGGCAGGGGGAGCTGCTATAAGATAGTGTCTGGTTGGTAGCTGTAAGGCTGGTGAAAAGAGTTTGGTGAATATTGACCTATTGTGCGTGTGTTCTGGCTCCCGCTGCCAACAGCAGTTTTAACATTAAGTGACATGGCATCTGACGCACAGATGCCATTGGCACATGTCAATAAACCCTGTGACATGACATGTCAATGGACTGCGTCCTGTGTCACTGACATTGCCGCTGTGTGGCACCTGCGGTGACTGACACCTGCCGCTGGATGTCGCTGGATAATGTAGATCACGTAACACACTTAATGTTAAAACTGCCTCTCCCGCTGGCTACAGGGGATACATTAAAAAAAAAAAAAAACA
This sequence comes from Spinibarbus caldwelli, assembly GCA_039654775.1. Lineage (NCBI taxonomy): Eukaryota > Metazoa > Chordata > Actinopteri > Cypriniformes > Cyprinidae > Spinibarbus > Spinibarbus caldwelli. Next base: position 10,009,522 of record CM077218.1, read on the forward strand.
ACTTACACAAAAGGTTGCGAAGCAGGCGCATATAAGGGTGCCTGGTTGAGTGACAGGTTTTGCGGCAGCTCCCCCTGCCACGCAAGGTGTGACAGTCAGAGCCTAATTGATAATAACAACTTTTATCAATGGCAAAGTTATAAAATTACACTTAAAATGCTTTTATTAATCTTTCTCGCATCGTTCTTTTTATTTACGTCTAAGTTAAAAACATTAAAACATTAAAAACATTAAATGTGACATTTAATTTATTGCCCTTTATCTTTCAGGTTATTTTGGTTTTTCGACCACTTCTCATTCCAACGTAAAAACAACGTTAATTAAATGTTTCTGCAATGTTGCATGTATTAAAATATGTATTTATAGTATTAATACAGATAACGTTGCACAACTTTTTCAGGATGTGGAAAAAGAAAACATTTTACAAAATTGTATTAATTCATTAATTATTTTATTTATTTATCTATTTGGGTGGGATGTACTTGTCCTGAGTATTAACTATTCAATAAGTAGGCTATTCAAAAAGTTTAACTTACCTGCAGAATCGTCATGAAGCAAAACTGCACAAGTGATCGATTAAGGAAATCCCCGGTAAAGTGGCCTTCTTCTTTTAGAGTTTGAAAGAAATTCATCCAAAACTAGGTTTTTTCCATTTTCCTTGCGCAGTATACTCCAAATGCTTTCAATCCTTTGGTTGTGATTACTCGAACCGTATATGAAACTGCGGTGGTAGGCGAAGTCATCTGTAGCAGCACGTCGAAGGAACATCTGCATCTGTTCAACAGCGACGTTCTCTGTTCCACGATCAGCACGGATCCTTTGAGGGCATCCTCGCCTTTCTTTCACGGTTTCAATGTAGTACGATGCAATCACCTTTGGGTCACTATTTGTAAAAGAGACTTTCAACCACATCAGCTGCCGTGAAAATCCGTCCACACATCCATTTATGCAGAGGCCATAAGGTTTTAATTTATCATAAGAATCGAGATGCCACATGAAATTTGGCCCTAGGTTGTGGTATCTCCTCCTTCGCAGTTTTCGCGCTCGCCTGTGTGCTACTCCAACTGGATCTAAAACACTTAAGAGCAATCTGACCGTTTCCCTTTTCACAACAAGTCCCTCTTGAATACACTTCAAGTGCATCATCCTATAGCCAACCATCTGGCCCGATGTTTCAAGCTGTTGATTAACAAAGTAAGCAACATCTAACACGTCAGTAAAGTCCTTCCTCCAGCAAAGCCTATTCTTCCTCAATATGGTTTGGAGGGTTCCCTGATAGCACACGTACATCTCGGAGACGTCTATTTGACGTCTGCATTTACATCTGCAAGACGTATTTTTTAGAGTGTTTGCTCATCTGCAAGACGTCTATAGGAAGTTTCCTTTTAGATGTCAAATAGACGTCTATTAGATGTCTTTAAGATGTTTATGATTTAGAATGTATGTAAAACTGACATCTGAAAGACGTCTGTCAGACGTTAGTAGACAGCAGATGCTTTCCAGATCAAGAGATCTTTAACAGACATCTTGCAAACGTACGTGTGCTATCTGGGTTCTAAGACACATTATTATGCCATGCTGATGGCTAAGAACTTCGAGAATCTCTCGGTATTGTAAACCCAAATAGAAATAAAAACCTACAATCCAATTTATATCCATAACAGGTTAGCAATCTACCTCCACATACCTGACTTCTCGAGACCTACATAGATAGGACCTCAAATGTTTGTCCTATATATTTGCCCGACGTAAATTAATGATAAGCGGCTATTGCAAGAATGCAGTGCAAGCCAAGATGATAGAATAGGGAGTTTCTGATCGGTCCAATAAAGGTCATAAAGCACAAGAGGCCATCAACAATGAAATATCGGAAGTGCTACGCCATAACATGGATTAGGCGATTAAGGCTGGCGCTCTCTGGCAGCGTCACGTCTCAGCGCAACATCCGGTGGCATCCACAGAAGCCACGGATTTACTTAAATTATCTTTTCCAACAACGAATGCTTTCTATAAGTGTTATAAATATGTTTCTACTGATTATTATTATTATTATTATTAAATAGTAGGAAAAAGCTATTTGCAACGAAACTTACGAAAATTAGGCCTAGTTTTGTAACAAATTAAAAAAAGGTTTATTACAGTTAAAACATTTTGCTACACTCACCATAGTTTAAGCATGCTATTTGTAGTAAAACCAATTGTAATGATAATAATAAAAAATAATAATAATAATAATTTCTCTGTGATCCCACATTTGCCCGTTTTCATTTTTGTAGGCTACTTTACAAAAAATACAAATGACAAAATTTCTGTATAGGCTACATTCTTTATTGAACTGCCAAATTTCCATTCATAACTTTATTCATTTGCATGCATTAAATGAATGTAAAATAACCTGCCAAAACTTCAACACGTTCTCACTCTCACTCACATATTGAAGCTTGGTCAGGACCACTTGGCGTCGCTTTTTGACGCTCAGGTACCCCTTTAGCTCATTTTTCGACTTGCAGGGTCCTCAGTTGCTTTAAATAGGAAACCCTAAGCGTCAATATGCCGACGCCATACTGTGAATTTTATCGTCATAATTAAATTATATACTGGGTAATAACATTGCCATTATTGCATATATGTTGGGGTGTGATTTTTCAATGTAAACAGTTACAACAGTTTTATTTATATTACATTATTTACACATTTATGAGCACATAACCCAACCCCTGCCCCTAAACCTACCATTTGTCAATAAAACACAAGATATAACAGGCAGATACAACTACCGTCATAATTTATTCAAAAAATATTAATATTCCAAGTATATGGAGTATGTCAGGAAAGAAAATGAACAATCAAAAATATGTAGGCTATAGAGGATTTACCCATTTTAACTTGTTTTTCATTTTTAATTGCCATAAGAAAATTATAACTTAAAGCATTTTATCAAACTCACAACGAACAATTAATCTTGCTCAGGATCTTAAGTTACAATGGAGTATATACAGTAGGCCCATAAGAAATTCATTATTCATTCATTATTGACAGCTTCTGTAAATGTTGTATTCTGTAAATATTGCACACGTGTTCACTTACGATTGACGTGACAAACTTGCGCCTTTTATTTATTTTCAGGAGACACAATAATGCACATGAAACATACTGACATTCAACATTCGGCCAAATAAAAAAATATATATGAACGCTCAGTGTGTTCACCTTGGTTAGAAACACACCTTTTCACTTTTTAAATGAATCTCTATGAACAAATAATGACTTAAACATAATATTCTCACTTAACAATTAGCTAAAATAGAATGACTAATTGCTCCAGTTCTTCGGTTACAAAAACAGACAACAAGGCACAAATTACAAACACAGATTTGTGTTTGTAATTTGACACAAACAAGATGAACACAGACACCAAAAAAATCGTATAACCCATATTGACAGCTTCTAAGAAAAAATATTAAGCTTTAAATTACGATTGGCTAGAAACACATAAAAAAAACCCCAGTATAAACAGCACTTTCTATTTGAGTGACTGAAACAACATATAGGAGCTGTTTTTGTTGTTGACCATTTACACGCAAATCCCCAAGACTTCAAAACTTTCAAGTTTATAACTGACCAAATTCTAAAAACAATTTTATAGTTGTCTTTGTAAAGAAATATCACTTTGGAGCCGCTGCTGTGACGCTGAACAAACGCTTCCATCTGCAGTGACGCTGTAGTTACGCTGACGTGACGCTGCCGCGAAGCTCACGTTTGCGGTGTGAAACGGGCATTACATGTTTTATATTGTTCAGAAGTGGGTAGGTTTAGGATAGGGGTGGGGTTAGGTGCTCCAATAAAAGTATAAATTTATAAAAAATTATTTCTATTTTTTACAAATGCATGCAAACCATTAAACTAAAACAAACAACTGAAAACAACAGAGGACCCTGCAAGTCGAAAAAATGACGCTAAAGGGGTACCTTGAGCGTCAAAAAGCGATGCCAAGTGGTCCAGACCAAGCTTCAATATGTGACGAATTGGGTGTGAGAACGGGTTGAAAACTTACATAACCTCAAAGCTGCAAGGTAGGCTATAGGGGCAGCGCCTGAGAATTTCAAGTAGGCCCTATACCGAGAATTTGGAACGCGTATAGGTGCTGATGAGGTGCTAGATCATTGATAGGGGGTGCTGGGCAATTAATTGAAGCCTAAATATGACCAAAACAGGTTATTATTGTTTTTATTTGAATAATGAAATTGCCCACTGGAATTTGTAACATTTCATTAGGGCCTAGACTACATATTTAACTCATGTATTTGATTTCATCTTTGCAGCCGACACTGACCGAGAAAGCATTTCTTTTCCCCCCGACGCATTCAGAATCATTACTTTTACTCTTGCCATTACTTTTAATTTTACTTTTATTAAAAAATAAAACATTTAAGTTCTTACGAATTTTGCAACGAATGTTTGTTTAATATTTAACTGTCTTATTTCGGCTAATGGATGTTTTAAGGTGTTTTGAGTTTGATGTTTAATAGATCTTTGAGCCTTTTAATTTTGTGTGTTTCAAACTGATATACATTACAATCACACACACACACAATAAAAATTTATGCCATGGTCTGTCTGAATACTCGATTCTGATTGGTACTGATTCTGATTTGTGTGTCTTTCTGTTTGCGCACAGCTTTCCCTGTCAAACAAATAAAAAATAAATGTTGAAACTCTGTTGAGTTCCGACGTCTCTCTCCCCTCCGCATCTCCGCGCAGTGTTGCCAAGTCCGCGGAACTGGCCTACTTTAACTGTTGCCGCGGGTTGTTTTGCATGTCTGCGGGTTGAAGCGACCCCAATAACATGATATGTAGCCCCTGGGAGCCTGTCCTCCAACAAAAAAACGACCCTATAGGTCGTTTGTGCAAGCGCCTTATTACGACCTATATTTACGTGACAGCACACTAGTTTTAAAGTTAAGTGCCCTCTACTGCGTGTAAAAATAATAATGACGTTGTGTTGCGTCTGTCGTCATGAAATGACGTATGACTGTCATTACCAATCAAAATGCCTGTTTATTTAAACTTTTTTTTACACCGATCTCATGGTAATTCGTACATATTTTACTAGGTGGCTAATTCGTACGAATGACCACACCTAACCCTACCCCTAAACCTACCCCTTACAGAAATCATGCAAAATCATGATTTTTAGTGCACATTTTATGAGCGCATGCGTTCTGTGGGATCGAACCCATGATCATCTTATAACGCAATGCTCTACCAACTGAGCTACACGAAATCCAAATTATGATCCACATAAAAGAGTACAAAACATTCATATGAAAATGTCCTGTTACCGATAGGATCGCAGTTGTAGCATACGCTCTGATGGGTCGTATTTCAGGGATTTGGACAAACGACCTATAAGGGCGTATTGGTTGGAGGACAGGTTAGATTTTTACCTAGTTTTGGGATAGTTTTGAGTGGCAGTTGGGCGGGTTTTGTTGCGAAAACCTGTCAACCCTGGCGCGCAACACAGCAGTGTAGCACACATTGATCGGCACATGTCATGCACATCACAGACAGACAGAGAGCCGCAGAAGTGAAGCCCTCCCTCCCTTTCCACTTGTGTTTGTCTTGGTGTGGATGTGAGTGGTGATGAACAAAAAACTAAGCTACCTGTGCCTCGAATTTACAGCTAATTATCCAAAAGACAAAAGGCAAATATAGTTAATTTGTCTTGCTAACATCCTTGACTCATGAGCTACCATGTAATAAGTTAATACGTCTAAAGTTTAGCTAAGGCAATACATCATGGGCATACAGGATAATTTAATGGAGAAATGTCAGCTACAGTAAAATTAATAACATCATCAGAATCGCCACATTGATATGCAAATCAGGCATTAAGTAATTAAAATGCACTAATTTGCATACATTTGACACAAGGCATTGCAGATGAATAGGATAAACAAAATAACTAAATATACATACTTGAAACTAGTAGCATAGAAAACATGCACATTGTGGCTTAGTTTCCTTTGTTGTTGCCTGCTCTTGTGATAACATTAGTGAATGCTAAAGAAGACCATGGTCTCTATGTGAAATGATTTTTTTGTAGACATCTGTTGAAAAATGAAACAACATGAAACAATTGGGTGAATGTGAGGGAATTAAAATAAACTGGTAAGTCAGAGTTGTGTTAATATATTTAACGTTTTGTTTAGAAAAAAATTTAAATAAATATGAGAAGTGCCCTTTTTTCCACTTGAGCCCCTGCCCCTCAAAATGTCTGTGCACATCCCTGTATATATATATATATATATATATATATATATATATATATATATTTACATTAGTGCTGTCAATCGATTAAAAAAAATTAACTAATTAATCGCACATTTTTCTAAAATTAATCGCGATTAATTCCACCTGACATTAAAGTTTTTAAATATACTTTTATATTGCAATAATTTCACATTCAATCTTCAAATGTACAATGTACAAACAACATAAAGACAGTATATTTTTTAGTATTTCTTTAATGACACTTTTATATGATTGAAGGCCAGCATCACTGATATCAATACTACTGATGTCACTGATATCAATACTACTGATGTCTCTATAAAAAAAATGTTTCCCCTTAATATTTAACCATTGACTGTAGCCATTCAGCATTACAGTATAACTGAGAGCTATCAATTTTAACATTTATTAGACTTTACTTCTAATTTAAGTGAACTTAAAACAATCTTCACATGAACCCAATATAATAAATGACATACTTAGCTACCTGTGCCCTTCAGCAGACATATACAGAAAATGAATAGTTACCAAACACTAAATTCTAAATTAAATATAGATGAACCCCTTAAAGCTATAAAAGTTATTGATTTCCTATTTTTCTCTTTTGTTCTTGGATTAATAGACATCACAGCAGCTGGTTATTATCTTATTTGCCTGCTATTGCTTTATAACTCTCTTCACCTTTTCTGACCCACTTCAGGTCTTAAAGTCTCTACTAATGAGCGGACGAGTCGAATCGGGTGTTTTAGATGAGGGAGACAATGCTGGGGTGCCTCAGGACAGTTTTTAAAACCATTTCAGAGACATGTTCTTAAATGTGACGCATAACATATTGCATGCATGCACACAGTTTTAAGGCAGCTTTAATCGCCTTTTTTTGGTAACTTCATGCCTTAACTGACGGCATAACTAGAACATTGCATGCACGTAGTTTCTTTCGCTATTTGATATGAAATGATACAGGCTACAGCGCGCGCCAGCACCATTTGAAGAGCGCGCGCTACGAGCACAGTATCTTTTCCGCGCTCGTTTGACTCGCGCCTGGCGCGGAGGCGAAGTTAGAGCGCGCGTCTGAAACGTCTCCCATTTGATGTGGTCATAAAGATATTCTGCATCTAAATAAACGCAATCCTTTTCAAGAAAAAAGAGACAGAGGCAGCAGTTGTGAATGGGGTGGCCAACCCTAGCCCCGCCCCTGCGTTAATTGCGTTAAATATTTTTAACGCGCTAATTTTGACACCACTAATATATATATATAATTATTTACTATATCTCTCTCTGTGCGCGTTTTAAATTAATCAATATTTGTTATGAAGAAACAACCGCCTGCACATTTAGAACCAATAGCTACAACATACCACAGTTGTAATATATATCTATAGGGAAATATCTATTCCCTTAACAGATTTAATATTAGCTATAGGCTATATTATATTAGCTAGGCCTATAGCTAATGTTGGACTAAATTTTACATAGCTAATACATAGGCTAAGCCTATATGCAGTTTGACTTTCTCCATAGCATTTTAAAGTGGCTGTTTCTATAAATAATTCAAATAGATCACATATTTGACCATCAACTTCTTCATAGGAATAGCTCGCGCAAATCCTATCACTTCTCGAGCGCGCTGTGAAAGTGCATATGGTGATTCAGTTCGTAAGTAAAGTTAGCACATATGGGCAGCTGGGCACTCCTGTATTGGAAAATGCAATTTAGCTTATTGGGTTCATATTCTGGTCATATTTTGGGAACTTTGCCTCAACATCTTAAAACACCACCACACGCCACTGTGAACGGGTTACAGAGCAAACAGCAGAAACGACGACAAACTCCGAGAAAGACCGTGGCAGCTGTCACAAACTCTGGCCAAATAAGCCAAATCTAACAGATAAAAAGCTGGCTGAGAGAGCAATACGCAATTAGCAAAAAAAAAAAAAAAAAACTATATAGCTATGCAATTGCTAAATACAATAAGTTAATTGCCTATTAGACCACGTAGCCTATTTGAAAAGAATGAATTAGAAAATCCAGTAAACACCTGGGTATTTATGACAAACTTTTACGGTAGCATTTATGTGCTAGATGAATTTAACTACAATTAAAGTTAGCCTGGCATGAATGTAAATTCCCATTATAAACCTCAGAGATTTTGGAGCACCAACTTGTAAAAGTGCTTAAGACTAGCTCATCGTAATTGCGTTCTTAAATTGATTCCCTGTCTTATTCTGCCCTCTAGTGGCTGATATAAGTAATACAAACCTTAACATAATGGAACTTATGTCGAAATAACGACTTATTATGTCTACGTAACGAGTTAATAAGTCGAAAAAATGAGTTAATAAGTCTAAATAACGACTTAACATCTCGAAATAACGACTTAATATCTCGAAATAACGAATTATGTCGAAATAACGAGTTAAGTCGAAATAACGACTTAATATCTCGAAATAACGACTTAATATGTTGAAATAACAAGATAAGTTTTCTTCTTTTTTTTCCTCACCAAAAGTTTTCTTTTTTTTTTTTTTTTTTCCACACCATGCGGTTCAGGGCTTCCGTATTTTTCTCTAATTGTGATCACAGGTGAAAACTGCATCAGAGGGGGAGGACTTTTCCACTCCCTCATATTCTGCAGGTACAACTTTGCAAGTATATGCAAAAGATCTCCAGAAATTTGTTGACTCCTGCCCACAGCTGAAAGGAAAAACATGAAAAATACATTTAGAACATGATTTGCTTGTTTGTTTGTTTTGTATGTGTGTGTGTGTGTGTTTACTGTTCTTTGTATTTTATATAAGTGGTTGCAAATTTGTTTATCCTGCATTCTGTTCTTGGAAAATATCTGTTAAAAGTTTGTTAAATAATAAAAACATTTATTTGTTAACTTAACACTTAACTATGTAACACAGTTCATTGTTAATAACTTTAAACAATTTTAGTTATGCTACAAAAGATATGTTTCAATGTTACACTTCCACAGTAACGACATGTAACAAGAGGGTAACAAGGGATCACTTTAAATTACGGTAGCACTTTATTTTACAGTACGTGTACTTCCCTGGTACATACATGGTAAATATCTCGTACCTACAGGCAAATGAGTGGTAACACAAGGTACTTACCTGAAGTGTATGTACATCATAACAAATAAGAAACACGGCTGTACTTAACTGTCGTACATGCATGGTAATTAGTTTGTACATACAGACAAGTGTGGGTAAGAACGGTCACTAACAGGTAGTGCCCGTACATGGTGAATAATTAGATACTTTACTGTACTTACTAATGTACATACATGGTAAATATGTAGTACTTAACGGACAAGTGGGTAAAAACAGGCACATCCTTACAGTATCCGTATATGGTAACTAATAAGACACATTACTGTACATACTAATGATATCAGGGTTGCCAACTCTCACGCATTTGGCTCAACTTTAAAACTTTGTAAGTTTTAATACTAAAATCATACAATAAATACCGTTTTGGCACACTTAATGTGGCATAAATCGTAAAATGTAGTGCTTCAGTTAAACCCAGAGCCATTGAAAAACAGCTGCAACAAGCTTTGATCTCGCCGGCGCCACCACCGTGCGGTCACGTGGTTCATGGAGCTCTCAATAGTTCCAAACAAACCAGCACTGTCAGTACATTTGAATGGGTTTAAGTAGGATAGACGACAGCTTCATGTAAGGATTTAGCTCTGATTTAAGCTTTGATTTTTAATTTTAGTTTTACGAAATCGAATCATAAAGAGTAGATATTGATTTGATTAATTGATATTAATCAAAATGTATAATTTATACCTTTTAACGACTCGTCCAGCGAGACATTAAAGTCAGTATATGTTAACAATTTTGTTTATCTTGGTTTGTGGCCAACAATAAAACAAACAAAATAGTAATTTATCAATTTTGAGCAAGATAGCAAAGGGTCGACAGCTCAAGGCAGTCACTGATCAAATACAAAACACAGACACTGCTCTGTACAATGAGACAAGTTTATTGAACTACCTCTAAGATGACATGAATTATCTAAACACACATACACACACACACAAGTCAAAGGAATTATGCAGAATTATGAGTTATGAAGGAAGTCTCAACTTCGGTGGTTATCAGAAAGTCAACAAAGCAGAGCTTAGTTCTATCTTTCCCATTAATAACAACTTTGTGCCATTTTCAGCCAATAGATAAGAGATTTTGTTTTACTTGTTTAGAGGGTTGCGGCCGAGTCTCATCCTCTTCTTGTTGAGGGAATCCCCGGGCTTAGCTGATTGGCTGGTGAAACGTTGTTTGTCTGACGTCTCTTAGGGAACCCCGGGCGTGATTGGTGGGTTGCCTGGTTGGATGAGACGCGCTAAAAGTTATTCTTTCCTTTCTCGGTTGCAGAAGTTGAAGATTTCAGAAGAAAGTTTTCTTGAAGAGCTTGAAGTTTGGAATGAGGTGATGGTTTGATGCGGCGTATGAGTGCACAAGTTGAAGCAGTTTTCAAACCATGGCAAAGAGCGTGAAGTTTAGTTGAACATTAGATTTTAAGCAGGCCACTTTAGGCCCACCCCGGAGCTGGGGTACCAGTCCGCTTGTTGCAAGGAGGAGCTCAGCTTCCTAGGCTCCATTTCTCTGCATAAATTAACAAGCTGCCCGTGTCATCACTTGACCGAAATTCCGTGCAGGGTTTTGTTAATAATCTTGATAAACATTATAACGTTACGGGATTTACCTAATTTCTACATTTCATCCACACAGAGTTGTTGCAAATAAAATATACTTTCGCTTAACACCAAGCATGACACACACACATATTCATACCATCAGAATACATAGGTTAAAATGGTACCGACCTTATAATGGATAGATTAAAAATAGCGTATGTTTTACAAACATATCAAGCATATCTAAAGCGTAACACTCATAATTTGGGAATACATTTTCATTACTTAAAAGTCCTGAATATTGTCTTTTGGATTTTTGGTGCACTTTTGAGTGTTTTCTTTGTCTGTCCGAAAAAGGCAACTTTTCAGGAATGCACCCGAGGGGCCGCAAGTGTCCTGAGGTCAGAAGGTATCGGGAGGGGAGTTCTGGCACATGTTTAAGTCAGGCCTACAACTGTAAATCTATCGCACGTTGTTGATAAGTTTGTCAGTTTAAACGTTGGCTGGTCAAGGGTTCATTTAGCATCTGGATCTGGTATCTTTCCCACCAGAAGTTTCCTTTGTTCTGTGTTGGTGAAGTTGATTCTCTTTAGCAGTTCTGCTCTCCAGAGGGATAAGGATTAACAAGACAGGATCTTGGTCCAGACACTTAGGCATCGTCTTGGATCCTTAGTTACTTTTATGACTCTCAGAGGTGAAACCAGAGATTCACTCATTCCTCTGGAATGAGTCTGTTCGTTGTATATGTGTCCGTTCAAGGATCTCCTACATTCACTATACAGGCATTTGCAGCAACTTTTGGTAAACATTACAGCATATCATGCATTGATTATTACGTCGATGACATTTACAGTATCATTTTATTCTAGAGAGTGATAGAGAGGCAACATTAATATGGTTTTCTTGTATTTAACCCTCAGGTATTGCTTACTTATAATATGACCATACAGCTCAACTATTTTTCAGTTAAATAAATGTTCTATATTTTAGTTCAATAATATTTATTTAAGCTCTTTTGGCGCTAAATACTATTTGTGCAATAATTATGGTCCATTAATGACTTAAAATATTTTTTTCTAATATTTCTATTATACTCATATTACTTAGTGTAGAATTTAAGGTTAAAATAGAGAAAATGGTTTTAAATTCCAATACAAAGAGGCAAATTAGAGTCATTTTGTGGTCGGAAAAATGCCATGGTTTACCCACTAGGCACCTGTAGTTTCTCAAAAGAATATTGCAGGTCATACCTGCTTATTTATTTTCAAGTTTTCATTTGAATACATATTTAGACATGATTAAACACTAGAATTTTAAATGTGAAATTTAATAACTTAGATCCTTTTTTTAATGATACTCATGTAAGTACACACAAGTGAATATTAATGAATGCAAGCAAATACTGAATTTAACCCATTATTAAAAGTTGGCAACCCTGTGATATGCAAATGTGTAGCACCTATGGAAAAATGTGGTATTACGTAGTAACAAACAAGACACATACAGTACTTGGTATACACGTGGTAAATATGTAGTACTTACCAACAAGTGTGTGTAATTACGGTCACTTACAGGTAGTGTCAGTATATGGTAACTAATAAGACACATTACTATACTTACTAATGGTATATACATGGTAAAGTTTAACAAAGTTTGAAGAACTGGTAATTCCTATGTAATGTTAATGTAAAATGGTGCACTTTATTTTACAGTCCTATTTCCATATACTTACTATTTATGTATAGGTGTATGTACCTATTAGTTAATGTCCAGAATAAGTTATGCGGTACTCAAGTTGGGGCGTATAAACATGGACCAAGGTACTTATTGAGTAATTCATGGTAGGTGCCATTCCAGTTAACTTGCCTTATCTTTAACGACACTGATTCTCTTAACTAATTGGTCCAATAGGGATTTTTGATGATGTACATTCCTAATAATTATGTGTGTAGACAGATTTTATTTTGGAATAAATAAATTTATTTATAAATAAATTTATTTTGGATACAGTAGCTACCAGACTCATATTTGCACTTGAAACTCCTGATTGTCATGTGTCAAAATCCCTATTTAAAAGGACTGTGCCTGCTAAGTATTAACACTATGCAGTGCTGCACAGTTACTGCCGTGTTCCCAACCAACTTCCAAAGTTCCAAACTGCAATGGCACCTACCATCAATTACTCAATAAGTACCTTGGTCCATGTTTATACCCCCCAACTTGAGTACCGCATAACTTATTCCGTACATTAACTAATAGGTACATACACCTGTACGTACATAGTAAGTATATGGAAATAGGACTGTAAAATAAAGTGCACCATTTTACATAAACATTACACAGGAATTACCAGTTCTTCAAACTTTGTTAAACTTTACCATGTATATGGGTCAGTGACAAAAAGGGTTGGCAAGATGATAAATTCAAAAATCTTTTAAAAACTTGTTTTAAAAGCATGCATCAGGTAATTTAAAATGTACATTGTGTATTTATGTTGATTTTATGCAATTAAAAATGACATTTGCACCATTTTTCACAAAAATTAAGACTGAATGTACCTGAAAATGTCAAATGGTGTAACTGCCAAAGAATGTGAAATATTAAATATTTTATCCACCTAGATGGCATGTAAGCTTACTCATAGAAATAAATACTTCATTTTAAAATATCACACGAAAATGGGTTTTATTAGAGTTATCTCTTAATGTACATTTTAATGTGTTTTTGCAATATTTGGCCAGACACATGCTGAAAACACATCTGCTTTCTAAATAATCTTTGACAAATTATGCAAAAATTGTTAAAAACTATGTTATTACACTAAACTAGATTAAATTTTATTTCACATTAATTTCCAAGTATATAATTAGATTTTTATGAAAAATACTGGTTACACCAATTGACACAAACCAGTTACACCACCTGACCATGTTGCTTCTACAGCCAAAGGCCACTGTTTGTTGAAGAAATTGACACTGAAATCAAGCACGACAGTCAACAAGTTCAGCTGAAGTGGTTTTATTTTATTTTCAATGCTGAAAAAAACATCTGGCAACAAGAAATCATCACAGTGATGAACAGTGAACACGTCTCGTATTGTAAGTACAGTTAAGGAACAATATCTGATAACAACAAATCAACAGAGTGATGAACAGTGAACTCATATTTTGTGTTTCAATTACAATTAAGAAACAATATCTGATAACAAGAAATCATCATAGTGATGAGCGGTGAACTACAGTTAAGAAAAAAATATCTGATAAGAAATCATCAGATTAATGAACAGTGAACTCATGTCTCGTATTGCAATTACAGTTAACAGTTAAGAAAAAATCTGGCAACAACAAGTCAGAGTGAAATCATATCTTCAAAAATTGTGTGTGCGTGCATGTGTGTGTAATTAGGCAGGGGGTGAAACGGAGGGAGAGGGCGAACCGTGTGTGTTTAGGACCCAGCGTGTGCTTTGACTTGTTTCCAATTAAGTCCTTTTCCTGTCCAGAAAAGTGTCATTGTGACTGAAGATTTTCAGGCTCTGTGTGCTCGGAACTGCTTCCAGTCCTCAGTCATGAGTTTTGAATAACGCAAATTCAAAGGTTCTGGCTCAGATATCATGTGCAGGACATCGGACTTATGGTAGAATAGGAGGTCAGGTGGATGAGGCCAGGTGAAGGCATTCTTCCCACCCAGCTGTTGCATGCAGCTCACTTCCACTTCTTCACCCACCACCTGGATGACCTGTCCCACAAAAGGCTTACTTTCATACCTGACCAGAATGAACTTGCCTTTCAGATCTCACAGACAGTCGGTAGAAGTTGAGGGGATGCTCTCTGATAGGTTGCGGAAATCCACTGTAGATGGATCATAGCACTTGCAGATACCAGGTCTTGCACAGAAACATGAAATTTCCCTCCACTGAATTGCAGCTGGTTTTTCAGAGGTTGCTTGATGCATTTTCAGTGTACCTTTCACAGCTGGGACATTTTTTGGGACAGATTCATCAAACTTCTCTTCCTCTGATATCCAGTAGTAATTGATGGTAGAGTCTTGATCCTTCAAGAATTTGTAAAGTTCCTCAGCTGTTTGCAAGTCAGTGCCTCTTTGGACTGCTGTATCTGCTATACGCTTTACAGCCCCACCTACTCCATCAGGAGCTCCTTTCCCATGCGATTTCTCACTAAAGTTCCAAGTGACCCTTTTGAAGCCAGACAGAAAAGGCACTGTGCTGAGTAGATACAAGTTTTTATTGTTCCTTATACCATTATTAAGTGATTATGCATGGGCTCAGGATTGTCCAGATGCTGAATTTGCTCATTTGCTGATGTGTTCATAGATGGTGGAGTTAAGTTGAGAACATCATCAAGCACCCTTTTGTTTTTTCTGTAGTTTCTCTGGTACTCTCTCCACTTTTCCCTCATCTTCTCCTGCTTTGTATTGGAAAGCTTGGCTACTGGAATATGCTTCGTCTTTCCCTCTCTTTTTCTCTTTTGATAACTACAAATACAATAGAAAAGTAAAAACAATTAGCCTACAGAGCTTCTAAAAACAATTATATCCTTTTATTACCACCTCACCCTGTGATTTCCACTGGCTAACCTTTCAGAACACCTTAATCACTGCATCACTCTTTAACCTGCATCACTCTTTGACTTTAACCTGACATTCTTAAAGTCTTTCACAGGGTGTGTCTGTCTCTCTTTCGCTTTCTCTCTCTTTGTGTGTGTGTGTGTGTAAACTACCTTTTATGTCTTTTGGCAAGGTAATTGGCCCTTGCAACAGGATCAGCATTCACTTGTGCTCTATGACGAGCCACTTTTTCCTTGCTTGAAAGTGCCATCTATAGGGGAAAAGGGGCTCTGTTATATCATATTAATTATAAAATATCAGAAATTGAATTAATTGTATTTTACAGATGTAAATTGTAATCTTTGGTTAACATTTCTGAATTTGTTCAAATATAGACACCCACTTCATTCTGCTACATTATAAATAATGCATGTATATTACATTATATGATTATATTACATTATATTAAGTGAATGGAATAGAAATATGCGTTAAAGCTAAACATTTCAAAAACACTCATGTTGTGTAACAATTATTTTATCCTAGGCCTACAGAGCTTTAATATTAAAGTTGTGGATAAAGCACCACTTTCTCAAAAAAATAAAATAAAATACAACATTGAACACTTGAAAATAGTTAAAAATAGTTGGTTAGTTTATATTACATCTTTAATCAGCATCATGAACTAGTGATATTTGACTAAATTGGCCCCTAACAGAAAGTTTTGTAGTAGGAGTCAAATGGTGTAACCAGTTACACCATCTGACATTTCAATTTAAAATCAATTTTGACAGGCATTATCATGGACACCTATGTAAGCACATGGCCTTGGTGGGAATATTTCAAATGTAATTTTTAAAGTTAATACTCATTTTTATAACGGGGTTTCTGCAGGTTTCACCAAGTCAAATTTAAGACTTAAGACCATTAAGAATGAAATTTAAGACCTATATCACGACATGAAAAACACACACACACACACACACAAAAAAAGGAAAATTCAGAATCACAAAATTACTGGCAAAGTAAATTTATTCAAATTGAACAGTACTGAAGACAGGTTAGATGCATTGTTGAACTACAGAAAAAAAAAAAAAAAACATCTTGGCCTGAGTCTGCAGATGTGTGTGCGCTACATTAATCTCAGCTCTTCTCCTTTGCCCAGAATCTCCTCCTCAATGTTCTTGAGCTCAGCTGATTTCTCCTTGCTGGCCCTCCTCAAAGCATTTGACTTAGTTATTAAGTTTCCTCTGCAAATTTGTCTGCATCTCTGGAAAGACTTTCAGCAACTATTCATGGTTGAGCACCTGTTTCTGTGTGCAGTAGCTGACTTGGTATTGAAATAGGCTTTATCCACCGTTATCAGCAAATGTACATACAATAGTGATTCTGCTCATTATAACCGTTACAGATTTTTGATATATTGTAATGATGTATTGTAATGATTTATCCAAAAAAAAAAAAAAAAAAGAAAAAAAAAAAAATCACTATTATTGTCTTTTTCGCTTGTTTTGTCTTAGGGGATGTCATTCTCCAACAATTTGATACCTTCCTGTCTGTTGAGTGCAGAAGTGAGGAGTTTCTCTCCTTCCCACCGATGCAAAAGAGGATTGACGTCTTCTTGAGCAGTTTCCTTTGTAACTACCCAGAGCTTTTTGCTTTTTGCCAGAAGCTTCTGATTTTGTCTCATGGACAGGCCACTGTTGAAAGAGGCTTTTCTGTTAATAAAAAATAGAAACCTGCAACATGCAAGAGGACACTTTAGTAGCACAGAGGCTGGTATGTGACTATGTCACTCGACACGGGGGTGTTACCAAAGTTCCCCTGACAAAAGAACTCTTGAGTTCGGTGGCATCAGCCAGAACCAGGTACCGTCTCTACCTTGAGACAGAGAGAAAGAATAAAGAATCCCTTGCACAGGGCCAAAAGAGAAAGGCGGCAGAGGATTACTTAGAGGAACTAAAAAAAAGAAGGAACACTATACAAACTTCAAGAGCCCTCTCTATCACAGGCTGGTTTTCAAGCCACCGATGACCACAGAAAGATAAAGGGAAGACGGTGGATTTGGTCACAGCAGTGTAGTCTTCTCTCCTTGCTGGCACATTATGGAATAATGTGTGCATGGCTCTCAGCAATTTCTCCACTTGCCATATGGAAAAGCCACTTTTGACTGCATTATAGTCCATAGCTCCCCACAGCAACAAGTTGAGAACCTCCATACCTTTCTGCGTTTTCTTGTTGGAAGAGTTCAAAACATTTAAAATTCACATTGGGCCCATCCATTGAAATGGACACCAGTCTCCTCAGGTCAAGGGGGTCCACACACTCCTGAGGAAAAAAAACAAATAAACTTATTTCAATTCATATTCATTTAGACATATTCTGTTTAAAATTAACCAAGAAATTAGTAAGCATGCATTATACTGTGAATGCTACCACCCTTCCTTTTTCTATTAATTGTGTAAATTCAATGTCCATACTTTTTTTACTATGCCCATTGAACCATGTATATAAGCCTATTTAATGTTCAACACAATTGCCCTAATACTATCCGGCCCTTGACAGATAGGTCTTTTCCTTTCAGCCATGGATCTGCTCAAGGTTTCTTCCTTCATACTGTTATTGATGTTTAACAAATTAAGATTAATTAAATACAATTGAATTATTTCTTGCAAAATAACGATCTAGCACAGTTATAGCTAAGGAAGGTCGACACCATACTGTTCAACAGGTAGTACAAATAGGAAAAATTGATAATTCACTTAATACAAAAGAAAGGTAAGCCTAATCACTCTGCTGTTAATGAAGAAAAACAAAAAACTATACACGTGACAGTAAAAAAAAAAAAAATTATATAATAAAACATTTACTTACTTTCACCACTCCTGAACCACAGACAGTGTCAGAGGCGTCTTACCTGGGCTAAGGAGAAGAAGAACTGGACTGTTGCCCAGTGGTCCAGAGTCCTCTTTTCAGATGAGAGCAAGTTTTGTATTTCATTTGGAAACCAAGGTCCTAGAGTCTGGAGGAAGGGTGGAGAAGCTCATAGCCCAAGTTGCTTGAAGTCCAGTGTTAAGTTTCCACAGTCTGTGATGATTTGTGGTGCAATGTCATCTGCTGGTGTTGGTCCATTGTGTTTTTTGAAAACTAAAGTCACTGCACCTGTTTACCAAGAAATTTTGGAGCACTTCATGCTTCCTTCTGCTGACCAGCTTTTTAAAGATGCTGATTTCATTTTCCAGCAGGATTTGGCACCTGCCCACACTGCCAAAAGCACTAAAAGTTGGTTAAATGACCATGATTTTGGTGTGCTTGACTGGCCAGCAAACTCACCAGACCTGAAACCAATAGAGAATCTATGGGGTATTGTCAAGAGGAAAATGAGAAACAAGAGACCAAAAAAATGCAGATGAGCTGAAGGCCACTGTCAAAGAAACCTGGGCTTCCATACCACCTCAGCAGTGCCACAAACTGATCACCTCCATGCCACGCCGAATTGAGGCAGTAATTAAAGCAAAAGGAGCCCCTACCAAGTATCGAGTACATGTACAGTAAATGAACATACTTTCCAGAAACTAAAAGTGTTTTTTTTTTTTTTTAATTGGTCTCATGAAGTATTCTAATTTGTTGAGATAGTGAATTGGTGGGTTTTTGTTAAATGTGAGCCAAAATCATCACAATTAAAAGAACCAAAGACTTAAATAAATTCAATGCACACAGACTGAAGTAGTTTAATACACGAGTTTCACAATTTGAGTTGAATTACGGAAATAAATGAACTTTTCCACGACATTCTAATTTATTGAGATGCACCTGTACATATACACACACACACACACACAACGTTTGGATGATGGTTTTATTGTAATAAAACAAAAATCAATTTACTTTTCATGACAAGAGCAAGTGCAAGCTGTGGTCTGTCTACTTCAGGAGTCATTGCTGTTTTGTTTAAATGTGAAGCATTTTGTATAACAGCACTCTACGGTTCTCTATTTCATGCATTAATCATGATATGCAAGCATTAACTACTGAACCAAGGCATGTTTCTTCTATTGTTAGATTTATTTGTTTGTTTGTTTGTTTGTTTGTTTTTCCTACACAACAACAACAACCTGTGTTGTTTCGTAACACACCGGGCCTCATTTCGAAACGAACGTACGACAGAAAATTGGGCGTACGTTCGTTTCAACGCAAAACTTGGAATTTATCAATATGGACGCGAGTGGTGGCTATGATCAAATCTCACATCTGGTCTCAGCTCGTGTTTTTGAACTTGCGCGCAACATAGTAAATCGGGTGGAGAATTGTAGAATGACAGCATTTTGTTCATTTAGGTTACTTTCCTGACCGTCAACCGAAGCTCACTAGTCGATCGTTAACCATTAAGATTAGAATGTCTTTTTTGTTGTTGTTGTTCGTGTTATACAGGGCTTTAGCTTTATATGCGCGAATAGCAGCGTAAACAACAGACCATGAGGATTCAATCGTCACATCATGCACCTGCAGCACTTCTGTGAACGGAGAAAAACAGATATTAACTCTATAAAAGGAATAAAATAAATTGGACCACACAAAATATATAATAGGCTATAATATAATAGCCTATTATAAAACAAAGGGGAAAAAAAAACAAAAAAAAAAAAACTGTGCAACAAGTATAGGCTGCACTTGTTTTTGTGACACTCTTTAATGCATTTTATTTTTCTTTATATCTTTATTTGAGTTTATTCATCGGATCGCGCTGGCGCCTCACGCACACACTAACAACATTAGTTCTAGCGTTGCTTGACATTTCAGCTATTCATCATCAAACTAAAATGCAGTCAACGAAATATAAAAATTACAGTTTATTTTAAAAGGTCCGCTGTGAAATCAGCGTGCAGTGGCCAAACAAACATTTTTACGCATGTGAAGGATTTTACGCGAATACTGAAACATAAGTGAAGTATAAAGCCATGTTTAGGCTACATAATAAATAACAGTTTAACAACCAAATAATACAAATATCGCAAAAATGGAAACATTTGGATTCTTGTCGAATGAGAGATGCTCGTGAGCGCATGCCGTTTCAGCTTTGCTTGAAGTTTGTGTGCTGTTTATAATAAATGCCAGCTTATAGCGTGATTTTTTATATTATAGTTTAATATATAATTTTATAGCTGCTTATTTTGTCATTCTTGTTCTGTAATATCATTAAAAGTAAAGGATTTGTTGTGGACTGAAAGGAACTAAATAGGCTAAATAATGTTTATGTTTGTAAAGGTTTCCTTATATTTACCGGTATTTAATATACATAAAAAAATAATGAAATTCTTTGAAGTTACAAGGGTAACGGGTGTTTTTGGGGTAAGATCAATTTCTCTTTCATGAGATTACTTCCTCTTTGGCCGGGTTTTGTTTCTCTGTGTCGTAAACTCTAGGGGCGAGGCTTCTAAACCGGGGTGTTTTTAGGGGCGTGATATTCAAATGACGATTGTTTTCTGCCACCACATTTATCAACGTGCAATCATTCATACGATGAGATTGGCGGCATACGAATGTTTCATAAATCACACGTGAACTCTGTCGTAAGTTGATTTGTGCGCACGGATCTGCGCTCATTTCTACGTTAGATTGATAAATGAGGCCCATTTTGTGTTACTTTTATCTCAACCAATGTGTTATTTCTGCTCATTTCTACACACTAATTTATTTTAGTTACACAAGTTGTCAATTCTGTACACAAAATGACACAAAACGTGTTAAAATAGTCAACATAAATTGTTAAAATTAACATCCTTTTTGAGAGTGTATTTGAATGATGTTTACTCTAGGTTTTCCTTTGCTTGGTCCTTTGTAATGGCTTTCCAGGATGAGTGTATATCTGCAGGCTTTGCATCATAGTCTTCAGCAAACTGCTCATTGAATTGTGCCATCACATATTTCCAGTATGCTGTGGCCTCTACGCTGGAGTCTGGATCAATTCGCCAGTTCCGATATATTTTTCTATATTCCTTATGTAGATGCCACTGATTATTGGTGTCACAGCACTGAAACCTAAAGTCGCTATGCACCAATGATGTACAGATGTCTGTCACTAGTTTTTTAGAATCAACAAATCTGTAGCGGCCGAGACCTTCTGGTCTGTGAATTGTGACAAAGTGTTCACTATGGGCTTCTCCTCCAGCCTCACATGGTGCCTGACAGAATGGACACTGTTCCCCACAGCCCCACACTCGCTTGAACAGCACATCCTGTGGTTTGACTTGAAGATGCTTTATTCTGTTTTTAAAACCTGGCTTTTGGAAACTAGCTTTCAGTGATTTATCCATGTCTTTCACAGAACATTGAAGGCATTCAGCAATTTTTTTTTGATCTGAATTGTTCAGTTTGCCAATTTTGTCGACTACATCCTTGGGAATAACGAATCTTTCTTGAAGTTTCCTGCAGATGTCTTGGATGAATCCCTTGATGTCATTTATAGTTGAGTCTTGCTCTGCCTCTTCGATTGCCTGAGTAATTTCACTGATGACTTCATCGAGAATCTTTTCCTCTAATTTGAACATTCTGTTCTCTGTTGTAAAGTACTTTTCGACTTGGTCAAAAATAAAGCCTTTGACAAATGTTTCATATGACTTAATGAAACGGAAATATGTTTCAAATTTATGTTCATCAAGAAGATTTTTCAAGACTGAAATCTGAAATGTTGTCCTTGTTCCAAAAGTTTTGGAGTTTTCACCAATCACCATCTTGTCTGCCATTTTCATGCCCAAGACCTCAGACATGTATTTTTCCAAAGCAGGTTTTATGCAGCTACTCATGAATTCATCAGCTTTCTTCTGACACTGGTCTCGTTCATGGTAAAGGTCAATAAAGTCAGAATGGTATGATTGTTTGAAGTTCTCCAAGGCTGTCCTTGGGTTGTTTTCCTGGATGAATTGATTGTGAATCTTTTGAAATTCTCTGCTCGCAAAGCCACAGATATGTAATTTAAGGGACAATTCAAAATCTTCCTTTAGCTCAAGATCTTCATGAGCCTTAAGTTTCTCATCAATCATGTTAAGAATTTCCCTGATGTATGTGTCATCATAATTATCCTTACTTTTACTCTTTGCATTCACAAATTCCCAACAATCACTGATAAGGTTGTATGACATCTCTTGAACTATCTTGATCTGACTTTTGTAAATCCACTTGGAAACAATGTTTGTGTCTTTGTAAGCAATAAATTTTTCTTGCCCATAAATGTTTAAATCCTTCACTTTGTCTAAATTTTGAGCCATTGAACTTCCTCTAGATTCAAGATTTTTCCTCAAACTATGCAAAACTCTTGTCGTGATTTCTTGTTTCTGTAGCCCGGTGTCTGGCAATGTCCTGACAGTCTCCTGCCACATCTTTTCAAATGCTTCATTCAGCATGTACTCTGACATGTCTGTCTTGTTCTGACGACACTCTTTCAGCAATTCCAGCACTTTTTTCTCCATTGTGTCCATGTATGTCTTTTTGATTCCTTCCACCTTCATCATTCCATTTCGACGTGAAAGAGCTGCATCCAGTTTGATTCTGATTGAATTTGAAAGCTCTGTCTTCAAAGACTTGGCAGAGTTTATGAAGTCTTGTCGATAACTTTCCACAAGTTCAACATGACCTTCTCCTTGTTCATAGTATGATTTGATCTTGTCAATAATTTCATCTTGTCCTTTTGAAAGTGCAACATCTGCTTTTTGTAGTAGATGACAATGGACGTCTTCAGTGGTGCACTGCTCAGAGTTTTCAAATTTTCCATGGTTTAAGATCTTCGTCTCAGCCTCTAATGCCCATGTGTGCATTTGCTTTCTCAGTGTCCAGTCCCATGTGTTGTACTCTGTGCACAGTTTGATGTATGCATCAGCCACCAGGCTGTTTCTGAAGCTAAAGATGAATTTCTCATATTTCACAGCAGTCCACAAGTCTTTGGTCCATCTAATAAATTCATTTATGTCACTGGGCTTGTAACATCTGAAGATCTCCATTATATGCTTTTTGAGAGCATACACAGACTCACTATAGCCAATGCTCACTGGTGCCATTGGGGGGTTTCCATGCCACAATCCAGGGATGTAGTGGTCACCTGTCTCAGTGTCATAATTCATCACATCTGTAAATTTCTTGAACTCCAATTTATTCTCCATTTTGGCTGCAGCTTGTGTCATTTCATCCAGTTGCTCCAACAGAAATTTACGGTCTCTCATGTTTGAATCATGAGCTGAGACATCAGCAACATTCTGGTGTACAAACAAACACGTGTGTTTCTTTCCTATTTCCTTCATCCTAAGGAAGGCATGAACAATGATCTGTAAAATGTCCTTCATCTCTGTTGAATTCTCCATGGCGATGTTGACAATTGTAACATCACTCAGTCCAACAACAAGAGTTGCCAACTCATTGTCATGTTCATAGCTGTTGTCCAGTTGTGTGAGCTCGGGGGATTTCAGTCCCTCAGTGTCAATTATCACTATATAATCACAATTGAGTTCTGCTTTGATATCACCTGTTACTTGAATAAGTTGCATAAAGGCTCCCCTGGTACATCTTCCACTGCTCACTGCAAACTGAACTCCAAACATGGTGTTCAGCAGCGTTGACTTTCCTGAACT
The DNA here is from genome assembly GCA_039654775.1 of Spinibarbus caldwelli. NCBI lineage: Eukaryota > Metazoa > Chordata > Actinopteri > Cypriniformes > Cyprinidae > Spinibarbus > Spinibarbus caldwelli. The sequence continues at coordinate 10,033,651 of CM077218.1, forward strand.
CTGGACGCCTAAAACTGTGACAACCATAATCTTGTTTTTGGGCACCACCAGCTTGTTTAATTCAGAAAACACACTAGAAAGCCATTTTTCAGGGATATTTGAAGAATCTCCATCCACGAGTTCGAGTGAAAATCCATCCAGCAGTAGTTGAGCACAGAGTCTAGGTAAATGTTCCAGTTGTTTTCGGGAAAATGCATCTTCTGGAAGTGAGACTACAGCTTCATAAAGCTGGCTCATCTCTCGAATTAAGTGCTCCACTCCCAAAGAACTGTTTGAAATCTTTTCATCAAGCTCAGCAATTTCAGTCTTGTTCCCACAAACATCTTGACATTTCTGTTTGTACATTTCTCTCAGTTGGGGCAGTACCTCATGTGAGTGATTCTCCAAATTGATTCTCAACCATTTTAAGAAGTAGGCCCTTTCTGGTGATGATATTGCACTGATAAAGCAGCTCATAGTAGCAGACATGCCTTTGCTGCATTGCTCCTCTCTGAGCTTCTTTTTCTCAATCTGAAGGTCATTTTTGTAGTCCTCAACACTCTTATCCCCAACTTTCTTCATCCGACATTCCTCTTTCTCTAACTTGGCCAATTTCATCAATATTTCTCCTTGCAAGGGCAGCTCCTCCTTCTTAAATTGAACTATGTCATTAATTTCTGATGTGATTCCATCTGCACTTGCTTTGGCACGCTGACATTCTTCAACATCCTCATCCACCAAGATTTTCAGTTTTCGTGCAGTCTCAGCTAAATGAGCAACAGAGGTTTTGTAATTATTGTACTTAATTACATCTTGCAACTTGCTCTGGATTTTGTCAACAAAGTCTGCATCATTCTGCTTAGCTTTAAAAATTAAATTACTTTTCTTCAGATTGAGCTTGCTGATTGTAGCTTTTATGCTCTCATTTTTGAAGTCTCCCACAAAAAATAGCTGAGGTGTAGATTTCTGATTGGGGACTGAAATGAAGTGTGAATCTAAAAGTTGTGATTCAAAGAATATAAACACAGCAGTTGAAGCCTCGCAAAGAAAAGCATACTGTGTTTTAAAGTTCTGAATGTCACCTCTCATGTTGGCAATAGCTACAGGCTCAGGAAACACATCAATGTTCTTGTTTCCACAAGGAAGATACCAGGATATCTCAACTAAGCCATTTGATATTTTCTTATTGATGTTTCCACAATCCATGTTGAAGTGCACAAAAGTATCAGTGTACTGCTGTGGATTGCTGAGTAACTTATTCAGAATTTGTGATTTGGAAATGTTGCATCTACCAAGTCTCACGAAAGACACTAAAGGTAATTCTGACAGAGCAATCCTTTCTTCCACAAATGCACTTGGATCTGATAAGGAGTGTGGTCTGTATTTTTTCACAATATCTCTCATTGCCCAAAGCATAAGAGTGATGTGATTGTTATCACTGTTTGGAAGCAGCAGAGGCACTGCAAACTGACACATTGACATTTTCATGATCATTTCCTGCTGAAGAAAACTGTCAGAACAAAGGAACACAGCAGTTAAAATGTCTAAAGGATTTACTGACTGAGGACAGCCTGATTCAGTCTTTTGATCATCATCACTCTCTGAATCTTCTGCAGCATTTGTTGAGGAACACTTAACGCTCCTCGCTGTTCTTTGTAGCATCATCAGTCTCTTCAAGAACAGCCATGGCAGATCTGAAAGGGACTGGACAGGTGTATCTGTGACACTGCTCTTGTCGATCTGCAGCACTGTGTGTAGATTGAGCTTCTTATCATAGTACTCTGCCAAACCAAGGTTTTCCAATAGTTTCTTCATAATGTTCCCTGTAAACGAGACCAAAATGTGTTACTTTTGCACCTCTAAACCTCATCAAACCTGTACATCTTGAACCAGAAACATTAACACTTCCACCCCATCCCACTCACACTTAACCTCTTGCTGGTATTGTCCCCCAAGACTGTCCATTTCATAATTTTGTGCCAAGATATACAATGAGGTTTAAGCCATTTTGATTTAGATGGAGTACTGGATTCAACATTAAAGGAATTTCTTATAAAACTTTTTAAAACGTTTGTCAAAAAAGGAGAGACAGCATAGCTTACTTGTCTCAGGTTTTTTTTTTTTTTTCCGTTTTATTTAAGTGAAAGATTTCATGTAAGCTTATTTAATTATTTACCATTTTATTCTGTTTCTCTGTTCACAAAAGTGCGGCAGATGCATGATGACATGTCAAAACTCATGTTCTGTTTATGGTGATATTTGTACATTTATGGCATTATTAACAGGTCTCAGACATTCATACATGTATTATTATTAAAAAAACAAAAAACAAATCTAATTTAGTTTTTATTTAACATTCTAATCTTGTCTGTTAGCAGTTAAGAAATTTTCCAGCATATGATATCTGTCAGGAAAATTAACCGAAATGCACATCCCTAATACTATTATTATTATTATTATTATTATTCATCATGCATCAACCAGTCTCAGTAAGGGATGAATAAAGCAACTCAGCTTATGATCCTGTAGATGTATGAAGGCCATATTAATGTATGTCTGTGGGGATTGTTTGTATTGTATGTTGTCATATCATTAAAGTAAACAAGGCCGCTGTATGAGTTCTCACCTAAGACTATGGCACAAGAGACAATATCACATTCTGTGTATTGATATTTGTTTGTTCCTTTGCCCTTTAAAAGTGTCTGAAGTATTGTAATAATGTGATTTTAACATCGGCTTAAATATAGGCTACAGTATGTTCAGTGAAGGGGGCATGATAAGTCAGTCTCTCCTCACCATACAAAATAGGCTGTGAAATTCATCAACAATCGGTTTTGCTGTACTTTTGCTAAACATCTAAACTCGGTAGTGTGCACACTATTGGAATCTGTGTTGCAGATTTGGCACATTTTTCAGAATAAACTTTTAATAAAGAAACGTAACATAATAAAGGAAATCTACTATAAATGAAATGCCGCGATCGATACTTTTCATTCTTTTCACTTTACACATTCAACGTGACAGTCGATCTAGCTTACCACTACTACAAAATATTACTTAAAAATTGTACCTGTGGAATCGTTCACAGACAGCACACACGGTGTTCAACTAATAAAGATCCTCATTGCAGACAACGGCAGAATTGGCGAGAACGGCGAGTGGCAAGAAAAAGAAATTTAGTGAGGCCAAAGTTTAAAATTATTTACACATGAGAAAAAAGCGAAACTGTAAACGATTTACTTTTATTTGTGTACACTCATAATAAAATAAAATACTGTGCTTTAATTTGTAGCATCAAGAAAAACAGGATGTCTTTTTAGCGGTCTTGGTTCTTTTTAATTTATGGAGCAAATCACAGAAACAAACCAAATCTCAGCATAGCTTTGGTAGAATCCAACAGTAGAATTTGCAGATTTAGCTTCAGTTGACTGTAGGTCTTTATGTTCTCGGTGTTCTTCATTCCGGGAAATGTAATGAGAAACCGCTTCAAACGATTCAATACATGCAGGGAGCTGAACAAATCTAAGTGATTCGCGAACCAATTCAGACCGTTTTGCAGGCTTGTTTGTTCAAGGCCTTGAACAGAATTGACACAAAATAGTAATTCATTCGCGAATAGGTTCATGCCCCATATAAAAGAGACAGCACGCTTGGAATAAATTACGCGTTTCTTAACATGTATAGCATAAAAATTAGGTAATGAGGGGAACGTCGCCTAATTTAGCGAAGTAAAAGTACAGTTTTTTTTGTTAGAAACGTAGCCTACTTGAGTTAAAAGTACCTCTTTAAATCTACTCTTAAAAGTACAAATTTTCCAAAAATTTCCTCAAGTAATTGTAACAGAGTAAATGTAGCCTACTTCGTTACTACCCACCTCAAAAATAAACAACTGTTACAAAAAGTTGACGAACTGGATGCATATAAAAGACAGTGGAACCTGAACATGTCTGGTAATCCAGAGGAGGCAGGAAAAAAAAAAAAAAAAAAAAAAAAAAAAAAAAAAAAGTGAAATTGGTGAAATTTTGCCAGGTCTGAGACATGTTCTCCAGACATCAATTGATGTTGCACACAGACTCGGACCAAGAGTGGGAGGCGTGCATCCATGGTAGATTATTGTACAGTTTTTGTCATGTATTGTCATGTAGGCTATTGTACAGTTTTTGTGATGTGGGATCGCATTTGGTTGGATGCCAAAAACTGTGAAGTCCTCAAACAGAAAGGAATCAATATAAATGGAAGTTGTGACACAACGGAGGCTCAGAATAATCACTGTCAATCATAGCAATGACTGCCGGAGCAATTTAGCAGATTCAGTCGCGTAATTTCCACTCATGAAACAGTATACATGGACGTTCGATCCTATTAGACAAATAGTACTTTAAATTGACAATGGATTATTGGATTAAATATAAACAATGATTAACTGCACAATCAATCTCTTATTTACACGTTTTTTTCCCCTCTTTCTCTCTCATTATAGGTAGATCCGCGAGTGTGTAGAACCCTGTAAACTTGCGAAAACAAAAAGTAGTTCAGAGCGGATTCTGACTAACCTACAGAAAACACCTCTGACTGGCCATGGTTTCAACAGAGATGCCTGTGATTGGCTACAATACTCAACGCTGCAAAAACGTTGTAAATAAACGTGGTTTTGTAATTAAAAACCAGAGTGCGCAAGCAAAAACACAGCAGCGTTTAAAAGCGGTTGAGTGGGTATAGAACTGAATTGGTACTAACCCCACCCTCAAAAACATTTTCTCATTGGATCTACATGAATCTCATAGGTGGTTGCCAACTTCAGAAAATGGAAATACGGGACAATCGTATTCCAGGTGGGGGGTTAGCTTATAGATTTAATATGTGCTTGACACTTTTTTATTGGTCATTTTCCCCCGGTTTCACAGACAAGGCTTAAGCCTAGATGTGTGCCGGTATTTGGTAATGCGATATATCACGATAATGAATATGCACGGTATTGTTATCGTGGGCACTTCAAAATACAGAAAATAATTATTTGTTAAATTATTCCGAATTCTGAATGCATTTTAAGAATACTTTTCCATTAACTGGTTAAATGCACAACACCGCTGCATGTGCACTCTGATGTAAACAAGCACAGATGAGAAGCGCATGGCGGAACACGTGAGAGATGCTCTGGATGAAAGTGCACATTCACTCTCTGACAGCAGAGGGCGCTCTACAGCAGATGCAGCATTATTACCCCGGAAACCCAGTAAACAAAGCAGCTGCGCTACTTATTTAATGTATTTAAATTATTTAAACAGCCATTCAGATTTTTGTATTCGCAGTGGTGTTCAGCACAGCGCCAAATACTTTAATATTTAGACTAAATAGGCTATTTATTTTAAAACATTTTTACATTTTAATCTGGACTACAACATGCCCTAGAGATATTGTTTGAAAGTGTTTTGATTCTTTATTGTTCGTTCATACTTTACATTAGGGCTTCATTGGTTAACATTAGTTAATTAATTAGTTAATAAACTTCCAATGAAATATTCTTCTAAACGTTCATTAATCTTAGGTAATTGAAATATTTAATAGCACATTGTTAAAATCAAAATTATAAACTATTATAAACTTTTTTTTTTTTAAATGAACCTGAGCTAACATGAACTAAGAGTTGTATTATTTTTAACAAAGATGAATAACTTCTGTAGCAAATGTAGCTTTTGCTCATTGATAATGTTAATGCATTAACTAAGGTTAACTAATGAGATCTTACTGTAAAGTGATACTGGTCTATTGGTCTTTTAATTCTTTTGCACTTTAATCGGTTTAAAATGTTTAACTTTATAATTTTTTTTGTGTATTGCTTTATTGTATTTGAATGTTCAGATATTTTCGTTATAAGAAAAAAGTTATTAAACCTGTTATACTGTAATATGACAACACTTTTTTTGCAACTAAATTATAGTATACCGTGATAAAAACATTAGCAATTAATCGAAACATGAAAAATTGATACCGGTATATCCCTTCTTAAGCCTAGTCCTAGACTAAAATGTAAGTCTTAGCTGTTTCAATTGAAATAAACTTGCACTGACTGATCTTAATATATATCAGTGCCTTTGTTTTGTCTCAAGATGCACCCCAGTAATGTTTTTTTCTAAGCATGTTTATAAAAATTACTTAAATGTCCTAATTGAACTATGGCCTATTCCTGGCTCAGTCTAAGCCCTTTCTGTGGAACCGGGCCTTTGCGTTTCAAGAATAAGGTCCAAGGTTAAGAATAATGCTATTAGTTACTTAAATGCAAAATGTTTTTCTCTATTTAACAACATTGAAAGATGACTTCCCTTACTGATCACGTCTCTTGCGCGGCTGGATGTTGGACTCATGAAAAATAATCACATTGTTTGTATTCACACATAACTGATTTACTTTAGTCAACAAAGACGGAATTGGCGTTAGCGCCGCTTGCTGAGGTGGGAGCGACCAGCCGGCAGCACTGCTGCTGTTGTATCGGTCAGTGGTTAGCAGAAACGGGACAAGGGGGGGGGGGGGGTCACGTACAGGACACATAAATTAAGCCCAATATACAGGATGTCCCGGCTAATACGGGACAGTTGGCAACCCTACTCGTAGGTGACCTATTTTGATCTCAAAAAGGTGAGTTTGCATCTATTCAATATAAAATATCGTAACATGATACTGGCTGATGAAGCAATAGCCAGAAAGATGATACTGATACTTACTCTGCACAGGAAATGTGTCTCTGAATTCTGGATGTGGCAGCACTTTTTTCTTTAATTTTCCTGTGTACTATTAAACAGAGAAGATGCTGTTGTCATCATTACATAAACAGACATTTAAAAGATTTACATAATTACAAAGAACTGTAATGGGTCCAGTAGCTTTCTCCATAGGGGAAAAAATAAATAAATAAATAAATAAAAAGGATTCCTCTGAAAGTGTGAAAAGCTTACCATTATATAAATGTTTACACTATGCAATTTCAAGGTATATTCAAAGGTCCTATTTTAATTGTTACTAATGACTAATTATGTATTTGTACACAAATTATTACATAGTTATAATGTAATGACTCACTTGTGCACAGAAGAGGAATGTTGATGCATGTTGTTGGTTCTTCTTCTTTGGAGACCAATCCAACCTTCAGACACAGGGACATTTAAAACAAAGATCATATTTAGATATACAGTAGCCTATTTAGAAAAAGTTATTATCAGGAATAATTATATTAGTTCAATTTCAAATGTACAGTAGTTTAATTTTACAAATTCATTTTTGCTAGTTAACTTGTTCTAGCATGAATTTTTATCAGCAAACCATGTCTCATTCGAGTTTACATCTCACAGTTTGGGCTTTTCCTTTTTGAATTTCGAGTTGGTCTCAAAATTGCGAGTTAACATCTCGCAATTCCGGTTTCATCTCTCACAATTATGACTTTTTTTCCCCTCACACAATCTTCTGGAAGGTTGGGGCGTCTCCAGCATATTGATAACGATGACGCCGCAAATTAGATTCCGGAAAAAAATTCAGAAATTTGAATGAGAGTATCCAGGGTATAAAAGTCTGTTTTCAGTGATTCAATCATAATTTATCCGCCGGGATGCATTTAGCTGCAATCATATTCCACCTGCCGTACATGCGTTTTAAAACGCATCTCCATCTGTTTGGATTTCGTTACACACAACACATAATAAAAGCAAGGTTTAATGAATTTAAAACAAATGTTAAGACCAAAATCAGTATACACTATTCATTAAACATAGCAATGTACAGGCATTTTGCGCCATTATTTACCACCCCCCAAAAAGCATGTCTTAACCAATTTTGTGCTTGACATGGCTGCAATTGTTGCTGTCCAGTGTTGGGCAAGTTACTTCCAAAATGTAATACATTATATATTACAAGCTACTGTCTTTTGAAAGTAATTAGTTACATTACAATATTACTGTCTCTGAATTGTAATGCATTACACTACTTTGTTACTTTTGAGTTACTTTCACCAAAATATCCACAGAAGTATGACTAGGCATTCTAAAATGCTAAAAGGTAGTTTATTGCTGCTCATTATACATCCGGTGGAGGGTGATGTGGTAGGTCTACTATAGCATAAATTTATAAAATCATATTTAGAGACCGGTAGGCTATGTAGGTCTACATTAATGTTACGTTGTAGCTTAGATTAAACACAGATAAGCACAAACCGCATTATTACATTCAGAAATAAAGCGGAATGTTATAATGTGCAAACACTAAACACAATAGCCAGCAGATAGGCTATTTTGAACGGTATTCAGAACAAAACAAGAATGAAAAATGTAAGTTGCTAATCAAGCCAAAACGAATTCATTTAAAAGCGAAATGAAAGCAAATGGCATTGTTCTCACGCAGCTCTCATTAGGCACGAATCCAATTAAATGTTTCCATATTCTCGATCAATGTATTTGAATGCTAAACTATTAGGCTATTTATTATGTAAACCAGGCTTTGTACTTAACGTGCTTTCCGCAAAATAAATAAATAAAATCAATCAATCATCCTCTTCACATGAGCAAATATGCGTTTGGCCCGAGCTCAGGCTGAACGGCACGGATTGTACTATGGACTAACCGCAACGTTTGCAATGCTGAATGTGTGTGCGTGAGGCGCCGGCGCGATCGAACAGCGGAAAAATAATATACTCCGTACTTTTTGGTCATAGATCATTCAAAGCAATGTGCTTACTTCTCTTTTAGGATGCGCTTTTTGTCATCTCGGTTTCCTTTCCGTGAAGTTGTTTGTAGAGCGCCGCGCCACACAAAAATGAACCAAACTCAGCTGCATATGTCACTCTGTCTTTTTCTTTCGTTTTGTTAATCTGTTAATTACTGAAATCAAATATATTTCACATATTCATTGCTTTTTTATATAGACTATGATTTAATAGAAACAGATTATTAAAAAAGTTATTTTTAGTTAAACTTAACTTCTGTTGCTTGTTCGCGCTCATCCGCCGCGTTCTTTCTCTTCTTCGACGCAGCTCTCTCTTAGTGGCACCAGTCTGCAGTCATCTCTCAACCATCGAATTACATCAACAGGAAAGAGACAAACAATTTTACTCACGGAATTTATTCTCTGGTGCTGCTTTGCGGTGTTGGTATATTCACCACTTAATTTTGAGTTAAAATATGTTGTTGTAACTTGCGTTACTGAGATGTAACGAGTAATAATATTACCCAAATTTTATTAATAATGCGTTATATTACTGCGTTACAGCAAAAAGTAATATACTACCGTAATATCATTACTTTTGCAATGCGTTACTCCCAACACTGTTGCTGTCAGGAGGAGGCACTGCACTGCACAGAACAGAGAGCGTGTGGTAGAAGAGAGAGGATTTTTTCCACTCATATTAATTTATTTGGAATCCCAGGAAGAGCCGAACATATCCTTACCCTAATTTGGGCTGCTCTAGGTGTGGCGTTTTACGGAAACCTAGGGTATGGCATAATTCCCTGTGGCCATACAACATTCCTGAATGATAAACCCACATTATACCTAAACAAAGTGCATGATGCACTATTAAATAAAATTCACAGTGAACAGAATTAAATATAAAAACTAGTGCTGGGCAATGATTCATTTTTAATCACAATTAATCACATGATTTTCTGTGATTAATTGCATTATGCACAAAATTCAATAATGAATTCAAAAGTAGTGTATTATCCACTCTTTTCATTTAAAAGTACTGCTATATGAACAAAAGTGCAATAACATTTGGTTTGCAAACACTTTAAATAAATAATGTGCTTTTTTACAGCAGTATTCCTTTTACATAGTAGCAGTTAAAATAGCAGTAAAAATATTTCTTGTAAATCTCAACTTATAACATTAATGTAAAAAAAAATTAAATAAAACCAAAGCTATTTGCCACTGCCAGGGCATTAATGTTTTTATAGAAGATGTTTTATAGTTTGTTATAGAAAAACAAGTTATGTCCAGAGTCTCGATCATAACATTATAACAGGCACCTTCTGAGTAGAGACCTGCACTATCGCGGGACCCAACGCAGCAGAGCGTGGCGTGGGACAACACTTGATGGGCGAGTGCGTAGAGACAGGTGTGTGCAGGATGCGGGAGAATAGGGTGTACTCACACTAGGCAATCTTAACCGTGCCCGAGCGTGTTTGACCCCCAAAGCCCGGTTCGTTTGACACGTGTGATCACTCCGTGCTGTGCTCGGTTGGAAGAGGTGGGCCAGAGTGTGGTTCAGTTATATATAGATCAGTGAGTGTGAGCGCGGAACTTGATACGTGCAGCCAGGGGCGAGTGACACAGGGGGGGACCAAGAACCAGCCAGGGGGGGCCCATGGGAAAAGTCATGTGCCCCAACACAAGTGGGATGACATAAAAATGGCACTGGACAAGTGCCTGGACAACTCATCTCAATAAAAACAACTGAACAGACTTATTCTCAACTTAGAATTAGGGGGGGGGACGCAACGGACTTGTGCCTACCAATATCCAGCGACTACCAAACTGTCCCTAGCAATAATTTTGATCAAACAATTAAATATGTTTTTGTAATTTCAGACGCATCTGAAAGGTCATCTCATTAACATATACCTAAGAAGTTAAAGTAAATACGTTAGAAAACTTCGCGCTTTCAAGGACGCGCATTTAATACATGGGAGGAATGTAGTCGCACACCGGGCGAGAAGCGCAGCGCCGTATTTAGAACAACTCACAGGTATTGCACCCAATTCAAGACAGCAGTCTAAAACAGTAAATATAAAAGTTCACTTCAGGAATTAACAAAGGTGCATCGATGAGTTTGAAGTATGGCATTTGACAAAATTATGCAAATTGAAAGAGAAAGCGTGACCTATGACAGAAAGACAAAAGTTGTGCGGAAAGATACACAATCTTCCAGCCTAGGATAAAGTCAGTATGAACATTAACAATAATTTGGGACAAATATAACGTGGATTTTATGGTAAACTATGTAAGTGGCACTCTGTGGTGCAGAAGGATTTGGAACATGCGTCCTGAGTCGCCACGGACAGTCTTTAACTTTAATGTTGTTCAACTGAATGTACAAATCAAACTGGGAGCTGAAATATCCACATAATAAAAACAACACTGAAATAAGAGTGCAGTTTATCTGTCAATCAAATGTGCATGAAAGTTCCGTTACTACAGCAACAGCAGAGTTTTCTTTCAGAATCATCCTGGGTCGATTAATATCAAAATAAAGTGATGCGTGATAAAGACACCCAGTGCTCTGATGCTGATGTTGTTGGTTCACAAAATCAAAATTGTGTAATTGTCTGTTAAATATTTAAAAAAAAAAAAAAAAAAAAAAAAAAAAAAAAAACACACACACACACACACACACACACACAACAACTTTATATCAATTATGAATATGTTGGCTACCATAAGCTATAAATAAAGACTTTAGGTGACATGAAACTGTCCAACTGGTGGGGTTGGTTTGTTGGGTTTATGTCCCCACCAATGTCAAAAGCAAACCTACGCCCTTGCCTGTTGCTACAGAAAGATGGCTGCTGGTGTAGTCCTCACTGGCCCTCTCTGGCTGGCTCTGACCTGTGCTGTCAGGTTCAGGACTGCTAATTTGCTGGCCAACTTGGCCCTGCCTGGTGGATTGGCTCTGACATGCACTGCATCTACCTGTCTTTGACATGGTTTCTTCTTGAAGAAACCTTGAATGAATTGCTGCTGTTGTCCCCTAAAAATGTCTAAAATTAATAATAAAAAAAAAACTAACTTAATCATCAATATTACACAAATAGTAGGCTATATTTAATAGCCATATTCTCATCTGATTAAAGACAAAATTATTTAAATGTTAAGCTGTTCTTGGACATTGCAAACGAGAAAAACAATAAATAAAAAAAAAATTAAAAAAAAATTATATATATATATATATACACACACACACACACACACACACACACAGGTGCATCTCAAATTAGAATGTCGTGGAAAAGTTCATTTCAGTAATTCAACTCAAATTGTGAAAATAGTGTATTAAATAAATTCAATGCACACAGACTGAAGTAGTTTAAGTCTTTGATTCTTTTAATTGTGATGATTTTGGCTCACATTTAACAAAAACCCACCAATTCACTATCTCAACAAATTAGAATATAGTGACATGCCAATCAGCTAAATCAACTCAAAACACCTGCAAAGGTTTCCTGAGCCTTCAAAATGGTCTCTCAGTTTGGTTCACTAGGCTACACAATCATGGGGAAGACTGCTGATCTGACAGTTGTCCAGAAGACAATCATTGACACCCTTCACAAGGAGGGTAAGCCACAAACATTCATTGCCAAAGAAGCTGGCTGTTCACAGAGTGCTGTATCCAAGCATGTTAACAGAAAGTTGAGTGGAAGCAAAAAGTGTGGGAGAAAAAGATGCACAACCAACCGAGAGAACCGCAGCCTTATGAGGATTGTCAAGCAAAATCGATTCAAGAATTTGGGTGAACTTCACAAGGAAATGGACTGAGGCTGGGGTCAAGGCATCAAGAGCCACCACACAGACGTGTCAAGGAATTTGGCTACAGTTGTCGTATTCCTCTTGTTAAGCCACTCCTGAACCACAGACAATGTCAGAGGCGTCTTACCTGGGCTAAGGAGAAGAAGAACTGGACTGTTGCCCAGTGGTCCAAAGTCCTCATTTCAGATGAGAGCAAGTTTTGTATTTCATTTGGAAACCAAGGTCCTAGAGTCTGGAGGAAGGGTGGAGAAGCTCATAGCCCAATTTACTTGAAGTCCAGTGTTAAGTTTCCACAGTCTGTGATGATTTGGGGTGCAATGTCATTTGCTGGTGTTGGTCCATTGTGTTTTTTGAAAACCAAAGTCACTGCATCCGTTTACCAAGAAATTTTGGAGCACTTCATGCTTCCTTCTGCTGACCAGCTTTTTAAAGATGCTGATTTCATTTTCCAGCAGGATTTGGCACCTGCCCACACTGCCAAAAGCACCAAAAGTTGGTTAAATGACCATGGTGTTGGTGTGCTCACCAGACCTGAACCCCATAGAGAATCTATGGGGTATTGTCAAGAGGAAAATGAGAAACAAGAGACCAAAAAATGCAGATGAGCTGAAGGCCACTGTCAAAGAAACCTGGGCTTCCATACCACCTCAGCAGTGCCACAGACTGATCACCTCCATGCCACGCCAAATTAAGGCAATAATTAAAAGCAAAAAGAGCCCCTACCAAGTATTGAATACATATACAGTAAATGAACATACTTTCCAGAAGGCCAACAATTCACTAAAAATGTTTTTTATTGGTCTTATGAAGTATTCTAATTTGTTGAGATAATGAATTGGTGGGTTTTTGTTAAATGTGAGCCAAAATCATCACAATTAAAAGAACCAAAGACTTAAACTACTTCAGTCTGTGTGCAATGAATTTAATACACGAGTTTCATAATTTGAGTTGAATTACTGAAATAAATGAACTTTTCCACGACATTATAATTTGAGATGCACATACATACACATACATATATATATATATAAATATAAAACTACCATGCAAAAACGATGTTTATTCAACACAAACAGGTGTTTTTACTATTCTGCATCTTAAAATTCCAAGTGTCAGAACGCTAACATTATTAAAACCCCACATTTTAGCGTTTACCACGTTACTGCTGACTATTATTTGGGAGAGTTTTTGCCTTTAATCTTTGAAACAACAGGAAGAAACGTAACAACGATTTCTATTTTAAGCGGTGCATCGCGGCAACACAAATAAGCACAAACTCTAAGGAGCGTAGCCTATAATTTAATACTTACAATGAACAGAGACGTGGTCTGCAGCCTGCGAAATCGCGCTTCTCCTGTTTGAGCTGTGAAACTGACAGCGCTCTAATCCAGTGGCGTCGTAAATAAATATACAGGAAATAATTGTCAGCGAACCAGACAGTGAGTAGGTGTGTTCTACTTCAAGCGGCGCTATGCTGCAGATTAGGGTGACATCAGCGGCAGCGCGTGAGATTTTAAACGCACCAGAACTGTTCCCGCGTCACAGATGTGACTTTGATCAGTCTGCGCTGTTGGGGGGCACAAGGGGGGGGCCAAGCATATTTGCCACCCCGTGCCCCCCCTCTAGACATGCCCCTGCGAACACGCCCCTTACTACCGTTAGTAGTCTTCTCCCTGACTGTGATGCATACAATCCTCCTAGCCAATAAATTTCCATCCATATTAGGCTGTTCCTCTCTCTTGCCGACTGAAAGAGCAGTCTTAAGTCGTGGGGAAGTCGTGGCCTGACGGTTAGGGAGGCGGGCTTGTAACCTGAAGGTTGCCGGTTCGATTCTCGCACCGGCAGGAATTAAAGGTGGGGCTTGTGAGCAAACAGCACTGTCTCTGCCTTCGATACCATGACTGAGGTGCCCTTGAGCAAGGCACCGAACCCCCAATTGCTCCCCGGGCGCTGGAGCAATGGCTGCCCACTGCTCCGGGTGTGTGTTCACTGTGTGTGTGTGCGCGTTTGTTCACTACTCACTGCTGTGTGTGTGCACTTGGATGGGTTAAATGCAGACCACCAATTTCGAGTATGGGTCACCATACTTGACAATACGTCACGACTTTTTTTTTTTTTTTTTAATCCACTCATTATTCCAGCTTTAAAAGTCTACTTGCTGTCACGGTTGGAGACGGATGACTAATGCAACTTCACAGTTTTTTTTTTTTTTTTTCTCCATCTCGAGTCAACTTCGACTGTTGCGTTTACCCTACAATAACGATACTTTTTGTTGGTTGTAATAAAGACTCGGAGCAATTATTTTTTAACGCACAGAACAAGAAGTGCGTTACACTTTTTACTGCGTGCTTGTTTAATAACAGGTGCGTCTCTTCAGTTGTTTCAGCTCTTTTTTTTTTTTTTTTTTTTTCACATCACTCAGGAATCCACGATCACAGTCCGCCTGTAGTAGGCTACTACATTAACTCCGCCCACGCTCTGCTTCTGGCGGCTGAGGTAACGCGTTGTTTTTTTTTTTTTTCCCACCTTATTTCCCGCTCACACTTTTCTCATCCTAATTTTACAAACTGTAAGTTACAAAACACACGCATACTGACTGACACTGATCACTGGCGGGTGCAGTATTCTCCAATTGACTTGGGTATTACCGGGGCCGGCTCCAGGCATGAGCAGGGGTGGGCTGAGCCCACCCAAATGACTGTCTTGCCCACCCAATCAGAATTAGATAATGACTGCTTTAATTTTTTTTTTTTTTTTTGTGCAGTGTTCAAAACCAATCTGAAGCAGACTGTATTTTGAGAAGTTTAAGATATAGCTGGAGACTGCCCCAACAATCATAAAATAACACCGGAAAATTGCAGCATTTTTCTTTTATTAGCTGAAAGCAAGGCGCGCTGAATTCACTTGGACGCTTCAGTCTGTTGCGGAAAATCAGAGGCTGATAAGCGAAAATGGGCAGAAATATTTGCGCACTATCACGGGGAGTTTGTGAGTTACAGAGAGTTTAATACATGAATATGTATAGACTACCACTGAAATTACCTGAGCAGTTGAATTAATGTTCTAAAAACCCGCTTGTTCAATAACGTGCATTCACTGCATGGACGGGGCAAGAACATAATATAAGCATCTAAAATGCATGTAAGCTATATAGTTCAGTTGAAAGCTCCCTTTTGACTTGATGTTAATGCTGAATGTATAATGAAAACAAAGTAAATAATACTGAAATAAGAGCGATTACTTTATGAAAGTTGTGTTCGTTACTATAGCAACAGTCGGCTCGACTGTAAATGTAGCGTTCCCCTTCTATGATGTAAACGACCAACAATATCCAATGATGCAAACTATTTGACTTTTTTTGTCAAAATCCGCCATTTTGGTCTGTCATCTACGTGATTCATGGCATTCATAATTGATTATGACGACTAGCATTTTTCTGTTTTGCGTTTTCAACAATACAACTAAAATTGAATAGGTGCATATTTTAAAATAAAAACATTATTTGCAGTTCAGATTGATTACTTTACAAATATTCTTGTTCTTTTACTGTTCTTATTTTCTTTTAATTTATTCCCATAAATTCATTTCAATCCTTTTAGTTTCTTTAAATAAATACCATCACCATATAGTGGTCTGGTCTTTATATTTTCCTCAAAACAATTGGTCCCCCAATGTTCTAGACATGATTATGGCCTTGTTTGATATGAAAAAAAAAAAAAAAAAAAAAAGTTAGTTGAAAAGAATCACCAGTGTAGAAACAATGATCCAGAGGAAGAGAACAAAGAGGGCTTTTTTTCCTTTTCTTTTCTTTTTCAATATTCAATAAAGAAAAAAAGTTTGTGAAAGTGCAAGATATTGCTCTTTTTTTCAGTGTATATAGTTAATATAGCAGTATCTACAGTATAAATATCTACACTGTATCCCCCTGCAATTTTCCCCAGGAGGAATATCCCCCCCACCGGGAAAAAAAAATTCCCACTCAGGATATCTGCCAGCCCACCCTTCTATAGCGGTAAAAAACCGGGCCTGGGTATTACACACAATGTTAAACAGACCCGGGACCCGAAGTAATAGATTGGGACCCGACCCGGACCCAGCTGACCATTTAAAATATAGACCCGAACCCGTACGGGTCCCGGGTCCTCCATGAAGACCTCTATTGCTGACTTCATGTGCTATCAGAAACTTCCTATTTCCCACTTATTAAATCGTGAGCGCTGCTGCAGTCTTAGGCCCACCCCAAATGCTCTCATTGGTTGAGACGCGTGATGACACCCATTCCAAGCCAGTACTGATAAACATCCCACCCCTCCTGTGACCCATGGTTTGTCTATGTGTATTCAGAGCCAGTGAGCAATGGACTTTCATAATAAGAATAAAAAAAAAAATATATATTTTTTTTTTTTTTTAAATAAACCCGTTAACGCGCGATAAAATAAATTGTTGGCGTTAACAGGGCTCTCTAGTCTCACGCATTCAGCGTGAGACACACGCATTTCAACCAGTTCACACGCTCTCAGGCCACACCTTGTATTTCTCACGCTGAGAAGCGATAACTTGTCCTGCTATATATATATATATATATATATATACACACACACACACACACACACACACACACAATTAATAGACGAGGGAATACGGAGGTAAAGTTCTCTGCCGAGTTCATAGCTGTCTCGAGTTATACAGAGTTAAATGCCACCTACCAACAAATCAGGAATTAGGATGTTGTGGTTTCCATTTAAATTATGCAATTCTGCTGCAAGCACGTTCGTTAGTAAGCAACATGGATGTGCGCGAATGAATGAATGAATGAAGCATTTATATAGCGCATTTATGTGTATTGCCGTACACCTAAAGCGCTTTACAATCATGTGGGGGGTCTCTCCTCAACCACCACCAGTGTGCAGCATCCACCTGGATGATGCGACGGCAGCCACAGGACAACGGCGCCAGTGCGCTCACCACACACCAGCTACAGGTGGAGAGGAGAGAGACAGACAGAGCCAATCAAGTGGATGGGGATTATTAGGAGGCCATGATTGACAAGGGCCAGTGGTGGGAATTTGGCCAGGACACCGGGGTTACACCCCTACTCTTTACGAGAAGTGCTATGGGATTTTTAATGACCACAGAGAGTCAGGACCTCGGTTTAACGTCTCATCCGAAAGACTGTGCTTGTTGACAGTATAGTGTCCCCGTCACTATACTGAGGCATTAGGACCCACACAGACCACAGGGTGAGCACCCCCTGCTGGCCTCAATAACACCTCTTCCAACAGCAACCTAGTTTTCCCAGGAGGTCTCCCATCCAGGTACTGACCAAGCTCAACCCTGCTTAGCTTCAGTGGGCGACCAGTCTTGGGCTGCAGGGTGATGCGAACATGGAGTGTAAGCGAGTGTAACACCGTGTCTACACCGGACGCGAGCGGCGCAGCGCGACGTGACAAAAATACAATAGAACCTATTATGCGGTCTACACTGTATGCGGCGCGGGGCGACAAATCCCTGACAGACAACTGCTGCCGCATTCTATTTATGACGTATTGACACAAATTTCAAATGATTTTCAACGGTCGCTTTGTCGCGTCCAGTGTAGACAGACTTTAGCGGTTGCGGCGTGACAACTGTCGCATCCGATGTAGACACGGTGTAAGTGTAACACCGTTTCTGTTGTGTTTGTTGCACATTTTGATGCCTTGATGACAGGGGTAGGGGGCTCCCATATAAAGCACTGTGGCTTCCCCACTCAAATTTAGATGCAGTGCGTTTTCCATGGTAGGTTTGAACAAAACCAAAACTAGAAACAGTTTGGCTCTGGATGGAACGCTATTATCTATCATGACAGTGCTTTATGTGGGAGCCCTCTACCCCTGTCATCAGACATCAAAATGTGCAACAAACATTTACAACAGAGGAAAAAAAAAAAAAACACAGGTTCCCACACGTCCTCGAAAACACATGGAAAATGAGAGAAAACAAATTGTCCTGGAAAATTATTAATGTCCTTGGTCATTGCAGAAGAGTTTACAAATGGTCTAAAACAAATTAACGTTAGTAACAGAAAGCGCTCTGTTCAGGGACGCAGAGTTTTGACGTGAGTAATCTAGCTGTGACGTAGTGACGCTGTCTTGTGTTGGCGGTTGCAGGTGCTTGCTAGAAATTAAGTGCTCGAATGTTTTCAGCAAATGTTGTCTGGGAAGCACGTGGCTAATCTTGTTAATGGGAGTTAAATGGATCGTAGTTGTTCTGTGATCCATACGGAAACGGACCCCACCGGTTCGCGGATTAGTTATAAAATTTAACCATCACAGAGTAAAAGTTTCAGTTGTACGTGTTTTGTCTTGCTCGTTTACACGCTCAAGCAACTTTCAAACGAAATTCGGTAACATTACTTGCTCAGTGTTTTCTGCACACACACACACACACACACACACACACACACACACACACGTTTCAGACAGCGCGCGAAGAACAAACTCATTCCTCTTTCACGTCGTTTATTTCTTATGTGAATGAAAACAGCTTACTTATTGTGTTTCGTTGCTGAATGAATCATTTGAGAAAGCGATTCAATGACCAATTCATAAAGACCGTGATTTGCTTCGCTTCATTCTTAAATGAATAAGCATTTTGAATTAATCGTTTAATAAGAATTACTCTGGTAATTCACTCATTAAGACTGTTATTTGCTGCCACCTACTGGAGATTTTAGTGTAATTTTTAAAGGTTTTTTTTTTTTTTTTTTTTTTTTTTTTTTACACGGATTAACTACAATCCATTTATCCCCTAATGACTGAATACTGTCAATAATATATACAGTAAATTAAGACAAAATAAGAACAAGGAGGGATGTAAAAAGAGATGGTAATAAAAATAAAGATACTAGAGCATGTAATGGCTATTCATTGCATCTGTTTTCTGATCTTGAAATTACAGAAATAAGCAACACAAATGTCAGGGAGACAGTGCAAGTTTAAGAAGGAATGGAAAGAAGATCCCCAGTTCAGGGACTGGCTAGGAAAAGTATCAGGAGATGTGCAAAGGGCATATTGCAAGTTTTGCAGGAAATCCTTTGTCGGTAACATTCGTCTGTCAGCACTAAAGAGTCATGAACGAGGGCAAGGTCATATAAAAGTTGCTGCACAAATGAAAAAAGATAAAAATTACAAATTTTCTCAGGGAAGGGACTTCTGAAAACAAAGGACAGGACATTTGCGGACAAACTAACAAAGACCTACAAGCAACCACTGTAGATGTGGAAAGTGGCAGTTAGTCAGCTTTTCAAGCGTCAAATACAAATGAAGAGGCAATGTGCTCAGGCACACAAGGCAGCTCAACACTGTCAGTCAAAGTTCTTTTCAAGTCAAGCTGTGCTGGAAGCTGAGATTCGTTGGGTAATCAAAATGGTCAGGTCACACTACTCATTCAACTCCAGCTCTGATCTATCAGTCATTTTTAGTCAAATGTTCCCAGACAGTGATATTGCCAAACGGTTTTCCTGTGGTGCAACCAAATCTGCTTACCTCTTATCCTTTGGCTTGTGCCCATATTTCAATGAGGAGTTGAACAAAGATGTTAGAAAGGCACAATGCTATGTAGTGTCATTTGATGAATGCTTGAATAAAGTGACACGGATGGAACAGATGGATATTATTGTCCGTTACTGGAGTGATCATGAAGAGAAAGTAGCTGTGCACTGTTTTGATTCAGAGTTTATGGGACATACTCAGGGAGAGAAGCTTTTGGAGAAGATTAAAAAAAAGCCCTCTCACCACTTGATCCCAAGAAGCTCCTGCAGATATCAATGGATGGCCCAGTGGTCAACTGGAAATTCCTGAAAATGTTCCAAGAAGACAGGAGTCAGTCAGACCAAAGTTGCTGAATTTGGGAAGCTGTGCTTTGCATGTTGTGCATGGAAGCTTTCAAAGTGGAGAGAAAGAAACGGGTTGGAAGGTGGGAGATGTACTGAGGGCTCTTTGGCAGTTGTTCCATGACTCACCAGCCAGACGTGCGGATTTCATAGAGATGACCAAAACATCAATATTTCCTTTGAAATTCTGTGCTCATCGTTGGGTAGAAGACTTGGCAGTTGCCAAGAGAGCAATCGAAATTTGGCCCGCAGTGCAGACATGCATCAACAGCCACAGGAAACTTCCAATAAGTAAAGTTCCATCATCTGCATCATACTGCACAGTAAAGGAGGCTATTGCAGACCCTCTTTTTGTGGCCAAGCTCCATATTTTTTTGCATTTGTCGCTAGACAGCTGAAGCCATTTTTGGAAAAATTCCAGACAGATGCTCCAATGGTTCCTTTTTTAGCAAAGGAGCTCCAGTCAACCATGAGAGGCTTGCTATCATGCTATATCAAAAGGGAAGAACTGGAAAAATTAAAGAAACCTGACCAACTGCTGAAACTAGATCCACAAGACAAAGCAAACCATGTACCACTCAAACAGCTTGACATAGGATTCGGTACGAAGCGAGCTTTAAAAAAAAAAGGCATCGGAAGAACTCCATGAACATCCTGTAAAACTTCAGCTGTTCAAGAAAGAATGTGTCTCCTTCCTTTCTATGACTTGCAAAAAAAATGATGGAGAGAAGTCCCCTAATGTATCCAGCTATGTGGCACATGTGCTCCCTTGACCCTGTGATCATGGTTGCAGATGGAGAAAGTTCAAGAGAGAGGTTTCAGAAACTGTTCATTGGAGCTTAATAAGTTCAGTCTGTTTGGGACAGATGCTTTTTGCAGACTTTTTTTTTTTTTTAGAATGCCTTATTTTTATTGAGTTGAGTTAAGGCTGCAGTTGGGGAAAGACTGAAGGGAAAACTTAATGAGATGTGTGTGTGTGTGTGTGTGTGTGTGTGTTCATCATAATAAAGTGAAGAGTTTAACATCAGAAGCTCAGTGTGTGTGTGTGTGTGTATTCAGTGCATTTCTGATTTTATATTTAAGTCATAGCCATAATGTGTATGTTTTTTTTTAAGACTTCTGGAGGGAAGAATATATTACTTTAGGCCATGAATATGTGATCCATGTCTTTTATTCCCATTGTAATAAAATTTGAAATGTCCTGGAAAATGAACTCTGAAAAAGAGTGGGAACCCTGAAAAAGAAACATAAGCTGAAATGTGTACTCTCTCTCTCTCTGTCTCACACACACACACACAGCTTGACATGCATGCTCAGGGTAAGTTCTGTATATGTGTACAGTATGTACATTGAGTACTGCTGTTCAGTTGGCTCGTTTGGGGCAAAATTTCTTTTTATTTTTGATACATTTGTATTTTTAAATGCATAAATCTTTGTATTTTATTAGAATGGATTTGTATTTTATCAGATGTTATATAATTTCTATTTGTGCTGGTCAATTATGAACAATAGGTAAAACTGAACTGCAAGCAAAAACTTAAGTGCTGCAAATATTTGAGTTGCTCCTCCCCTTTGTGTGGCCCCTCCCCTAATCTCACTCCAAACTTTTGCTATAACTTGAGAGCCCTGCGTTAATCAATTAATGCGTTAACGTGACAATAACACGTTAACTTGCCCAGCCCTAATAAAAACAAATGTCTGACTGTGCAGATAACTGATGCAATATACTATGACTACGCCCACTTCACACAGAGAAAATTATGAATTACTTTTGCAATAATGCATACATTAATATAATTTTGTAAAATGATTTTTACATTAAAATAATAATAATAATAATAATAATAATAATAATAATAATAATAATAATAATACTACATTTTAATGACCAAAACAAACTGACCAAAACCCAAACTACACTTACCAACAGTACTGTATTTTACGTGTATTTTACCCCCTGGAGCGCAATTTTTACCGGGGGACCCCTCCCGAAAAGAAACTGCACTAGTTTTGGGCTAGTTTTAAGCAGCAGTTGGGTGGGTTTTGTTGTGAAAACCTGTCAACCCTGATAACAGCAGCGCTCATCGTGACAGACCCCACTACCATGAAGTGTCACTAGGAACGTCGACCTAGCAATGTTCATATTTGGAATATCTTTAACGAGCATCGTCATGATGTTTTATCTGAACTATGAATGCTAGGGTATGGCAACTGCCATTCGCAAACGCTGCCCCTGCTCTAGATGCATTGGTCGTTAGGAAAATGAGATGTTGCGACTGTGTTCTTTAATTTTCGCACTGTCATCACCCACTGCAAAACTTTCCACTCCCATCGGCGCTTTTTTGGACTTTAACGCTAAAAGATGGTTTGTGCAATCTGTTAGTAAATCTGTCCCTAGGTCTTTTAATATCACTGTTTTAATGCATTAAGCCACAATAAACTTTTTTTTTTATTATGCGTTTTAGAATGTCCCCATGCACATTATGTTGATGATAAAAAGGGACAGGTGAGTCACATCTCGTGGTTTCAGGTCCTGTCAGATTTCTTAAGAGCAATAAATCATTGATGTGAGATGTTAACTCACAATTGCTAGAAAAAAAAAAAAAAAAATTCTGAATTGTGAGATACAAAGTCATATTTAGATAAATGGGTTTCCATAGTTATGTCAGACCACTGAAACTTGTACATACACTGCATCTCACTGGATGATTACAATTAATAGCAGAAATTATTTTTGGAAATGTAAACTAATACTTTCCCCTGACACACTAAAGCAAAAGACATAATTGATAAATCTAACATGCTTAAAATTTTTGCACAGTACTGACCTTGAACCCGGAATGCTTCTCTGATGCTGTCAGAAGGAAATGTGAACCACCACTGGCCCCACCTCTCTTTTATCTCACAGGACTGTACCAAACAATAGTAGGGGAGATGATGTGATCTCAGTTACAAAAGTACTGATAAAAAAAATGTATAGCCTGAATGCACTGTAAGTCGCTTTGGATAAAAGCGTCTGCTAAATGCATAAATGTAAATGTACTTTGGCAAATTATGTCAATTATTAAGAAGCTGGGACGGGTGCATAGATGTGGTGTCTGCCACATTCAGTCTGTTTTGGTTTAGTTTTCCTTGTGCTGCCTGTCTGATTCCTGGTTAGTTTCCTCATTTGTTAATTAGTCCTACACACCTGTTTCTGTTCTCCCTGATAACTCTCCTCTTGTAGCTACTTAAGCCTTGAATTTCCCTAATTTCATCATCAGCTTCTATGTGTATGTGTTTGTACTTCTCTACTCCTGATTTTTCTTGTTCCAGTTGGATTTACTTAATACTGCTATTAGTATTTTATTTAATTAGTAATTTATTTAAAATACTGCTTGTGTACTGTATCTGTGAATTTCATTACAACAACTGAGTAGAGCCCTGCACGGGCCTAAAATATAGGCCCTAGCCCAGCCTGAGACGCTCAGGCCCTAGCCCGGCCCGTGTCCGTGTCCGTGTCCGACAGCTCATCAGAATTACCGACCCGAGCTTGTCTTTTTTCCCCTTCTCCCAAAACGGCTTGTACTACTGTTTCAGCTATTAAAATACTTCAGTTTTGTATGAAATGGCAAAGTGATTGTATTTCGTTTCGTTATTTTATTAAGTTAATTTAGAAAAACGTTTAGAGCATTTTTTTTTTTATTCGTTAAATATAAGTTTTTGTTTTTTAAAGTAACGACCAAGCAGCAGCGGTAGACAGAGTTGATCATAGCCTGTGTTTGATCAATTTAGCCTTCTCAAATCATCATGACTTGTCTAAAATTAAATCTGTAGTTATAAAACAGCTCTACAGTGTTAGTTTAAACGCTTAATCTAGATAAATGTGCACTGATGCATATCTAGTCGTTTGTGTGGAGAGCTGAAGCGCGCTTTACAGGACGCGCCAGAGCGATCACTTGCAATGGAAATATTTCAAAATATGCTGTCATTTTTGCTCATAAGAGTAATAGGCTACATTGTTCAGAACTGTAAAGGGTCTACTTTTATTTGTGTGCACTCAAAATATCAACAAAATATGCTTTTATAAAATAAAGGGAAAAAAAGCAGTTTCGGTTTTGAGCAGGAGCGCTTATGAAAAACCAGAACACGAATACTTTCCTGACTTGATAAATATAGTATCTATAGACAGCTTTGAATTAACGAAATAATTTGAATCGAAAACAAAAACTCTTTCATTATAAAATCCCTAAAGATGCATTTCTCTCTAAAGGCGCATCCAATTAGGAGACGGCGAGTCATCATCATCAAATGCATGGATGATCCAAAATGCAGCTTTTCCCGAAACATTGGGAACTTTTAGTAACTCCCCGCGCTCCAAATTCTCCCTGATGCTCTGCATGGTCAACTGTCACCTGTATGCTAAAGCATGCATGCCTTGCGTATGTATAATAGCCTATTTATAATATAATCAGTATTTCATACAGTAGCCATGTGTGCTCTGCGCGTATATGGGCACAATAAAAGGAGATGAGCTAAATGAGCCCGAGTCTGACCCGAGCCCGATCTGTAAAAAAAAAATTAAAAAAAATGGCCCGAGCCCGGCCCGAATGGACATACAGTGGTGTACTTTCATATGAAAGAGGATCTGACTTCAAATCATTTCATATTCTTTGTGAAAATTAACAGCCTGGGTAACGAAAACAGATGTTATATATCAGAATGGTGCCAGTCTCCATCGCTGTGTTTGAAACCGCATACTTCTCTACTATATAGTAGGCAAAAAGCAGTAGTCGAGTGAATAAGTATGTTTGAATACTCAGTATTCATAAAAGAGTAGGCAAGAATTACCTGGCTGGTGCACTAATTCTTGTGAGAATCGGATGTACGTACATTTAAGTTGCGTTCGAATATACCTACTTGCCTACTATATAGGCCAGCAGCCATATCACCCTGTAGCCCAAGACTGGTTACCCACTGAAGCTAAGCAGGGTTGAGCTGGTCAGTACCTGGATGGGAGACCTCCTGGGAAAACTAGGTTGCTGTTGGAAGAGGTGTTAGTGAGACCAGCAGGGGATGCTCACCCTGCAGTCTGTGTGGGTCCTAACGCCCCAGTATAGTGACGGGGACACTATACTGTCAAAAAGCACCGTCTTTCGGATGAGACGTTAAACTGAGGTCCTGACTCTCTGTGGTCATTAAAAATCCCATGGCACTTCTCGTAAAGAGTAGGGGTGTAACCCCGGTGTCCTGGCCAAATTCCCTCCACTGGCCCTTATCAATCATGGCCTCCTAATAATCCCCATCCACTTGATTGGCTCTATCTCTCTCTCTCCTCTCCACCTGTAGCTGGTGTGTGGTGAGCGCACTGGCGCCGTCGCATCATCCAGGTGGATGCTGCACACTGGTGGTGGTTGAGGAGAGACCCCCCACATGATTGTAAAGCACTTTGGGTGTATAGCAATACACAATAAAGCGCTATATAAATGCTTCATTCATTCACTCATTCATATATACTGTAGTAGGAGAAAACAGTATGTGAAGAAAGTTTGTTCGAAACCTCAGTATTCATAAAAGAGTAGGCAAGAAATCTCCAGATGTCCTACTGCTACAGCCCAGATTCTTAAGTGTGTATTGGATGGACACTTTTCTGTCCCAGGATGCCACAGGAGAGGATACGTCATCATCGAATAGGGCGGAGAACAGCGACGAGGGTGTTTTCAAATGTGAGTATTAGAAACCAAAAACACAGTTCCTTGTGTTAAAATCGCATTTCTTGGTCTACTGTACAATAAACTGTTAATTTTTTTTAATGACGTAAAGACGCTAAATAGTAGTATTTGTGATTTTGCTGTAAAAACATTTTATGTTTAGCTAACAGGGGAGCTCCAGTAACCACACGTATGTCACCAAAGTGTATTTACATTAACCATATTCATCTTTTTTGATTATACGATTACTAAACGTCTATTTAATATGTGACAGGAAAATGTTCAATGAGCACGTCACAATCAGACATCTGAGTGATGTGTGGTGTTATGTTGAAATCACTGTTGTCAACACTGCTTTACATGAATGTAAGTAATATAAATAAACAAATCTACATAAACTAAACATTAAAATACATAAAAACTAAAAGTTGTCTCTTTCATTTGTCCATTAGTATTGTTGATACATTGAGGAACATTTGTGTTGGATAAAAAGCGAGTTAACGCATCATGTAAATGTGGTATAGAGCAAATCACAGAGGTAACTTGAATCTTGTCTGGATGTTACAGGGGCAGATGAGACACACGTGCACTTATCCGGTGGAGTATATACAAACATTCCACATGAATTAGGTTCAGAATCATTGAGGTTTTATTTAGATCGTCGTGAAGACAGGAACCCTCTGGCTGCTGTATTGGTAGATATGGCAAGATCGATTCTCACTAAAAATTATTTTCTGTATGAAAACGATTACTATTTGCAAACGGTTTGTGTTTCGCACCGGATTTAGCAATATTAACGATGGGATTTGTGGAGGAAAGGTTTGTGTTTTTTAACAACCCCTTCTCCAATAAACTTCTATTTGAGACACACTGACAACATTTTTATACATTTCCAGGGCTCAAAGGAGGAATTACAATCTTTTTATGAATATATGAAAGGCTTTTGTGATTCAATTAAATTTAATATGGAATTTAATGAGAGAGAGAGCTTCCATTTCTTGATACCAAAGTTTCGAAAGTGGATCAATCCTTATCTACAACGGTATATTGTAAACCGATAGAAACAGTTTGCTACATGCTTCAAGCAGTCATGTGCAACCATTAAAACAGGGTTTACCCTATAGTCAGTCCTTAAGAATAAGACATATTTGTTCTAATAGGACAGACTTTAATATCGAGTCAAGAAAACTGTATGATCAATTTTTAGCACGAGGATATAAAAGGCAATTGCTGGATTTGGCCTAGGAAAAAGTAAATAATTTGGATGACCTTTCAATTAAGAATTCTAGAAAAGAGCAAAATTTGTCTGTTTGTATGTTGTACTATGTACACACCAATAAGTAACGATCTCAAAAACATTGGCTTATTTTCAGCACAGATGAAAAATGTAAAGAACTGTTTAATAATAGACCTCTGTTTGTGTATTCTAGGGGAACAATTTTACGAGATTATTTGGTGTACGCCGATACAGCTACTTCTGAAATGCATCCAAAAACAATCAAAGGGCCAATGGGATTTTTTCCATGTAGACACTGTTTAGCTTGTCATAATTTAAAAAAGTGAATAAGTTTGTGAGTTACTCTAGAAATCAGGAATTTGAAATTAGACATTTTATTTCTTGTTGTTCAACCAATGTAATATATTTACTTTCCTATCCCTGTGGTCTTCAATATGTGGGAAACACCACTCAACAATTAAGATTTCATATTAATGAACACAGAAGTGCCATAAATAGAGCTGATAGTAAATCATTCAGCGTTAAATCATTCAGTTAATGAACTGTCATTTTGTGGAATAGATATGGTACTTCCGAGGCATCGACATACGAATTTGGAACGGAAATTATTACAAACTGAAAGTAAATGGATCTTTCGTCTTAACACTGTACAATCAAAAGATTCGAACGAAGATTTCAATCTGTCTAGTTTTTTTTTTTTTATATATATATATATTTTTTATATTAAAATGTTTTTCAGCTAAATAAATATACATGTATACTGTATGATTGCAGGTATATGTGTGCATGATTATGTTTGAGTGTATGGTGGGAGGGTGTGTGTGTGCTTATTTGTGCTTACATGTGTATGAATACAAGTGTAAAGAATACAACAAATTTTTTTCAGACCAGTCAATGACTTCTATTGAATCACTTTGTATACTGTTGACTACAGTGGACAGACATGTGACTCCCTCAAAATAAAATATATTGAAAAAAAAGAAGTTATTGGCATGATTTTTCACTTGTTTTCACAAAAAAAATAAAAAACTATAAAAAATATTACTTTGTGATTTAATAATTCATGCATGAAAGGGTTAAAATCACTGAAAATGGCCTGGATATTATATTAACCACAATATACCAATTTAAAGTATATTTATTATTTATTTCTAAACACCTCTTAAATAAATTCAATTTCATGTGGACCCTGATAATCATGGAAGGTATATAGGACTGTTTAACAATGTTACTCTAACTCTGGAATGATTATGGGCAGTCGTGGCCTATGGGCAGTCGTGGCCTAATGGATAGAGAGTCAGGCTTGTAACCCGAAGGTCGTAGGTTCGCGTCTCGGGTCCGGCAGGGAATACCACGACTGAGGTGAGACCCTTGAGCAAGGCACCAAACCCCCAACTGCTCCCCGGGCGCCGCAGCATTGGCTGCCCACTACTGTGTGTATGCACTTGGATGGGTTAAATGTGTGTATGCACTTGGATGGGTTAAATGCAGAGCACAAATTCTGAGTATGGGTCACCATACTTGGCCACACACCACTTCCCTTTCTTTCTCTGATGCTGTCAAAAGGAAATGTGGACCACCACTGGCCCCGCCTCTCTTTTATCTCACAGGACTGTACCAAACAACAGAGGGGGAGATGATGTGATCTCAGTTACAAAAGTGAGATTATATTAGATCAACACCTAAAATCCCATTATTGAAGTGAATGATTAATGGCTAAGTGTAGTATGATTAAGTATAATATAGCTTTCTCTGTAAAATTACATATTAGATTTTTCAGTTTTGCTTTCAGTTTCAGTTTTTCTGTAAGTCATGTGATTTGCAGGAATCAGAATGAATGATAAATGCAGGTCTGGAAGGCATTCAAACTTTCCATTACCCTTTACTTTGGCCAATTATGTCAACTATTAATGTGCCTTAAAATCCAAACGATTAACCAAGTGTGTGTGTTGTCAGGGGTGTGGTGAAGAAGGACTCAGATGCAGAGTAGGAGTGCAGGGAGAATTTATTTCTCGTCACAAAACATAAAATAACATAAACAATATTTAACTGCCGCTTAGGCTTAAGGAGATTCCGGAGCTGGCCGGCAAACACTGCGGCCACACAAGCTGCCGGACTTCCGTGCTACGAATCCTGCAGCACAGGGGAACAGAGAGTCAGAGACAGAGGTGTGCACATGTAATGCGAACATATGCAAGAACAAACAATCTACTCACGACGAGGAACAGAAAGGTAGAGACATATAAGGGAGTGGGGGAACAAGCGACAGGTGGGGGAGAGACAACTCGTGATTCGCGCACCCCCACTGAGGGATCAGCGCTGATTACCCGGACCACGAGCCGCCGAACCTGACAGGACAACACAAACCACGAGAGGAGCCGGAGCAGCCCCCTTACCCGTGACAGTACCCCCCACCTCAGGGATGCCTCCTGGCGTCCCCGGAGGACTCACCATGACGCTGATGAAACTGATCAATGAGAGCGCGGTCCAGAACGTCGCGAGCCGGAATCCAGCATCTCTCCTCCGGACCATAACCCTCCCAGTCTACCAGGTATTGGTAACCTCTGCCCCTATGCCTCACATCAATGAGCCGCCGCACCGTATAGGCCAGCGACCCCTCGATGAGTCTGGGAGGCGGGGGGGCGGAGGTCAGGGGTTGGAGGGGGGAGCGAAAAACGGGCTTAATCTTAGAGACATGGAAAACCGGGTGGATCTTCATAAACTGTGGGGTTAATTTGAGCCGCACCGTCACCGGACTGAGCACTTTGGTAATGGTGAACGGTCCAACAAATTTGGGTCCCAGTTTACGTGAGGGAAGTCTGAAGTTGATGTCCTTAGAAGACAGCCAGACCTTCTGACCGCACACGTAAAGTGGGGGCTTGGTACGGTGACGGTCCGCCGACGCCTTGTTCCTCTCGCCAGTCCGAGTGAGGGCTTCTCTGGCGATCCTCCAAGTACGGAGGCATCTCTGAATAAACGCATGCGCGGAAGGAACAATGGCATCGGATTCTTGAGAGGGGAATAAAATGGGTCGCCTTCAAGAACCTGTCCACCACAGTGAGGACAACCGTCCTGCCGTTAGAAGGAGGCAAGCCCGTAACAAAGTCCATTGCAATGTGTGACCAGGGTCGCGAAGGGACCGACAACGGCTGGAGTAGCCCTACTGGGGGTCGATTGGAGCCCTTACCTACAGCACAAATCGGGCAGGCCGACACAAACCGTCGAGCATCCCGCGCCGCAGATGGCCACCAAAACCGCTGCTTGATTAACCTATAAGTGCGAGTCGCTCCAGGGTGGCAAGCTAGACTAGAGGCGTGGCCCCACTGCAGGACGCTAGTTCGGACTGACTCGGGCACGAACAACAAACTCTCTGGGCACCCCGCGGGAATGGTGGTGTCGCGTAGCGCAGCGCGGACCTTGGACTCCACCCCCCAAGTTACAGCCGCCACAACCCGTTCGGGATGCAGAATAACCACAGGGGGATTGAGACTAGCCTTGGCCTCAAAGATCCGCGACAGCGCATCAGGTTTACCATTCTTTGAGCCAGGGCGAAAAGAAATGGTAAACCTGAAACGTCCAAAAAATAGTGCCCAGCGAGCCTGCCTGGAATTTAGTCTTTTAGCGGTGCAGATGTACTCTAAATTCTTATGGTCAGTCCAAACCATAAACGGGAACTCCGCGCCCTCTAACCAGTGCCGCCACTCCTCCAGCGCCAACTTGACAGCTAGTAACTCCCTGTTCCCGATGTCGTAGTTTCGTTCCGTGGGGGTTAAGCGATGAGAAAAGAAGGCGCAGGGATGTATTTTCTCATCTGAGGGTGATCTCTGAGACAAAACTGCCCCGACTCCCACCTCGGACGCATCTACCTCCACAATGAACTGCCGAGACGGGTCAGGGGTGTTTAAAATAGGAGCCGAAATAAATCGACTCTTGAGATTTTCAAACGCAGCTTGTGCCTGCGACGACCAACAGAATGGTTTCTTAGTGGAGGTGAGATCCGTCAGAGGGAGGGCGATCTGACTAAAATTCCGAATGAACCGCCTGTAAAAATTGGCGAACCCCAGAAAACGCTGGACCGCCCTATGATTCTCTGGGGTGGGCCAATCAGCAACCGCTTTTACCTTGGCGATGTCCATTCGGATACCTTCAGGCGAGAGAATAAAACCCAGGAACGGAACCGACTGTGCGTGAAACTCACACTTCTCCACCCTGGCAAATAAACGATTCTCTAGCAGCCGCTGGAGCACCCGTCTGACGTGCTGGACATGATCGCGCTCGTTCTGGGAGAAGATCAGGATGTCGTCGATGTAAACAAAAACAAATTGATCGACCATGTCTCTGAGCACGTCGTTGACGAGTGCCTGGAAGACCGCCGGGGAGTTTGAGAGCCCGAACGGCATAACGAAGTATTCAAAATACCCACTATGGGTGTTAAAGGCGGTCTTCCATTCGTCCCCCTCCCTAATCCGAACTAGGTGATAAGCACTGCGGAGGTCCAACTTCGTAAAGATGGTTGCCCCCTGCAGGAGCTCGAAGGCCGATGACATCAACGGCAAAGGATAACGGTTCTTTACCGTGATGTCATTCAACCCCCGACAGTCGATACAGGGGCGCAGCGAACCATCCTTCTTCACCACGAAGAAGAACCCCGCCCCAGCTGGAGAGGAAGAGGGACGGATAATGCCTGCTACCAGAGAATCGTGAATGTACCTCTCCATGGCCTTCCTCTCAGGTCCGGACAGAGAGTAAAGGCGCCCCCTGGTTGGAGAAGTGCCAGGCAACAGGTCAATCGCACAGTCATACGGGCGGTGCGGAGGCAGAGATGAAGCTCGGGACTTACTGAACACCGCTCTCAAGTCATGGTAAGCCTCCGGTACATTCGCCAGGCTCACCGGCTCCTCCTGCAACACAGAACAAGACATAACTGGGGAAAATGCAGCACCTAAACACTGAGCTAAACAGAAAGGGCTCCAAGCCAAAACCGAGTTGCAAGCCCAGTCTATGTGAGGGTTATGTTTGACCAACCAGGTGTGACCCAACACCACTGGAGCGGTGGGCAAGTGAATCAAAAGGAAACGAATCTCCTCAGCGTGATTGCCAGATAAAGTTAATGTAACAAACTTGGTAACATGAGTGATACTAGTGAGTAGGGTGCCACAAAGAGTCCTAGCCGAAATAGGTTCAGCCAGGACAACAGACGGAATCCCCAGGCGTGTGGCCAATCCCAAATCCATAAAATCGCCCTCCGCTCCAGAGTCGATTAACGCCGAGACCTGGAAAACGGCTCCACCGAACCGTAACGAAGCCAAAAACTCTGAACGACCACCAGATGGCAGTCGCGTAGTAGTGACGCTCACCATATGCTCTCCCTTGCGTGACGAGCGTCTCCGCGCTACAGGGCATCCAGCTGCTACATGACCCGCCTCCCCGCAGTAGAGACAGAGCTGATTGGCCAAACGGCGGCGTCGTTCCCCCACCGTCAGCCGTGCTCTTCCGACCTGCATGGGTTCCTCCCCCGCGAGAACAGAGCACTGTGCCAGCGTGTCACAAGCGGCAATCGCTTCAGCGGCCATGACGCGCTCGCGGGGAAAACCCCCCCTTCTGTGCCGGGAGCAGAGAGCAATCCGATCATCGACTCGAATGGCGAGGTCGATCAACCCGTCCAGGTTGGGTGGTAGCTCCAAGGAATAAATCTCGTCCTTCACGTGGTCAGCCAGGCCGTGGAGGAAGTGATCCCACAATACCTTGTTATTCCAGCCACAGGATACGGCGAGCGTGCGGAATTCGATGGAGTACCGGGACACAGACTGCTCGCCTTGCTGAAGCACCGACAAGGAACGTGCCGCTTCAATTCCCCGAGCCGAGTGATCGAACACCCTGCGTAGCTCCTCCGAGAAAGCATCAAAAGATCTACAGCAAGCCTGCTCGTCATCCCACACGGCCGTGCCCCACTCCCTCGCTGGCCCCACCAGGAGTGTGATGACGTACGCCACTCTGGATAGCTCCGTGGGGAAGCAGGAAGGCTGGAGAGCGAAAACCAATGAACACTGGGACAGAAAAGATCGGCAGGAGTTGGGCTCGCCCGAGTAAGGAGCTGGCGGATTAAGCCGCGGTTCGCAAGGAACCGATCTTTCAGGGCCAGGATCCGGTGTGGCAGTCCGATCAGCAGAATGGCTGGCCTGCAGTTGGTCCAGCCGTTCCACCACTTGGCTAAGCTGGTGCGACACCTCCGCGTAAGCCTGACGAGAAGCCACGAGCTCTTCCTGCTGCCGACCCAGAAGAATGCCCTGCTGTGAGAGAGCTAGGCGCAACTCCGCTTCCTCTGCTGAATCCATAAATGGTGAGTAGATTCTGTCAGGGGTGTGGTGAAGAAGGACTCAGATGCAGAGTAGGAGTGCAGGGAGAATTTATTTCTCGTCACAAAACATAAAATAACATAAACAATATTTAACTGCCGCTTAGGCTTAAGGAGATTCCGGAGCTGGCCGGCAAACACTGCGGCCACACAAGCTGCCGGACTTCCGTGCTACGAATCCTGCAGCACAGAGAGTCAGAGACAGAGGTGTGTACATGTAATGCGAACATACGCAAGAACAAACAATCTACTCACGACGAGGAACAGAAAGGTAGAGACATATAAGGGAGTGGGGGAACAAGCGACAGGTGGGGGAGAGACGACTCGTGATTCGCGCACCCCCACTGAGGGATCAGCGCTGATTACCCGGACCACGAGCCGCCGAACCTGACAGGACAACACAAACCACGAGAGGAGCCGGAGCAGCCCCCTGACCCGTGACGTGTGTTTTAAATTAAGATAATAATTAATAATTTTGTGTGTGGGTGTTTTAAATTAAGATAATAACATAGCTACTTTTGATTAATCCCTTTTCTTAAAAATAGTTTGAAGGCTGCAATGTGAGGTTTATCACTATATGAAATTTTATGCTACCAGTCATTAATATGTTACCATAGACTTTGCCCTGCCTCACTCATACAGTATTCATTTTATTTGTGCAGGTCTTAAAAAGCCTTAACTGTTATTACTGCAGATGCCCTGTAAATTCTTTAATTTTATTTTTTAATTTTATAATTTGCATACTGTATGTTGGCTATTTATATTAGGCAATGTTATATGCAATCCAGACAGGTAGTTTTTAATAGCATAATAACATCTGAGTTAAAGTGAAGAATTCAAGTATGTTGGCTATTATGTAAACATGTAATTTACCACAGTTGTAAAGCGCTGGAAAATCCTGAAAATGCACCTTGAAAGTGCTTGAAAAGTGCTTGAATTTTACTTTGGAAAAGGTGTAAGAACCCTGATTATTGAATAAATTCTTTTTTTTTTTTTGCACACAAAAAGTATTCTTGTAGCTTCACAAAATTACGGGTGAACCACTGATGTAACATGGAATATTTTGTCAATGTTCTTGGTATTTTTCTGTCCCTTGAATGTTGTAGGACCCTTGTTGTCTATGGAGGGTCAGAAAGCTCTTTCAGAGAAAAAAAAGATTTCAAAGATTTAATCAAAAATACCTTAATTTGTGTTCTGAAGATGAACAAAGGTCTTACGGGTTTGGAATGACATGAGGGTGAATAATTAATGACAGAATTTTCATTTTTGGGTGAACTAACCCTTTAATAAGCTGATGAAATACTATTGGGTTTACATGTATGTAAACATACTTTTACAACTTCTCTTACAAAAATTAACCATGGTTTTAAAATTAAAAAAAAAAAAAAAAAAAAAAAATCACAAACTAACACTAACCATAGTTTAACCATGGTATTTGTACAACTGTGGTTATACAAATGGTAATCAATATGTAAAAATGGTTACTACACTTTCTTTTTTGTATATTTTTAAAATTAACCATGGTTTTATTATAGTAAATGTGTAGTAACCTTTTTTATTATTATTATTGATTGTTGAAAGAATGTTGAATAAAGTCATTATTTTTGTTTTCTTTGTGCACAAGAAATATTCTCAAAGCTTCATAAAATTAAAGTTGAACCACTGATATTACATAGACATAGGTAGTATGTACTCACTACCTTTCTGGGCCTTGAACATGTTACCCTTGATGTCTATGCAGAGTCAGAAAGCTCTTGGATTTCATAATTTCTTAATATATGTTCTGAAGATGAACGAAGGTCTTACTGGTTTGGATGACAAGAGGATGAGTAAGTAATTAATTAGAGATTTCATTTCTGGGTGAACTACCACTTCAACATGTTAACACTGCATCTACAATTGCAATAAAAATGCTATGAGATTCCCCCCCCCCAATATTTAAATATGAAATTATTTAAAATTTTAACTTTTCGGTTAAAAGGTACTTTAAATATCAAAGTGAAACTGCCAGTAGGTGGCAGCAACTTAATAAGTGAGTTAAGTGAGTCATTCATTCAAATGATTCGTTCAAATGGCAAAACGAACTAAGAAAGTGACTTTTATGAATCACCGCTGTGTGTTGCTCGGAGACTCAGTTCTGCTGTGGTTTCATTTTGAAATTTTTGTTGGTGAAAAAAATGAAAAACAAACAATACTGATAATAAGTGTCCACAGCCATATCACCCTGCAGCCCAAGACTGGTTGCCCACTGAAGCTAAGCAGGGTTGAGCTGGTCAGTACCTGGATGGGAGACCTCCTGGGAAAACTAGGTCGCTGTTGGAAGAGGTGTTAGTGAGCCCAGCAGGGGATGCTCACCCTGCAGTCTGTGTGGGTCCTAATGCCCCAGTATAGTGACGGGGACACTACCCAGCAGGCACCAGACGTCTATGTAACGTCAGGTTGATGTTGGACATGACGTTGGACAGACGTTGCATTTTGGTTGAAAATGAAAATCGGGTTGACGTCAATTTGACGTTGATTTAACGCTGGATTTTGGTTGCACAACCTAAAAACAACAAAATCTCAACGTCAGCTGACATCGGTATTGGACATCAATTTAACATTGACATTAGACGTTGAATTTACGTTGAATTTTGGTCACCCGACGTCGCAACCAAAATTTAACCAAATATCAACGTCTTATGACGTTGTGGGCCTGTTTTGTGCCTGCTGGGTATACTGTCAAAAGAGCACCGTCTTTTGGATGAGACGTTAAACCGAGGTCCTGACTCTCTGTGGTCATTAAAAATCCCATGGCACTTCTCGTAAAAGAGTAGGGGTGTAACCCCGGTGTCCTGGCCAAATTCCCTCTACTGGCCCTTGTCAATCATGGCCTCCTAATAATCCCCATCCACTTGATTGGCTCTATCTCTCTCTCTCCTCTCCACCTGTGGCTGGTGTGTGGTGAGCGCACTGGCGCCGTGTTCCTGTGGCTGCCGTCGCATCATCCAGGTGGATGCTGCACACTGGTGGTGGTTGAGGAGAGACCCCCCACATGATTGTAAAGCGCTTTGGGTGTATGGCAATACACAATAAAGCGCCATATAAACGCCTCATTCATTCATTCATTCATTCATTCATTCATAAGGTGTATAAAATACAACTCACAATGTTAACTTGTTTATTTAACTTTTGTAAAAAATGAATATCACATTTGCAATCATGCTGATATTTGGAAAAAATGGCACTCTAGCTCAGGAGATATTGATATAAATACATCATATTTGATATAATAATAAAACAAAAAACTAACTGGGGCAAAAATGCCAGCATATCCTGAATTTTGGGGCACCGGGGCATATAACTGCATACATCATGTAAGCCCAGTGAAAGCGTGAGTGACAAACTTGATGTCAGCTCACAAATCATAAAAATAATTATGATATCATCACAAATCATACATATCTCACACCCCTACACACATTAAGAATAACCTTAAAATTTTACTTACATTTACCCATTTTCTTCTCCTCTCTTTTGCATGCAGGACACAGTAAATAATACAGTCTTAAATACTGCAAATTGTCATGTGAACAAGCAAATTCACAAAGAAAGAATAATATAAATCATACTGTATAATGCAAATTAGATACTTTTAATTTGGTAAAGTACTTAAATATCTCTAAGTTAATGTGTGCTCTAAAATTTAAGACCTCTCAAAAGTAAAAATAAGACTTTTTACGAATCTGCGGGAATGTACTAGATGGCTTCTGCAACAACTTGAAATATCTGACAATATGTTTGTTCAGAAAATGGGCAGGTGGTCCTCCACGATGGACTGTCTGAACTCAAACACTGAAACGCTGGTGCAGCATATTGTGGGTTCAGGGAACTGTGGTCACATGCCTCCACCTTCACCGCACACCTTCATCAAAAGCAGCATTTGTATGCACACATTAAACGTAGACACTGTCCACCAACATATATTCAGCCTAGTACCTCACCTTCGGGATAGTGACTACACACGTTTGTAGCCTATACTGCAAAGGAACATTTTTATTGTTGGTTCCCCTTGTGTTGTGCTACCTAATATTTATATTTACACGTATATATTCCACGCATTTAATGTCCACCCATTTAATACAAGAGGCTTCATATAAGGCTGTAAGGGAAAAAAAAGTTGTTTTTGTCCAGTAACTGTATAAGGCAAACTGCACAGTTTGCTGAAAAACATTTTCAGTTGCTGACGGTGGAAGGTGCTGTATGTATGTATAGATTTTTTTCTTGGATAAAATATCTATTAATATAATATTCCATACATAATCAGTGCTCAAGTGGCACTAATTTCTTCTGCACAATTTCTATTACTGTGAATACGCAGCTAAGGGAAGGTATATGGGGAAGGGGGCCTTTGCAAGTCATAATCTGTTCCTGGCTCCAACACACCTGTCTGTAATTATGAAGTAATGCTGCCTTCATGCCATGTTGTAATTACCGTAATTCCGAGATGACAACACGTGACATTTTACTCATAGCTTTCCATGTTTGATTGGAGTTGTGGCTGAAATCTGCAAGATGGAAGCTCTCCAGGAGCAGGGTTGGAGACCCCTGGCCTATGTGAGGAAAAAGGGATCCCTGCATAGAGCAAGATGGCCTTCAGGAATTTCTGTCTGGCCACAGTGATGTGGGTCCATCACCAGGCTCCTAGAAGCATTAGAGAGTTTAAACAGCTGAGGTGAGCAAGTAACTTCAACTTCACTTCACCCCTTTATTGTTTCTCTACTTGTCTGCAGTGAAGCGCTGACATATTTTAGAAGGGTTCAAACAAATATATTAGGAATGCTGAGTTTGAGGAAGAAATATGCGGTACCATATGTGAATATTTGCACAGGTCAAGGAATGGAACGACAGGACACCAGAAGGAGTGTACTAATGCTTAACTAATGATTCCTAGCATGCAGTTGTTATAAAGTGTTACCAATTCAACATGGTATTTTACCATTTCTACAAAACTGGTTATGTTTTGTAGCTTCTAGCTTGCACTAATCTAAATAATGCCTGTATTACAAGCTTTGTATTACAATCGCTTGTTGTATTCCTGAATTTTAAGTCACTTTGGATAAAAGCGTCTGCTAAATGAATAAATGTAAATGTACCCTAATCTATCTATCCCATGAATGAATTTCTAGCTGGTGATGAGGTACAGCAGTATTGTCTGTTTTAATTGTTATGAATTCTGTGATTTACGATTTATTCAAATTGTAATCAGATATAGTAGTAATCAAATTTATATATCTTTAACAATGTAATCAATCTTTTCAAATGCATTCACATAAAAAAATATATATTTACGTAACATTTTTAATTTTTGTATATTATATATAGTATTTATATTATAGCTCTCACAGATGCTGAAAACACCACAAGCTTTTATGTGAAATGCAGATTTCATACTTAGACAGGCTTTTTGTGATTCAATGGAGTCTATTGTGACGTTATAAAGTCAGTTCCATTTTTATGTCTGCACTCCATTCATGTTTTATGTGCTGTGGAAATTACACAGGTCTACTATTAAAGTACACACTTCCAGAGCTTTGCCTATGCAGCACACTGTAAGCATTTTTGGAACCCAAAGATATGAATTTCACATGGTTCTGAAAGTTTTGTGTAATAATTTAATAATTTAACAGATATTCAGAACATATCAGTAATAGTTGAAATTAACAATAATTGCATATGTCCAGATTATATTTTATTTTTATTTTTTTTTAATATAAAAGAGAAAAACTATTAAAGCACAGGAAAAAAGTAAAAACATCAAAATGGGCTCCCTTGATTCCCTCCCCCGGGAATCAAGACTAAATATCTTATGTCAGTAAATGTATCTTACGGACGGAGCCCCTAAAGGGACATGGTGGTGGGAAAAAATTGGGGTGAGTATGAAAAATTCGGGGTGGGAGGAAAAAATACTTTTCAAATTGATAGTGTTCTCTCGCAACAATATTTGCGTTCCCTAGCAAAACCAGATGAGCTCGGACAAACACTTCCTGTTTACTTTACAGCTAGCAGTGGTACATACAGCTCCGTACGTTCACAACGTAGCAAGTTTTATTCTGAACATGGACTCAAGTATAAAGAAATACAGTCAGTGCTTATAGTTCAAGGCACGGTTTTGGGTCGGAACATTCTATATGCTTAGGCCCAATCCCATTTCTACCCCTTAGCCCTTCCCCTACTCTGTTTTTCACGCGTTCACATGAAGGGGTAGGGGACCATACTACAAACGAAGGGGTATGAATTATCTCAGCATAAACCGCCTGCAGCGGCATCATGGCTGCCGAGCGAACAAAAAGACACAAATGTAAGGATTATTGGCATGAATAAAGATATTAATGAAAAGTAATCATTTGTTTTATGTTATATTCAATCATGAGTTCATATTTACGGTCATGTTATTCAAGGAAATGTTTGCAAAAAAAATCACTAAAGTTTGCTAAACATTATATCATTACTGTCTGCACGATAGTGCCACATATTTTTATGTCTGATCAGAGCGATAACCACCATAGACATTGAGAGGGGCTAGTTGCCCCAATTAGAAATCGCTAAACCTTTTTCTCAAATGTTGCCAATTCGAGAGAGAGAGATAGAGAGAGAGAGGGATGAAAGTTGCGTGTATGCGTGTCTGTGCGTCTCTCTTTACAATGGGTGAGTTTAGCCTACTTCAAAAACAGTGATTTTATCCTCTTGTTGCTGGAAAATATAATGTAGCGATTCAGTATTTAAACTGTTATTAATAAAAATCGTGGGGCAGCGTTGATAAGTTTCTTTGCTCCTGGGTGTGTGAGCTGAGCGATCTCTGATATGTGTGTGTGTGTGCGTGAGTGTCAGTAAGCAGCTTCATTAATATAGAACAGTAAGGCTCTAATGCACACCAGTATAGGTGTGTGTATTGTAGGAGCTAGACGACGTATGATCACGTGTGACGGTATCGTAGTGGTGTTCCAATTCTTAGGGGAATATTTTCACCTCTACCCCTTGACACTCTGTTTCAAGGGACAAGGGGAGGGGGTAGGCGGAGGCGTAGGGGTAGGGGAAGGGGTATAAAATAGAATTGGGATTGGGCCTTAATGTAAAACACTGGAGGACCAAATTCAGTACACACCTTATTAATAAAGCATAGGCTACAGACAAGCAGAATAGCCCAGAATATGAACCCGCTAAATTGCAAGTTAAGTGTTTTGTAGACTAAGACAGTGGCATAAAAAGACCAAATTTGGTATACAGTTAATTAATAAATTATACATACAGGAAAGCGGATAAGCCCAGAATATGAACAAAGCACAAAAATGCACATTAAGTGTTTTCATACCATAAAGAAAAAAATGTGGGTTAATGAAGACAGTGATAAAAAAAGAGACCAAAAATATTATGCATACATGCAAGCCGATGAGCCCAGAATATGAGCTGAATTGCATCATAAGTGTTTTTGTCACGAATCCGGTTCGTGGCCTTCCGTCTGATTGCCACCAGAGGTCACCCTTCCATCATATTGACTCTCACACTACACAGACACTTTCACACTGTCTTGCACTACAATTCCCATCAACCACTGCACTGACCACACACAGCTGATTGGACTGATCACACTGCTGATTGCACTGATCACGCACCCTACATAAACCATGGACTTCCTCTTCCTCTTTGCCAAGTATTGTCTAGCGTATATTACTCTTCCAGTGATAGCTACATTACGGAGCCCCTCCGTGTTTTCTAAAGTGTAAGTCTAGTTTATTGCCTGTGTCATTAGTTTCTTGATCTTCTGCCTGTGTAACTTGGATTAACCCTTTGCCTGCTGTTTCAGACTCTGTTTATACCTCGCCTGGACTATTGCTCTTGTTATTGGATTATCTTTCTGCTTTGCCTTGTTGGATATTGTTCGCCGATCGAAGACCCACACTTGCCGTAAAATTACTCTTTGTCTTGTCCCTGCCACACCTGTTTGCCGTTGTTTGACCCTGCCTGTGATTCGATGTTTATTAATAAAAGTTTGCACATAGATCCGCACGTCTCTCATCTCGTCGGCTCCGTTACAGTTTTCTTCCCCATAGAAAATCATGCTTAACTTGGCCTAATATAAGAAGACATTTAAGAAGACATCCATAATGTTTTTCTGCGGGGGAGAAAACACATGAAACTTGCACGTTCTGTTCATATTCTGAGCTTGTCTGCTTTCCTGAGCGTAATACATTTTATTATTAAACTGTGTGCCAGATTTGGCCTTTTTAAAAATATTTTTTTTCCACCACCATGTCCCTTTAGGGGCTCCGTAGCATGTTAATTTGAGAATTTTTAGATATTTTGACTAGAAACAAGACAAATACTAAGTAAGATAAGTCTCTTTTTTTCGCAGTGTAATGGGCGTGTCGCTGATATTTCTTTCTGCCTTGTCAACCTCTTCATCTTCACCTGTGGTCTCGCATGTCTTCTATATTGTTTTTGCCCTCTTCTGAAAAAAAAATCATTGTGAGTTATTTGTAATGATGATTAGAAGCTTCATCAATAAAAGTGTTCAGGCAAATTAAGATCAATTTACACTACACCGACAGACACTTTGTTGAGTTGAGTCGGATCTGTGTGTTTCTCCTGTTGGTGCCTGTCGGACTTTGTTTTCACCAACTGAACATGCTGAATCGGTGCTTGTCGGGTCGTAGAATGACTGAGAAGTGATGTGCTGTAATCTGGTGATTGTCCGTATCTGTTGGTGCAGTGTGAACTGGGCTTTACAGTTCC
The DNA here is from genome assembly GCA_039654775.1 of Spinibarbus caldwelli. Classification (NCBI taxonomy): domain Eukaryota; kingdom Metazoa; phylum Chordata; class Actinopteri; order Cypriniformes; family Cyprinidae; genus Spinibarbus; species Spinibarbus caldwelli. The sequence goes on from CM077218.1 coordinate 10,076,061, forward strand.
TTGTGTTTGCTATGCAAACATGATGTGGTATGATTGCATTAGTTACCAATGAAAAATATCCAATTTTCAGCAGTACTAAAACCAGTACCCCTAACATTACTTCCAATTCTGGTTTTACTGATGACACAAAGTAAAAATAACAATGATGCCATTTTCTTATTTATGATCAAATACTGATAAGTGCAAGACTTGAAAACTCACATCTTTAAACTATTCCTACTAATTACTTGAGCTTAGAATAAAAAATAAAAAAAATTCCAAAGAAATATACTTTCCCAATTTGTAAATCATGCAACAACAAAAAATTGCATTGTTAATTTTCACCTTCATCCTCCATGTCTTAAAAAAAAAAATCCTGCAGAAAGTTGAACACTTTAGACTGTCTGACACCTCACTGTACCCTTCTCACTGAAGACAGGTGATGGTGACTTGACTAGAAAATCAACATTCACCTTAGGTTTACAGGACAGTAAAGCAGAATATTTTTTTTGTGTGTGTGTTTGTTTGTTTTTTTTTGTTTGTTTGTTTGTTTTTTTTTCTTGTGTAAAAGATTCAGTGCAGATTTTTTTTAGTGAACCAATGTGAGGAGCCCTACAATTTCATTCCAGAGCAGTTTTGTTGCAACATGAGAACTATCCTGACTGTAGCATGCAGGACTACAGAGCTATAACAAAAAGTTAAATAAATAATGTTAAATAAAAAAAAAATTCTAGAAGGTGAGCATAGATTAAAGGAGACATCTTATCACACAAAGTCTTCATTTCTTTGTACATACACTGCCCCTGTGTATCCACAAAAAATCCTGTCTGTGCACGCCATCAGGGTTGTGTTGTCAACTGCCTTAATCTTTGAACAAAATAACATTTACTCAAGTCACACAATATAAAGGTACCTTAGTTTAGTGTTTAAGTTTACATACAAGGTTTACAAGAATTTAAAATAAGTTAAATTCTATTTTTAAATTAAGGATGATCATGAACAAATAGTATGGAATTGATAATGATAAGAACACATTAACAATTTACACTACATAACCATAAAATTATGATTCGCAGTGCACTTTCACCACATTTAAAAGGGATAGTTCTCCCAAAAATTAAAATTCTGTCATTAATTACTCACCCTCATGTCGCTGCAAACCCGTAAGACCTTCTTTCATCTTCGGAACACAAATTAAGATATTTCTGATGAAATCCGAGAGCTCTCTGATCCTCTGTAGACAGCAACACAACTTAAATGTTCACAGGTCCAGAAACATAGCAAGAACATCTGTAAAATAGTCCATGTGACATCATGGGTTCAACTGTAATTTTACGAAGCTACGGGAATTTTTTTTTGTTCAAAGAATTCAACAATCCTTCTCCTCCTCATCATGTCTGCTACGGCTCGCCAGCATTGTGGAGAGTATCACGACACATGTGAATGGTGCTGCTGCTTACGCAACATGTACGTGCATCAGCACACGTATGCATTGTTTACACGAAGCGGAAGCAAGCTCATGCGTCGTGATACTCTCCACAATGCCGGCGAGTCGCAGAAGAAGTGACATTCTTACACATGAACCCTTCTCTTCTTTTGCCATCAGGTGTGGTGAACTGGAACACATTTTCAGTGGAGCATAGAAGGACCTACAGAGCTCCATATCTAATCTACTCTTGCATTCAGTGCAATTCTCTCTGCAAAGACTCTGAAGGCTACAGGGGATGTGGACAGAGGGGAAAACTACAAGGATTCTACTCTGAAAATGAATTTGCAGGATACTGCAGCATTGACTGTTTATGTTTGAATATTAGTGCCAGAACATATTAGACTGGGTTTGAATAAACCCGCATTGTGTTCAATTTGGCATTTCTCACAATTATCTTTTGAATTTGCTTATACTTCGGAGGTGTTACTTGTGAAATTGAATGTCAAACACATTGGCCTGCATATACATTAAACCAATTTCAGTGTGAGTATTAACTTCATATTTTCACCAAAGAAACTGCTGTCCAAGCTGACCTTAAAATGATGTTATACAGCATCTTGATCAAGTCTTGACTAACATTTGACGTCAAATTGATATCGAGGTGCCCACTGGAAAGTATACCTCAAAATGCAAAATACAGTTCTAACCACATGCAAAATAAAATCATTGACACTTTAGCACAGTGTGTGCTGAATGAAGTAACACTAAAATATGAGAGTGCAGGCGCATCAGAATTCTATATACAGTGATGGAACTTGAGATATAATGTGGAGAACCTGTCACTAGCGAGCAACCCAGTTCCAGAAGAGCACCTAATTGGTCTGCTTGATTTTAAGCAGTTGGAAGCAGAGTACATTACCTCACAAATTCTTACGGCCCTGGATGATCAAGGCTATAGTACTGACAAGATGTTATGATGATGCCTCTGCCATGAGCGGTATCAGGGGTTGGGTGAAGGCTCTGCTTCAAAAGAAACTTGGTAGAAAAACACCATACGTGCACTGCTACAACCACCAATTTCACTTAGCAATAGTGCATGCCAAGAATATTCTGGACAGAGCTAGATGGAAAGCAGAAAAAGAAAACCTAACAAATGAAATGTATGTTGTTAAACCTATGTTGCTGAGTAAGTTTCAAACCAAATCAGATCTTTCAGCAATGTGCAAACACATGCACGGGTACAAGGAAGCATTTCCTGAGTTGCATAGGTTGAATGTAGTGATTGGAGTGTCCTATGCATCATGTGAAAGGTCCTTCTACTACATAAACTGTAGTAATTAAACAAATATTTATGAAATTAGCCTATATACAAATATTATACAATAATATACATTATATACAAATATTTATTCTGCAGAATCATAGTTTAAAAATATGTCTTTTATGAAAGAATTGTAATAATTCCAAAAATATATAATTTAAGACAGAATTGCAATTGTATTGTAATAATTTGTTTGGAAATCACATGTATTTTTACATAAAAACCAAATGTGAAAAATGTTTTTTATGAACAAATGCAGAAAAGTTTTTATAGTGACAGAACGCATATTGGTTTTTATCAAGTGAATCGTCTTTCTTTCAATCCTGAGTTGCTTGGAAGGTTTGCTACATCCCTCAGAGGCTCATCAGGGGCCTCTGAAATACTGGCTCTCTCTCCCTGCTGACAACACATAACACCAACATCTAAAAAGTGAAAGTGGCTTGACATGTGGCCAAGTACGGTAACCCATACTTGGAATTTGTGCTCTGCATTTTTCCCATTCAAAGTGCACACACACAGCAGTGAACACACACCTGGTGCAGTGGGCAGCCATTTATGCTGCGGCGCCCGGGGAGCAGTTGGGGGTTCAGTGCCTTGCTCAAGGGTCTCACCTCAGTCGTGGTATTGAAGGTGGAGAGAGTGCTGGTTATTCACTCCCCCCACCTACAATCCCTGCCGGACCTGAGACTCGAACCCGCGACCTTAAAATAAGTAAGATATTTTAGTAGTTACACACTTTTATATTATATGTTATGCATTTTATAATTTTTAAACGTTTAATATTAAATAATAATAATAATAATAATATTTTCATGAAAAATCGTACCTTTTGGGGATCTAAGACTAGTTGGGAGTTATTCTACCTTTAACTCTTTCCCAGCCAAACACAGAATTGTCTATTATTCATGAGATAAAGCTTCCCAGCCAAACACAGAATTGTCTATTATTCATGAGATAAAGCTTCCCTGCCAAACACGGAATTTTCTGGGTTTCTGAGTCTAGAAAGTGCCGATCAAAACCAAAGACCAGGAAGATGCAGAAACGAGCGATCTCGTCATATGTAAGCATATGCATATGAAAAATAATGCGATCATCAAAGCTAACTGCATATAAATGAAAACTGCCTAATGTCACAGAGTGAAATGTCAATCCAGAAAGTGGTAAAGATCTGTGCAAGGTTTGGAAGTGCTGATGGAAGCCATTTACTGCATCTTTGCTTTGATAATATTACTGAATATGATCCAAATGTGATAAAAATGTGATAAACTTTTTGCTCAAAATGTGCATTTTTATGAAAGCTACCTACATTCAAGTGTTGATAAAAATAATAATAATGATAAATAAATAAATCAATACTTGAAGCTAGAATAAATCTGATTTTTTAGTTTGGAAGTAGTGGGTCTGATTTTTATTTTGTTGTATTGCATGTTCAGATATTCATACAACAAAATATTTTGGCGGCCATGAAATTTTAGTGACAATCAGAAAAAATGCTGGCGGTGGCTGGCAACTTTTTACAAAAACGCTAGGGGGGAAAGAGTCATTTAAGATGATTTTTTAGAATATTTTTAAAGAATTAGAATTTTTCTTAAATTTTGTTTTTTGCCCACAGATGAAAACAAAAATGACTTTATTGAACAATTCTTCTCAGCGCATGTGTGTTCTATGTCAGCAGCACCACACGCATGTGTTGTTTAGTGCAGAGGTACTCTTGATAATGGTAAAGATGTAATTTGGAGGAGAAAAATTGTTGGATAAAGTCATTATTTTTGTTTTCTTTGTGTACAAAAAGTATTCTCGTAGCTTTGTAAAATCACGTTGAACCCCTGATGCCACATGAACTATTTTAACGATGTCCTTACTATGTTTCTGGACATGGGAACATTTCAGTTGCATTGCTGTCTATGCAGGGTCAGAAAGGATCAAAAATATCTTAATTTGTGTTCAGAAGATGAATGAAGGTCTTACAGGTTTGGAACGACATGAGGGTGAGTAATTAATGACAGAATTTTCATTATTGGGTGAACTATCCCTTTAAGAAGCTTTTTACAAAATATTAACTTTTTTCTTAAAGGAAAACGCCACCGTTTTTCCATATTCCAATATGTTTTTCCCTCAACTTAGACAAGTTGATACGTATCTCTCCCGTCTCATTGCGTGCACTTAATCACTATAACGCGCGGCGCCACTATGCTAGCATTTAGCTTAGCACCATTCATTCCTTAGGATCCAAACAGAGATGAATTTAGAAGCTACCAAACACTTCCGTGCTTTCCCTATTTAAAGATGGTTACATGAGTAGTTACACGAGTAAGTATGGTGACATAAAATAAAACGGGGCGATTTTCTAAGCAGATAAAAAATGATAACTATAACGTATGGTGGAAGAGCACGTCGCAGCACTTCGACCTCGGCGCAGTAATATCATCACTCCTGAAAACTCCCCCTCTCCCTCTCCCTCTAACTTCCATCAATAGAACCAATATTACTGCGCCGAGGTCAAAGTGCTGCGTTTTATATTGTGTCACCATACTTACTTGTGTAACTACTCATGTAACCGTCTTTAAATAGGGAAAACATGGAAGTGTTTGGTAGCTTCTAAATTCATCTCTGTTTGGATCCTAAGGAATGAATGGTGCTAAGCTAAACGCTAGCATAGTGGCGCCGCACGCTAGAGCGATTAAGTGCACGCACTGAGACGGGAGAGGTACGTATCAACTCGTCTAAGTTGAGGGAAAAACATTGGAATATGGAAAAACGGTGGCGTTTTCCTTTAAGATAGAAAATAAGAAGGAAATGGGAGTTGAGAAGAATGTCCTCTTAAGACTGTTTGTGTGAATGAATTTATGTAATTGCTTATTTATTGATTTACATTAATTTTTATTCAGTTGATAATATTGTTTTTTTGCATTCTTGTCATGGTTTTGAGTACTATCTTTAAAGAAAACACAGAGGACAGCATGATTAATCACAACCTATTGTTTTTCTCACTCTTTTATTGAAAAAGTTATTCTCATCTGTTGAACTGACCACACCATCAAGTCTGCAACATTAGCAATTCCTATATTAATTTTAAGTCACTTTGGATAGGTATGCTCTAAAGAAATAAATAAACTAGAATCTAAGTAAAGTTTGCAGACAAACTTTGTTGACTTGACAGAGCTTTGTTTGAAAGTTATAAAATAGTTCAAAATAATGGGCAGTTATGTTATAGGATTAAACTGTTTAAAAAAAAAAAAAAAAAACACATCTGACATGTCAAAACTGATCTGTGCAGTTGTTGCAACTGCAGCCTATTAGATCTACCGCTGTCTTTGATTAAATAGAAATAATCTTGAGGAAAAGAGAAAATGAGTACTAAAAACTTGATACTTTTTCTTTGTACAGATCTCATTATCAAAATGATCCACCAATTTTTTTTTTTTTTTTTTTTTTGAATTTTTTTTTTAAGTTATAGTTAGACATCACACATTATTTTGCATAATTAGATCATTTGGTGCTATGTCTTGAGGCAAGTCGAGCTCCTTCAGTATAAATCTTTATTTTCTTCGTGAGCTGGGGCATCATCTTCTTTTGGGGTATCTTCATAATGTCAAAAATAGGCAATAGAAAAGTTAAGAATTACTTGATTGAATGGTGAACTATAAAATTATAAAAATTTTGAAAAGAAAAGTTTGATGATATTTTTCATGTTATGTTCAATAAAAGCAAGTGACAAATTCAAACCCATGTTTAATGTATTTGATGTGCACTTTTGTAATGATCACTCATTCATTTATCGTTTAATTTGATCTGCCATCAGACTATCGGAGACGTTGTTGTCATAACGTGTTGCAGTAGTTTGCATCTCGATTTAGTCTTGACTGACAGACTGGGATTTTCACACCGTGAGCTTCATGCTTTCTAAATTTGTCTCCACTTTATGCTGCAATTATTTTGCTTAGTGTACATATAAAATACAAGAAGTTTACATCAGTTGACCCATATTCATAATTGTGACCACACAGTCTGTTTACAGTGTCTACCATTTTATTGTAATGTTTACATCTTTATACAGTGTGTGCATATACAGTATATACATAGAGAATGTATCTTGTAATATATATATATATATGATTTTAATAATTTTAATGTACATGAAGTGTACACCAAACATGCATTCCTATAGGAATATACAAGTATCAGATCGGGACATGGTATTGGCAGATACTCAATTTTCAATGACTCGGATTGGATTGGGGGCACAAAAAAACCTGATTGGGACATCTCTAGCGTACACATTTATAAACGTCTGTGTATAAATGTTCAGTTTTGTGTTTATAGGTCAGTGTTGTCTTATGTACCACCATGTACAGTCCAGTCCTGGAAAAATGCAGTTTCATTTCACTTTCAACTTTTTTCAAAATTATTTCCATATATTTCCATTATTACTTCAGATTAGGGCGGTTGGTCGGTGTAGCGTTTGTCCTGCCCCTTCTCCATTGATTGGACGGCTGGGTAAAAAGCACTGCGTTTATGAAGGATTTACACAAAAATTCGTTCTGCTCGTATTTCATCAATGAAGCCCATAGAGTGTAAGTAATCATTTATAGCTCTGCAAAAGGTGGATTCGAACCCAGGTCAATCGCATCAAGAGACAATTCCGTGAGTCTGACGCACTACTGCTTGCACCACTGAAGCCGTTGAATTAAATGTTTTTTTTTTTAATCTTGAGTGTCAACCAGACATTGCTGGGCAGAGCTAGTGTAAATAGCGTTTGCCAACAAGCGTGCTATTTGCACTTAAAGACACTGATTTTTTTTTTCTTCCCCTCGCTTGGGCCTCAAGTGTGCATGGGCCCCTGGGCCAGTGCCCATAATGCCCATTGGATAATCCGGCCATGGTGCTGATAGACGATAGTATAGTGTATCTACGATAGTTAGAGATAACGCCTGTTGCTGATGCCTTTGACGACAGCAAGACGATTATTATTATTATTATTATCCATCAAAAATATAGGCGCCTATCTTCACAAATTGCCGCGGTATGGCCGGTGAGTGGCCGCGATCAGCTCCGGTGGCCGTGTCAGGACCCGTATTTATCAAGCCTCTAAGAATTACTCTCAAGAACACTGCTAAGAATTGACTCAAGTATAAAAAAAAATCTTGGCTCAAAGCTGTGCTTAAAAGTTAGTTATCAGTCATCACAGTCGTAATTTAAGCGAAGTGTAGGACTAAATCTTAAGTGTCAGCCTTAGAGATGATTCACGACACTTTGCTGTGCCACAAAAGGGATTTTGGATGACGACATACCATGCATGGACCAATAACTGAATAGATTTCCTTAATTAAGAATATTCTCAGACAAATTCACATTGAATGGTTAAATTCCTATTAGGAGTTTACATTCAACACACATTTGACAATAAAGAATTTTCAAGAGAATATATTATGGCAAGGAAACAAAGCATCATCACAACTCAATTTAGGGTGCCGATAGACGATAATATAGTGTATTGAGAGACCTCTCGAGCTGTCTTAAATAACTGGGAGAGTAAGAGTGATTCTTAGCTTTCAGAAATTTGATAAATTGCTTTATACTTAATTTTGAATGTAGGAGTAAATTTCATGAATTCTCAGCACTTAAGACTAAAATGGCGCATTGACAAGCTTAATAAATATGGGCCCAGGTCAAACACAAAAGTCTTAGCCAGGGATGGGGCATGTGTGTGTTTGTGGAGGGTGGGTGTGTTTGTGTTTGTGTTTGTGGTTGTGGGAGAGGATCATTTATGAAGAGTTAGATATTTTGGAGACCAGTGCTATTTGACACGCTTTTTACATAAAATATTTATCAGGGGAGATATCTATTGAAAGTATTGTTTGTCTATATGTAGTTTAGAATTATAATTATATATCGTCGCTGTCGGGCGGAATCCTCGTATCTCCAAAACCATTATTTTTCAGGAAATTAAAAAAACGGCATATTTTTTGAGTTGGTATTATACCTTATATTGCTATCATATACTGTTGTGTACCAACATTAACACAACATTTCCCCAAAATCATGTTTAATCAGAGATACAAGATTTATGACTCGGGAGCAGGGAGATACGAGATTATGCTGTCATTGATAAGAATGGTTCGGACACAGACGCCGCTGCTGCCAGCAGTGTTCATCAAAGTCTGCGGTCGCGTTCAGCCTTTTGACAAGAGACAAGGCTTTAAGAGCTAATCAAAGCTAATGATTGTGGTTACATACATCTTCCTAAACTCTATTTTAAACGTTAGAGCTATGAGTGATGCAATACCAAAATAAAACGATAAACTAACTAGGCTGTCTAATAGGCGGAAATTAATCTGCACGCAAACAAAGTCTGCTGTCGCATTGAGCCTTTTGACAAGAGAAAAGGCTTCAATAGTTAACCAAAGCTAACAACTGTGGTTACATACATCTTCCTAAACTCATTTACCTCAGAGGACGTGTTGCTCGACGAGGATTCGTTGCGACTTTCAATCTTGAGGAGCAGGGACGAGCAGAGAGTTCCTCAGGGGCAGGGGCTCAAATGTAAAATAGGAGCAATGTAAAAAAAATAAATAAATAAAATAAATAAAAAAAAAAAAAAAAAAAAAAAAAATATATATATATATATATATATAGGTCAAACGTTTGGATACATTACTATTTTATATTTTTGTAAGAAGTCATTTATGGTCATCAAGCCTGCATTTATTTGATCAAATTTTTAATATACTTTAAAATACATTTTATGCAATTCTGATTTATTATCAATATTGGAAACCTGTGACACTTTTTTCAGGATTCTTTGATTAATAAAAAGTTTAAAAAGCACAGCATTTATTTAAAATATATATTTTGTAACAATATACATTGAAAAGCTTGAGGTTTTGAATAAATGCTGTTCTTTTTATTTTTTTATTTATCAATGAACCCCAAAAAAGGTTCCAAAAATAAATAAATAAAGCAGCACAACTGTTTCCAATAATGATAATAAATCAGCATATTATATCTGAAGGATCATGCACTGAAGACTGGAGTAATGATGCTGAAAATTCAGCTTTGATCACAGAAATAAATGATATTTTAAAGTATATTAAAATAGATAAACATTCTTTTAAATTGTAATAATATTTCACAATATTACAGTTTTTCTGTATTTTTGATCAAATAAATGCAGGTTTGATGAGCATAAGACACTTTCATAATGCTGCATAATTATCAAAAATGGTAATATGATAAAATCCTTTCATGTCACCATTTCGCCAGCCTACACTTCACATAATAGGCCTGTAGGTGGCACTTGGGCTTCATTAATTATGATAGTTTCATGAAATAGTAAACGGTGCTTCATACACAAGCATCCATTTTCTCAGCGATGCAATTTGATTTATAAAATGAGACAAACCGCAGATCCAGATCGCTCTACAAATAAGCTTGTCTGCCCCATGTCATTTTCAACCGATTTATGAATAAGAACGGAAAATGTCTGCTCCAATTCACATTATTGTCCAATGAAATGTGTCAGATCATGATTGGTTGGTGTATTATACATGACAAATGGGCATTGATGAATTATGTAATATTCTCTAAACTATATAATATATGGATTTTTTATTAAATCGACACACTAACTTTGATTACTGATGGAAAAAAAAAAAAGTTTAAAATATTGTTTGGTTTATTTTCTTTCCTTCCCGTCGATCTATTTGAAAGAACCATATATGTCTTGAGAGCCTATGGTTTCTGAACAGACTGTGGAATATCAGTCAGTCGAGCAAAACACACGCAACCCATAGCAGCCTCAGATTGACAGATATCTAAAAATAAACAGGAATTTTCCGACTTTTGAGCGATTAGTTACCGTTTTGTGCACATTGTCATGTTAATTATAATTCACATTCATTTTGTTTTATTGACTACAATATCATTGCTATTTGTCTGAGAGGTTCACTTTTGAATAATTTTGATTAGCCCCCCCTTCTGCACGTGCCTGTTGAGGAGACATAATGCCACGGGGCTCTCGCGGAGTGAAGAAGAGCTGGAGTTACGAGGATTCTCAGACAGTTGAAGTGTCCAATGGAGTTAAGAGATTTGCGCTCAAGCTAATTTTCAACACTTTAGATTGGTTATTAATTTGTAAAAATAACAGACCCACGTGGGGACTGACCAATAGCATAGATTTGTGAAAAAATATGAAATTGACAAAATTTGGACATACGAGGTTTCCGCCCGACAGCGACGATATATTCTCTTTGCTAGTTTTGACTAAACACAACTATTGAACAGTTACACTGTTGCCCAGGAAAAGATACATATCATATCTCATAACACACTGACTTTTTGGAGGGAATTAATCACTATTGGTAGAGATACTGCTAGAGAAACCACTTCTCCTGATACACCAGTAAAGGACCAGGTCATGATATGGAAAGAATGAAACTGGAGAGAGAATGCCTTCAAATGATAAAACATACATAGATATGTTCTCTAATGGCTCTGTCAAAAATAAAATGGCTAGCTATATCTGAGTTCAGTAATATTAAGACTATTTTGAGGCTGTTTTGTGAAACTTCCCTGGCTCACTCCCTCCCTCCACCTGAGAACACAGTAAGCGCTGCTGGTCATTAACATATGAAAGCTCTGACAGCCATCAGTCCTCACAACCAGCAGTGTTTCAGCTGTATATGTCCATGAATCTTCATGGATTCCTGTATATTTCCGTGTACACCAGAGTACATGGGTATTTCTGGAAATTTACTGGTCTGTGTAACATGGCTCAGGTAATTTCCACATACATCCGGCAAACCTGAAATTACACGGCAGTTTACCATGACCAGATATTACCAGATTTGACTCTTTTCATGCAGTGCACATATACAGTAATTACTGCGTTTCCCAGTCTAGCTTTTTAATAAATCTGGCTTTGAATGTTGCTGGCTGTGTGACAAATTGCTTATGTTCCTCTAATGTAAGATGTTTTGGATAAAAGCACCTGCTAATTGCATAAATGTAAACTTAAATTCAGGATTCAGAATTCAGCTGAGTATCTTAGTCCTTGGCTTTGACCAGCATGTGCATCTCATTTCAGCAGATAAACTTCACTGTTGCAAAATGAGTATTCGAATGAACCTCAATTCCAGTGTCTACTGTGATTTCCTAAGTGTATATGGCACAGACTAGTACAGTAATATAAATACAGTGGCTAGAACAGCAGCATATGGGTCAATTGCAAATTAGGATGTCTGAGGTGATGTAAAGGAAAATGTTCTGTTTAAAATGCAGGCTCCAAGCTGAAAAGCTATTTGCATTCACTATATTAATTTCTTTTTGTATTATTATTATTATTATTATTATTATTATTATTATTATAAATACCATTAAAGTGCTACTCCAACCAGAACAAAACCTATGGGGTCTGTTTTTTTTTTTTTTTTGTCACATGACACACAATGGCTTCTTGAATGTTATTTATGCAAAACTGAGCAGTTCTGGCAGAAAAAAAAAATTATATTTATCTATCTAATCTCAAATTATTTTTAAACAAAATTTCTTCACTGCTTCTTAAAGAATGTTTGTTTGAACAAATAACATTGCCACTGCATTTTCATTATAAAAAGGAAAAAACCGGTATCATAGGATCATATACGCCGGGATAATGGCTCATTTTGCATCGGAGTTACTGTCGGACGTCCTAAAGTGAGGTTTAAGTCCGATTTGCTGAACTGTTTCAATTCACTATATTTATTAATTCGCGAACCGCACATAAATCCAGACCGTTTGTATGCTATGCATTACCTCATTTTTTAATTATGCATGCAAGCTTGCAAAAACGAAAGAGAAACTGAAGTCGATATATATATATATATAAACAGTTCTGGTGTGGGTCTGATTTCACTTGCTTAAAGTGAGACACAAGTCAACTGTGTTCCAGGATAGAGCTGACATAAATATATCGAAAGTGGGGAAAAAACAAAATGGGATCATCAAACTCGACACCATCACCATCACCATCACCACCACCACCAAATCCAGGTATGAGAGTTTACTTTTTAACATACATATATTATATATTTATAGCTATATATGACCTATATGTTTTTCCATAGAACTGAGTGAACCATGGAGGATATTTGACTGGGGGTAAGTTACATTTACATAAACTATTCTGCAGACTAGTACTTTACGTTTTTTTATGTGCAGGCTACATCTGCAAATACAAGACGATTTGTTTTCTCAATAACAAATGCTGCATGCATGACTTTTTTTATTTATTTATTTATTTATTTCACTAGTTATTTAAGTGGCTGTTTATAATAAAACCAAACGAGCAGAGAATTCTAGACAAGTTTCTTACGACGCTGATATAAAGTGGCCAGTCGATTTGATCCCGTCCGGATCGGGTAGCTTCAGTAAGACATGCTTCAGCTCATTCTCTCTCCCAATATTGACGCTCAGGATCCCTCGGCGCCGCTTTTTAAAAAGTATAGCAGCCTCTCTGGCGTCTTTGGCGTCATACACAGATGCGATGGGCATGGAAATATAGCCATGATGAAATTACATATTGGAGTATTAATAAATACCTGTAAATAAATATTTATACAAAACATACCGCTGATTTTGCTTAAGTGTTTTATGTTGTTGAGAATAAGTGGGTAGGTTTAGGGTAGGAGTGGGTATACGGTCCACTATATGAATATTTATACACTTTCAAATTTCTTCATAATTTTTTAAATATAAAACGTATACTATTACATATGCAAATAATTACATGCATCGTGATCGCATTACCGCGAGAGCAATTAAAAGCTTAAGGAGCCAGCCGTCTGTTCTCGCGGTGCTTTGGTGTCAGACATCGATCGGTCTGCGGCAGTGCCACACCCAGTTTTACCAAATTGGGCGGGTGGACAAAATTTTTGCAGCTTTGGGATCAGTTTGGCGGGTCTCAAACATCTAAATTGTATAGGCTAACTGTATAAGCTATTTAACAAACAAAACCCAAGTGTGCATGTTGTCATGAATCTGGTCCATGGACCTCCATTTGTTCGCCACCAGAGGTCACCCTACCATCACATTGACTCTCACACCACACACTACCCCGGACTTCATTTCCCAGCAGCCGTTTCCCTAATCACATGCTCACACCTGATACCCATCTCGCGATCACACACGCTACATAAGCCTTGGACTTCCTCTCTGTCTCTGCCGAGTATTGTATGCAAATATCCTAGTGATAGCTACCCTACGAAGCCCTCTGAGTTGTCTTAGTCTTGCCTTGCCTGTCTTCCCGTGTTTTGACTCTAGCCCGTGTTTCCTGGATTAACCCTTGCCTTGCCGATCGGACTCTGTTTGCCCTCGTTTGGATTATTGCTGTTTACCTGGATTTACTCTCTCTGCCTTGCCCTTTGGATATTGTTAGCCGATCGTCGACCCACGCTTGCCCTAGGACTACTCTTTGTTTTGCCTGCGTTATACCTGTTTGCCATCGTCTGACCCTGCCTGTATTTATGACCATGTCTTTAAATAAAAGCTTGCATATGGATCCGCACGACTCCCGTCTCATCAGTCCCGTTACACATGTACTGCAAGTCACCATGATGTTACTAAACACATGCCCTCTGCAGAGTCGGCTGATGCTGATGTTGTATGGCAAGCCATTTTGATTTCCATTTATTTACAGGATATGAATTTTTGATATCAACAATGTAGTTTTCACTACACACTAAAAAATGTCGGGTTAAAAATAACCCAACTATAATTGGTATAACCCGTCTGTGGGTTCTTTTAACCCCGTGAATTGGGTTAAAATCCAGTTGCGTTAAAAGTTACCCAACAGTTGAGTTAATTATTTATATGAATTCACATCAGTATTTTTTATAATGTTACTTAATAAAACTACATTACAAAACTACTTTGTTTTCAAATACAGATTTTGTTTAAATATACAAATACTTTTTTTTACAAATATATTTTGAAATGTAAAACAGTTTTAGCGAGTACAGTACATTCATACTGTAAATGTTTACAAAATAAATTCACAAGAATGTGTAAAAAAATATTAAATTCAAAACACAAACGTGCACATCCAACTGAAATATTTTCAAGATGCACACTGAATTCAAAACCAACAAATGTGTATAAATTCATATGCATTCATATCAAAACATACACAGTACACAAATAAATCAAACATAACGTATAACAATAACACAAACAACATCATAAAACACAGTAACAATAATAATAATAATAATAATTATTATTATTATTATTATTATAGTAATAATAAAAAAGAAAAAAAAATCTGCTGGCTGCTGGACCTACTGATGATCAGTAAAATAAAAAAGTTTTACTGATCACTAAATACAAAAGGAGGAGTCAGTGTGCTGAAGGAACTCCTGCAATATTAAAGACTGCGTGCTGCAAAATCTCCTGAATGGGAGCAGAGGGCTTTGGGTAGATGATGTTATACACGTAGAAAATTTGAAACACAGATCCACAGCTTGTAGTAACGTCTCCTGTTCCATCACCTCCCCGATGAAAATGATAAAAACTTGGGAGGAGTTTTCCTTTTCTCAAAGCACCAAGACAAGTGGATTCTGTCTCATGGTTCAAGTACTGCACCATATTAGTGCCAACCTTAAAAGAATAAAGTTCAGTTGACATGCATTGTGATGATTTTTCACAGATAAAATAACTTTACAAATGAGTCACAGCAAAATCATCAATGATGAGTTAAGCTAGATAAAGGTACCACTGAAGCTATAGCAAATTAAAATAGGTTAAAGTGGTAGTTCACCCAAAAGTGAAAATTCTGTCATCAATTCTTTTCAAAATATTTTCTTGGAACAATCCATATTGTACAAAGTGTGTCTTATACAAAAGAAATAAAGGTGACTTGACTACTGTTGTGGCAAATTTAAATGACTCTCACCGCGTAAGAGACAAACTCACTCAATTGTCTTTCAAAAGTTTTATTCTTTTCATTTCAGTGTATGTTGAGCGCACCATTTTTCCATTTGTGTGGTATGGCGAAGATGGCAGGAAGGGTTTTAAAGGCAATTTCTCCACGAACATCTTTAAATGACAAAAGTACCGAGAAAACACTAGTTTGAAAAAAAAACTAAGCTTAGTTTTCATTTTACAATCTTAGTTGAGATCTACTTTAATTTGCACTATGAGAAAGACTAAA
Source organism: Spinibarbus caldwelli (assembly GCA_039654775.1). Classification (NCBI taxonomy): domain Eukaryota; kingdom Metazoa; phylum Chordata; class Actinopteri; order Cypriniformes; family Cyprinidae; genus Spinibarbus; species Spinibarbus caldwelli. Next base: position 10,091,976 of record CM077218.1, read on the forward strand.
CCAGTTTTACAAAAGAAGCCTCTGAAGTCTGTATGAAATCAAATATGATCTATGTCCTACCTATTGCCAGTGTTTCAAGGTTTTCTGGAAGGACATCTGAAGCCTTGGGTTCTTTTAAAGAGTAAAATCTGATCAGTGATGACAGGAGCCCAGAATTCATAAAGGTCAGGGAATATAACTCTAAAGTCCTGCGATTTCTAAAACATTAGGTTGTTATTAATATATGGTAGACTGCAACAAAAGAGTGAATAAGCTGAAGCATTTTAGTTAAATTAATGTAGGATTTCTGCTAGAGGCGAAGACAATCCTTCAGAAAATTCTGTATACTGCACATCATTATACTCACCATTCCAGGAAAGTCATGAAGTTTCTCTATTAATTTCCTCCGTAGTTTTTGTTCCAGAAGATTGAATCCATGCAGCCCGATGAGGTGCTGTACGTTTCATGAACTCCTCAACTTGACTGTTGTTCTTTAGCCACTTGATCATTGTGTGAATGTCAGCAAAATAAAACACACTGAAGTTATTTAAACGCAAAACCGAAAAAAAGACAACACTGAATAATGACTACCTTACTGTCCTTGCTTAAGAAATCATTCCGATGGAAAGCATCTCTAAAACTGCTGTCCACACAAAAGAGAACATTCTTCATGTTTTTACTCCACAACATCAGTAGAGTGTTTGAAATAAATTCCTTTTGTGATCCGATGTGGTTTCTTATCACACAATGACGTCAAAATGCATATCCGCGGCGCAAAATGAGTACAGGTTGGCAGGTCTGAGTGTGAAATACCTGCTAATTACCTTGCTTATGTAAAATATTAAAAAGCACACTACACAGAAACTATCTGCAGAAATAAATGTTAAATTCTTCTCTTTTTTTAAACTTACAGAAGTGTAGTGAAGTTCCAAAATTTGCATATGCCTGTACGATGCATATACGATTGTGGAATATGAACATTTAAACAAATAAGAAAAAAATAAGGTCTAATGACCTAAACTGACCTAAAAAGTAGTGCAGAATTTTATTGTTACTTTTTAAGGGAAATTTGTGTTACATCATTTCATTAAAGTTAGCATCTATTCCACACACAGCCAATATGACTCAATTTTGCCACATACAACAAAGCATCCGTGTTTTGTTTTAACAGAAAGAAAAAAGACCTGAAAGAAAAGCTGGAAAACTTCTCTCCGAGTCATCCAGATGTAAAGGACATCAAGATCCTGGTAGCTGGACAAATTGGAGCCGGAAAGTCCAGCTTTATTAACTCTGTCGATAGCGCCTTTCAAGGAAGGATCTCCTCTAGAGCAATAGTTAATTCAGCTGCTGGTTTCGATCACAGTTTCACTCAAAACGTAGGTATTTGCTGCCTATAGTTGCATATAGTGTTTTTCTAAAAGACCCAGAAATGTCCAGTTGACCCACACTTGAGCATTGTAAGCATTTGGGATCATCATATGAGGATTTCTTCAAGACTGTTCACAAATATATTTGGTCTTGATTTGTAGCTCAAAGGATTCACCATTAGAAGTGGGAAAAAAAGGTTGCCCTTCATCTTCAAAGACATCATGGGCTTGGAAGCTGAAGTTTTGGAAGGAGCACAAGTAGAAGACATCATCAGTGTTGTGTCTGGCCACGTGAAGGACGGCTATAAAGTAAAAAACCACAACACTGATTGAGCAAATAACAGATTTGTGTATGTGCAATATGTCTGATGTTTAATATATTTTGCTGAATTTCCAATCTTAGTTCAACAAGGATCAGCCACTCGCTCGTGAGGATCAACATTACATCAGAGACCCCAGCCTCTCTGACCAATCTTTCTGCCTGGTTTACATCATAGATGCAAATACAGCCCGATTCACAGATGATCGACTTATTGACAAGCTGAAGATTATCCGCCGAAGAATCAGTGATAAGGGTAAAACTGACCCCTAAATGTTTATGATTTTCAATCATGAGCTCACATACGTTACATTACGTTGGAGAAAGGAGTCAGTTTACTGATAGTGGGCTGGGTTTGTGTGACATGTTTTGACATTGTGTAAGTGGACTACATCAAATGCCAGTTGAAAATTTACAATAAAGGGCATGTTGCAACTCTCAACTTTGCAGCTTGATTATGTACACGGCCCAGAGAGTGTATGGGAATCAATTATGTAGCCTAGGAATATATACCTTTAAACAAATTCTGCAACAAATTTGTTCAATTTTGTTGAGAAAAATATTTAAATTTTACATTGCCTCTACATTTCCTGTAGGGATTCCTCAAGTGGTTGTCATGACCAAAGTGGATGAGGCATGTCCATTGATCAAAAAAAATCTGAGGAAGGTGTACACTAGCAAGAAGATCAAGGAGAAGGTATGTGATATCATCCAAAGACATATATGTGATACTTGCTGTGACTTCTACATATAGCCAGGGCTCGAATTGAGAGGGAGAGGGGGAATCACCATCCCCTTAATAATGATTAATAATGTATAATGCAGATTAATAATGCAGTGTATTATGTAAAACTTAACTGTGTATAAAAATATTAATATTAACATTCTCTACCGGCGAATCAGAGCTCAGTATTAATAAGCTGTGTGCGAGCTCACGCATGTGTTCATCATTTTTTGCGCAAAATGTTTCAAGCGCAACTTCTGACATTCTAAAAACGACAACATAATAAGGTATATTTCTTGTATTAGAGTTTAAAGACATTCCCCTGACATAACTGTCACGCCCCTGGACTGTTTTGTTGTAGTTTTTGCTCCCCATGTGTTCCTTGTGACCCAGTTTCTCCCCTGTCTGATTGTATTAATTTGCTCCAGGTGTGTCTCCTTAGTTCTTTGATTGTCCCGTCTTTAAAAGCCCCAGTCCTTTCAGTTAGTGTTTGTCGGTCTTTGAATGTCTTCTTGTGTTCGATGTTCCCTAGATGGATTATTAAAGACTCTCAGTTTGTGTATTCTCCGTGTCTCCTCGTTCCTGGCTCCAGCGTACGTGACAGAAAGACCGACCTTATAAACTAAAGTATAGCGGCGTATTTCTCCTTGTTTTGTTTTCCGTTTCTTTCAGTTTTGATTTCTTTTTTATGGATGACCCTGCTGTCCTCGTCCTCCTGCTGGAGCAGGGGGACCGCTCTCTCGAGGACCACACCGAGGACTTCGTGTTCCTGTCTAGTTACACGCACTACCCGGACAGCTGCCTCTGCACTTTTTTCCGAGCTGGACTGAACAACACCACACGAGAGCAGTTGTCCGGGGATGGTCCTCGAGAGAGCCTCGCCGCCTTCATCGAGTGGGTACTGGTGTCCTGCAAGTCGCACCTGACTGTGGATATCGCGGATTATGACACCAGCCCCACTCTGGACCCAGAGCCCAGTCAACCTCCACCCTACGCCACGGAGCTGCCAGAGCCCACCGATGACGGAGAGCCATTTCCCGCTACGATCCACGAGCCAGCGACAAGCCGAGCGACTGAGCGGAAGATCGTCCCGGAAGTTGAGCCCAACATGTCAGATCAGGTGCGAGAGCTGATCACGTGGGAGCCAGCCGTGGACGGTGTGAGCGCGGAGTGGAGCTCCGCCCCCTGCACCGCGGCTGAGGGTGAGCTGATGATACATCTGGGGCTGCTAAACTTTGAAGGGGATCTGTTAGACTGGGAACATGATCTGGAGGTCGACGCTTCCCCTATCCTCTCTCCGTCTCCGCTGGTTCCAGCCAGCTCCGCTCCTCCCGAGCACCCCCCTGTGCCTGCTTCCCGAAAGCGTCCTCCAGAGCGCCCCACAGTGTCGGCTCCCATTCCTGAGTTAACCCCTGGAAGCCCGGAGGATCTCAAATGCCCACCCTCCCACCCGCTCCTGCCTCCTCCACCGTTGTCGTCTGGCAGCCCCTTTGCTCGCCCTCAGCCCTCCATCAATGCGGTGCGAGCTCCGCGGGTCTGCCATCCTCCATCGCCGTGGCTGGAGAATCCCTCACCTCCACCTCCAGCCTCCGAGGCCCAGACTCCACCTCGGTCCGTAGACCCAGCGGCTCCACCTCGGCTCCTAGCTCCCTCGCCTCCACCGTCATCCATCGATCCACCAGCTCCACCAGGCTCCCTCGTCCCTCCGGCTCCGCCTTGGTCGGGCGTCGACCCGCCATCGCCTTGGGACTCCTCTCCTCTGGCTGCGCCTCGTCACTCCATCCCACCGGCTCCGTTGGGCTCCTTCCTCCCTCCAGCTCCACCTTGGTCCTCAGTCGCTCTGGCTCCGCCGCGGATCTCCGGAGCTCCGCCTCTGCCTCGGTCGCCAGAGCTCTCGGCTCCACCCTGGCCCCCCGGATCCTCGGCGTCACCCTGGCTCGTCGGCTCTCCGTCTCCACCTCGGGCTCCTCCTCCACCTGCTCCGCCTCCGTTGGTCGGCCCCCTGGAGTCGGCGGCCATTCCTCCTCCATGGCTCCTCCCTCCGTCGGCTCCACCATGGGCCATCATCATGGCTGTGGCCTGGGTCCTGCCAGGCTCCTCCTGCTCCGAGTCCCTCCTGTCTCCTCCCTGGCTCCTCCCTCCTTCGTCACCTCCCTGGTCTCTGTCTGCCGGCCCCCTCCCGGTTGTCCGTCCTCCTCCTGAGCCGCCGCCATTGTTCCCACCCATTCCCCCCCCTCTGTTGTTCCACGGTGCGAGGACGCACCTTCCGGGAGGGGGGAGTAATGTCACGCCCCTGGACTGTTTTGTTGTAGTTTTTGCTCCCCATGTGTTCCTTGTGACCCAGTTTCTCCCCTGTCTGATTGTATTAATTTGCTCCAGGTGTGTCTCCTTAGTTCTTTGATTGTCCCGTCTTTAAAAGCCCCAGTCCTTTCAGTTAGTGTTTGTCGGTCTTTGAATGTCTTCTTGTATTCGATGTTCCCTAGATGGATTATTAAAGACTCTCAGTTTGTGTATTCTCCGTGTCTCCTCGTTCCTGGCTCCAGCGTACGTGACAATAACGTTATTGTGCTGTACTATGTGTGACTGAGGGACGATACTGAGAGAGAGAGACGACATTATCTAGTATGTCAGTGACTTTGCAAAAAACAAAAACGCGTCTTGAGAGTCCAAAAGTATTCATTTCATGATAAAGCCTATTTGAATGCTGTTAGAATGCCTCCATAATTCAAATAATGAAAGGAAAAATATCCATTTTTGATCTTGAATTTTTTATTTTTTATCTTTGTGATATAGTTAAGTAATATCACACAAGAATCAGCGTGCATAATCGCAAATGTTAAATTAATTTTATACAGCAGTTCAACAGACAAGAAGTTAATTGAGTGAGTTACATTGTAGACACATTTTGTATTTTGTTCTGTTTTTCAAATGAAATAATTCAAACAAAGCTGGAGCAGAGCTGTTGTGCGTCTCGGAGCATTGCGGTGTATCTTTACTGAATGAATCTGTTTTTGAATGAATCCAGTGAGCCAGTTATTCAGTGATCCATTCATAAAGACAGTCAACTTGCTGTTTTAAAAGCCATTTTGAAAGAATCGTCTGACCGAAGGATTCAATGAATCATTGAAACAAAATTGCCCCCACCTACTAAAAACATTAAAACTTTTGACATTTCAGGGCCCACAAGGAAAACAGCTAATAAACAATAGTTCATTTAAGCTTATTTTTTGTTAATAATAATTTATTAATAAAACTGTTTAAAAATTTGACAAATTTTGTAATCATTTGTAATCACCCTTGATTTATTTTATTTTTTTCTCAAATTCGACCACTGCATATAGCCCATGTTGATCTGATTTTGTCTAATACCCATGTCTGATTTTCAGATTTTCTCTCATTCTGTTCTTGTCCAGATGGAGTTGTGCAGTGCTAAAGTGGGGGTGCCATTGACAAACATCTTCCCAGTGAAGAACTATCATAATGAGATCGACACAAATGATGACATTGATGTTCTGATACTGAAGGCACTTGAACAGATTGTTCAGCTTGCTGATGATAGATTGGAGGATATTGATAGCTAGACATAAACCACATACAGTATACAGTAATTACTGTATTTCCCAGTCTAGCTTTCTAATAAATCTGGTCTTGAATATTGTTGGCTGTATTTAATACATTATTATTATAAATCACTCAACATTACCTCCGTGAAGTTGGCCCCCCACCCATCGCAAAACGTCGCAAAAATAGTCTCAATCGTTTGTGCTGTAAAAATTTTCGTTTGTGCTGCTTTGGTTTGTTAGATATAAAATATTTATTTAAAGGTCATTCTCAGGTCACTCAGCCCCCCCGCATGCTCCAAATTCACCCCGAATAGTCTCGTTCGTTTGTGCTTCGTTTGTGCCGGTAAAAGTTTCGTTTGTGCTGCTTTGGTTTTTAAATTATTACACATTGAATTATAGGCGATGACGTCACCAGCCCCCCACATGCTCTAAAATCACCCAAAATAGTCTCAATCATTAGTGCTTCGTTAGTGCTGGTTTGTGCCGTAACAATTTTCGTTTGTGCTGCTTCAGTTTTTAAAATATTAGACATTGAATTTTACAGTCGATGACGTCACCAGCCCCCCACACGCTCCAAATTCTCCCAAAATACTCCTGTTTGTTTGTGCTCCGTTTGTGCTGGTTTGTGGTGTAAAAAAAATCGTTTGTGCTACTTAGGTTTTTTAGATATTAAAATAATATTTAATGGTCATTCTCAGGTCACTCAGCCCCCCGCATGCTCCAAATTCACCCCGAATAGTCTCGTTCGTTTGTGCTTTGTTTGTGCTGGTTTGTGCCGGTAAAAGTTTCCTTTGTGCTGCTTTGGTTTTTAAATTATTAGACATGACATTATAGGCGATGACGTCACCAGCCCCCCACATGCTCCAAATTCACCCAAAATAGTCTCAATCATTAGTGCTTCGTTAGTGCTGGTTTGTGCAGGTAGAAGTTTCGTTTGTGCTGCTTTTTATTTTGCTTTTATTTAGCATTTTATTTTGGGTTCCTAGTTTATTCAATTTCTTACCAAACTGTTGGATTCTAGTGGTTTTAATAGAACAACAACTCTTCATCACTGTTTTTTTTTTTTTTGTAGTCGTTGTGGTGTTTATTAAAAGCATCTCAATATTCATCTGCTGTCGGGCTCTTTTACTGTCACTTTCTCTCACTTAAAATGGTTTTGTGCGCGAGCGTCATCAAGTTGAAGCTTAGGTTTTTTAGATATTAAAATAATATTTAATGGTCATTCTCAGGTCACTCAGCCCCCCGCATGCTTGGATAATGGTACGATTCAGAAGAACAGCTACAATAACTTTTCTCACCCATTGGTCACATTGGTTTACAAGGCAATGAAACTGTATAAAAGGCTGTTATGCTTGCCAGATTCTCTTAACCCTCTGGGGTCTGAGGTGATTTTGGGGCCCTTGAGATGTTTTGACATGCCCTGACATTTGTGCTTATTTCAGCTACTTATAACATACTACTGGCCAACATGTATTTTTTTGTGTTCAGCACAAACTGTGCTGCAATAATATGTGAGCAAGATTGATGTATATGTTGCCATTTTTTTAGAAAAAAAAAAGATTTTGCGTGGTTAGTAAGTTTTGGGGGGGGGGGGGGGGAGAATGTAGCTGAAATAAGGCCATAAAACACATACTGAATAGTTCTGAATAAGACTTTTGAGTAATTAGTCTTGTAGGCTAGAATATTCATGTCAAAATGATGTGAAAATCATCTTGCTTACTCCTTCACAGAAAACAATATATTGATTTAAATTTTTAAAGACATGTTTTGTGATCGAAAGCCTATATGCGAGGGAGTGGCAATGGCCTTGAATATTAAGTGATTCTCCCCTGAGAGACAAAGGGCCCTCCTCTAATGGCCCATCAGTGTGACTGTGACTTTGAGGCAGGTAAGAGAGAATGTGAGGAGACTGAAAAAAAAATTTAGTTTGTTTGTTTTTTTTTTAATTATTTGTATATTATTTACAACACAGTATAATCAAAACATACATAATGAAGGTCAAAGACACATTATTGTGCACACTAATCAAACCACAGAGATGTGAACAGACTTTGAGTCATTCCTGCAACAGATTCTGTTCAACAAGTGAAACAAGTAAATCATACCTGATATTTACGTGTTATTTAAGTGTTTCTGCTTCTTTCCAAGGATTCAAGAAGAAAAAACAATCAGTAGTCAAGGATCTTGTTTTACCATAGAATATCAGTGTAGCTGAATATCTGATGTTGGTACAGCGCTCTCAGAGGAAAACAGTTTGAAGAGATTGAAAGTCAGCAGGATTCATCTGTTGTGCAGGTATCTGATCTGAAATACAAAAAAAAAAAAAAAAAAAAATTGTGAGCATGTTAATATCAGGGGCATCTGTGTGTGTGTGTGTGTGTGTGTGTGTGTGTGTGTATACACCCCCTGACAAAAGTCTTGTCGCCTATCCAAGTTGTAGGAACAACAAATAATAACTTGACTACTAGTTGATCATTTGGAATCAGAAGTGGTTTATATGAAAGGCAAAGGCCTCTAGATTACGCTTATTTTACCAAAATAAAATCTTATCATGCCTTGATTTTTAATTATTTAATTAGGACAGAAAGGTCAGACTTTGCTTAGACAAAAGTCTTGTCACTTAACAGAAATAATGTACAGTACAGTACAGAACAAGTGGAAAAAGAATTAATATTGTGTATGACTCCCATGAGCTTGGAGGACTGCATCCATACGTCTCGGCAATTACTCAAATAACTTATTAATAAAGTCATCTGGAATGGCAAAGAAAGCATTCTTGCAGGACTCCTAGAGTTCATCAAGATTCTTTGGTTTCATCTTCAATGCCTCCTCCTTCATCTTACCCCAGACATGCTCAATAATGTTCATGTCTGGTAACTGGGCTGGCCAATCCTGGAGCACCTTGACCTTCTTTGCTTTCAAGAACTTTGATGTGGAGGCTGAAGTATGAGAAGGAGCGCCATCCTGCTGAAGAATTTGCCCTCTCCTGTGGTTTGGAATGTAATGGGCAGCAAGAATGTCTTGATATCTCAGGCTGTTGATGTTGCCAACCACTGTGCAGATCTCTCGCACGCCCCCATACTGGATGTAACCCCAAACCATGATTTTTCCTCCACCGAACTTGACTGTTTTCTGTGTGAATCTTGGGTCCATGCAGGTTCCAATAGGTCTTCTGCAGTATCTGCGACGATTGGGATTCAGTTCAATAGATGATTCATCGGAAAAATCAACCTTCTGCCACTTTTCCACAGTCCATCCTTCCTGCAAGCTGTGGGCCTTGGCAAATGCAACACGATTTTTTAGTTGTCTTCTGTTTAATGCTGGTTTCTGAGCACTAATTCGGCCATTGAGACCACTGCGTGAGAGAATTCGACAAACTGTTCTTGTAGATACAGAGGTTTCTGGTGACCAGTTGTTATGTAGCTCTGCTGCAGTTGAAAAAGGGCTGGCCCTGGACTGTCGAACCAACAAACGGTGCTCTTGTCTTACGGGGTCTGCCTAACCTGGGCCTGTCATGAACTTCACCAGTTTCTTCAAATCTTTTTCTTATCCTCTCCACTTGACGTTTAGATACATTAAAGTCTGCCACCTCAGCAGGAGACTTGGTCTTCAGGCTCTTGATGATCAGCACTTTGGTCTGTGGTTGAATCTTTGGCATGCTGTCAGAGGTCAGGATGCATTTCAAATGAAGGTTGGGTGTGCTGGGGTTCTTCTTCTACACACCTGGGAATGTGTTAATTACAGTATTTGTCACAGGTGACGCTCTAATCTGTGATTGGTTGAATCCTTTAAAGATGTGACAAGACCTTTGTCTAAGCAAAGTCTGACCTTTCTGTCCTAATTAAATAATTAAAAATCAAGGCATAATAAGATTTTATTTTGGTAAAATAAGTGTAATCTAGAGCCCTTTACCTTTCATATAAGCCACTTCTGATTCCAAATGATCAACTAAAAGTCAAGTTATTATTTGTTGTTCCTACAACTTGGATAGGCGACTTTTGTCAGGGGGTGTATATATATATATAGGTTTTGTAGCCATAGACTCACGCATGCTTTGTACTATCGTAAAAAAAGAAGACATTTTATAGCTGAGATATAATAACTAATTATTATTGTTTAGCACGTTATTAAAATCTATTTTTGAACAGAGTAGGCTATTAATAATAAACATGTTCTAAACATACTTGGACTCGTAGCATTGATCATGTTACAGTCTACACTCATATTAATTTTTTTTATATAGAGCATGAAAACATCATCACGACAATGAATTGTCTATCATATTCAAAATGTTTTACTCCATTTCAAACATTTTAGTCAGGAATTCTAGTTTGGGAAAAACCCAACTATGATTTTGTAGTCATAGCCTAGTAGCCTATGTATGATTTTATAGTAGCCTATGATATGATTTTGTAGCCATAGACTCACGCATGCTTGTACTATCGTAAAAGGGTTATTATGGCAATCTTTTTCCCCATCTCCACAACCCCTCCTTCAAAATCCATTCTTTGCTTCATAAGAAGGGCCTGTGCTAACTGATATGAAAATTATGCAATTCATAAGTCAAGCTTTCAATTAACAACTTTAAAACAACTGACTAATTACAGAGTATACTTACGTTGCAAACAAATGCACCACAGGATGTGGATTCTTGCTGGGTGGGATGAATAATTGAACGGCTTCCCCATCTTGAAATGTTAAAGGTGCCATAGAATGCATTGATACAATATTTTAAATTGTTCTCTGATATTTACATAGAAGGTAAGTGGCTTAAGTAAGGGCAAAAATTCTCCAGGAACGGTTTTACAAGTCCATTTAGGATTTGTCCCTAGAATGAAATGGTCTGTTATTACTTTATTTAGAAGGGTCATGAAAAATAATGTTGAGCTCTGCTCTGATTGGCTGTTTCACAGCGCGGCTCATTTCAGTAATCAGGGGCGTCGCACCCGTGGGGGATGTGGGTGTTTTAACACCCACACTTTTCCCGGTGAGAGGGTTCAACACCCGCACTTTTTCTGCAGTTTTTCCGCAGTTTTGCACAAACGCCTTAAAGCAGTCACTCCTCCGCTGCGGCTGCCTCCTCTCCCCTCCCTCTCAAACATGACACCGGCTTTGAGTGTGACCGGCTGTGATTGGCTGTTCTGCCTTAAGTCCCGCGGGAACTTATGGTTATGGTTATTTACATCTCCCTTTTCCAGGTACTTTGAATGAGTGTTTATGCTTTCGAGGTTTAAATAAGCTTGATATGTGTTTGGGAAGATGTTCTGTTTATGTTTTGTTGACATGTCGAGTGTTTTCTGTATTACATTTCGTTTTTTTGACTAATGGTAATTGCTAATTGGGATATTGTTCAGCAGCTAGCTAAATTCGGTTATGTATGTGGCATGCAATGTATAAAGTAACTGTGATGAACAAGGCAGGGAATTGACGAGGAGGAGGGACAAATTGTCATTGTTAAGCAGTGTATTTATGGGTTTATTGCCAGTGCAATTGATTTTGATATTTTGAGCATTGTTTGTTGATTAGCTGAATACTTTTGTGGATACTTACCTGTTGTGTTTGATTGTACCTGTTGAGGAGAAAAAAGTGAGAAATTATGTCATTGTTTGCATACCTGTTGAAGAACTATGAAAGAAAAGTGTATATTATTTTAATGTTTAAAAACAGTAAATTTTTACATTTATACCACCAGAGAAAAAGCTTTGTGTGGGTTTTTTTTTTTTTTTTTTTTTTATCTCCCCTTTTCAGGGCGCAAGTAAGCAAAATTTAGCAGTCTCAGTCACAGTCCTGTCAGACCCATGTCACTATCAAGCTTACCACTGTCTTTTTGTCACGCAGTATCATTAAGATGCAGAAAAGAAAGAGGCAGGAGAAGATTGACACCTTTTTCAAGAGAAATCCTGTAAGTGAAGTTGAGAGCTGAAAGTTGAAAAATGTTGACATTAAACAACAGTAGCCTATTACCATTAGATATTGTTTGCATTTATTTCATGATATTACTTTTCAATATTCAACAAAAATAATTTCCCCCTGGGATTATTAAAGTATTTCTGATTCTGATTCTTTAGCAAGTCTACTGTTGTGTATTTTCACAACAGAGTTTTGACTTATTTTCTGTGTTCCGAGTGTGTTTTTATACTTTTCTAGTATCACTCATTTAAATGGGAAGCTTTTTATATCTTGTATGTTATACCTTTTATACCCTTCTGTCATTGTATTCGTTTTTATTGTTAATAAACAAACTACATCCATTCCCCGCACTTTTGAAAAGCTTTCTACGGCCCTGCAGTAGCTCACACACCAAACAGATCTCTACTGTCCGGTGTGAATGATGGAGAGATTAGGCATCCAACCTTATATGTTTGAGCCTGTATCAGACGAAGATACAGTATTTGAGAGATTTTGCAAGAATGTTAAGCGTCCGTGGTATGAACATGATCGTGGTGAGACGCTGGTGGAGTGAACGAGGCTTAAAGGGATAGTTCACCCAAAAATTAAAATTCTGTCATTTACTCACCGTCAAGTAGTTCCAAACCTGTATGAATGTCTTTGTTCTGCTGAACACAAAGGAAGATATTCTGAAGAATGTGGGAAACAGAGCAGTTCTGGGCCACCATTGACTTCCATAGTATTTTTTTTTTCCTACTATGGAAGCTAATGGTGCCCCAAAACAGCCTGGTTACAAACTTTCTTCAAAATATCTTCCTTTGTGTTCGGCAGAACAAACTAATTCATACAGGTTTGAAACTACTTGAGGGTGAGTAAATGATGACACAATTTTCATTCTTGGGTGAACAGAGTTGTGAGTGAGGGCGTGGACGTAGCCTCTGTGTTGCCAGGTCCAGCTGTTATAAGTGTTTTTGGACTTGACTTTTCCACTTTTTTGACACCTTAGAAAGTTAATAAAGTAGGACGTTGCAGTTTAGGGTCAGCGATATCTTTATCTTAATTGCAAAAGATTTTAAATAATTTCAGTTTATTTTAATTTATTTATTGGTTTTTGTTTGTTTTAATAGCAATATCTGGCAACACTGGATCGATGATTCTGCTGTGCAGGTCCGGCTGGCCTAGAACATGGGCTGGTATATGTTATGCAAATATTGGGGGTGTAAACATTAATGATCCCGACTGTAAGGTCACAGTCGGTGTTATGTTGGGATTCGCCTCTTTTTAAGTGGTCTTTTGCATGCACAAGATTTACATAAGGAGGAGGATACAATGGTGATTGAGGCTCACTGTATGTCATTTCCATGTACAGAACTCTTATTATTCAACTATGCCAAGCAGAGCTCTCAAGTCTTACGCATTCACCGTGAGACACACGCTCTCACGCCACACCTTGAATTTCTCACGCTGAGAAGTAATGGATAACGATGTACAATTAATGGAGGAGGCACAGGCAGGCATACAGAGAAAGTTCTCTGCCGAGTTCAAAGCTGTCTTGAGTAAATGCCATCTACCAGCCAATCAGAAATGAGAATCTTGTTGTTTCCTGGTAAATTACGCGAACCAGCCCCCTAGAAAGGTTGCCAGATCAGAGGAGACAGTGGAAGAGGTAGTGGCAGAGACAGTGGAGAAGATGGCAAGTGAAACAGGGGATGCAGTAGAGGAGACAGTTAAAGAAACCATAGAGGAGACAGGAAAGAAGAAAATATTAAGTGGAGCAGCCACCTATAGGTGTACATTTAAAAGTGAGTGGTCAACCAAATGGCCATTCATCACCATAGGTACCACCAGCTCCTACTACTGGTGCTCTGTTTGCAGACAGGAGAACTCATGTGCCCATCAGGGTGGGACAGATGTGAACAGGCATATAAAAGGTAAAGGGCATCAGGCCAAAGAACAGGCACTTCAGTCAGCAAGCAGCATTGCACAGTTTTATGCTCCACCTTCTGTTGGTGGCACGTCACCACAAGAGGCCAAGGTACATAGTACATATGAAAACCAAAACGCTAAATTTTCGAAAAGCATCTGACAGGGCATACCAAATTTTCAGATGATTACAGCTGTTAATGTTGTAAATAATGTTCAGTTTCTTAATCTATCCCTTTAAGTTGTGACTTCTACACCAATTGGCCACAGATTTGTCAATTCTGAAAGCCTGTGTAGTATGTCTATTACAATTAAACTTTAACTCTACATGATGTTGGTATTTATTATAAAGATTTAAAAAAAAAAAAAAAAAAAAAAAAAAAACGACAAAAATGAGGAATTTCATTAAGCCTATCTGTTCACAACACAACTATGTTTGGGAGAAATAATAAAATATAAAAACAGACAGCAACACATAAAAATACAGTATTAAAGGTAGGGTAGGTGGTTTTAAAAAAGGCTAGCAATAGCATGTTAGCTTTGAAAGCAAGATCCCACCTTCCCTACATAATCACTCTGCAAAGCCACGCCTCTTCCAAAACACATGAATGTGCACAGGCAGAGAAGAGATTAACCTGCGATATGATGAGAGATTACAGTACATTTGACACTACAGTACAAAGCGCATATTATTACAATAATAACGTCTTCCATTCTCGGTCAGTCTGCAATAGCGTAATGGAACGTGCTGATGAAGTATCATGTTTGCGCGAACAGGGAGAGCAGAGGTATGCAAATACATATTTGACAGGCAGGCAGGACAGCCTATCGTAATGTTTGGAGTCGGACCGAATAATCTGATTAGTCGAACATTTTATGATCTTATGACTTCCACAGATGACTTAAATACATATAAATAAATTTAGACCACTAAACTTATTGATAGCATGCTATCGGGATGTGAGGAGACTTTCAATCAGCATAACAAAAAATGTTTTTGAACCAAATCACCAACTCTGCGTTTAACAAACATGCCTATTGCATTTTAAATTATGGGTTGCACTTCTGGTTTGGGGAACTTCCAATCAAAAGAAACAAGTCATATAAAATAATAAGTTAGCGCTACAAATAATCCTTATCCGTAGTTTAAATCAAATTTATGCTTTAAAAGTAGGGTAATCATAGCAGGTTTCTTCCATAGTCTGTCTGTTTAAACGTCTGTGTTTAGCTTCAAATGGCGTCTTTGTTGACATATTCTATAAAAATTATTTGCATTCCAATTCTGACCAAAGGCACAACAATACAGTTTTTGTCATATTCCATGAATTTTACCCGTTTCCCTCCACTTGTTACCAATGTTTTTCTGCCACCACTATGCACACTTTGCTGCAAGTGACATACAGTAACTGTAACTTCTACTCCAAATTAGTCTATTGAGCATTGCATTTGTCCCATTCAAAACTATACGAGTGACACGTTGGTATTTGGTTGTCTCACAAATTTGGCTGCGAGAGAGCACGCGACTTCGTGCTCTCAAAGGTCCATGCACTCCTTCTCTGTTACACACGCTGAGCGCATACTCTCTCTCTTAAGCCCAAAGTATACTTAAGTTTTTTACGTGTATGACAGCATATGCGTACAGTCGAACGCGCAGCCTTTCAAAGTATGCTCCATTTGACAGCATGAAATTATGACCAATAAAATTGCTGCTATCTCATAACCCTCTAATACAAGCGCTTGTCAATGTGAGCTTCTGTTGTTGTTGGAGTCTTTGCTATTTTGTTTTGTTTTGTTTTCTACTGTGAAACAATGGCCCGAGCCAGTGATGCCACCTTGTGGAACAACTGATTAGTGCAAAACAAACTCAATGTGCATGTGTGACCAGTGCATAAAAATACATGCAGTTACAAAAATCAGGTGGTGCTTGTGTACTATTCTGGTGATGATGATGATACTACTACAACTAATAGTAATTTTCTCATCATTTTTCTTATATACACCATTAAAACAATTATTATTTTCCCACCTTTTTAGTGTTGTCATCATTGTTGTAAGTTATCAGTCAAGCAGTCATCCTGCATCTTTGTTTTGCCATGTTCATAGCATACTGATTAGTCGATAATCGTTGATGAAAAATCAATACATTTTAATTTGTACAGACATATGCAATATCTGACTCATATTCATTGATGCTTTATCATCTTCTCCTCTCTTTTTTATCAATAGCTGCTAAATACACCACAATCTCTCTTTTAAGAGTCACAGCACCAAGTGTCTTTGGCTTTGTAAGTGTAAGTTCTGACTAACTATCAGACACACTCTGAGTATTTGGATTTCAATCATTTTAAATCCTGCATCTGCCATGATTTGCCATCTTCACAACATACTGTTTCATTTTTTCTTCTCTCTTTTGCTAGTGTCAACACCAGCTAAATACACTACAAATGCGCTTTTAAGAGCCATAGCAAGAGAAGTATTTGTTTTAGCTGACTCAGACACCTTCTCAGTATTTGGGTTAAGATCAAAACTACATCATGCAGCAAGTCAGAGTCCCTCATTTCTTAACGAAGGCATTTAAAAGGATAGTTCTTTTAAAATACAGCCTAGCATCTATCTTTAATTTGCCTGATATATAACAATAATCAAATTGGACTTTCATTTATCAAGCCAGATAAGGCAAATGAATATGTAATTACTATTCAAAGTCAAATTACTTAATGTAGAATATTCTAGTGAAGATAAAACCAAGGTATAAAACCACTTCTGATTATCTTTTTTTATTTTAAGATTCCAAGCGTACAGGAGGAATCAGACCTGCACAGGACTAACGGTACATTCACACGGGGTGGAAGCATCAACGCTTGACTGAGGGTGTCTGAAGCTTGGGGCTGACGCGACCGTCATACTGACGACAGCCAATCACATCCAGCTTGTACCACGACACAAAAACGTGGCTACTTTGTGATACGAATCCACAGAAGAAGAATTAGTTGTTGTTGTTTGTGATCTGAAATGGATGCCAATTTGGCTGCACTGGTGATTTCTTGTGTAGTTGTTGGTAATGTGCTGCATAAGCTCAGGCGACATGGTGCCTGCCAAGGTTGGGTGCATTTGATTCTCTGAAAGCGCCAACAGTGGGGAGAGTATCATGGACTTGTCCAGAGCTGCGCCTGGATGGTGTACTGTTTGAGCAGTACTTCAGGATGTCTCCGGACACCTTCGACAAAGGCCGATTCAGTGATGTGGTTGGCAATTGGACCCGCGACTCGCTATCTGCCTACGGTAAGAACAGTTTCATATAATTACACTTGCTAGAGACTATTGGCTAGAGACATGTCACCATACAGCAGCTCGGGCGGATGATTTTTGAGGCCACTGGTGGGCGTTTCCCTGGTGCTGCTTTGAAAGGAGTGCTATGACATACAGTCTCTACCTCATCGAATTTCGTGTTGTTTTAAAGCCTCCTAATCTTAGCAAGGCACTCTGTTTTCTGAGCTGTGCCAAAGAGTATAATCTCTAAAATGAATTTGTTGAAGCACTAAAAAAAAAAAAAAAAAAAAAAAATTAGAAAGGGATTAAAAGGGTGGAGGAAGAGAAGCAATTTACAGAGAGACGCTAAAGGGAAAAGACATAAGCTTTGGTACATTTAATACTTTTGAATACAACGCCGTTCTCCTTAATTTTCAACCTTGTCTTCTTGTAGTAACACCATACAGATCTCCAAAATTACCCATTCCCCCCTTCCTTAAGGATTTCGCTGACATGTTGTCTGTCATTCATATGAATTATGATAACTGTGTCCTAACTGGGGATTTTAACATACATGTAGATAATTCATCAGATATTAGAGCTAAAGAATTTCTGGAACTGCTAGAATGCATGTCTTTTAAACAGCATGTAAACATACCAACCCATAGACTTGGTCATACATTAGATTTAGTCATAACATATGGCTTAAAAATCAATATAACCTCTGACATTGATATTGCATTGTCTGATCACTTTTGTGTCTTGTTTTTAGCAGTATTGATTATTCTGTGCCAAATGCAACTACACGTATTGTTAAAAAACGTTATATCACCTCTGAAGTACACGAAAAACTCATAATGCATTTTAAAACTTGTGAAAGGAACATTTTACCATCATCTTGTGATGACTTAGTAAATGAATTTAGTAAAATCAATTAAAAGATGATCACTTATAAGAGACTGTAGAAGTGCTGAACGAAGATGGCGAAAAACTAAATTAGAAGTACATTTTAATATATTCTTTGAAAATCTAAAAATTTACAATAAAGAAATCCATATAACACGGAAAGCCTATTTCTCAAACTTTATAAATGTGAACGTTAATAACCCTCGATTATTATTTAATACAATAGATTCACTAATAAATCAAAAAATTGACTATAGTTCTGAATTACCAAGTTCCAAATGTGCTGAGTTTGCTGGCTACTTCAGAAATAAAGTTATAAATATTAGATCTGGAATCTGTTCAGTAAAAGAAAACAAGTCAATTACTGTATGCTTCCTCCATTATCAAGTTTAGAGAGTACTATTAAAATGGACAGTTTTACCTTGGTTGATGTTGAGACTCTAAGAAAGTTAGTAACAGAACTGAAACCAGTGATGAGTGTTATAAGAAAATACGTCTGTGGTTTAGTGTAGCTTTTTTTTTTTTTAAGTCACAAAAATGTTTAGTTTACTTAGAAGTAGTGCTACTACCTGTTAACTCACTAATTGTTTCTGAGTTCAGCTTGTTTGACCATGTAAAAATTATGTAATTCTACTATTAATTATAGTACCCTGTATGGTAAATGCATAAAAGCCAGTAAAAGCATTTGACATGATAATCATAGTTAGTGTGATAGACACGTTCATAGTAAAATACAAAGAACATACATGCACAGTAAATCTTATTGACTTTATTATTTTTAATGTAATGTATCTTGCTTTTTTTCCCAGGTACCTGGCCACTGGAGATTCCTTCAGAACAATTGCCTTCAGTTACCGTGTTGGGCACTCTACTGTCTCAGGCATTGTGAGGGAAATGGCCAGTGCCATCTGGACAGCCCTGGTGTAGAAGACAATGCCAGTTCACAAAATGGAGGACTGGAGGGCCATTGCTGACCAGTTCCACGTGCGTTGGAATTTTCCCAATTGTCTTGGTGCTATCGACGGGAAACGTGTGGTCTTACAAGCACCGGCGAGTTCTGGGTCCCTATTCTTTAATTACAAATCCACATACTCACTGGTGCTCATGGCTGTTGTCGATGCCAGCTATGTTTCATGTTGTGGATGTTGGGAGCTATGGCAGGACCAGTGACAGTTGGGACACTCCAGAATTCAGCGTTTGGAGAGGGTCTCAGAGATGGCACGTTTGATTTTCCACCAGATGCTGCTATCCCAGGAGCAGAGCAGCGGCGGCCTCTGCCCTGTGTGTTTGTGGGGGTTTCCTACTGATGATAAACCTCTTGCGGCCATACCCTGGATGTCACATCCTACCAGAGAGAAGGGTGTTCAGTTATCGCCTGAGCCGGGCTAGGCCAGTAGTTGAGTGCACCTTTGGCATCCTCTCTGCTTGACGGCGGATGTATCGCCGTGTCATCACGACAAGTCCAGAGGTTGCGGAGGTGTGTGTGCAGGCCACATGTGTGTTGCACAATAGAGCTGAAACGATTAGTCAACAATAAAAATTTGTCGACAAATATTTTTGTTGTTGAGTAGTCGTATGATCTCACATGACCTAATGTAAGAGCCTGCAGTAATGCGGTTTGACCAGACTGTAATTCAGCCCTCCTGGATGCAATTAAAGAGAAGAAGACACACAGCGCTTCGGAGCAGCCAAACTTGAGCAGCGTTTGGATGAATATGTAAATATATATTGATATTTACATATTTCCTCTCAGTAATGAAATAAACACAACAAAAACTGACAGCAGTGTGAAAGCAGCAGTTAAAAATGCATCTGATTACAACGATGTGGATGTTTGCATGAGCTCTGCAGTTCAGCACTCCAGTAAAGTCCAGTCACATCATGTTTAACGTTATTTATACAGTACTTTATGCAATAGTTAGCTTACAAAAGGAGATGTTATGCAGAATGATGTGTCATTCATTAACATTCAATAACATGAATGAACAATACATTTATTACATTTATGTATTAATCTTTGTTAATGTTGGTTGTTCATTCAGTTGTTCATTGTTTGTTCATGTTAGTTCAGTGTATTTACCAATGTTAAAAAACACAACTTGTGATTTTTATAAATACATTAGTAAATGCTGAAATTAACATGAACTAAGAATGAACAATACTTCTACAGCATTTATTAATCTTAGTTAATGTTAAATAATGAACCTTATTGTAAAGTGTTACCAATTAATTGTATAATAATTGTAATTACATATACTTTTCTAAAGCTGAAGCAACCTTTATTTATGTTAGAATATGTATTAATATTTTAACTAATTGCAAAAGCTGAATAATCAAAGTCTACTGATTAATCAGTGGAATAATTGACAATTAGTCGATTAATCGTTCTAATAATCGTTAGATTAATCGATTATCGAAATACTCGTTTGTTGCAGCCGTATTGCACAACATCCTGAGTGGAATATCATGAAGTAGGTAAAAACAGCATCTATAGGTAAACATTTAAGTGATTGTATTATGTGTAGACTAGAGGACTTCACGGGTCCACTTGGATCTGAAAACTTGAGGTCTGACCCAAGACCCAAGCGGGTTCGGGTCCAAAACTTCTACGAGTGCCTTGGACACTGGTCGAGTTCGGTATTAGCAGCCTTGGGTCTCGGGTACTTTGAAATAAATGTGCTTTTTCCAAATGGACCCGCTAAGACCCAAATTCTTTTAAACTATCCCAGGTGCAAACTTGTGTGTTCGTGTTAAGTGGATTTTTAAGAAACGTGCATAGAAAAGGAACAAACATTTGCAACCTCACACAGAAATTCATCTTATGGATATGAGATCCATCAGGAAAAAACACTCGCTTTATTACACTGCACTTTCATGCAGGGCTTTTCTTTTTTGTGTACAGAAACCTTCACCGGAGATGAGGTAAATAACGCAATTGCATCTTATATCATAATTCTGACTTTATAACATGGAATTGTGAGTTTACATCTCACAATTCTGAGGAGAAAAAAAGTGAATTTGTGAGATAAAAAGTTGCAATTACCTTTTTATTTTTTACTCCATGGTGGAAACAAACTTCCATACATACCACTGTATGAAACCACAACCATAAAGACCTTACGGTTAAATAAATGTTGTTATTCTATATGAACAAGTGAAAACGCAGTACAGCCATAAGATTAATATTGTAGTACTTTTATTTATGTACTGATGTGTGCAATGTTGAGTGTGAAAAAGAAAAATGACAAAAATGTAGTGATGTGAGTGTAAAAGGGTAAATGTAGAGCAAAAAGAGAAAAATGAGAGACCCTCAGCAGCCTCCTCTTCAGGACCTCAGAAACGCAACCTTGCTCTCCTTGACACAGGAAGTCGGTGTGTCAGTGGCTCAAATGCTGCTAACAGTCCTCTCTCAAAAACTGACATATCCTGTCCCTTGCTCTTCCGACCCCTGTCTGCAATCTGCATGGTTTCTTCCTGCTCCATCTGGCTGCCTGGTTCCGTCTCCCTGCCTGCCCGTCTCAATGGCCGCCTCATCTTCTCTGCCTCTGATTGGATGGGCTTGCTGGGTAAAGACCTGGCTGTGTTCTCTGACCTGGCTGTCTTCCTCTGGCTCTGGACTTGTAAAGGACTGATGGACAGAAGAGGTGCTGGGTGAAGGGGGCAGAATTTGTCTGGCCATGTTGCTGGACGTCTCACAGTCGGTGAGGAATGGTGTCAGAAAACCCATCACCACCATAAAACGCCAAGGCTGTGTCACAGATAACCCTGCCCCACTCCTTCTCATTTCCCTTTCCTTATTTTTCTCCTTCCTAAACCTGTCTCTCAAAGAATTTCTACCTGGTCCTGCATATTTCCTCTGACGTTCAAAAAATGAAATAATGTAAACAATTCTCTGAAATACAACCAGTGTTTAAAGACTTGTTTATTTAATAAATACAGTATGTATTGGATTTAAATATGCCTTAAAGGGGTGGTTGATTGCAATTGCACTTTTTTAACGTTAGTTAGTGTGTAATGTTGCTGTTTGAACATAAACAATATCTGCAAAGTTGCAGCGCTGAAAGTTCAATGCAAAGAGAGATATCGTCTTTTAAAATTCTGGCAGTTTAATGCTTACAAAAACGGCTGGTAGGGACTACAACGAATTACTTCCCGGGTCAGTTACGTCACGAACCCAGATAAACCCCGCCCCCGGAAACACGCAACGAAGTGGGCGAGGCCATGCTGCGCTGCTTCAGAGAAGAGGAAGAGAAAACTAGGGGTGCACGTAAAAATCTATTCATATATGAATCGCGATTCTGTCTTCTAACGATTCTAATGGATTCACAAGTTTCAAAATCAATGTTCTAAGACAGCGGTTCTAATCCTGTTCCTCGCGTCGCCCTGCTCTGCATCTCTCTCTCCGTGCTTGCACAGGTTCTGCGCAATCCTCTTCACTAATATCCTCTGCATCTCAATCGGGCTCAAATTGATAAGCAATATAGACGACGCCATTGTTTACAATACAGCTGGAGCACATGCCGCTGAGGCGAGGGGCGGGATGTTTAGACGTGCACTCGGCGGCTTAGCGAATCACAACACACTGAGCCAGCTGACCAATCTCAGCCCACCGTGTATTTCTGAGGGAGGGGCTTCATAAAACCAGGAAATAATCGGGGCGTTTATCAGAGAAGGGACAGAGGGGTGCAGAATAAAGGTAAATTATGTGGAAAATAATGCGTTTTTTGAAAAACGAAGCATGAACACGTTAGACTGCACCCCATAAACACAATCAAGCCTAGAAAAAAGCCAGTCAACCACCCCTTTAACAAACATGTTACCAGCCAACTGACAAATACATGGTCAAATTCACCAGCCACTCAAACGTATTAATTTTGAATGAATGGCTTTATGAATGAATGAAACTTAATCATTGTTTTGTGTCTGAAATCTGATCATTTTAATATTTCTTTATTCTGCATTTGACTGCTGGATAGTGCCAATTTGAACTGTACATGATATACTATCCTGCAATTGACGTCTGTGGTAAAAACAAGCTATTCTTGGCAATTATATGCTTTGCTATGCTAGCGGTCATTCATTGATAAACCAAGTATATGGACATAATACTAGCACAATACACACCAGATTCACCAATCGCCTCTGCCACCTCCTTCCAGGCTTGGTCCCTCTGGTATGAGTCCCGATATATGTATATGTATATGTATATATATATATATATATATATTTTTTTTTATATATATATATATATATATATATATATATATATATATATATATAAAAAGACTGATCGCAAAGCACAGGGTGATTACTGACAGCGATGATAAGCTTTTCCTCCATTTTGACGTACCTCTGTTCTCTATTCTCTGATTGACTGGCGCTTAAAAAGTTTTCCACTTCTGCCATGAGCTACGCCAGTGAAGCGATGCGAAGCGGACCCACAATTCAGTTCGGAAACGCTTGATGTCACTCCATTCAAAGTAAATGAGAAGCATTAACGCTGACGCCCCGTGTGAATGGGGCGTAACGCGCATCTGGCAACTGCTTTAACAAAAAAAGTATTTCTAATTTCATGTTTTTAAACAAATACGATGTAATCACAAGTTTTTAGTAGTATGTTATGATTATTTCCTAAATTGTGTTTAAATAAGGCCTACCATATACTAGGGTGACCATATTTTCGTTTTCAAAAAAGAGGACAGTGGGGGCAGGATGCAGACGGAGAGGGATTTGTGGGGTTGTTGGGTTTTAGGGGGGTGGAGGAGGGGGTGAAAGTAGTCCCCAAAGTAGCGCAGTGACCATATCCCAAATTTCAAAACTCAAAATATGTCATTTCCATTCCTAAAATACATATTTTACAGTCACTGTTATGCAGATTGATCAAAAACACAGCTAAAAGGCTTCCTACCAGTGGTCATCCTTAACAAACCTTAACATTTACCACAGTTTTATCATAGGTAGAATGCAAAATGTTTCAATACAAGCATTTCAGTCAAATGTAAATTTATGCAATATTTCAAACCTTTAACCCACGGGAGAAAATCAACCCACTCAACAGTTTAAAATCAGCCCAATTCCGTGCAAAAATTGCGGATTTGGCAACCCTGCATCCAACACGATCTGCATCCAAAGTGATTTAAACACTCCGCATATTGATTGCGGCTCCCTATGTGTGAAAATTATATTCAATATTAGAATGTTTGCGGGAGCAGGCCAGAAATTCAGTGGGAGCAGGATTAAGAAAACAGTGTGCAGGGCTTTAATACAAAAACGCACTGTAGAAAGCAAAAGCCGAATCCCGGACATTTTGGGCGATTTAGAAATCCCAGCTGGATGCTTTTTTTAGGTCCAAAAAGACGAAATGTCCAGGGAAAAAGAGGACGTATGGTCATGCTACCATATACTGACAAGTGTAGCTAACTTGTCACGATCTCTAACTTACATTCCAGACTGGATGGACTTAATTGGCAAGTTATCGATGACCTCCAGCGGCAAGCAGTACATTTGTGTACTTATAGATTATTTTACAAAGTGGGTGGAGGCTTATCCATTTATCGTACATATATCGTTTTGGGGCACTGAAAAGGATACTGACAGACAGGGGTTCATTAATCAGGTTTGTATTTGCTAAACAATTTACTGTTTTATTGTTGTAGTTGTTACTGTTTTCATTATACCAATACATTTATTTTCTCCAGATCAACAAAGAAGTTTGTGAATTGTTTAGGATAAAGCACAGTCTTTGTTCACCGTACCATCCACAAACCAATGGTTTAAGCCAGGCATACACGATCTTTGCGATTTTTTGTGTGTGCAAATTTTACAGTCGTAAGAGCTCGTATGCGATTTATTTCCCATCGGGAGACATCGTTGATGCTCGCATTGTCATGGTCGTGTGAGAGGGATTTATGAGCTGAGCGCCTCACGAGCTCCCAATCATTTTTAAACATGTCGAAAAAGTTTGGGAGCTGTCGGCTTGCATTCGTGAGGTGTGTGCGGTTGAACGAGACGATTTGTCAATTTATCTGAAGTTGACCAATCAGGAGCTGAGGAAAACTACAGAAGAAGAAAGATGAAAGGAAGATAGAAACTCGCTGAACTTTTTATTTATTTATTTTTTATTAATGCTTAAAAATAGTATACAAACAGTCTTCTGACCGTCAGAATTCGCACTGTGTACAGCTTAAGTGGAACGGATGAATGGCACATTACAGAGGTAAGATTGTTTGCATGCAAAATAATGGGCAACAGCACAGTAGTGGCATGGCAGAGATTGTGTGTGCTGCACAGAGTGCTACCCAAATCAGTATAATTGATGATTTGAGAATAGTCCACCAAACCAAAACTATCGCTAACAGCCTAATTTGGCCAGACACTGACCAACTACTGACTATCTATAACTGAACTGAAATATGCATTAAATTGATCAAGTGGTCAAATGATCCTAAAAAATATTTTCCACAAAATAAACAGCAAAAACTAATTTATAAGAACCATTAATAACTGAGCAGCAAATAATCATATTAGAATTACTTCTGCATGATTATGTGATACTGAAGACTTGAGTAATGATGTTGAAAATTCAGCTTAGCATCATAGAAATAAATTTAAATAGAAAAGTTTTTTTTTTAAAATTGTAATATTTCACAGTATTATTGTTTTTACTGTATTTTTTATCAAATAAATGCAGCCTTGGGGAGCAGAAGAGAATTTAAGTACTGTATACCTATATGGTAAGTGGACCTGATAATGTGGACAATGAGAGTTGAGACATGGTAGGCATACTTAATAAAGTGACTGTGGTTCATAGCACTTTATGATGCAGTGTTTTGATTCATTTACACATTGTGTTGCAGAAAGCAGAAACCCTTGGAAAACTGTGTCAGGACAAACCACAAATATGAGACAAATACCGTGATGCTGTGCTGATTAATATCAGGACCAAAAAACAACTGACTACATAGAATTCATTTTACCATGTTTGTAAAAGAGGCACGCTACTTCTCTAAAATACGACGCTACTTCTCTAAAATACGATGTAATCACAAGTTTTTAGTAGTATGTTAGTAGTATGTTTAGTAGTATGTTAAATAAGGCCTACCATATACTAGGGTGACCATATTTTCGTTTTCAAAAAAGAGGACAGTGGGGGCAGGATGCAGACGGAGAGGGATTTGTGGGGTTGTTGGGTTTTAGGGGGGTGGAGGAGGGGGTGAAAGTAGTCCCCAAAGTAGCGCAGTGACCATATCCCAAATTTCAAAACTCAAAATATGTCATTTCCATTCCTAAAATACATATTTTACAGTCACTGTTATGCAGATTGATCATAAACACAGCTAAAAGGCTTCCTACCAGTGGTCATCCTTAACAAACCTTAACATTTACCACAGTTTTATCATAGGTAGAATGCAAAATGTTTCAATACAAGCATTTCAGTCAAATGTAAATTTATGCAATATTTCAAACCTTTAACCCACGGGAGAAAATCAACCCACTCAACAGTTTAAAATCAGCCCAATTCCGTGCAAAACTTGCGGATTTGGCAACCCTGCATCCAACACGATCTGCATCCAAAGTGATTTAAACACTCCGCATATTGATTGCGGCTCCCTATGTGTGAAAATTATATTCAATATTAGAATGTTTGCGGGAGCAGGCCAGAAATTCAGTGGGAGCAGGATTAAGAAAACAGTGTGCAGGGCTTTAATACAAAAACGCACTGTAGAAAGCAAAAGCCGAATCCCGGACATTTTGGGCGATTTAGAAATCCCAGCTGGATGCTTTTTTTAGGTCCAAAAAGACGAACTTTAGACAATAATGACAATAGAGATGACACCGCGTCTAGGACAATACCGCGATCCTCTTCTAGTGGCCTTCCATACACGTCTTTTTGAAATGTCACCAAGCACCAACTAACGGTCAATGTCAACGTGAAATACACAACTAGCAAAATAAGAGAAAAAAGAATTCAGAGCAACATATCAGCGTATTTTACAGGACCATCACGAAAAAATCCTAGAAATTCTGAGAATGAGACTACAGGAGCTACTGTTTTAAGAAAAGAGGGGAGCTCCCAGGCTGAGGGGAACCTCCATGATGATACTAATGTGACGAACGATCCAGGCTTACATGCTAACGATGTGTCTTCTGAGGATACGGTTGGGGGCTGCATTGATCCGGGACGCTTTGCAAAATGGAGAGAGGGTCGAGAGTGGCTTGCTGTTACCACAGAGGGGTCAATTCAATGTACAGCTTGCTCTGACATTAGAGATTTAGGACCGTATACAAAAGAGAGGCTTCACATTGATTCTGCATTCTTACCGGCATAAAAGCAAAGTCGGCAAAAAAATTAAATGACAAAATAAGTAAACATGCAAAGTGCCAGTCCCATATGAAATGCATAGAAATTTTGCAGAGAAGATGAGACCGCAATTGAAAAAGCAGTGGAAAGCAGTGCAGCTTTGTGGAGAAAACATAATGAGGAGTTTAAAAGCAACTGAGAAATACATGTGTACAGCCTATATGATCTACCAAAACAACCTCTCATTCAAAATCCAGCCACGGCTGGTAGAACTGCAACAGCTCAACGGTGTAAACCTGGGAAACATGCTTCATTCTGACAAGGCTTGTCGTAATATGCTCATGTTTATTGGAGAAAAAAAATGACAGCTCAGTTAGTGGACTTAATCAAAAAGTCATCTGATAAATTCAGTATTCTCACTGATGAGAGCGCAACTGTCAAATAAAACATGCCTGATCATCTACATTAGAATTCCCTAAGAAGGTGAAATCTGCAACTACTTTCAACTTGTTGAACTGCAGTCATGCACTGGGGCAGCCATCTGTGACGTCCTGTTATAAAGTCTTGATGCGCAGGGCATCTCTGAAGATATGTTGCGCACGCGGCTTGTTGGCTTTGCAAGTGATGGGGCTGCTGCTATGATGGGCCGATACAGAGGAACAGCCACGCTCGTGCGTGAAAAGATTAACCCCAACCTCACTGTCATTCACTTTATGAATCACAAGTTAGAACTTGCGGTCCATGATGCTGTAAAACATATTACAGATGCAAGTCATTTTCAGATGTTCATTGACTCTCTGTACTCATTTTTCTCTCAAAGCCCCAAAAATATGAGAGAATTTGAGTCTGCAGCTTCTGACTTGGGGATACACGCTCGCAGGATAGGAAGAGTGTTTGACGTGCGCTGGCTGTCCTCGTCCTGCACATCTGTCACAGCTCTTTGGGAAAGCTATCCAGCGTTGGTCAAACTCTCTGAAGAGTTAAGCGAAGACCAATCAAGGTCTGCCATGGAGAGGGCCAGGTGTAGGGGCATTCATGTCAAAATGATACGGTGGCTTTTTTTGGTGGAGATGTCGTTGGTAAAAGATGCGCTGGAGACCCTGCAGGCCTTATCCCTGTTTCTTCAAAGGAGAGATGCCACAGCTGTCAGTGCTAATTCCGAGGTGGATGTTGCACTGAGAACACTGCGGTCTATGAGACAAGCCGATGGTGTGAACGCAAAATGCATGAATGATGAATTTGAACGTTTCCACACGTTCAAGGGTGTAAAAGTGTCTCAACCAAGTGACGGAGACCATCGAAAGGCAGAGGTATTTCGTGAACGATTTTTCGTTTCCCTGGTCAACAACATTGAGCGCAGGCTGGATGACAACAGAATTATTTCTGCTGCAGCTGCTCTAAATCCATCAAATTGGCCATCCGATGAAGACAAGCACATTCTATTTGGGGATGACAAACTTCTCACAATACACAAGACTCTTGGAGTTCAGGCCACATCAAGTCCCATACTCCTCAAGGAATTCCACGAATTTAAATGTCATGGCGTCATTGGAGAGAATCTGCGCAAAGTGCTCACTACTGTCTCCACGCTTCCAATTTCAACAGCCGAGTGTGAACGAGGATTCAGTGCAATGAATCATATTCTTCACCGATGGTAGAAACAGAATGAACGTCTCCACGCTGAACAGCCTAATGTTCATTTCAGTAAATGGACCAGGGGTTGCCTCATTCCCTGCGCAAAGATTTGCAGAAATGTGGGTGAAAGAAGGGCGACACGCCGCAGATGATCCTTGCAACGGAAAGCAGAAAAAAAATACAGAAGTGCGTCATCAAAGCAGACTGTTTTCTTAGTCTGACAAATGAGCATAGCCTATTTATTTTTTATGTTCACAGCACCTTGTGCTATACAGTTAATATCGGAGTAATTTTTTTTTTTTTTTTTTGCAAACACAGTGTTCAAAATAATTTAAAAGTTTAAAAAAATATTCTTTTGAAAAGTTCAAAATTACTGCAAATTGCTGCAAGATATAGTTTTATATATATATAAAGATATAAGGGTCCCCTGTGCTTTGTGATCTGTTAATGAATAAAAACGTTTCAAAACATCCGCCCCTCTGGATTTCCACAAATCGCACCCTGCATATATACAAACACATATATATGTGGTTTCAATCATTTTCTAAATATCAAATTTTATAAAAATATACTTTCCTTTTATTGCCTAGGTCAATGAAACATTGGAATATGTGCTCCAGGCAGAGATAATCAAGCCTTCCATAGAGATGCTGGACCATATGGAGGACGAGAAATGACTAAAGTATAAATAAATAAAGAAAGAAATGAATAAATACATAAATGCAGAAATAAATAATTAAGTGCTGAAATAAATAAATGTAGCAATACATAAATAAATGAATACATAAACAAAATGTAGAAATACCTAAATCACTGAAGAAATAAATAATTCATTAAATGCTGAAATAAACGCAGATATGCATGAATGAATAATTTTGTCAAAAGTGTCATTTTTAATTGTGCTATTTTTGTACCATTTGTGTTATACTACATTTCTACATTTATTTCAGTATTTCTACATTTATTTATTTTCAAATTTATTTATGCATCTCTACATTTATTTATTTCTGTATTTCTGTCCGTATGTTAATAAGGTCCTAACCTCTCTCAATGCAGGATTGGTTAAAAAGGATCATTATCGTTACAGCTGTACTACTGTGGATACTACTAGTTCTGTTAAATATGGCGGGTTTTTTAAGTACCATTGCTAATGATTTGCTTTAATAGCAAATGATATAGATCATGCACCAAGCTATACCTTCTATTTCTTTTGGAACTTGTAGTCAATGATTTAGTTCAGCTCAGTGCTGATAATATGGATGTAGACCTTGATCCAGCTGTGTTCACGGGTCTTCAAGACACAGCAGGCCAGCTTCACATGCACTCAGAAATGGAGAAGACAAACATGGGACGTCCAGCATACCTTTTTACCTTCGTATGTAATCGAGGCCAGGTATATGTATATATATATATATATATATATACACACACACACACACACACACACATACATATATATATATATATATATATAAGGTAAGAAGGTAAATAGGTTTATATATATATATATATATAATTTTTTTTTTTTTAAAGTTCCATCACAACAGCAAGTGTATGTAACAAGATTATAAGTTCTGCCTTGTAGGGGGAAATTACTATGAGTCCTTGGAAAACCTGAAAGTGAAAGGATCTTATGGCGCTTTTCCACTGCATGGTACGGTACGGCTCGGCTCACTTTTGGGGGGTTTTCCACTGGGTATAGTACCTGGTACCTGGTACTTTTTTAGTACCACCTCGGTTGAGGTTCCAAGCGAGCCGTACCGTTACCAAAACGTGATGTGTAAACCCTGCTGATCAGTGATTGGCTGGAGAGAATCATCACTTGCGAGACACCAGACCCGCTAGATTTAAATCAACACAGCCAGCGAAGGATCGAATGCAACTTTTTTTTAAACAAACAAAAAAATAAAAACACTAAATTCTCCCTACTTATCCAATTTCTTTAATAAATTTCATAATTGCACTGTATACTTTAAATTGTTCTGCATTTTCTTTCAAGAAGCTTTGGATTTGAATGTTTTTATACCCATTGTATTTACTACCTTGATGAGATCTAATCTTTCTTTTTCATATTTTTTGCAACTTATTAAAACATGCTCTGTTTCTGCCTGACTACGATAATTACATTTGCCTGTTTTCCCAATATGTCCTATTCAGATGCGAGAAATGTATGATCTTTTTGGTTCTTCAGCACACTTCTTCCTTTCCCTACTCACTGTTGAAAAAAAAATATTATATATATATATATATATATATATATATATATTAGTTTTTATATTTTATATATATATATATATCTGCCTTTATCACCGTTCCATGCTTTTTGCCATTTATTATTAATGAATTCCTTTATCTTCCCTTTAACATCTTGCTAAGAGTCACTTGTACTTCTATTTCTGAGTGTTTAAGAGCTTGCTTAGCTAGTTTATCAGCCATTTCGTTAGCCTCCACTCCCACATGAGCAGGAACCCACAGGAACATTATTAAGCTTACACTATTTATGAGATTTTTGCATGGTTGTTAAGAATAAGTAATGTCTTGCCTTGGTGATTTTAATCCACTTGCAAGACTTGTCAGCACTGACTGAGAATCAGAACAAATTACCACAAGTCTCAGTTTTACATCTTCTTGCTCTCTCTTCTTCCCATATGGCTTTGCATCTCCCGGGTCAACGGGTCAATCCGTCAAAATAAAAGTCCCTTAAAAATACCTTCATTAAATGTAAAAAGTATACTTCTCGTGCCATGTCTCCACAGTTCATGCCAATAGCAAAAACCTCTTCCGTCGCTGCTCCAGATGTAACTGAGCTGGCTGAGACAAAACGCGGAGTCTATTGCGAGTCTCACACTAAATGTGTGCTTACATTACCACAAAATTACACATTTTCAAATGCATTCTGAAGACTAGAATTCGCTATTTAAAATGTGTAATTAATCATCAGTGACCAAGATATGGCCTACAGTAAATGCTCTTTATATATGGTGTATACAGCGCAATTGAAGAGCATGTTAATTTTTCTGAGGTAAGAGAACCTTAGAATAACGACACTGAGAAATAGCTTGACAGCATATCTCAGATACTGAATCAGGACAATGTGTTTTTCTAATTTTTCTGAGGTGAGAAATTCACTTGCATAGTGCCGGATGATGTGGCGTTAACATGCTAATTTAAACAAGCCAAGAAATTATGATGACAAGACCTCATGTATTAAAAATGGGAATGATCAGAGACTAATCACTGCAAATCACGACATACATCAGGTGATTATAATGAATCTATCCACAGACTCCACTTAAACATCAAAGACTAAGTAATGGGAAAAATAGTACATCAACATTGTTGTTCATAAACATTATACAAAAAATGTATGTTTTATAGGGCTGCGCCCGACTAAAGGTTTTTCTGGTCGACTAGTAGTCGTTCGTTTTAAGCATTAGTCGACTAATCGCACGTTTATTGATAAACCATTTAAACCATAATACCGAGCCTTTCATTTCCTTCATAGCCTAATAAGCACTCAAGCACACGCAAAAAGCTTGCCATGGCACACCGGCGGAAGTAATTATTATGAATGTGTCAGGGAAAACAGTAAGGCGGCTGCATTAACCTTTTAATAATTCATTGATAAACTAGTGCTTTTTTGTTTTTTAGTTTAAGAGATGAAGTCTGCGACACTGACTCGTCATCTCCGCAGTGGAAGTGCCTGCATGTTTCATACGGATTACATATTCTGAGAAAATTTGTTTTCCATATGAATTGGTTCATTTGAAAGTAGACATTTCGCTCTCTATAGATATGTTTTCGTATCTGTAAGGCAAACCATGGAGTTTCGTGCTCAAGTTCACAGACTGAGACGGCAGAAAGTGCATCCTGTTTGCTTTCATTATTTTACAAAAGAGCAATGTTTCGTTGTTATTCTGAGTGCACACAAATAAACGTATAGTCTTTACAGATTCGAAAGATGTTTTACTCTTAGCCTATCTGTATGACCAAACATTTTTATTTTAGGAGTAAGTGAGCACACAAGCCTCTATCTATCCTGCAGTGAGCACGCTAATGTACAGCTTCCACACTCTACACAGACACTATAGCGCAAATTTTTCTAGGTTAACATTAGATTGAGCGGCCATGAAAAGTTGCTAATACTTACATATTTCAGACGATAAGCTATATTTGAGGTCGATAAATGATAGGAGACCATTTGGATGTCCTGCCTGATGTACTGTATTACCACAAAGACAAGCCGTTAACGATCTGTCTGTCACGGACTGTGTGACTAAGCCTGTGGAATTTTTATTTATTTATTTTTTCTGCGACTAATAACATTTTGGTCTACCAAGCCTCTTTTGGTCGACTAACGGTTCTATTAGGGGGCAGCTCTATTGTTTATCTAAGGATCATAGTTATATACTATATAAGATTATATACAGAATTACATTTAAAATTATATTTCATCTTAAAATTATTTATACAGTGAAAGAGTAAGAAAAGCTGTGTTTACTAGCTCGAGCTGCGAGGTTTCTCTGAATAACAGTGCATGTACAGCCGACTAATGAGCATGGAATGTTTTTTCTGCAAATTTTAAATAAATCAATTAAATGATAAAAATGAAAACCAGGTTATGTGTCAAAATTAACTTGAAATTATTTAATTTTCATTTTCACTGTGACAATGCATTGTCCCTGTAAAATTGAAAAATAAAATGAAGTTGGTGATTTCATTTTCCCTGCAATCTCGAGGCAAGACTGCCAATATTAAAAACGAAAAGGCAAGTTTTTACAAAGCTTTTTATTAATGCTCACACAATAATAGTGATACAATTGAAATAAAAATGTAAATTTTAGTTTCTGTTTTATTGCCTATTTTATTTCAGTTTTCATTTTCAAAGTCAACCTGCATGCAAATTCTGTGTTAATCAGTGGGCGGGTCTTATCGTTCCAGTGACTTACCTCTGGTTTTACAGACAAGGCTTAGACTAAAATGCATGTCTGGGCTGTTTTAACTGAAAGAAACTTGTACTGACTTATCTTAAAATGTCAGTTCCGTTATTTTTTCACAAGATCCACATTAGTAGTGTTTTTATCTAAGGCACATTTATAAAAGTTACTTAAATGTCCTAATTGATCTATGGCCTAATCCTGGCTTAATCTAAACCTTGTCTGTGAAACCGGGCCATAGAGTGTCTGAGGGCATATGAGTGAAGTGCGCAGTGTGCAAGTTTTTGATATTATATTTGGTCAAGTCGAAGTAACATGGCGAAATCTGTGAGCCAGCTTTTACAGGAAGCTGCTGCTGCACTGGAACAGCAAGAACAGAGGACATCCCAGAACATCCAACCGTTGAACATTTGTCCCACAGTAGTCCCTCTGGCTTGATGCAGTCACAGGCATCTTCAGTGGCCAGAGAAACCGTGCAGTGTAAGTAGGCCATGTCACTGCTAGACCATAATCCGCCTATTTCACGAGACCGGAAGTAGGGAAGCGGTACTTCCATTCACGCTGCTGCTACGATCGCCATCCATAAACATAATGGACTGCGAACAGCTTGTTTTCTCCCAGTCGTTAAATTATCTGCCAAAAGTCAGAATAGCAGATGTTGTCTGTTTTGTAGACAATTTTCAGGGAGAAAGATCCAAATTGGACAAAGGCTACAAATTCTTTTTTGAGCACTTTATTTTTGATGATCAAAAATGAGCCAGTTGCCATTTCACTGATTTTCAAATTGATCACTTTTATGGTTTTATGGATGATTTTCAAAGTAGTTTAATAAAAACTAATTTCTTGTTAACTGTGTATGTGTGTTTTGTGTGTGTGTGTGTGTGTGTGTGTGTGTGTGTGTGTGTGTGTGTGTGTTGAACACTTCAGTCCCAAATATTATTGCAGGGAAAGTGGTAATTATGGCCAGATGTTACAGGTCATTAAGAAAGCGTGAAGGAACCACATCAACTTGAGATAAATACATACAGGATTTAGTTAATATTGAATAGTACCTTTTTGATAACAAAATGGTTTTCAACGTAGCCTAGTTATTTTACAGTCCATAGCAACAGTAACTGTATCATTTAGTAAGGAAGCACCTTCAGCAGTTTGGATTAAAACAAAAGAATGAGATTCAAAATGCTTTTCTGTGCTTAGTTATTTATGTAGTAATGGTCATTTTAAACACTGTGCATTGTTTAGGGTATTTCAGTACCTCAAATGACATTTGCTTAAATTAAAAAAAAAAAAAAAAGTGTTCCCTTCATCTAGATTACATGACACTTGATGACTTTTTTCAGACTTACTACATCTATACAAACAAAAACCAAAACACAAATTGGAATGTCTGAATATTAGTGTAATAAAGTTGTTCATCTAGTGTCTTCCACGTTATTTTAATTTTAAAGGTGTTTTCCAGTAGATGGCAGAAATCTTCCACTAAACTATGGCACATTTTTCATATCACCATGGATTATTCCAAGAAATGTAGATATTCTTTAAAGTTAACTCTACATATTTATTTTGTATAAACATTTCATATAAACATGTAATACTTTTTTATTTAAAAAATTGAGGCAAAAATACAATACCAACTGTATGGTAAAAACATTAAAGTGAGTGATATTACAATTCATGATTGTTATAAAATCCTTTTATTACTTTTAACAGCCACAGTGTAGACCCTAACTGAACAGCGCACAATGGTTAAATAAAGATGTGAAATATATGTCTCTCTATCACTTTCTTCAGATCACACTTGAAGCCAACACTCCACCTCAAATGGCAGTATATACATGCTCTTATGCTGCTGGAAGAAGTTTGTGCAACCATCTGATTGCATTACTTTACCAAGACAGCACATTTTATTACACTTGGAACCAAAAATGTTCCAGCTGCCCTTGCATGCACAAGCAAACAGCAGGCCTGGAATAGGCCCCGAACCCAGGTAAAAATAAATAAATAGAGAGAAAACTCCTTTTAACCATTTTAATTTGCCAACAGTTAACAAATAAAATTAATGTAAAGTGCATAATGTGCCAATCAGAATGCAATCTAATAGAGCTGCACGATTAATCGAAATTAAATCGCAAAGGCGATAAATCATGATTAGGCCCCTCAGAACAAATCGCTGCAAGCTGAATAAACAAAAGATTTAACTGCTTTCATTGATTCAACGTGACTAATAAACACACGACTACGACAATATATGGTTTATCTGAGTTTGTCTTGTTATAATTTTTATTATAATAAAGTATATAATAAGGGACTGCTAATCGACAGCGTTTATCACTGCTTAGAATACTATGAAATATTGCGTGCCTTATTCTGTGTAAGAAGCCACATCATCTCACAGAAGGATTTATTTCAAACACTCGGCTGACGTTATGAAGTGAGTTTGGAGTAAAAACATGTTACTAAATGTCGTATTTTCATGTGCTTTCAGATGGAGCAGCATTTACTACAGAGAGCCGTAGTTCACTGACAAGCTATGCAAACAGCTTTCATAGTCGCAGAACGATGTCTTCGATTTATTTTATATAGTCTGCGATGATGAACGTGATTTTATTATTTTTACTAACCCAACTAACAACGAGGGGGATTAAGACTCACGAGTGCTTCGGAATCAGACGATTCTTACATGTCATCGTCTCAAACTACATCTCGACAAAGAAAGCCTTTTTTGGCCCAGCCTCGCCACTCCAAACACAACCAAAATGGAAGAAACCGACTAGAAGAGGACGTCGGGGAAAAAGAACAAAACTTTGGGAGGTAACTTAACCCAATTGTGCTGATTTAAATCACCAAGAGAACATTGTATTCAATTTATCATATTTGTCTGTCCCAGATCTTCCCGACTGGAGACCAACTACCAGTGAGTCTGCTGTCAGCTGCATCCTTACTTTTATTATTTTTAAAGTATTATTACTTTGTAATTCTAATATCACCTACTTTAACACAACTATAAACCTTTACAATTTATAGTTTGCTTGTTTAACAAATATAATTTAAAAAAACATTTGTCACATGGATTTTATTTAGTCTGTTTTGATACAGACAGTGCTATTATATCAGAGATGTAATTTAATATAAGATAACTAAACCTATTCTGCAATCTCTTGTGTTTTTCAGAATCTTTGTACAAATTATACACAGTGCAAGATTTGATAGGAAGGGGAAACTACGGCAAGGTGTTCAAGGCAATCCGGAAATCCGACGGCCAAGAGGTAACACGCTTTTACTGAAAAATTTGCTCCTTATGTAGAGATCCATGTCCACTTGATCTAAACGTGTGTTTAAAATAAATGAGATTGGAGAATGTAAGAAATTAATAATGTGTTTTTTTCTCTCTTTGCAGGTTGCCATCAAAAAAATGCAGAAATGGAAGAACCGCTGTTCTCTTCAAATTGTAAGTTAGCAAAGAGTAAAGAATACATGTTTAGTTGTTTAAAGGTGTGCATACATGTACCGCTGCTCTGTGAAACCTAAATCCACAGCTATCTAACCTTTCATCATCTTGTCTTGTTCTCTAGCCTGGTTGTTCCAGACCTCTGGCTACAGAAGTGGGGCTGATGCTGATGTTGAGACGTCCTCCAGTGTGCCCCTACATCATAGAAATGTATGAGTGGTTCGATCGGCCCCTGATCTTCTCACTCGTTCTGGAGTTCCCTCAACCGTGCGTGTCCTTGCGAGAGTTCATCAATGCTTCGTCAGGACTGACTGAACCGGTCGCGTGCGGCTTCATGCGGCAGTTAGTCCTGGCGGTGCAGCACTGCATAGACCACGGCGTGTTTCATAATGACGTCCATGCTGACAACGTCCTGGTGAACACAGACACTCTGGAGCTGAAGCTGATTGACTTCGGCTCCGGTCACCTGCTTGACAGCGATGGCTATGACAGCTTGAAATATATAGGTGAGCTGGCTTTTTGTATTGCATTGTGATTTATTTTATTTTCTGAAAAATATGTGGAAAAATATTAATCGTACAATATCTTGCTTACAGGAGCATTAAAGTTCTGCCCACCAGAGGTCTTCTCGAAACCCAAATACTACGCCGTCCCAACAAACGTCTGGGCTCTAGGTGTTATGCTGTATATGATGGTGAACATAAAGCTGCCCTTTTCCAATGTCAAGGAAATATCGGAAGGCTGTCCTTATACTTGGAAAGCTGACGTATCAAGCGGTGAGAAAACAGACACTGATAAACATTTACCTTACATTATAGCTTTATCAGATATTTCAGAAGGTATTTTCACACGTCAGCTCTGGTGTGTTACATGATCTTGACTAACCATCTCTCTCCTCCTAACTTTTACAGCATGCTGTAATCTGATCTACCAGTGTCTGGACCGCAGTCCAGCGAAGCGGCCGACGTTAGAGCAGATCTTACAGCACGAATGGTTTGAAAGTCAGCTCTAGGATGAAGGCAGGCGTGGGATTCCTTCTGTCATCTGGGTCAGACGTAAGGTAGCGTAACAAAACTACATTTGCAATCATTCTCGTTAGAGGTCAAGTACTGTCATATTTTTCAATTCTGAATTATGATCAGAAAATGAAGTAGCTATTGATCAGTACTGAACTGACTAGAGGCCATTTTAATGTTCTGGACTGGTCCTTTTATAAATAACACGATTAGATGACTAGAAACAGAGACTGGGTGAAGACAGTGTCAAGAATACTCCTGCTTTGTGTTCCTCAATGGACACACAACATCCAGTCGGCTGAAGAACCCTAGACTAGATAGGAAACAAGATCCAGAGACAGAAACAATGCCAAATTTTCTTGAGACCATGAACCTGTACAGACCTATAAAGAACCAATGTGGCCATTTCTTAAAAAGTAAATAACAATGGAAAAGAGGGGTCAGATTTACGATGTTTGAAAAGCAAATTCTTTTTCAAACACATTTTCCAGTCTCGGTCTGGCCTGATGTTATTTGCTGTGACTGGCAGTGATTTGGTCATGATTTCACATATGAATGCAGTGCTTCCAGGTTCTTCAGTCTAGTAGTTTTTAATGATACACTTAACCAGCGCTGCGGCTCTAATGATCTGTTAAGCTTTATAATATATAATGCATAATAATTTATTATTATAGTTCATTATTAAAAACTGTAAATAAAATTTGTTAAATTAAAGTGATTCCTATGTTGTTGTTGTTGTTTTTTGGAAGAAATAAAAGTAGGTTCTTTTTAAACTTGTGACAGTTTGATAAATACAAAGTATTTAAAACAATGCTTCTAAATCCTGACAAATTAAGTTAGATTTAAAACAAGCAAAAAGCAAAGGTTGCGTATGGTTCTTTGAACGCTAATTTACTAGTTTGATGTAACTGATGCTTGAAATGTTGTTGTAGTGTTGAAGATGAAGACAGTATTGTGTTTGTGGTTAGTGAATCATGTCGATAGTTAATGTGATTCTCTAAACCTGTGATTTCTCTGCCTTTGTAGATCCAGTAAAAATCACCAAAATACCAGCTTATTCAAACACACTGAGACAACAAACATGATGAAGCTGTGGTTGAAGCACAAGAGCAACAAGAGGACACAAACAACAAACATACATTTCCAAATAAAACACACTGGACAACAGCACAATGAAAGTGACAAACATGCAAAAACAAAACCCCCAAAAAAAAGCATTCATATCAGAATAAGAGGGGGAAAAATGGTCAAAGGTTCAAAGGTCAGTCTGAAACATTATACGGTCTTCACAAATACTTTCACTTTCACAGAAGTTCTAAAGTTAAACTTCACTAAGAACCAAATGAGAATCTAAATGTCTGCTGAGTAATAAATATGAGCTGCAAACATAAAACATGTTTAAATGTTAACAGGGCTGTAAATGTTCTCAAGCACAGAGTTCATTCCAGCATAAACCTACAATCATTGCATAACCTTCCACTGACATTCAGTATCTGCTCAACAAATCTGAGTGGATTTGTTCTGCTGGGTTTCTGTTGATTATGAATTCCTAAGCTATTTCCCAGATAGCACAGGTACGTCACGGAGACGTCTGTGAAAGATCGTAGCATCTGGTAAACATCGCATTCGATCGAACGTTTTTTGTTGTTAATGAGTCGTCGTCTTTACCTCTATACGACGTCTATACGATGAATCTTCAACATTTGAAAGTGTGCTGCCATGCACCCAGCGCCGGATCGAAGCAATCAGACGAATCAGTAGAACTCGGGTTTTTAATTAACGTAACACCAGACGCAACCGTTGTTGCAAAGAGCTTGGATTATGCCAGAAATAGAACGAGTCGCCGCGCCGCATCCAGGTGATAGTGATTATGGGGTTTCTCTTTTGTTGTGTGCATCGCATCGCTCGCGTCTAATAAAATACAAATAAACTTGACCACACTTATACCACACTTGACTGCTGCTTAGAATTTCAATTGTTAACATTACAAGCTTGAAAATTTGAGTAACACCTCAATTTATACCATGGTCTGTATAAAGGTGAACGGTTTGTGTCAGGTGATTCTTTGCCTCCATTCCATGCATTACATATTCATATTTTGTTCCAAATAATGCTCTCCAGTGAGAAAGTTAAAGGTGACAAAGGAAAAGAAAACCCTTGATGTTTAACTGAATGAGAAAGAAGCTTTTGGATGAAACACTATACAAATGTCCATTTGATTTGATGCCTCACAGAATTAATGATACTGACAAACCCCAGACTTGATTATGACAGTTTGCAGTACACTTTTTCTAGTGAAAGAAACACACTTTAATGAATTAACTGCTGAAAGCATCGAGGTGAGTTGACTTTTTTCACAACATAACAGTCTCTACATAATAACAGTCTCAAATAAAGAATAAAAAGAACTCTAATAGAATAATCCATAACATCTGCAATAAACAAGGTGCAGAAAGTGCATGGCAGACACTGGTTATAGACTGCACTTAAAGAAATTTTGTTGCAAGATGGATGTGGGAATGATGGTGGGCTATAGGTAGATCTGTGCATCTTAGGATGAACCATTTCCTAGGGTGTCTGGTGGAGAAAAGAAATGGAAAAAGATGTTAGAGCATTTTATAAGGAAACAATGTACAAGTTACTGAAGGTGTAAACAATAATACAATATCAGGCAGTGAACACCATGTACAATGCAGCAACATGCACACAATACTGTCAACAACCTCTGTACTAGATACTAAACTAAGCTGTGCCACTGAAATCAGACTGATGAACATGATTGTCACGATATTAATTTATTTGAATAAAGTTTTTGGGTGAACCATCCCTTTAAGGTCCATGTTTGATGGTTTGATAGAGATAATTGCTCATTTAACAGTATTGCTGTGAAAGCTGACAGTAATGAATAAAACTGAACAACATTCCAACTACTATACATTAAACAGCACAGAGCAACTAACCCAAAAGCTGCCCTGCTCAAACTGATCTAAGACCAGCAGAATTAATTTGTAGAAGTTGCTGACAGATTTTGGCTTTCACATTTAGCTCATCATAACTGAATAAAAAATGTTATGCGACCATTAAAAGAAGGATTGTTACAACTGCTAGACTAATGCAGGTACAAAGGGACTTAATCCTGTAACGAGCAATAAGCAAATCCTGCTTAAAAATTAAATATTAAGAATTTCAGTGGGCCCCTACATCCTGCCCAATTTTGTCCTCCAAACAACGTGAAAATTGAAGTTAAAGAAAACAAATATAGTGAATGTATTTATGTAGACTGTGCTACACATTCGCAAAAAAACAAAACATATTTAAAATGCTAAAAACAAAACACAGACTGGTTAACTGGTATGGGGAACACGTATTCATGTGTATATAGACGTATCTTCTGAATATAGTAAATTAACATAGCTGCTAAGCAATTGTTTTACATGTATCAACTGTAGTAATTACATGGATACCCCCTTTACAGTTACTAAACATGTAGAATATTAAACCTACATTTAAAGTAAATATTTTAGAAAAATTTTAGTCAGAATTATTACGCTCCTATTCTCTTCAATTATTTCCAAATTAGACAAGGACACAACCGTCAAATGTAAGTTATTCACTGGAGAAACATGACTCAAGTCCACACGCATCTGTCGAAGCGTCTGACAGGGCATACCACAAACAATATTTGTTTATTGAAGCACTTTCTCTGCTCCTTTCAAGTTTTGTGCTCTGTGTTTGACTCAAATAAGCCCATCTACTCCAGTTATAAAAGATGCTGCTGGTTCAGATTTAACAGATGAAGTCTTGCCTTGACTGGACTCTTGTTGTGCCAGTTGTGATACGATTTTTAGTAGTATGGCTGTCGCCATCTTTGATAATACTTTACTCACCGTTGCTATAATTAGAGGTAATATCACAAATAGAATACTGCTTGACTTCAGTTACTTGTGCATACAGACAAAATAACATTATTTTTCAGGTAGCCTATGCAAACTACTGTTACTCATCACAACATAAGATAAAAGTGAATGTTTGTAAATCCAGGCTTTCTTCTGTAATTTCACGTGTCTAAGGAAATGTTTTAAAAAAAAAAACAAACATAGGCTACAAAAAAAAAAAAAAACACGTAAACCTAAAATATCATTCTCAAACGTAGCTACTCTAGAACATTGTTAATCTGAAGACTTTCACTTTCAAGTGCCGTGATTAGGAAAGTGACATATATTAGGCTATAATAAAAATATAATTTGCGATTTCACATGAATTATTTTATATAGGCCTACAAATTGGCGGTCAAATGTTTGAAATAATTAAGACTTTTTTTTATTTATTTATTGAAAGAATGCTGAATTTTTATGATCAAAAATACAGTAAAAATAATAATATGAAATATTATACTTAAAATAATGCTTTTCTGTTAAAGATATTTTAAAATTTTCAGCATCATTGCATCAGTCTTCAGTGTCACATGGCTATTCAGAAATGATCGTGTATGCTGTTTTGCTGCTTAATTATTATCAGGTATTATTTATGATCAATTATTACTAATGGTTCTTATTATTATCAATACTGAAAACTGTTTTTGTTTAATATTTTTGTGGAAACTGTGATACTTTAACTTTTTCAGGATTATTTGATGACTTATCTTAATATTTATTTTTAGATTATGATTATTTGATGTCTTATCTTAAAAAATAATAATTTATAAAAAGATAGCATTTTTTTTTTCTGTATTGTGTTATATTTTTATAAGTAGTGTTAAAAATTGCTCTGTGCATAATGAGCTGGTGGGTTTATGGTGTGGTGTGGTGTGGTGTGTTGCGTTGCGGACCGGGTGTGGTGGGCCTCTCTGTGCCAGAAAGTCCAGGGCCATTTTTTTAGCCCCAGTCCGCCACTGCATGTGGGGGTCTCTCCTCAAACCACCACCAGTGTGCAGCATCCACTTGGATGATGCGACGGCAGCCACAGCACAACGGCACCAGTGCGCTCACCACACACCAGCTACAGGTGGAGAGGAGAGAGAGAGATAGAGCCAATTCAGTGGATGGGGATTATTAGGAGGCCATG
Source organism: Spinibarbus caldwelli (assembly GCA_039654775.1). Classification (NCBI taxonomy): domain Eukaryota; kingdom Metazoa; phylum Chordata; class Actinopteri; order Cypriniformes; family Cyprinidae; genus Spinibarbus; species Spinibarbus caldwelli. The sequence goes on from CM077218.1 coordinate 10,135,296, forward strand.
ATTGATAAGGGCCAGTGGAGGGAATCTGGCCAGGACACCGGGGTTACACCCCTACTCTTTACAAGAAGTGCCATGGGATTTTTAATGACCACAGAGAGTCAGGACCTCGGTTAAACATCTCATCCAAAAGACAGTGCTTTTTGACAGTATAGTGTCCCCGTCACTATACTGGGGCGTTAGGACCAACACAGACAACTGATTCTTATTAAAGCTACAAAGACATTCAGTCATAGACAGTGAGTGATTTTCTCTGTCTTTTATTCATTAACATTAAGCACACAGACAGAAGCAGGTTTAACAGACTGCTGTCATTTTAAGAGCTGCATGGATCCAAAATATTGTTACACGTGGGCTCTCTTTCTTAACTTTTTAATCAGAGGTGGCTTTCTGTGCATGTGATTACTTCGCTTACTGCATTAATAACATTAAGCACGTCACACGTAAGTAACAGTCATGTGTCCAGTCTACTCTCTGCTGTATGTGTTGACCTAAATCTTTTTTGGATTTTTTGTAATCTTTTGAAGTATTAAAGTCATACAAGCCGTTGCAATATGCATACTGCGATATGAACATTTGAAATTTTGATATATTGTGCAGTCCTACCCAAACTGGTCAAAATTCCTGTCTTGGTGGGTATTCATGTAAACACGGTCAGTTACGTCGGTTAAGTGGACCAAACAGTTCAGAAAGTGTGCGTGTAACAAAATATTGAAGCACTTAAAGTTACAGCAACTAAATAAACCTGTTTCCTTCTGCGTGCTTAATATGAATCAAACAACAGAAGACAAAGAGAAAAATCTCTCACTGCTCATAACTGAATATCTTTTGTAGCTTTAATGAGAATCAGTGTATTTAATTCATATAGTGAAGACTAAGCACAGTGTTTAATTTTTACATTTGATTAGTTTCTGCTGTTAAATAAACCTAATTTAGGCCTACCTGAAACCCTAAACCCCCTGAGTAGTAAGTATGCTACACCACCTGCCAAAATATTTGATTTATGACTTTGACCTTTGACCTCATTACATAGGGATTAACCTTTTGACCTTTTAGGATGATTTATGACTTTGACCTCATCCCATAGGGATTAACCTTTTGACCTTTTTACGAGCGCACCTGGGGTGACGTCATGTAATATGTCGTCTGTTTGTAATATATCATGTTTATAGCTCGTTAACCGTGAAATGACCCCGATATTTACAACATCCGTGAACGAACGACCTCTGTGATGTGAAATGTGTTTGCAATATATCATGTCATTAGGATTAATCTTATGACATCGGTTTGTAATATACGCTCAGGATGTCCGGTACGTGACATTAACTTAATAACATAACATAATATATCATGTTTATCTGTTGTGCGATATATCTACCTGACCTCCGGGGTTAAAACGAGAGAACGTCCACCTGTTTGTAATATAGATGTCAGTCCTCCGGTACGCGTCCCGTGATCTGTTTAAATCGTGGTACGCGTGTGCTCTTAGCCTGGTGCCACACTAACGCAGAGGTTTTGGTCATCCTACACAGATGGGCGAAAGAGATGTTGGTTTAAGAGATATTAAGAGATAGAAAATTAAAGTTACAAGTTATTGTTATGGTCATTTTAGATGTGTAAAATAAATGACATTGCTAAAGGAGTGATATGAGAAAAAAATAACACACACACACACAGACAGACAGGGTTGTATTGAAATCATTCTATTGAAATGAAAATAAAGAATTAAAATCTTAGCTTAATGAATAAAAATAAATAAATAAAATAAAAGAAGAAACTTTGAGCTTAATGAAAAATGCCTTACATTTTTCAACGAATCGTGATATTACATCTTTACACATTAGCCATAGATTCTCAGACTCCTCAGTCTCCTTCTCACAGAAAACATCAGTCTTCTTCTCACAGAAAACCTCAGTTTCCTTCTCACAGGAGAAAGAAAGAAAGGAGGGTGAACGCAGACACACACACACACACACACACACACACACACACACACACATATACTGGTTTAGCTATATTAGTGAGGACCTTGACAGACCTGAGTATTACTGAGGACCAGGCTTTCTAAAGGCCATAGAGACAAATAAATGCCACAGATCACCATTAGGTGGCTCTAGACGCACGTAAATCACTTTAGATATGGAAAACACGCAAACGAGGAAAAAGAAAACACACAGTTGAAAATACACTCGACTTGCGAGGTCATGCTGTTGCTAAGTAGATACCATAACGTATTTTAAATGCGTATATCATATAATACACTAAATATTAATTATCCAAACGCTTTATCAGTATAAAAAATGTAATCAAATATGAATGATAACTGAATTTGATGCTGAGAATGTTAAAATAAAAGTTAATTGTAAAGGACAACGATTTTTTGCATCTTACCGACCATCGATTTAAATGGGCTCTGCACTGAACTATGTTGCAGAAGTGATATTTTTAATTTGACGTTGTCATGGATACAATAATTGCACCAAGCCATTGATGCGTTTCTCTCTAAATTACTAACAGCGAATAAAAATTATAAAAAGTTAGTTTTTTTTTTTTTTTTTTTTTTACCAAAACTTTCACTGTATTTATTAAAATTGTATATGTAATTATTATATTATGTTTAAATGAATTTTTATAATAAATATATCAGGGAATCATAATAGAATTTATATAATTATGCCACTATATAATGCTGGTAAAATGCGCTTGTTTTTGTGGAGATGCTGTTCCAACTTGACAGGAATAAGATGCAGTTTCTGTAGCAGATGTTCAGTGGTGTTTATTATTATTAATAATATTTTTATTATTTGTGTTTATTACTTTCTAAGTAGTAATATTTTTTAAAACTTTTTTTTAAGTAATTTCTGCTCATCAAAGATGTATTTATTTGATCCAAAATAACAGTAAAATGAGAAATATTTCTATTTAATCTAAAATAGAAAAACATTCTGTAAATATACTGTAAAATGTCATTTATTGCTGTGATCAAAGCTGCATTTTCAGCATCTTTTCATTACATAAACTGTTATGGACTGAAGAGAAAATGAGAACGTTTGGGTCTTAATTTAAGAATTACAGACTACCCTATAGTTAAGGCTTCATTCCTACAGGATTACCTCACTTCCTGTGAGAATTAAAAATTTCGAGAAATTTGTGTCGATTTGTGTACACAAAAACAAAACTTTTCATGGGAAAAGTGCCCATTTATTTGGTGACTGTCACAACACTCAGTGATTGAATGAGCGCATGATGGATGAGTAGGTAACAACACTGTATTCAAGACAAGACTCTCAGAGTTGCAACCACTAAACATTGAGACCAGACAGTGAACTAAACACAGAGAAAATGAGGAAACTAAACAGGAACAACAGAATAACAAATGCATAACTATAGAAACTAAGAACTCAGGCAGACTTAACAGAAACTAAACGAAATAATGAAAAACAATGAAAAAGTGCACTGACCATTGTGCAGATTTTTTAAATGAAAAATGTATTTCTAAGAAACTGTAAATAATTTACAAAAAGAGAAATGAGTAGATCAATATATTGAGACTTTATTAAGTGCTTACTTCCACTGAAGAAAGTAAAGTGTAAGCGCTCACCCTGAAAAGGGAAATGTAAATGAAATGCACTATAGGAGAAATGGAAATCTTTTATATGTTGAACAAAATAAGAGAAATATAAAGTGCTTGCTTCCTCTGAAAAAGGAAATATAAGTAAAGTGCATGGAGTTTGTACAAAATATTTCTATTTCTCCAACAAAAGAAAAGAAAATAGATAGACAGATAGATAGATAGATAGAAATGTAAACCAAGTATACTTATCTGAGAAAAAAAAAAAATCTTAGAAATTAACTGTTACCCTAAAAGGAAATTAGACAGCATTCCTGCAAGAAGCAAGTTTCCTTTTCATAGCCTGAAGACTGTTATGGACAAAGTTTTTAACATCAAGCCATGATCTTGAGCTAAGTACTGGATTGGCATCTAGACATGATTGGCATTCTGCCTTTCCAGGAACTTTTCTCAAGGAAAAATATCTTCCGAGTGTAGTTTTCACAGCGTCCTGCTCTTCACTACTCCATGGCCTCCTAGGAGCTTTCTTTCCTGAAACGCAAAACCAAAGGTCAAACTAAACAAAACCTTACAAATTTGTTGTTAAATGTATGAAGAAGTCTCACTCTATAAGCACAGGTGTCAACACTAGCCAGATTTCCATCCAAGGATTTTTTTGCGAAAAGAACGAAGAAAAAAAAAACAAAAAAACAAATGCTACGAAATTTTTCCCAATATAGGAATTAGCCTATGAGCAGCATCTGCGTTCGTGCTGTTTCTCCCATTAAAGCAGTTTCTCTGTAATGTTCAGAGTTCTGTTAAATTATTTTACTATTATTAAATTGTATATCCATCCACATTTTTTTTTCTTGATTACACACAATTTGATGTTTCTTTTATTTTGAAACATAAGCGGTTAAAATTCTTTTTGTTCTGAAGCCATAAAAGTCATTAGATATTCTAAATAGGGCCTGGAGAGCCGCATCCCTGCAGAGTTCAGCTCCAGCCCCAATCAAACACACCTGAAGCAGCTCAAGGTCAGTCAAGGTCTGAAGAGTCACTAGAAAGCTACAGACAGGTGAGGTTTTGTTAGGGTTGGAGCTGAACTTTGCAGGACCAACGCTCGCCACCCCTGGAATTGGCAGTTCTCACATTTGAAAAATATATCTAAATAAATACAATTTATTAATATGTAATAAAAGTTTATCTTAAACAAATTAGGAATATAATTTGGGTTGAATCCAAGAAGCTATAAACTAAATTTAGAAATTTTGTGTCAGAATAAAGACTGCATCAGTTCTATGTAGACCAGGGGTGCCCAATAGGTCGATCGCGAAGGCAATGCTGGTAGATCGCGCTTTAGGTCAGTGGTTCTCTACCGGGAGGGCGCGAGATAACTTAAAACTGTAATATAATATTCACTAATGTTATGACTAATACGTTAAATAAAGTAAAAATAAATAAATAAATAACACCTCTCTACGTATTCTGTGATGTTCTGTGTTTCAGAGCAGCAAACCATTTCTCATCACCCTGTGTGAAATACAGACTGAACTGTGGCTCAAAACCGCTGTATGAGCAAACTACAGCTCTCGGCTGGATAAAAGAAGCCAGTGTCACACTAGTAGCCTAAAGTTTTAATGGATGACGATTGTAATCAAGTTAGTTAAAGATGATTACAGTGACATACAGGATCGTGCATTTGGTACGCGTTGTGTCCGTAATTTGATGCGCAAACGAACCGTGTATGTGCGCTCTCAGTGCACTGATCACTATAACATCATATTTCTGCTTGAATACAGCTCAGTATATTCACGTAGTTGAATACAGCGAGTGTTTTATAATGGATGTTTTGGATAAGTTTGTGAGGATCAGTGGTGTTCATGTACATACGGGCATCAAACGCTCCAAACAGCTTGTTCTGACAGAGGAACTATTCACTGTGGCATCGAGCTGCCTTTAGATCGCCAAGTTCAGAATATACATACTTTTACGTTTTTTGCGAAGAAAGATTTAAACATTCCATGTTCTATCTTGAATTTGCTGTTTAAAAAAAAGGTATATGAAAATACAGGTTTTAGTGAATAGAAAAGTTTGGGCTTGCAGTATTGATTTGGAGAGGAGGGGGTCTTGGTTGAGAACCACTGCTTTAGGTAAATGCAGGCATGGTTCTATGGGGATACTAAGAATTGAACATTATTTTATTTTATTTTATGATTAAAAATTTAATTAATGCAATATAAAGAAACATCCAAACAAGCTTTTTTATTTAGGCCTATTTATTTTATATGCATCTTATTATTTATTTATTTTTCACTTGGTAGATCTCGGTGAGTTTCTCATTTGAAAAGTTGATCCCCACACAAAAAAAGTGTGGGCACCCCTGATGTAGACCATTTACTGTAAAAAGCTTAAATACACAAATGAAATGAAATGTCACAGCTGTATCTTGTCGACTTGATCACACAGATACTATTTGAACTGAACTGAGCTGGATGATGACATCACTGAATTCAATGATGAACTGACTTTAACTGAAAATTGAGTGTTTAATATTGTCTTGTGCATTGACACACTATTTTCCTATTTAATACTGTAAAGCTGCTTTGACACCATCTGTATTGTTAAAAGCGCTATATAAATAAAGGTGACTTGACTTGACCAATCATGTTTATGAACCCTAAAATGTTGCATGCAGCTGACTGATCCATATTCATTACCTGAAAACATTTCTATAATGTGTTGATTGTCTGCAGGAGAGCGCTTGACTGTCTTTACTGAGGTAGAGAGTTGTTCATCTTCATTCTCTGAAGCGTCTGGAGATCACAACAGTACAAGTTAAATCACATGCCAAAACTGTCTGTTGATAAGATGATAAATGAATATGCTGAGTCTATAATAACTAGGGTTGGGTACTGAACTCTGTACTTTTAAGGGTACTGCCCGAATTGCGTCGGTACTACCAAGTACAGACAGGGCAGTTCTAGACCCTTTTTAGGTGGGCTTCAGCCCCCTTATTTGTCGTCTCGGCCCCCTAAATTTATAATCAGCTAGCTATCTGAACGATCAGGCCAGTGCTGCTTCCTCAAGAAAGTTTATCATTCTCACTCGTTTATCGATCTCAGTGTGGTACCTACGTGCTGTGATAGATCGTTAATGTGCACGCACACATTTGAATGAAGCGCGCACGCACTGAGAGGAACTGCACGGACAGCACGCCAGCCTGGTCTCATGAGAGTGCGTTTCAATGGCACGATCTTTTCTGTTTCTATTTGGTGTGCTTATGATACGCACTTTCCCCACATCCCTAAACCTAACAATTGAGTCTCATATGCATGCCAAAGTCAGCTTTTGCGTATAAATAGCACACCAAATAGAAAAAGTGCGTTTCGGTACGATTTTCTTTCATGAGATCGGGTCATTCACTGTTGCGTCTTCCCGAGCAAATAAGCAAATACACAAAATATTATTTCACAATGGCCGTCTTGACGAGTATTCAAGTAAACGCAGTCAGTTACATCTTAAATAAACAAACAGTTAAGAAAATATTGGATGTGTGTCAGTATAACGGATCCATGCATTTCTTATATTAGGATAATAATGTTAATCAAACAACAAAAGAAAAACATGAGAATCACTCGCTAAGTAACTTCTGTAACTTTAACAGGTAAATGTGTCTAGTTACTTCATACAGTAATACAGTTCATAAGCACAGTAAAATACTGTTTATTTAGGTAATTTGTATCGTTGTATCTAATGGTCTCTCTGAGGGCTACACCCCCCTAAAGATGAAATCCTAGAACCACTCCTGAGTACAGATTCACATTAAATCAATTGGTACCAAACCTTGGTACCTGAGAACGCATCTGACCTAACCTAACATTACAGAGAGAGACCCTGTGACGTATGTCAATTTCTGGATGAATAAATCAAAAGTTGGTCTGTCACTTAATTCGAATCACGATATAGATCAGTGTCTGTGAATATTAAAACGCAAAAAGACGGAAAGGGCAGATATTTCAATACTCGAAATGTTTGTAACCAAACAGCGTTGGGTCACCATTGACTTCCGTTAGGGCTGGGCAATTTTTCAGATTTTATAGATTAATTTTAATTGAATGTTTTGCCACGATTTAAGTTTTTTTTAGAAATCGAGGAATCGTGATTTTGAATAGAAATATTTCTAAACAGTACAATTAGACACTTTGACAATATGCCAATGAAAACAGTAAAGAGAAAATAATGATTCAACTGCATGTCAGCGCACGTGATTAACCGCTCTGTGAAGGATGGCGCCATTCACACAGAATGAGCTTTCGTGTTGACAAAGATGCGATATGGGCAGTGGAATAAGAAAAACATTTTAAAGCATTTTCCTCATATTATTTCTGAACATACAAAATATATTATACAGGTTTGTACAAGATGCAATTGTAGTTCATGCATCTTTTCTACAGATATTTAACAATAGATTTGTATAACATTTACATCATGTTGACAACTTCATGTGTTGTTGTGCACTTGGAATTTTCTTTAACTAGAGGGTTAATAAAGAAAAAGTTACATGAATCATGTTGTAGTTACATTTTCAAGTTGACTAGTTAAAAAAAAATCGTACAAAACCAAGAATCGGTCAAACATTCTGGAAAAAATAAATAAATCAAAATTTAAATTTTTTGCCATATCGGCCAGCCCTAACTTCCGTAGTATTTATTTTCCTACTATGGAAGTCAGTGGTGCCCCAAAACGGTTTGGTTACAAACATTCTTTAAAATATCTTCTTTTGTGTTCCGCTGAACAAAGAAATTCATGCAGGTTTGGGACCACTCAAGGGTGAGAGTAAATGATAACAAAATTGTAATTTTTGGGTGGACTATCACTCCGAAGTGAAGATAGAGTAGAATACATTTTACACCAGGACTCTATGGTTGTGGATTGTTCCTTGCAGGATTTAACTCAGCAACCTGTCGATTATCGCCTCTAAGCTAACCAATAGATCCCATTAGTACTGACCTTCTTCTGTGGTTTGGAATTCATGCTCTTGCAGGCCTCTAGAAGCAGGGCTTGTGTCATTTTCAGTCTCTGTAAAGCACACAATTAAAAAAAGATGGCATAAGAACAAAACAACATAAAAACACAGATATAATACATTTAATATAATCACTGTAGTGTGAAATTCCAAATCCATTTTACTCACCATATTCACCATAGAGACAAATCAAACTGTCCTTCATAATTGTTTCTGTGATTTCATCTTGTCTCATACCTTGGAAGAGAGATGTAATACCAGCAGAGCACTTTGCTGGGGTTGGAATCAGAGAGGTTGCAGCTGATCTCACTCGCTCACCTTTTGTTTTTTTCGCATCCCGCTGTCCCCTACATGTCTTGGAGTGTTTCCATAGGTCTTTTTTCATGAAGAAGGCCAGACAATCTGGGCAGGGAAGGAAATCAGAAATGTCTGCATCTGCAGTTGGTTGTCACCAAGTGATGATCTCGCCACGTCCGGTTTCCAAGACTTTTATGTTATGATAATAATTACCCTGGTTCCGAAGCTGTTCAAGAAGAATTCGTCGTTTCTTTGAACGTTTGGGAAAACTCAAAGCTTTAGCAACTTCTGATTCACTGGAATGACTTCTTTCAAGATGTCTAGCAATCTTGCCTTGTGCCTTTTCACAGAAAATACAGTACTGTTTTTTGTTCCAAATACGTTTGCCTTCAGGATTTCGCCGACTTGTTTTGATTGTCATTCTTGCACTTTTTTGCTTTACCTTCTTGACTTCTTTAGATGAATGAATTATAGTGTCTTTTATAGTCTTTCGAATGGTCTTTTCAACCTCCAACTCTTCTGAATCAAGGCCATCATCATCAGTAGACTCCTCTGCTGAAGGAACAAAGACTGAGCCATCGCTTTCTTCCAGATCACTTGAGTCCTTGTTGCCCTGGTTTGGTTGCTCCTGTTAACAAAAACAATTTAGACATTAACAATCCTGCTATTTAGGAGAGACCACAATCGTTAAAAATATATATTGGTTAAAAATTTATAAATCACTCCATAGTCTATATGTTGCCCCAAAGACAAAACACTTTCAATCCAAAGAAGAACAAAATAGGGTCATGTACTGAGAAGTCAGTTGTTCTTGACACAGAAAATGGTCAAAAAATGTCTATGAAACAATGTAATTTTCAAAACTCAAAACAACCTCCTTAAGGTGTGATCACATTTACTATTGCTGAGCAAGATTTTGCAAGTAAATAAGTGCCAAAATACCATGAACGAAATAAGGGAACAATGACAAAAACATCCAAAACTATTCTGCCAAGCAAGCAAAAAAACCAAGCAGCCTCAATTTAAGGATGATTTTATAATATTGAAGTGCAATGTCGTACAAAACTGACTGAGTGTACACTTGAGAAAATGATTCTCTCATTTAGTATTTTTGTCTTGTTTTCTAGTATAAATATCTAAACGTTATTGAATCAAGATGCATTTACTTGACCGGCAAAATGATTTAAGATATTAAGTCTTATTAAAGGGCATATTGATGCGCAAAACATGATTTTATGTCATATTTTTTTAACACTGCATTTGTAACTTAAGTAACGTAATTTTATTGACATAAGTAACTGTAATCAAATTACATAAATTTAAAATGTAACATTACTTTACTACGTTACCAGGAAAAGTAATTAGATTACAGTAACGCGTTATACCCAACTCTGATCATTGCACAGCACTAGACCATACCTGTAGTCTCAAAACGTGTTATGAAAATTCAGGTAGTCTAGTAGTAATAATACTAACAAGACAATTTTCAAATTAAAACATTTATAATTCATTGTTTACATTGTTAACATTTTAACATAATATTAATATGAAAATAGAGTGTAATAGTTTTATAAATTTTGTTAGGGTTAGGTTTTTTTTAGGGTTAGGGTTTGTCTGGTTTGGTCTAACCCTAACCCTAACCCTAATGGCATAACTGGGGGGTCCTAGGGGTGCATAGTGATTCATTATTTTTCAGTGACTATTCATTATTACTGTCTCCAGGGCTTGCAAAAATTCAAAATCCCTGTTAGCTCTTCGGGCAGGCATACTTCAGCTTTTGGTAGCTCAAAATAAATGTAACTAGCCTGAACAAAAACGACATTGGCTGAACTTCACTGTGGACAAATCAGCATGATCGAAAACTTCCATGATTTTTTTCTTCAAACAAGTCAAGAGATTAGGGATGCGATGAGGGGCCGTATAGGCCATAATTGTTGAAAAGCCTCTTACAAACTCTGGTGAAAACATTGTACACGTAGCAAGGTGTTTTTTTGTTTTTTTAAGAAAACAAGTAGATAGAATATAGGAAAAAGAAACCTAGTGTTTTTTTTTTAAAGAAACAAGTACATAGAATAGAAAAAGGAAAGCTAGTGTTAGTTTTTCAAGAAAAGCTAGCAGTTAAAGAATAAATATGCAATTGATAGAGGGTCAAGTGTGTGTTTTTCTTTATAAAAAGAAGACGGATAGATAAAATAGAATTAGAATAGAGTGCTAGAGTTAGAGGGTCAAATAATGATGGAAGAGATGTGTTTTTAGCCATTTCTTGAAGATGTGTAAGGATTCAGCTGCTCGGATTGAGTTGGGCAGCTCAGTCCACCAGATGGGAACAGTTAATGAAAAAGTCTGTGAAAGTGATTTTGTGCCTCTTTGGGATGAACAATAATGCGTCGTTCACTTGCAGAACGTAAGCTTCTAGAGGCACATGGGTCTGAAGAAATTAATTTAGGTAAAGGAGGGCAGAGCCAGAGGTGGTATTGTAGGCAAACATTAATGCCCTTGAATCTTATGCGAGCAGCTAATGGTAGCCAGTGCAAATTGATGAACAGAGGTGTGACGTGCGTTCTTTTCGGCTCATTAAAGATTAATATTGCAGCGGCATTTTGGACTAATTGTAGAGGTTTGATGAAATTGGTTGGAAGACCTGCCAAGAGAGCATTGCAATAGTCCAACCTGGACAGAACAAGAGCTTGAACAAGGAGTTGTGAAGCATGTTCTGAAAGAAAGGGCCTGATCTTCCTAATGTTGTATAAAGCAAATTTGCAGGACCAGGCAGTTTTAGCAATGTGGTCTGAGAAATTCAGCTTATCATCAATCACAACTGGTGATGGTCCTTCATCCAGCAAGAAATGTCTGTTAGACAAGCTGAGATGCGAGCAGCTATTATCGGATCATCAGGATGGAATGAGAGGTAGAGTTGAGTGTAATCAGCATAGCAGTGATATGAAAAGCCATGTTTCTGAATGACAGAACCTAGTGATGCCATGTAGACAGAGAAGTGGTCCAAGAACTGAGCCCTGAGGCACCCCAGTAGTTAGATGCTGCGACTTGGACACCTCACCTCTCCAAGATACCTTAAAGGACCTATCTGAGAAGTAAGACTCAAACCACTGGAGTGCAGTTCCTGAGATGCCCTTTGTCAATAGGGTTGACAGGAGGATCTGGTGGTTAACCGTGTCAAAAGCAGTGGACAGATCCAGCAAGATAAGTAATGAAGACTTGGAAGCCGCTCTTGCCAGTCTTAGGGCTTCAACAACTGAGAGCAGTTGATTGAGTGTCCACTTCTGAACCCAGACTGGTTGATGTCCAGGAGGTTGTTCTGTGTGAGAAAGGCAGAGACTTGGTTGAACAAAGCTTGTTCAAGTGTTTTTGGAATGAAAAGAAGGGAAACCGGTCTGTAGTTCTCTAAAAGAGTTGGATTAAGAGTGGTTTTTTTAAGAAGTGGGGTTATACGAGCCTGTCTGAATGCTGAGGGAAAAACACCAGTGTGAAGGGATGTGTTAACGATCTGAGTGAGTGCAGGTACAACTGCAGGAGAAATGGCTTGAAGGAGATGAGATGGAATAGGATCAAGCGGACAAGTAGTAGGATGACTGAAAAGGATGAGTTTGGAGACTTCTGCCTCAGAGAGTGAAGAGAAGGATGTGAACGAGTTTACCTTTGCTGGTAAGATGTGTTTGACAGTTTGTGGTGTGGAGAATTGTGCAGTGAGGTTTTTAAATTTTATTAATGAAGAATGTTGCAAAGTCGTCAGCTTTTAGAGTTGATGAAGGAGGGGGAGGAGGAGGACAAAGGAGGGAGGAAAATGTTCTAAAGAGCATGCGAGGGTTAGGCGAATAGTTAATTTTGTCATGATAGTATGTCCTATTAGCAGTGGAGACATTAGCAGAGAAGTCAGAGAGGAGTGATCGATATAAATTAAGGTCAGTAGGATTTTGTGATTTGCGCCATACCCTTTCAGCAGCCCTGAGCTTAGAACAATGTTCGCGGAGAACGTCAGATAGCCAAGGGGCAGAAGGGGTGGTACGGGCTGGTCTGGAAGATAATGGACAGAAAGTATCTAAACAAGACGTCAGAGTGGAGCAGAAAGTATCAGTAGCACTTTTAGCATCAAGAGACGATAACTGTTTAGGGGGAGGAAGCGAAGATGAAAGTCAAAAAGTGACATGTGGAGGGGTATGTGATGTGTCAGGAATCATGTCGAGGTTAAGAGTGAGGAGGAAGTGATCTGAGGTGTACAGTGGAGTAACCAGTACATGATCAGTGGAGCAGTGTCTTGTGTAAATAAGGTCCAGTTGGTTGCTTGATTTGTGAGTAGCCGTAGTTAACACTCTCTTGAGATCAAAAGAGGCAAGCAGAGTATGGAAGTCTGCAGCCTGAGGTTTATCAGAGGTGGATGTTGAAGTCTCCAAGTATAACTAAGGGAGTACCATCCTCAGGAAAGGTTGAGAGCTAATTCTTCCACAAAGTTACCTAATGGTCCTGGAGGTTGATAAACAACTACAAAATGGATTTTTAGAGGGTAGGTAATAGTAACTGAATGTGATTCAAAGGAGCTGTTGATACTCACAGATGATCAGGAATTACATTTCCAATTATTAGAGATGAGCAGACCAGTACCTCCACCTCTTCCAGTCAAATAGGGGGTGTGGGAAAAGGAGAAATTATTGGAGAGTGCTGCTGGTGTAGCATTGTCCTCTGGTTTGATCCAGGTCTCTGTCAGGGCCATGAGGTTTAGCCTTGAATGACTAGTAATGGATGTAATGTAATCAGCTTTGTTGACAGCAGACTGACAATTCCAGAGACCAACAGAAGAAGAAAGTAGTGTGTTAGCAGACATAGGCAAAGTGCGCAGGTTGTTAGGATTGCGCTGTCTACAGTGTGTGATGCGTGGTTTGCGAGTGGTAGTGATGGCAGTATGTGAAAACACATAGTAAGAACTGGTTATAAAAACTAAAACAGAAGTGAAACAAGTAGTAGGAAAGAGGATAAATAAAAAGCGATACGTATATCCTTTGCCGGTGTCCCTGCCCGGTAGAGTCAATGGTCTTTACACTCTTCGGTCTTCACACGAGGAGGCCTACACACGACGGCTGCCGTGGTATAATAACCTTTGATATACCCGTCTAACAAATCACTAATTGAATTCAGCTGAACACTTTCCTGTTTATCACAACAAATGGCCAAGCAAGCACAGACACTGACAAGATACGCGATACAGTACGAGACCAAACGCGATTTCAGCAAGTCTCAACACAGTTTGTGTTTCAAATAACTCTGAACTCTAAAAATTCGCAAGCTATCCGCTTAGACACCCTGATTGGTCTGGTTACCAGCTATGTGACGTCTCGCAACGATACGCGATACATCCTGGCTCATTCTGAAAACATTGTGAGGAATAAAAAGCATCTCACTTTGCACAAGTCAGTCGACAAAAGGTTCAAGGTGGTGTACAATAAACGTAGACTTTTTCCCGATTTCACCACTCTTCCTTATGGCTACTGATTCAACGGGGCATAGAGGGGTTCGGGACGCTTCTGAATTCGACTTTCGACTTATTCATCCATTTGCCTGTATTATCAGCGGTCCTTCTAACAGCGGCAAAACCTATTTCGTAAAAAGATTGATGGAAAATGGTTTAAATATGATTTCTAAAAAAATCGAAAACAATGTATATATTTACAGTTGTTGGCAACCTCTGTACGATGAATTGCTTAAATTGTACCCTATTAAATTTGTTGAAGGGATACCCGACTCTCTGAATAACGATCATTTACTGCCGCCCCACAAAGCTAATCTTCTGATTCTGGATGACATGATGAACGAAGCTAGCGGTAATGCGCAAGTTCAAAAAGTCTTTACGCAGTTTGTACACCATCGTAATCTTAGCGCTATTTATATTGTACAGAATTTATTCGCGCAAGGTAAATCGAGCAGGACGATTAGCTTGAACACCAATTCCGCGATGCTAATTAAGTGATGGTGTTAGCATGGCAAATGTTTCCTTTCAACGTGAAATATTTTATGGAATGTTACCAAGACGCTACCAGTCAGCCTTACGGCTATCTCATGATAGACTATAAAGCGAAAACGCCCAAGCAGTATCGGCTCAGAACGGGGTTGCTAGCCGAGCGCCAAGTGGTCTACCTCCAGAAAAAAAGGAACGCGTGATCAGTCATCATGTCCGCCAGACTCTGTAAGCATCTACCCCTGTTAAAGGTGCTATATAAAACCACGCCTAAACAATGTTGACTTATTTTACAGGCGGCGTCCGACGATCTCATTTTAGCCCTTTGTGAAGTGGCTTTAAACATCCTCTACGGTACGATTCCGCTCAGCCGTCAACAGTACCAAAAACTGAAGAGGAGAAAATCGGATATTAAACTCGTCGCCAATAAGAAAATAGGTATAGCCGCTAAGAAGCGTGTTTTCAACCAGTCTGGGGGATTTCTTTTACCGCTTCTAAGCGTAGCAGTACCATTTATTTCCAGCTTAATATCATGTAGACAGGGCTGACGATGCAGTATGCTGAAAAGATGTATCTCGTACCCCAAAATCAGCTGGAAAATCTACAATCTGGAGCTGCGCGTGAGAACATTCAGCAGAAATATTTTATTCAGAACTGATCTGGACATGCGTGAAAAGGCAAAACTATACTCGGGCATCCTAACCAGGTTTTTAACGATTGTTAAACAAGGAGATCGCGAGCAAAGTGTTTTAACCCTATCGTTACCGCACCCTGACCCCGATCGTAAAGACGAACGTACCATCGATACCGTCGGAGACGAAGGGGGTTCGGAAGACGTCGTTGCCGAAGTTCTGAAGAACGTGCCGTCGCGAAGCGTGAAAAACACTCGTTACATATTAGACAAAATGTCTAAAGCTAAAGGACTCAGCGCTTGGAACGAATCGGGTGAATTTGTGTTCAAGGGCAAAGCCGTGGTGAGATCGCACATGGTCGATTTGTTAAAAAATGTCACGGCCCCGCACCAGGTCCGGGATGATAGAAGGCCTCTAGGATGGTCAGAGTTTTTACAGGCGTTTGCCGAATTAAACATACCATTTTCTACGGTGCCTAATCAACGCGTTAGGCAATTGATTAGTACTTTAAAAAACAGTCCTGGAGCGCGTTCAAGCACACCTGAGCCTGTAGGTCCTTTTAAAAAGTCTGTCAAAAAGAGAATTTCACGTATTAGGACTCTAAGGACGGATGAACCCGTGTTCAAATCGCCGACGCTCGATCGAAGGGAATGGTTAGAATTTTAACAGTGTATTTTCATACTCTTTAAATGTATGTCTCTTTGAAATGATATGTGTACCTAATGTTTTTTAAATGTATGCCTGATGTTTGAATATTTTTCAATAAAAGACTGTAAAACTGATGTCGGCTTTAAACATTTTTATTTATGATCCATCATGCAACTGTTACAAGTCTGCACACACTAAATACAAGAAAACATTTTTTCATTACAAGCAATAGATCTTAGTTTTCTCACAAAGAGTGACACCATTTTATCATTTTTAATATAATCGTCGCTGTACAAATTCATCACATAGTTATAGTCTCGACCCCTGGCTAAATGATACAGGAAAAACACACAGTGTTGTCCGCATACATCCGACATAAAATCTTCGACCCGATTGGTAGAATACAACACGACCGGTGAGTTCGATTTTAAAAAATTTTTTGATGGAAGTCGGGAAGCGCTCGCTGTCAGGAGTGTTGCCGAAGCTATCGAAGAAACACCCTGTACCGTCTTGAGATAGATAAACGGCGATCCAGTGTTCGCCAGGCAGGTGAGCCGGATGGGTGTTCACGACGACCATAGACGGTAAGTTCCTTTTTTTGTCCATGATAGCGGTGAGTTGCACAGTGTTCATCTTCTGATCAGTAATAATCGAGCAGGACCTGTCTGCGGTTAGACACTTCAATGATGCTGTCAAACACGGCGTAAACGACGATGTTAATAGTATGCGGGAGCGGTTGTTTGAAGCGTGCTTCAAGTCCGATATTGCCAGACTTGATGAGAGATATGTGCTGACCGCAGTCTTCATCAGGAGTAAGGTTAAAAGCGTAAAGCGAATAACCTTTCAGAAAATCCTCCCTGTTGATAGAGAGCGCCTGATTTTTAAGATGTCTCCCGGTCGCCGTAGCCAACTGGTAAAACTCTCGTATGGCCGATCCTGAAGAGAAGTCTGGTTGTAGAGGTTTGGCGGGGATTTGTTGACCGTCTACGTAGACGGCCAGGAATTCGAAATCGTAATGTTTGAACGCGAACGGATTTTTATCATAAGCTCCGGTGAACGTGTCGTTATCCAGCATAGCCAGGACAATAGATTTCGGTAACGTCCCCAAAAACAAATTTTCTTGATTCGATACGCGGGACCCTGCGGGTATGGAGAAATTTTTCAGGCATACCCTATCTATCGGATACTTGGCAGTGGTCGAGAGCAAGGTTTGGTGTGCGCGAGCCTCACGCTTGGTGATACGGACACTTTCTTGACAAAAAGGGAGGCCGACAAGATATTTAATTTATAGGCCACGTCCTCGCCGGTCATCAGACAAAATTCATCTTTACCTCTGATCATTCGTATTTTTATGTCGACGCCGTTCAGCATTAATTTTTCTTGGAAGAAAATATCACTGTGAATAGGAGCCAGCAGCTCCACGACTTTGCTTCCGCTAGTGTAGCGCGATCTCTTGGTCAGTCCGTTGTTACGCCCCACAGGGTCGGTTTCGTCCATGTGTCCCGCCGTGTCTTCGAAAAACAGGCCTGCTGAGAAAACCGTCTCCAGCGCGTCTTTGCTGTCGTTGATAAGACTCTCGATGATACATCGGTAGGGGTAAGTGCTTGAGCTCTGTGATATCAATCGATCGCCGAGACTGATGTTGACTTGTGAAAATATAGTAGCACCGGGGTAATTTATTAAGGCTACCTTTGCAGGGTCTGCGATGTCCCCCCCATTAGGTCTTGTGATTTTAAGTCGCAGAAAGAGGAGCGTGTTATTCAAATCGAAATAATCTTCCCCGGTTCCTGCGATAAAAAACTCCAGAGGTGACGAGTCCGATATAGCCAATAAAGGAGGTACTTCTAAATACGCATTTTTCTCAATAACAGTTTGTTTCAGCGGAACTGTAAACAAATCCAACTCGGACTTAGTACACTCTCCCGACATGCGATGCAGTAGAGCCATGTTAGAATATGGGTTTTACGGATCTCGTAGTTGATACGTTTCTCTTCACAGTCTTCTTACATTTTCCAGGTCTAACTGAGACCTTCTTGGGGGCGCACTTCGCTTTCTTTGTTTTCGTTACCGAATGACCACACCTCCTTATACCAGGCGGTTTAGACGTTCTCTTACGGGTCATGACCATAAGACCCGATCCGTCTTGAGCTTTAGGGTTGTCGTTATACGATCTTGACATCGCGTTTGAGACAACGTCAGAGACTATATTTTTAGCCGCTGCTTTTAGGTGCGGTTTAGCGATGTTGAAACCCTTTTTTAACAACGGCACGGCCATCCTAAACAGGCCTCTGAAAAGGCCTCCTAGTCCGGCCCCGTACATAACGGCGCCGCCGGCATATCCGGGTAGACCGCAACCGGCCTGATTACGATAATAGTCAACGTAATCACCAACATTATTCCCGCGGCTGTTGTAATATGCCATTTTTTTAAAAACCGGATTGTTTCGCGGGTCTAAAGTGCAATTTTACAATCACTTTCCCGTAAGCAAATGGAATTTCCCTGTTTTGGTCGTCCTTTAATTCTATGGTGATGTCCGTGATGTGCGACTTGTTGACCGATGCGTAATGCGGTTTATCGTATCTAACACTGACGGTATCGATGATTTCCCTCGTTATATGTACGCATCTTAAAAGGGGGACGTATGAATCACCCACTGATTGGTATTCGATGATGTCGGTATAAACGTACATGGTATAGAATCCACCGTTGATATCGGCTTGGTGAGGAGCATCCGTAATAACGCTCTTTGTAAGATCAGCTTTTTCATGATAGTTGGACCGTCCTAAAGCTTCGCCGGGTTTTACTCTTAAAATAGCCGCGAGTTTTCCTCGGAAAGTCAACGAAATGTTGGGTTTCGCTACCAGTTGAACTTTGTTTTTTAATTGATCGTAAGCCATTACCCCTGTCGGAGCAATAACTTCATTTATCGCACGATTTGACTGAACGAATGTTCTCATAGTACCCTGATTTTATCTCAAGGTTCTTTATTCCAGAAAACCCTGATATTCCTGTAACCGCTTCTGTGCCGGGTTCCCGTGACGGTACTGCGTATATCTGTAGGTCGAAATGTCCATCGTCGTCGTTAAAGCTATACCACGTTCTAGGATATTCAATTTCGGCGAGACCTACTTCCCATTCTCCTTTCAGGTTTATAGTTTTCGCTAACCTGGTCGTATAACTAGATATCCGGTTTTCAGGATAAACATTCAAAGAAGCGTTGTACGGCAGCGTAATGTAGAAACCGCTGTCGCCCATGGTAGTCCTCTACATGAATGATCTCTCGCTGTAATGGCTCACGCGTTTTAAGGTTTTTGTAAGTCCACCAAAGCTTTTTTGTCTATATAGCTATTAAATTTCGAAGGCCAGCCTACCCATTTCACTAAAACAAGGGTAGATCGCCCCTGTTTTTTCTCTCCTAAAATCTTTTCCACTTTAAACGCTTTGTTTTTGCTCACGATTATTTTTTATAACTCTTCTTCGTAAAACACCCCCTCGATGACATCGCCGTCATAATCAACCAGTCTGTATACGGACGGATCGCGCGGGATACAGGCGGTAATGGTGAAAAATTCTTCCGTGAAGTTCTGTTCATAACCCTTAGCGAACGGACCTCTCACCTTAGAAATTCTGACCACGTCCCCTGCTTTATATTTAAATAGGAGACCACCCTTCTTTTTCATGTGTAATAAACTCTTTTCATGAGGTCTGACATGTTGACGTTTCAATCTTCCGTGAAAGAATAACCGGTACAAGGACGTCGTTTCAGTCTTTTATAAGGAAAAAAAAAAGATAGTAAAAAAGAATATATTTCAGATGACAAGAAGTTTTCAAAATGGTTACAAGAATAGTATTCAAATGGTTACATAACAGGAAGAATATATTTAAAAATGGTTACAAGAATAGTATTCAAATGGTTACATAACAGCAAGAATATATTTAAAATGGTTACAACAATAGTATTCAAATGGTTACATGATAATAATAAAAAAGTAGTATAGAATGATGTTATAGACTGTCTAGCAAGTAAAGGCAATTGA
The DNA here is from genome assembly GCA_039654775.1 of Spinibarbus caldwelli. NCBI lineage: Eukaryota > Metazoa > Chordata > Actinopteri > Cypriniformes > Cyprinidae > Spinibarbus > Spinibarbus caldwelli. The sequence goes on from CM077218.1 coordinate 10,155,451, forward strand.
CACAAGCCATATAGCGGCGATCTAGTACGTAGCTGACCATAATTTCAATCATTTCACCGACCGTGTTTTTCTAATTTTTTGAAACCAGCTTCACACATACATTGGTTACATATGTACAGATAGAGAGGACCTCGCTAACTCCTAGTCCTCAACCCGATGCGGATAGCTCATCCAGAATTTTTCTGAGCATTACAGGGGGTGGGTCAGGGGCGTAAACACACGTCAGTCAATTCATGCCATGAATCGGTCAGACTTCTCACAATGTCCATTTTTTTCTTGAGATTTTTTATACGTTTCTTTTGTCCCTCGTAATCTTTATCAGGATCGCACTCTCTGTCGATGACCGTGAGCATCATTTCCATCATTTGTTCTTTATAACGGGGGATGATCACAAAGTCCCTGAAGAAATGATTTCCGCTGCATACATGTTTTCCGCCCCATGTTGTTACACCTCAGGCGCTGACGCACTGCTTTGCCAGAGATCAACGGCGTCGTAGACGACTTTCTTACGGTCTTCGTCCAGCAGCTTATCCCTGATTTCTTGTAGCTTTGCGACAATGAATGGTTCGTCTCTTAATTCTTGCAGGATAGCTCCGGTAGCTCCTTGAAGCCTCAGAATGTTGTTGGTCTTCAGACCACAGCGGCGCAGAGTGAAGACGATGATGGTCTGAAGGTCGGGCTTGAACAGCATGCGACACAGCTCGTCGAAGTGCGAGTCGAAATAATAGGCGGGAGGCTCGAACAGGCAGCTATGTTGCAACTGACTGGGGTGGTCAGTCGCGCACCCCTCGCATTCCTCCCTCAGTTTTTTGTCGACGATGTGTTGCAGAAGCACCACGATCGTAGATTTTATGATCCTGTACCCGAGACCGTTGAAACAACCATCAGCGGTATCGAACCCGGAGCTTTCCGCAGAGGTTCCGCGCATGCCGGATAGGAAGGTTAGGTTGCGGTACCCCAGGTCGGCGCAGAATTTATCCAACCATTCTTTGTGCAGCTCGGGTGAGCGGGGTCCTCCTGTTGGAAAATGATCGGTAGCATTATCATCGGTCCCCGTGAAATTGAAAGGAGCAAGATCGCATTGTAAAGAGTCTTCTCGAGACACGATGAAAGCGTGTTGTGGAAAGGGTTTGACTTACTGGTCTTTATAGTGTCTGTAGTAAATGGGCGGGGACGGCAACGCCCCATCGCAGGAGTAACTCTCGGGATGAAACAGCTGTACTTTAATTCTGTTGTATCCATCACGCATTTCGGACCACCTGAACATTTTGTTTATGACTGAAAAAAGAGCGCTCAACAGATGCAGATCACGCCACGCGAACAAAAACTGCATGGTGAACATTTCATGATATTCCTTATGCAGGTCACCCCCCGAACATCCGCTAAGCCTTGTCCTGTCTTTGCAAGCAAATATGTATACGCAGTCGTCCGGGTTCTTTTGAGTGTGGTCACCGATCACTCGGTACCGGATGTTTGGTGCTACCCCATCCCACTCCCCGATGTACAAAGGTTCTTCTCCACAATCCTTCAGATCTTTCCAGATACGATTGAAAAAAACTTGCCAGTCTTTATCAGGAAATACCAGACAGGGATCTTGATCCTTTACAAATTCGTTGGTCTCGTCAGACATGTAGAGCGTAACCGTTCGGTCTGATTTGCAAAAAATGTACCAGAATATGCGTCCGCTGATCAGTAAAAATTCGTCTCTTACGAAATCCGTATTTTCATGGAGAAACTTTGTCAAGCACAAATTACCGTTGTACGGCTTTCTCGGAGCCATAGTCAGCTTTTTCATCATCTCCTCAGTCCATTCCTTGTCAGGAGTTTTAGGTGAGTATGAAGCAGCCATGTCTGTATTATCTTTTCTGATTTTACACAGAAATGGTCGGCTGTATTTATACGAGTATGATATGGTACGTCACCGGCTAAGAGCACACGCGTACCACGATTTAAACAGATCACGGGACGCGTACCGGAGGACCGACATCTATATTACAAACAGGTGGACGTTCTCTCGTTTTAACCCCGGAGGTCAGGTAGATATATCGCACAACAGATAAACATGATATATTATGTTATGTTATTAAGTTAATGTCACGTACTGGACATCCTGAGCGTATATTCCAAACCGATGTCATAAGATTAATCCTAATGACATGATATATTGCAAACACATTTCACATCACAGAGGTCATTCATTCACGGATGTTGTAAATATCGGGGTCATTTCACGGTTAACGAGCTATAAACATGATATATTACAAACAGATGACATATTACATGACGTCACCCCAGGTGCGCTCGTAAAAAGGTCAAAAGGTTAATCCCTATGGAATGAGGTCAAAGGTCAAAGTCATAAATCATCCTAAAAGGTCAAAAGGTTAATCCCTATGTAATGAGGTCAAAGGTCAAAGTCATAAATCAAATATTTTGGCAGGTGGTGTAGCATACTTACTACTCCCCTGGTTTACACTTATGTTAAAATGTTACATTTTATGTAATGCTACAGTAAGCACAGCTGTTCAGAAGTTGTGAGCATGCTTTCTTCTCACAAAAAGAATGTGAAACGTTAACGTGAGTTATAGAGTTTTCAGATTTTAAATATACCTACATATAATTTAAGTTTACTTTACACACTTTAAGCATTATTGAATTGCATATCGAATTATTTTACAAGTTATCGCAATTGCATAATGCATTTTTCTTCAATATCATGCAGCCCTAGGTTTTGGCATATAAATACAGTCAATGTTGTTGAAAAAACAACAACAAAGAAAAAACATACCTGAAAGTGGAGTTTGTGGGAGAAGAGACAACTAGATCTGTATAGATCATGGTGTCCTCCATACAAAGATCAGTTGCTGAAGAGTGGATGATGGAGGGACCACAACCAAATATCAGGACAGAATTCTGCATGAGTCAGGTAAGCAGAATAAATTACACTGTAAATAAACATTATTAAAACAAATGGTAAAGTCACTAGTCAAAGTAGTTTATTAGTTTAATCCCTATAAATCGAAGCAATTTATAACTATATGACATTATCACACACAAAGGCTCTTTTAAGAGCCAACAGTATCTCGAGAGCGTCTTTTTATTTATTAGCATGTTATGATGAATCTGGCAAATCAGAGATGCAGGATGCTAGTTTTTATTTATTTATTTATTAGCATGTTATGATGAATCTGGCAAATCAGAGATGCAGGATGCTAGTTTTTATTTATTTATTTATTTATTAGCATGTTATGAATCTGGCAAATCAGAGATGCAGGATGCTAGTTTTTATTTATTAGCATGTTATGAATCTGGCAAATCAGATGCAGGATGCTAGTTTTTATTTATTTGTTTATTTATTAGCATACTATGATGAATCTGGCAAATCAGAGATGCAGGATGCTAGTTTTTATTTATTTATTAGCATGTTTTGAATCTGGCAAATCAGAGATGCAGGATGCTAGTTTTTATTTATTTATTTATTTATTAGCATGTTATGAATCTGGCAAATCAGAGATGCAGGATGCTAGTTTTTATTTATTTATTTATTTATTAGCATGTTATGATGAATCTGGCAAATCAGAGATGCAGGATGCTAGTTCTTATTTACTTATTTATTAGCATGCTATGATGAATCTGGCAAATCAGAGATGCAGGATGCTAGTTTTTATATCTTTTTATATAGTTTTTTTTAATCTTTTTGGTGACCTTCAGAACCTCCATCCTCTGGAAGGAATCTGGTGGGCGCTCTGGAGGAGCAGGCTCTGGTGGGTACTCAGGAATCGCAGAGATAGGAAGGCACCTTTGTGACGCCGGCACTGGGGAGCGGTCGAGGCGTGGACGCTTGGGGGCGCTCTGGAGGCACGGACACTTGGGGGCGCTCTGGAGGTGCAGAGCTGGACGGAACCAGCGGAGCCGAGGGAGAGCTGGACGGAACCAGTGGGGCCGAGGGAGAGCTGGACGGAACCAGCAGAGCCGAGGGAGATGAAGGCTCTGGGGTGAGGAAAGGAGCTGAAAACTCCGGGGGAATTGCCACATCCAGAATACCTCCCTGACTGCCTTCAGGAACTGACGGGTGCTCAGGAGAACCAGGCACAGGAATGAGCTCTGGGGAATCGGCCTCTGGAGGGCACCTGCGAGGGGCTGGCTCTGGAATGCACCTTCGAGGTGTGGGCACTGGAGGGCGTTCTTGAAGCGCAGAGACTTGGGGACACTCAACGTATATATGGCTTACCATAGTGACCGCTGGCGGGCCTGCCGTATTCACCACCGAAGGGCTTGCCATAATAACTCCCGGCGTCCTTGCCTTGGCCACGAATGGCGGCGGGCTATGGAGAGCCGCGGATGGCGGCGTGCTTGCGGTGGCCACGAGTGGCGGTAAGCACGAGGGAATTACGGAAGGTGGAGGGGTTGAATGAGGCAGGTTAGAGTGAGGAGCAGCCACGGGTTCTGGGCTGATGACCCGATTGGTTCAGAGAGTTGAGAATGGAGGGTGGAAAACAGATTTCAGTACTGACCGGACAGATGTTAAAGCAGGGTCTGCAACCTTAGCCCCCAGGTCAGCACGGTTCGAAACCCACTTCCAGGTTCGTGGAAACCTAGGAGGACTGGTGTGGTTTGGACAACTGGCCAGACACGGAGATTCTGGACTGATGGGTTTAACAGGTGGTGACTTCGGTGTGGCTGGTGGGCTGGAATCTGGAGCTGGCGGGTCCTCCATTTCACCTACTTGATTAGATGATCCGGCTATCCATAAGGCAATATTTAGATATTGCGCAAAAGACCAGCTGGAATCTCCTGAGGGCATTAACATCCGGATCTCCTCGTCCAGCCCAACTCGGAAACCCTCCATGAGTGTGAGGTCACTGCAGATGACTTGGTAACTGATGGTAATAAATTCTTCCATATAATCCTCCACACCTCTGCCATCCTGAAAAATGAACACAACACCTCTTTCCGTGAGTTCGTCCTCTTTCCTCGGACCCACATTGATGGAAGCCCACTTCAGCCTCATGTTCGGTATTGGTCCAGTCTTCTGTAACGATATAGTCTGAGGCAGATGGTAAGTATGAACATAAGCGGTTTATTTTCACAGGTGCGCAAGAGAAAGGTTTGGAGAGGAGAACAGGTGAGCAAATCCAGCAATAGAGGAATACTTGAAGTTGATGAGAGGGGTAATGATCTTTTGTCTCTTACAGGAGTCCTGGGAGTCGGAGGAGAGTTCGGAGAGAGCACACACCTCAGTGTTTCTGTTGGAGTTTGACTGGAGAAGACGACAGAGGATTTCCACACTGGAGCAGAGGACAGAAGGTAAGTAACCAGGTAAGTACTGGTGCATCACAATGAATTGGAATGTCATGGAAAAGTTCATTTATTTCAGTAATTCAACTCAAATTGTGAAACTCGTGTATTAAATAAATTCAATGCACACAGACTGAAGTAGTTTAAGTCTTTGGTTCTTTTAATTGTGATGATTTTGGCTCACATTTAACAAAAACCCACCAATTCACTATCTCAACAAATTAGAATACTTCATAAGACCAATAAAAAAAACATTTTTAGTGAATTGTTGGCCTTCTGGAAAGTATGTTCATTTACTGTATATGTACTCAATACTTGATAGGGGCTCATTTTGCTTTAATTACTGCCTCAATTCGGCGTGGCATGGAGGTGATCAGTCTGTGGCACTGCTGAGGTGGTATGGAAGCCCAGGTTTCTTTGACAGTGGCCTTCAGCTCATCTGCATTGTTGGGTCTGGTGTTTCTCATCTTCCTCTTGACAATACCCCATAGATTCTCTATGAGGTTCGGGTCTGGTGAGTTTGCTGGCCAGTCAAGCACACCAACACCATGGTCATTTAACCAACTTTTGGTGTTTTTGGCAGTGTGGGCAGGTGCCAAGTCCTCCTGGAAAATGAAATCAGCATCTCCATAAAGCTTGTCAGCAGAAGGAAGCATGAAGTGCTCTAAAATGTCCTGGTAGATGGCTGCGTTGACTGTGGACTTCAGAAAACACAATGGACCAACACCAGCAGATGAAATGGCAGCCCAATTCATCACTGACTGTGGAAACTTCACACTGGGCTTCAAGCAGCTTGGATTCTGTGCCTCTCCAGTCTTCCTCCAGACTCTGGGACCTTGATTTCCAAATGAAATGCAAAATTACTTTTATCTGAAAAGAGGACTTTGGACCACTGAACAACAGTCCAGTTTTTTTTTTCTCCTTAGCCCAGGTAAGATGCTTTTGACATTGTTTCTGTTTCAGAAGTGGCTTGGTAGCCCTTTTCCTGAAGATGTCTGAGCGTGGTGACTCTTGACTCTTCAGTCCACTCCTTGTGAAGGTCTCTCAAGTGTTTGAATCAGCTTTGTTTGACAGTATTCTCAAGCATGTGGTCATCCCTGTTGCTCGTGCACCTTTTCCTACCCCATTTCTTCCTTCCAGTCAACTTTTCACTTAATATGCTTTGATACAGCACTCTGTGAACAGCCAACCATTCAGTAATGATCTTCTGTGATTTACCCTCTTTGTGGAGGGTGTCAATGATTGTCTTCTGGACAACTGTCAGATCAGCAGTCTTCCCCATGATTGTATAGGCTATTGTGTAACCATTTTGAAGGTTCAGGAAACCTTTGCATGTGTTTTGAGTTGATTAGCTGATTGGCATGTCACCATATTCTAATTTGTTGAGATAGTGAATTGGTGGGTTTTGTTAAATGTGAGCCAAAATCATCACAATTAAAAGAACCAAAGACTTAAACTACTTCAGTCTGTGTGCATTGAATTTATTTAATAAACAAGTTTCACAATTGGAGTTGAGTTAGTGAAATAAATGAACTTTTCCATGACATTCTAATTCATTGAGATGCACCTGTATATAAACGAAATGCTAGTAATGATACCAGGGATAGAGTCCACTGTGTAGTCACGAGACCGGACAAAGACTGAGGCTGAGGTGTGTGCTTTTATGTGGGGCTTGATGAGTGAGTTGAATGGAGTGTTCACGAGGTGCAGGTTTGCATGATCAGTAACCAGGTGAGGATGATTGCTGTGATGAGAAGTGGAAGAGACAGGCCAATCTGTGACAGCGTGCCAAGCCCGCGAACCGGGCAGCGGTCATATATAAACAGGGGTCTGTGCCCACCGTGTGCACACCTGACTACCCTTCGAGTGACATCCCAGCAGTGCGTTTTCCTGAGGTGAATTACTTTTTACTTCACCGATTTAGTTAAATTACTTTTTAAAAGTATGGGCCGACAACAAAAGTAAATGACATTTAAAACTATAAAGAAAAAAATACAATTTAATTATAAGTAATTATAATAACAAACAGTCCTGAGGTTCAGTTCGTATTTCTGAGGGAAATAACCACTAAAATAAATAGCAGGCGTTTTCACTCATGAAACCCCTTAAATTGTAATAAAAGTTGGACTGTCTTTTCCGGTAAATGTATCACATCTTACACAGAAAACGATTTTCCGTCTTTTTATATAAAGTCCGCTCATCAGCGCCGTTAAACACCGTTAAATGCCGTTATAGCAGTGTGACGTCATTGCCAATGGAGCCAATCCGGTCCGTTTGAGAGACGCTCTTTCGTTTCAGAGTCATCTGTTATGTTAACGTTACTTAAAAAGAGATAAATTATGCAATTAGTCTTAATAATATCTTCATTATTCATATTAGTATGGATAGTAGTGCGTTGTCACAGGTTTGACTGCGAGCGCGAGCTCTCTCTCTCACATGATGGAGCGTGCACCTAGAGAGAGAGAGACAAGAGACTCATAAACCTTGACACCTGTATAGATTAGATGAAATCGGTCATCCCTCATTTTGTAAAAAAACATAATAATTGTTGTTATTATTATTGTTGTGATTCTCAAGAATGAAAATGCATCTTACTTTGGCTTATTTGTCAGTGGGCTGTAACGTCTCTGCATTCTTCTTCTCATCTTGCATTATCAGATGATTTTATACATATTCATCAGAGCCTTTATAAACTTTGGGAATTTATAGACTATCATGAAAATAATTATTCTCTTCTCTCTCTTTTCAGTGTCGATTGCAGTCTGATTGTTGTAAGTGAAAATAGTAAATCATAAATAAATAAATAAAAACTAGCATCCTGCGTCTCTGATTTGCCAGATTCATCATAACATGCTAATTAATCAATAATCACTGATGAAACTGAAAACATTTTAATTTGTAAAGACATACCTCACTCATATTCTTTCTTCTTTTTCTCCCTTTTACTTGTGTCTACAGCAGCTATACACCCCAGAGGCTCTTTTCAGAGCCACATCACGAGAGCGTCTTTGGCTTTGTGAGTATATATTTTGATTGACTGTCAGATCCCTCTCAGTATTTGGGTTTAGATCAGTTAAAGAAACATCATGCAGCATGTTAGTAATGTCTTAATGACGACATTAAAGGGTTAATTTAAAAAATAAATAAAAATAAAATAAAATAAAATAAATACATAAATAAAAACTAGCATCCTGCATCTGATTTGCCAGATTCATCATAACATACTAATTGAATTTTTTATATCAGGAATTCGCTTTTTTAAGAGTATCAAAGTAATTATTGATATCAACAAAGGCAGTTGATATCAGAAATTACTCATGCAACTAGTGAAAATAGAATTACTGATATCTTAAATAATATTTTAACTAAGAAAAGCTATGGTAATGAATTAATGAATATTAATGAGATCTACTTTTCCCATAATCTTCTTTTTAGCGTCAGTGTAGGTGAAAGATGGAGGAAGAATATCCATGCACAGAAATGGCTCCTCCTTTATTTATTTGTTTAGTCAATGAAACATAAAAATGATATTATGGCTAGATTTATTTATTTTTATTTTTTTAAATTTTTGTTAATCGTTTAAAAAAAAAAAAAAGTTTCATCCTGTTTCTATTTATTGGTCACCAAGTCCACTTAAACCATCATATCTTGGTAGCAGAAACAAAAATCCCTGAAACTTAAGAAAAATAATAATAATAAAAATAAATAAATAATAATAATAATAATAATAATAATAATAATCCTTAGGAATAGAACTGGGCCCTGCATACATAGGCCCTTCAAAATTTGTTCTGATGACACTCACTGTCCCATGACATTAAATTTTGGGCAGATCAAAAATATTTTTACATTAAATATTGACATTTTGGCCATTCTTTCGAGTTTAGTCCTAACCCTCATCCAACAATCATCAATTGGTTAGAATTAGAGATAAATTATTCAGGTATCGAGCCCTTCAAAAAAAAAAAAAAAAGAAAAAAAAAAAAAAGAGGTTGACACCCTCACCTTTAAATTTTAGTCACAACAAAGTAACTAGCTGAATTAAATGGATAAATGTTATCTAAAATAAGTGACCACACACACATTTATTAAGCTTTTGTATGCTATTTCTAGGCACACATTTAGGTCCAATATAGTCAGCTGCAAATATGGCTTGACCCCAAAAAAATTCTAACAAAAGATTTCTCAGTGGTTTACAGTAGTATCAGATGTACTTAAAAACATACTAAAAGTTTACCAAAATTTGACTCCAAGAAAGGCCCCATTTTCAAAATGCCGGCCGTCAGGTCCTTAAAATGACCATTTCTCCTTTGTATTCCTCCTAGACCAGGAATACTGGTGCCTGATACATGTTTTGGCCATGTAATATTCTAATTAGCATATTTGCATGATAGATAAGTGATTACAAGTGCAATTATATATAGCAATTGGTTACAAGCATATTTATGCAAAAAATAAGTACAATTTCCCTTAAGTAATTGCATATTTCTCTTTTCAGTTGTTTCCTCTTATTCTGGTTTATTTTTTATACTTTTTTGCACTGCGACCTTCACTAGATTTACCATTAGTCGTCACACTCTTCCTCCCATAGAGGTTGATTATAGTGATTCTCACAATTCCCAACTTGACATGGTCCACAAGCAGGCATGCATGGTAGTCCATATGACCTACAACTGCACCGTTCTGTTCGGCAGGCAGTTGTGTAATTACAGTGGATCGTCTGCAGGAGGCTTTCTGGGGCAGCAGTTTTACTGGTCATAACTGGCAGGAACCGGTTGTCCACCAGTTTCCATCCCCAATCCACTGTGTTCATGTCACCTTCCTTTCCAATCCACACCATGATCTGGAAGTAAACTCTGGCAGTGGTCTTTATATCACTTTTGATCAATCGCGCAGTTGTTTGAATGATCGCTTGTTTCTGGGATTCCTCATCCTTTTCTTGTTCGCTGAAATAAGATCGTAGTATTTGTGATGTCTTCTCTCTCATTGTCACTATGTCATGGAAGCCTTCCCCTTCAGTGAAATGTACATTGTCCTGGAACTGTTCTCTCAATTTTCTCTTGAGGTATTGATTTCCATATGGCTCAGAATCTGGGTTTGTCAGAGATTCCTTCATTTTGTCTCGAAGATGTGTAATTGTCAACTGTTCCTCATCGTTACTCTTGAGGTAAGAGCAAACTTTTATGAATGCCTGTTCCTGATCTTCATTTTTGGGTTGGCCAGATTTTCTGCGCTTTGCCTCTGGGTCTTTCTGGAACTGTATCGGTATGTTATATCCGTTATGAAAACTACTACTGCATAAGTGGTGGTAAACACAGTCTGCAGCATGTAGATCACGGTCATAATACTTGATCCTGCCTTTTACAGTGAAAGCCCATTGATCTGCACGATTGTCACAACACTCAAGAATGGACTCTGAGAGCGTATCAGTCTTAACACTACTTGTGTCTTTACTTCCATGTGTTATCGTAGTCCCACAGAAAAGACAATCGGTTTGGCTGTTGAAAGAATCAGTTGCTACTCTGGCACTTCTTTTTGGTGGCTCAGCTTTATTCTCTTGTTGGATTTTAATGTCTTTTTTATTTATGTACTTCTGTCGACATTTAGAATTGTACTATTTCACCAGCGGAAATGTTTACGTCGTCGCCTCTTTGTACACTTGCATTGTTGATTCCATCAGCTCCCTTCTGATGAACCTCAACCACATCAGAGCCATCTCTTAAGTTTTTACAGCAAATGGGGCAAGTTTCTTGGTTTACAACAACATGACTCATGGTCAAAATTGCATTTGGAGTGTACTTTTTCCTCAAGCTAACTCAAAAATGTCATCCTCTCTTAACACACTCACATTGTTGGCCTTTTTCATGTGTTAGAAATCTGGGGGGGGGGGGGGGGGGGGGGGGGGGGGTGGTTTAAGTAGTCAAGGATGAATTTTGTTATGAAATTTAAGTTAATTTTGAATGTCAAGTCTGTGTTTTAGCCAAAAAAGGGTATGTGTCCAAAAACACGTACTGAGTAGGAGTTACATGACATAGGCTAAATTGTTTACATCTCTGGTTCACCCCAAACAATGATAAAACCTTACAGTAATCTCACAAAATCATGTATTCCATAAGTATGTAATCATGTCAGTGCAATTTAGACAAGTCCAATGGATTCATAGACCCAGAAAACATGGGGTTAGACACCAAGATTACTTGGCTAGGTCAAATAATGAAGGAGTTAGGATATTTTAAGGGCTTCCTGTCCATCTTGGACACCATCTTGGAAATTACACCTTTCTAGTGGTCAAACTTTGGTAAACTTTTAGTATGTTATTAAGGATACCTAAAACTACAAAAAACAGCTGAGAAACCTTTTGTTAGAATTTTTTTAGGGTTAGGTTTTTTTTTTTTCTTTCTTCATATATGCAGCCGCCTAATACTTTAAACAAAATTACAAAACTTACATTACCTGTTATATTGCTTAAATTACAGAGAGTTCTCTACAGTCAACCATACTCACTCAACGACGATATCCACAGTTCACACTCTCTGAAAAAAACAAGGTATGTGTATTTATTGTGATAGAATTATTAGACATTAAGCCAGTGGTTCTGAATTCCAATCTTGGGGACCCATAACACTACACATTCTGGATGTCTCTCTCATCTAACATGCTCTATTCAGTTTAAGGAGCTTCTATTATATGATGAGTTGAATCACATTGTAAAAGACATCCAAAATGTGCAATGCAAGGGTCTTCCAATACTGGAGTTGAGAACCACTGCATTTGGCTTAGCAGCTTAGTGCAATGCATCTTTGTGTGTGTGTGTGTGTGTGTGTGTGTGTGTGTGTGTGTGTGTGTGTGTGTGTTAATATCTCAGTACCATGGATAGCAAAAAACAATCTTACTGGACATTGCGGAGAAAAGCCAAGGCTAAGGTGGACAAACAACTTCAGTCAATGGAAGCATTAAGCATTATCACCATCATCATGGAGGGAGTAGTATGGTGGCATGCACAGTGACACAAGCAGCACCGTTGATGACAACAATGACTTTATGGACGGTTTGTCCCATATCGATGAGTCTGAATGTGTCATCATGGCAAGCGCTTCACATAGCAGTGAATCTGACACAGACTCGGACACAGATTCTGAACTGCATCCAAGTTCCCTGAATGATGACTTGGGAACCTGGGCAACAGAACATAAAATAACACGTTGCACTAAATTCATTACTGAGTATCCTCCGCAAGCACGATCTGAATCTGCCAAAAGATGCCAGGACACTATTAGGAACAGTGCGTTCAAACAGAACTGAAGTCCAAAACAAGGCTGGTGGCCAGTACTATCATTTTGGTCTACTGGAATCAATTTCAGGGGTACTCTATAGCAACACGGACATTTTGCGGAACATGAGCAATCTGAAGCTCCAGGTGAGCATTGATGGTCTGTCTCTCTACAAGAGTTCAGCAACTCAATTCTGACAGATTCTTGGAAAACTTGTGCAAAACTTGGTGCAGGAGGAACCTGTGACAATAGGTTTATTTTGTGGTGAGAGTAAACCTAGCTCACTTGATGAGTATCTTGAGGACTTCATCTGTGAAATAAAACACTTAAGTCATGGTTTTGAATTTGAAGGACTCAAGTTAACTTTACAGCTTACCTCAATGGTTTGTGACGCACCTGCACGTGCATTTCTGAAAAAAGTGAAAGGTCACACAGGCTACCATGGATGCGAAAAGTGCATTCAGGATGGAGTGCACCTGGAGAACAGGATGACATTCCCTAGAAATGACATGCCTCTTAGAAATAATGACAACTTCAGAAATAAGACTGATCCAGAACACCACCATGGCACCTCACCTCTGGAAGAAACCTCCCTGGATATGGTCTCTGGATTCCCCCTTGATTACATGCACCTTGTGTGCCTTGGTGTCATGAGGTGGCTTCTCCACTTGTGGCTTCGACTGGGTCCTCTACCTTGCAGGCTGTCAGGATTTCAAGCCACTGTGCTGACAGAAAGGTTGGTTGGTGCAAAGAAAAATGCGCCTATGGAATTTGCGTGCAAACCAAGGACAGTGAGGGAAATAGATCGATGGAAGGCAACTGAGTTTAGACAGTTTTTATTGTACACAGGCCCTGTTATGCTAAAAGACCTACTCAGCACAGAGGTGTACAAAAACTTCCTGCTGTTTTTTGTGGGAATCTTCATCTTGTGCAATAACAGCCTAATTGGTGATCACATTGACTATACCAGTGATATTCTGCGACTTTTTGTCACACACTTTGGACAGCTATATGGCCCCAAATTCCTGTCCTACAATGTCCACTGTCCTGTACATCTTGCAGAAGATGCAAAACACCATGGTGTCCACGACAACTTCAGTGCTTTCCAGTACGAGAATCACCTTAACAAGCTGAAGAGACTCTTGCGGAAACCTACATGTCCACTGAGTCAAATTGTGAGAAGGTTCTCAGAAATGCAAAGCAGCAGAAAAAAAAAGGAGAAAAACAACCCACCACTGCTCAGAAAACAACACACAGCTGGCCCTCTACCCGAATGTCTTCATGAAGCATCACAGTACAAAGAAATAAAAACATGCTCTTACACTCTGAAACTGGACCAGGCCAACAGTTTTGTTTACACTGATGGGAAAGTTGCAAAGCTGCAAAACATAATTTCAGCGAGGGATGACATTTACGTGGCCTGCACTACTTTCAACAATCATTAACTTTTTTTTGAAGTCATGAATTCATCTAGTTGATGGCATCTCAGGACCAACACATTTCTGCAAGTTTGAGAACATTGAGGCGAAAGCTTACTTAGTTCCTTATGACCGTTATTTTGTTTCAGTCCCTCTTTTACACACACAATAATTATTTTTTCCCCCACTTTTTTCCTTTTTGACTTGCTACATATATTTTGGGTAATTAAATCATGCATATGAACAACTGAAATGTAATAGGTGTCGTTACACATTATGGGGCTCTAGGTTGTTGCAGCCAAAAAAAACAGAAAAAACATGTACCTGATAATGGAGTTCGTCGGAGAAGGGAGTACCGGTCCTGTAGCAAAGTCCTGGTACTCAGATGGCCACTCATGGTGGCCTCCATACAAAGAGTTGGACCGGTTACTGAAGAGCATCAGGTCGATGGAGGCACCACAGCCAGATAAGGGTTGGACCAAGCATCAGGCCAGAATTCTACATGAGTCGAGTAAACGGGTTAAACTACACTTTAAATAAACATTAAAACAGATGGCAAAATCAGTAATACATGACATTCCATGGCTTAATGTTTTTATGAATTAAGTTCACATACTTTGGTTCTTTCAGCATCTTTTGACAATATTTCCAAAAAATGGAAAAGGGCATGCTACACTTCTGACATCTCAGAATCTGAAGTTTCTTTAAAAAGAATGCACAAGTTGTAAAAATGCATATTTCACTTTGAAAATAGATACATTGAAAAGTATTTTTTAAAAACAGCAATATTCAGTCTTCTGAAGTTATACAAAGTTTATGTGAGCAACAAAAGATAAATTTAAGTTATTTACTTATAATCTTGAATTCAGCCCCAGCTTTCACAGGTCATTCACAATTAGAAACCAGGTATGTTCAGTTACTAATGTGTCATCAATTGACCCTTTGCAAAGACCCACGACCCTTCGTTACTGTTGATATGTCCGACAAGCCATGGCGCTCTCACTGTTCTCAAGCAGTGAAAAATACATTGCGGTTGAAAAGAAGAAAATGTCAATGCACCGGCAGACAAGACAGAGCAGGTTCCTTTAGGTATGAAAGGAAGTCTCAGCTTTAAATGGTTTCATTTTTTTTAAACAATAAATCAGTTTAAGTGGCACGTGAACTGATCACCTCTTCCTCTTTACTAGTTACAGCATGAAATAAACTTGTATGAGCATCATAAGGTATCTTGTTTTAACACGAAAAGACGTCAATAAAAAAATTATTAGTAATTAGTAATATTATAAAATCTCAGTAAAACTACCGGAAGTGGGAGGAGTAACTTGATTTATGCACCGCCTTCACCTGCCTGTCGTCATGTGCGTGCTACATCCATCGATTTATTAATTAAATTAATTAAATTATGATTGGATTCTGTTTGCAATAGACACTTACCTAAAGCTAACAGAAGTTTCGTGCCTCTAACAAGTGCTTTCGACCTTCTTTTTGATCTGAATGGTATGCATTGTCATATGCAGAAAACATTCGAGGTTTGCCACAGACTTGTCCCACCACCTAGAACGCAACTGAATGCTTCTTCAAGTGTGAAAAAAACGCGGAAAGCTAATTTTAAATAGGAAATTACAGAATCTTTACATGCATACAGCCGGTCTATTCGCACGGGATTAGTTTTACCTGAGGTAATTCTTCCGGACATTTTTACAGAAGGTAAAAGTCGCCATAATCTTTACTGACATCGTCTGTAATGATTACTGAGATGGCACATTCGGACGGGACTAAAATCACTGAGAAGCTCTGGTAAAAATTACTTTACCCCACTTCTCCATGTAAAAGTAATCCCGTCCGAATAGGGCTTTAGTTCACTGACAAGCTAGGCAATATCACGTTCATAATCGAATGCGATTCATTTTGCGATTAATTGCACAGCCCTGATGTCTCACTTTTGGTAAATACTGTAGCATTTCATCTAAGGTTACTGTAGAAAATGTGTTTGTAAGAATAGCAAGAATGTAAAACTAAATAAGATAAAATACAAAGCAAGAGAGCACAATTCCATTGCAGCAGTAGAATGATTACCTTTTGTAATGTCAATTAAGCTCATTTAAGAGAGAGCTTCTTTCTTGCAGACCACCAGCTGGAAACTTGGGAAGAACACCCATCTACCACTCAAGGTAAAAAGCATTAATTATTATATGGAGGAAATCAAAAACACATTCATTGCAAATGAGTCACAGCCTAACAGAAGCTAATACAACATTTTTTTTTTCTGTATAATTAGAGAACACATTCTCTGTCCTGAGACTCTCTCAAGACCAAAGAGCATCAACCACACATCAAGGAAGAATGCAGAGTAAGTAATAAATAATAATAATAAAAACATCTGTCAATTTCAGTCATTACTGGGGTATCACTTAAGAACCCTTGGGCCAGATTTACTAAACAGGCCAAATTAGCATTAGAGCGCACCTCCATAAAAGCACCGATGGGAGGGAAAATTCTGCGTGTGATTTACTGACAATGCACACATTACAGAACAGATGCAGCCAGATCATTTCCATAATGACCAGAGCAATCTATCAAGAGCAGTGCAAATTACCGCCTGCTTTAAGACATGCCCTTTTTGGGCATTAAAAATGGAGCAAATACCAGTAATTTGACGAGCGCAAACGTTATTAAATCGCATTGCATGATTCATTTTAATACTCTCCTCCCATAAATTTTGCGTCTGAAAGGAAAACTCCTACAAATGCATAAGGTCAGGCGCAAAAAACAACTGTGTCCACGCCTTTTCAGCGCTAATTCTTTACTGCCTCTTCTCTATTCCTCTTTAGTAAATCCTGACAGTACTATTTTAACGCCAAAAGACAGTTTGCGCTGGCGCAAGCTATTAGTAAATCTAGCCCATAGTGTATCAGTTTCATGCACTGTCATGGTAGCAAGTGCAACTTACCAACTTCACCTTTCTCAGCTCCAGTTTTTCCAGTGAGCTTGACCAATGAAAATGACCATGAGCATGCTTGGGGTGAACACCCATCTAACTTTCAAGGTAAAAGAACATTCATAAACACATGCAGGAAACGCATACACTGCAAATTAATAACACTAGGTAACATAACATTTTTCTGTACTATCCATCAGAGGACACAATCTCTGAACTGAGGCCCTCAAATACCCACCAGGCAAGAACAAATAGTAAGTAATTTGTATTTTTTAATGGGCAGTTACTACTGCAGAGTGAATTATTATTTATGCACATCTAGCTGTGGATTAATCACAAGTAATTAATGTATTAATTACTTAACTAACATGAAAAAACAATGATCAATACATTTATTGCAGTATGTATATTCTAATGGTAAAGTGTTACCATTTTTACTTTAGATTAATGGTCATGGAATATTGGAAGATTTCATTACTTAAGTGTTTCAAACCAAATTCTTTTGGATAATAATTGCATTGGTATTAGGAGTTCCTTAAAATGTTTATAAATAAATTAAGCCTATCCACAAAGCAAAACACAACCACTTTTGTCACGGATTCTGCAACCCTAAAGTGAGAAATGTTTATGGTTAAGTTGTTAACAAAGCATTATCTAAATCATTACATATGAGCTAATTAAACAATAACACATTGTTAATTACAGTGACAATGAATGAAGAACTCACTATTTATATGCAGTATTAATGTATTCATTACAGTTTATGAACTATTACCAATTAACCAATGATTTGAAAATTATTTAGAAGTGCTTTATTAGTGTATACTTATTATAAAGTATTACCAATAAGTAAGCATAGTGCTCAAGAAAATAAGGTAGTTCACTAATAGCTAATCAATAACTACTATTTTTTTTTCAGGACTATACAAACTACTATACTATATGGTATTAATGTAAATAATGTTTGTATATAATTAATTCTAAAGCACAGATCATGATAACCCACTAGTAATGACTAAAGTATTAACAAATCCTTCTAAAGAAATTGGTGACCCAATAATCACGGAGCAGTATTCTAAAGTGTTACCAAAATTCGTTCTGCACAAATCACATAAATATCATATTTTGGGTTCAAAAAGACTAAATTCGCAAAATTCAATGACTTTGGGGCACTAATAATTTTGTAGCTACAAAAATTTTAAAAATTTCATTTCCATTTTGCTCAGAAAACTGAGAGGACCCATGGTTTGATGCCTCTGAACACAATATGGAAGCACTGACCACGAGGCTACCAGCTCCAGCCTGCTTTGTTTTTGTTTTGTTCCATTTTTTTAATTCAGTTTTACTTTCCCTAAATTTAGTTTTATCACATTTAAGAGCTTTTTGTGCTTGCAGGTGCTTCTGATGTGAGACCATGGAGCTGCATCACTAATCAATGTACACGTACGTTAAATTGAAATACTAAATTTGTAAAATTATACAATTTATAGTTTAATAAAAATTCTCTCCCAGATAAACTTACTGTGTTGCAGCTGTTGAGAGGGCAATTCTGAAGGCACTCAACGAACTGGACATGAAAATCAATCATCCAAACTAACTTCAGTGATCCAGTCCCTTGCAGCTAACAGCCGTTCCAATGCTCCAGTGCTGGTGGTGGACAGTGAGAATGATGTCTTTCCTCTCAAAACCATGGAGGAACTAGACAAACTGGAAAGACAATTATCAGAAAAAGCAATGATGCAAAAGATGGTAAAAATCACTGACATTTGTAGGTTTAACAGTTGTAGTGAAGTAAATAATGTATTATATACCCGGTTTCACAGACAAGGTTTAAGGCTAGTCCCAGACTAAAATGCAAGTGTGAGCTGTCTTAACTGAAAATAACTTGCAATGACATACCTTACAATATGTCAGTGCCATTGTTTTGTCTCAAGATGCACACAGCATTTTTATAAAAGCAAAACTAAGACCTATAGTCCTGATTTAAAATAATCCCTGTCCAGAGCTGGGTAGTAATTGATTACATGTAATCTGGATTACGTAATCAGATTCCAAAAATTAAGTACTTGTCATTAGTCAGGTAGCAATACAGAGTTTGAACACTGGATTTACAAAAATAATTTCAGGTTTAAGAACATTGCATCTACTGATGATGAACACATTCATTTTTATTTGAATCATTACCCTGTAGGTTGTTTAACCATGTATTTCTATGTCTTTGGAAGGCTTTTGTCTTTCAAACAGTAAAATGCACAAATTCAAAAACTTTTTTTGTCATTTGATCCTCTTTCACCTAATATATTTACTTGAAGTACTCCTGAGATTTTAAAATAAATATTTTAATAATTAAGCATTACTTTTGCATGTTCATTGGTTCTCTGACATTGGTTATGGTCACATGAAATGCAGGTAAACAAATAAAATATTGAATTTGTTTAGTAATTTTTTTTTAATTGATTTTAAAATGCTTTATTTTTAATGTTTTTAACATTTTATATATATATATATATATATATATATATATATATATATATATATATATATATATATATATATATATATATATATATATATATATATTTTTTTTTTTTTTTTTTTTTTTTTTTTTTAAATTTAAATCATTATTAGCTTTGTTAAATGCACTTCATGCTGTTAATAACAACACCTAAAATATATTTACTTACTCTTTGTATTTTTATGTCCATATGGTACTTTGATTATCCTATTTAAATCAATGTGATAGACGAGTTAGGTCAAAAGTAATCTAAAAGAATTCTAAAAGTAGTCTGATTACATTTTTTAAAATGTGTAATGTAATGGATTTCATTGCTAACTACCCAGCTCTGTCCCTGTCTGTGAAACAGGGCCATAATGTTTGTGCTAGTCTGTAATGTTTTGAAATTACCTTTTATTTTTAAGGTGAACAGGTTATCCATCAGCGGAGGACACACACTGAAGAAAACCATATGGAGAATATGCTCCAAGGTTTTTGGTCCTGTAGCCAAACAACTGAACTGGTGTGGAAGGAGAGAAAAGTGAGGGATCAGGAAAACAAACATAGGAGCACTCCTAATAAGTACGTCCAAAATGTTTTCCAATGTACAGTGTACAGGTAACACTTTACATTAAGGTTGATTAGTTAACATTAGTTAACTACATTAGTTAACATGAACTAAGAATTAACGATACTTCTACAGCATTTATTAATCTTAGTTAATGTTAATTTCAGCATTTATTAATGCATTAAAATCATAAGTTGCTCGTTAACACTGGATAATGCACTGTGAATTAACATGACCAAACAATGAACGCCTGTATTTTTATTAACAAATAATAACTAAGATTAATAAATAGTGATAGTGTAACAAATCTGTTGTTCATTGTTCACTAATGCTAGTTAATACATTAACTTATGTTAACAAATGATACCATATTGTAAAGTGTTACCAGTGCATGCAATAATTTTAAAGATGGAACTGTTGATACAGCTCCATAAAGCGTGATTACTCCTCGTGAGCTTTTCATACAGACTTAGGTCTACATAATATCTTTATATATTATGATGCATGTGCCTACCAGCAGATACATGCCGTTTAAACAGTGTAAAATGTTGTTTCATACACACAAGAGCATTTTAGAAATGGAAACTTTTGTTTTAACATTAACACAATTAGGCTAATTGACCGAGAACTGTTGATGAACCACAAAATCAGCTGTTACCACGACTTGATTAAACCACAGAAACACCTATTTGTCAAAATTAAGATAATACTTTATCTGTTCGATTTACTTTATATAAAATCAAATATATATTTGGCTGACCACCACACATTAACGACAAAGAATCAGGCTACTTACCTCAGTTTTCCCGCGGCGATGTCTTCCACGTGCGATGTGATGATCTTTGGAAGCACATGCACAGTAGTGATGAGGAGTCGACTCCAAAAGAGTTGATTCCTTGAATCTGACCAACCCAATTTTCGAATTAGACTTAATATAAAATCATTAATATTCGACTCAGGCTGTCTCCCCACTAATTTGAGAGTCACACTAAAATAACCTGAAACCGATTAGCCTACATAAGAGATAATAGCATAGCGAAGTTTAAACTTTTTATGACTGAAGCAGAATTTCAGCACCACTGGAAATGAACAGCGACCAATCAATTTGAAAGCACATACATGAAGTATGTTATATTACATCCTAAAACACTGACTGACATTAAAAACAGTTGACAAGCATTAACTGCACATAAATTCTCTATATTAACTAGATTTTATTAACATAGGCTGATCATTCTCAGGTAGTAACTCGGCTCTCGGGATCATATGAACAATTAAATAGACGTATGAGACGAAATAAATGTTTCATTTTACATTATTTTGCGCAGTTAATGCATGGATTTGTTTGGGTCGGCATGCACTTTATCTATACAAGCACAAAAAATATGACTAATTCGAGATCATTTAATTGATACTGACACAGAGACATATGGCTTTAATAAAGGAAGGATGTTGCAAACATTTTTTATGCTTTGCTTACGTATATTATTGCCCAAATTCATAAGAACCCATTTAAATAAAACATATTTTGCGGATTTAAGTAACCAATAAGCTCAAGCAATATGCTGTTGCATGGCCTCGCTTGGGGTGATGCTTCCCCCATAAATATGATTAAGCAACATTTCATATACATAAGGCTAAGTTCACATTTCATTCTCATGGCTCATGGTACGTGGCAGATATGCTATTGCCAAATCTTGCTCGTTGTTTAAGGCTAGTTGTCCAGTACATGTTGTTTGCTAGGCACGCTGTCGCTTTAGTTTTATTGATTGTATTTTGACATGCTGGTAATATTAACGTTAACCAGTTAATCTTACCACAGCTGAGGCTTGGTCTTAATCAATTGTTTTAGGCTGTCTGTCATGAAACAGGTTTGTTGCCTAAGGCTCATCTAGTATTGGGAATGCTGTTCATTGAACTTATCCATTTTTCACAGATGTGTTTAAATCAACGATATGCTTTGCTAAGCTATAGTGTGTCGGTAACGTGCTCTACTCAACCTGAACTAGCAAAATCTACATATTGCATGTTATTTATGCTAACGATTATCTGGATGAGGGCAACATGCCTATTGCCAAACTTGGGTATTCACGATATGCTGTACTGCATTAAGGGGCATGCTGCTCTTCTCAGCTGCTTATTAAAGAAGAGCACCCCTTCACTAATGCTCCCCTTCTGTAAAGGGCATGCTGCCCCAGTCCATGCTATGCAGAAGGTCTTGCTTTAAGCTATCAGGGTATTGGGATTTTGCCACTTGTTAACGGTTATCTAGTGTTCAGTATCATGTTTGTGCTAGAACTGCTCGTGGCTTAAGCGATTGGTTGTTACTGCAAGTGCTGGTTCCCGGTTAAACATTAAAAGCATGAAGCTAATGTTAAGCTGTTGTTTAAGGAATGATTGTTCTCGTAATATGCTTGCTGCTGATGGCTCATCTGGTATTGGGAATGCTATTTCTTTAAGTTCTCTGATTATTGCAACATGCTGTGATTAAGCAAGCATCAAGCTTGTTACATAAAGCATCGAGTCTATTGATAAGGAATTTGTCTATGCTCACGTGGGCTGTCAGTTCGTGGACACGTAACACAATGAGAGCAAATGACAATGGAAGGCGATAAACCTGTAACTGAAGAGTCGATTTATTGATTCAGTATATGCTGTTGTTATAGAGTTTAAATGGATTCTGAAGCTTTTAGGCCAGGTTGAATCTGTGGTTCGAACCAAATCATTCGCTTGCTCTATGGCTGCAGTACGCTGCGTTTGCTGCAAACTAGACTGCCAATTCTAGTGGGTTTTCTGCATCTTTAATCTTTTTCAGGTACTGCATTAAAGGGGCTTGCTGCTCTTTTTAAGCTGCTTATAAAGAGGAGCACCCCTTTGCTGCTACCCTTCTGGGGCTGCTGCCCCAGTCTCTGTTATTCCAGAAGGACATGCTTCTTTCAGATTTACCATCAGTTGTGGTTTGGGGAGTTCTGGCATATCGTTTGTGCTGGGGGGTTATTATTGCTGCTCTCCCTGCTCATTCATGACAGGCTGCATGGATGGGCAGGGAGTTTTTGCCCAGAACAGAACCATACCACCAAACCAAACTGTATGATAAGTGTCTATCATTGACGATAGTGGTTCAGACAGAAATGAAGCGTTAGCGTTAGTTCTGGCAGGTCACGTGAGTCAAGCTTGCATCAGCTGGCTCTCAGCTGATCACATCTACCTATAGGGATACGACACCTATCACGGCATTCCTATATAAGCGCTATTCAGTATTATTCAGCAGCTTGCTTGCTCAGGAGCAAATTACCCTCCTCCATCCCCAACTCCTCCTTTCGCCACAGTCAGGACTTGGCTTCTGACATTCCTGTTGAATCAGACTCCCTAATCTTGAGTAATGCGTTACACTAAATGTAATTAAGTACGTCAATGATATCTGCTTGGTTCTGTTCTGTTAACCCTTGGGGGGTTATTATTGCTGCTCTCCCTGCTCATTCATGACAGGCTGCTTGGATGGGCAGGAAGTTTTGCCCAGAACAGAACCAATCCCACCAAACCAAACTGTATGCTAAGTGTCTATCATTGACGATAGTGGTTCTGACAGAATTGTATAAAAAGTTTTAAGAGCGTGGAAAGAATTTTTATTGACAGTTGTGTACAAACCAGAAGGGATGGAGGAGCTTTTGAATCAACCATTATTTTAAATGCAAATATTGTATATGAAAATAATGAAATATATATTTTAAGAAATGGATTAAAGCAGGAATAAATAAAGTCAAATATGTTTTATATGAGGTTAAAGAAAGTTTTATACCACTGCAAGGCATAGTAGATGAAATTGAAGAAACTGGAGAAGAGGTTGATAAGCGTATTGTAAAGCAACAATTTGACAAAATAAAAAAGCAATTCCTAATGAATGGATAGAAAGAATAGAAAAAAGGAGGAAGGAGAGGGAAAGGTGGAAGTGTTTTTAAAGGAAAGTGGGAAAGAAGTGTCTATTCAATCAGCAAAGGGGTGCTCCTCTTTATAAGCAGCTTAAAAAGAGCAGCAAGCCCCTTTAATGCAGTACCTGAAAAAGATAAAAGATGCAGAAAACCCACTAGAATTGGCAGCCTAGTTTGCAGCCTAGTTTATAAATTCTTTAGAAAAATGGTTTTTGCTAAACCAGTAGCAAATGGTTTTTGGAATAGATTATTTCCGGTGACAGAATCTGAAAATATTTGGGAGAATTTAAGAATAAGTTATATGTATCCACTGAGAATTTTAATTTTCTTTTAAGACACAATGTAATATATACAAAAATGAGATTATGTAAAATGGGAATTGAACGAAATGCAAGATGTGATGTATATGAAAATGAAGATGAAGTTCTTTTACATTTGTTTTCATTTTGTTCTGAACTAGAAGATTTTGTGAGAATTTAAAATGTTTGTTGAGGCATTTTTGGGAGAAAAAATTTAAAGACAAATTGAATGGAATCAAGTTTTTTTACTTGGTATAAAAGGAAAAGGGAAAGAAATGTGTATAGTCAATTTCATTTTATCCATAGCAAGATATGCAATATGGTGTAGACAATGTCATGAGAGAAAAAAGTTGCAATATTAATATGTGGAGTTCTTTTTAGAAGAAAGTTGGAGGGTCATATACAGACTTTATATAATTATTTTAGTATGAATGGACAAGTTGAGAGGTTTATAAAATTCTAACAAGAAATGACGCAAGAATATTGGAATGTTTTCAAGAATATAAGATAAATTTGCCAAGATAATTTCTCTTAGTTATTAAAGAAATGTGTATGTAAATGTATAATTAATACATTTACATTTATGCATTTAGCAGACGCTTTTATCCAAAGCATTCAAGTTACAGTTTTTACATTTGATCACCTCTTGCTTTCCCTGGGAATCAAACCCACGATCTTGGCGTTGCTAGCACCATGCTCTACTATTTAAGCTACAGGAAAGCTCAAATAAGAAGGAAAGAATTTATAATGTGGAAATGTACAATGTGAATTCTGTGATGTAATAATGTGTAAATATAAATTGTTTTTAAGTTTTGAATTAAAAAAAAGGTGCGCCCGATCTCGTCTGATCTCGGAAGCTATGCAGGGTCGGGCCTGGTTAGTACTTGGATGGGAGACTGCCTGGGAATACCAGGTGCTGTAAGCTTTTGGGTTTCTTCACTATTTAACTAATACACTGGCCTTTAGGGTGGCTGATCTTGAAATAGCCCACTTTTTGCGGCAGCCCTCGCTTACGGCCATACCACCCTGGGCATGCCCGATCTCGTCTGATCTCGGAAGCTAAGCAGGGTCGAGCCTGGTTAGTACATGGATGGGAGACAGCCTGGGAATACCAGGTGCTGTAAGCTTTTGGGTTTAAAAAAAACAAACAAAAAAAAAACTACTTATCTAATACACTGGCTTTTAGGGTGGCTAATCTTTAAATAGCCCGCTCTTTGCAGTGGCCCTCGGTTACGGCCATACCACCTGAGGGTGATAGAGTGCTAGCAGTAAGTGAGTTGGCAGTTTGAGCAGTCGGTGAGAAAGGCTCACCTTTTCTGTTCTATTTTTTAATTCTTCAGAAAAAAGTTTTATTTTGGTATACTTTGTTTTATCTTTTCCTCCAGCAGTTCACGCTGTTTGGGGGGAAGCTACGTGTGTGTTTTTTTTGGCTTTATTTTTCAAAATGGATGGATTAACGGCAAAGACCCAAGCAAAGGCAGGAGAAACATCACGTGGAAATGAAATTGGACTGGAACAAAGACACTGAGATGGAAATGGAAAGGAAAAGGAGACTAGGAAGGACATCCGGAAAAGAGTTTACAGTAAGGAAGCAACAGTAACCGTGGACTTAATGGATGTGGATGATGTGAGAGCAGTGGTTATTATAAAGTCTGTGACAGAAAAAGTTGGAGAAGGGAAAATCTTGGCGGTTCGACCAAACAAACAAGGTGTTATGTGGTGACTTTGGAGAGGGAGGAGGACACTGAGGAGCTGATGAATGGACTAATTATTAAAGGAAAAACCTTTGAGACAACAAGACTTCAAAACAGAGACTTTGTTGTTTCATTCATGCATCTGCCTGTTTACATGGATGAGGAGGACATTTTAAAGAATCTGGAGGGATGGGAGTTCTCCCCATCTCTAAAATAAAAAGAAGGATCTATCCAGGCACAAATATTGAAGACGGAACAAGATTTGTAAAAACAAGGTTCCCCAGAGAAGTGATCTCACTCCTGTATAGCACCAAGCTCGACACAGCGGAAGGACCACAGTACTTTCGGGTGATGCACAGCCAGCAGGTAAAGACCTGCAGGTTGTGCATGAGCCCGGAGCATATGGTGAAAGACTGTCCGGAATTTAGGTGCTACAAATGCGATAAGAGGGGACACTTTGAAAGGGACTGCAAGGCGATGAAGTGCCCGGATTGTGAGGAGGTGCTCAACAAGTGTGAATGCTGGATGTAAAACGAGGAAGAAGGAGGGAATGGGCAGATGCATGAAGGAGACAACGAAAAGGAGCAAGAGGAAGGAACCACGACAACACAGGTTAATGGAACTAAAGAAAATGAGGACAAAGGAGAACAGAGAGAAGAAAGTAACATACAGGAAGAGCAAGCACAACAAGGTGAGGAAGCAGAGATGCAAATAGACAT
Source organism: Spinibarbus caldwelli (assembly GCA_039654775.1). Classification (NCBI taxonomy): domain Eukaryota; kingdom Metazoa; phylum Chordata; class Actinopteri; order Cypriniformes; family Cyprinidae; genus Spinibarbus; species Spinibarbus caldwelli. The sequence goes on from CM077218.1 coordinate 10,182,076, forward strand.
TCCTCAGACTGTTGAAAAACGTTTAGACAGAATAGAACATCAAAAGATCGTGAATGAAGAACAAACTGTTGAGAGGGACAGTGAAGAGGAAAAAGAGGACAAATTTGGGAAACAAATAAAAAGAAGATGATCAATCAAGGTAAAACCAAGTTTGGGCGGGGCAAGAAAAAGTAGTTAAAAAGGACTCATTGAAAAATGTAAACAGATATGAGCTGTTAAAGACCTTGGGGAGATGGAATGATAAGTTTTTTTTCTTTTCTTTTCTTTTTTCTGTCTCATGCTTGTGAAGATAGTAACATTTAATGCGAGAGGACTTCGAGATGTAAGAAAGTTTGATAAAGTAAAAGAAATGTGTAAAAAAGAAGATGTAATAATGCTACAAGAAACAAATTGGACAGAAGGGTCTATAAATGAAATGAGGAAAAGGTGGAACGGTAAAATTCTGTATAATAATGGTGATGAAAGAAATGGTAGAGGTGTGGCAATTTTAATACGAGAAAAAAGTGGTGTAAATTGCAAAGAAATATACAAAGATGAAATGGGGAAATGTTTGGTAGTGGAAATGAGTTACGAAGAGAAGAGAGAATTTTTTAACATTATCAAGACAATTGTGAGGAATTATAAAATATTATGTTGGGGGATTTTAATACAGTGTTTAGCAAACAAGATATGGTGGAGGGTATGGTTTTCAAAAGTGATACGGGAAGGAAAGAGTTAAGATCACTAATGGAAGAAAACAATATGATGGATGTATGGAGGGAAAGGAACGAAACAAAAGAGAATACTCTAGAAGACAAATAGTAGGTAACTTCATGTATCAAACAAGAATAGATATGGTTTTATGTACAGGGAATTTAGAACGTTTTATAGAGAAGTTAAGGTATGAAGAAACGAGTTTAAGTGATCATAAGCCATTTTTGTACATTTGGATTGGGATACTGGGAAAAGAGGGCCAGGGATATGGGTTTAAATACAAACATTTTAAAGGATGAGAATTATGTTGCAACAATAAAAGACATGATAGAGAAAGAAAAAGAAAATGGAATGTATATAGAAGACAAAAGAATCTGGTGGGAGAATGTGAAGTATTTAATCAGAAAGTTTACTGTAAAATATTGTGGGATGGTACAGAGATGTATAAAGACTAAGGAAAGAGAAATAAGAGAACAATTAGAAAGGAAATTAATAAGAACGAAAAAGATCTGAAAAAAAAAGAAACAAAAGAAAAGAAATACAACGGGGCGAGATTAAGAAGTAAAGCAAAGTACACAGTGGAAGGAGAGAAATGTACAAAGTTTTTCTTTGACTTAGAAAGAAGAAGGGGAATTGCGCAAACAATCAAAGGATTAAAAAGGGAAAAAAGCAATAAAAGAATATTATGAAAAGCTATTTAAAGCAAAGGGAGTTAATTACTCCCTAAAAACAGGAATTACTGAAGCAAATATAGACAAAAATAGGGGAGGAGGATAAAAAAGAGTGTGAGCAGGAGATAAAAGAGGAAGAAATAAAAAGAGCGATAAATGAACTGAATAAAGAGAAAAGCCCAGGCATTGATGGTTTAGGGAATGAATTCTACAAAACATTTAAGGATTTTTTTAACCGGTATTTTAAAAGTAGTATATGAAGATATCTTTAAGAAAGAGGAAATGATTCAGAGAATGGGGATGGGATTAATAAAGTTGATATATAAAAGGAAAGGAGAAAAAGCAGACTTAAAAAATTATAGACCAATCACAATGCTGAATACAGATCTGAAAATTTTAACAAAAGTTTTAGCCAACAGATTGAAAGAGGTAATGCCAACCATAATCGAAACAAATCAAGTGTATAGAGTTAAAGAAAAAGATATAGCAGACACAACGATAAGTATAATAGATAGAATAAGGTATATGAAGAAAAAAACAAAAAAGGATATGTTATTAGTTTGGATTTCAAAAAAGCTTTTGACAGAGTGGAACATGAATATTTATTTGAAATTTTAAGAGGGTACGGGTTTGGGGAAAATTTTGTCAAGTGGATTACGATTTTAAATAGGGGAGCAATAACAAGAATAAAATGTAACTTTTTTTAATGGAATGTTTCAAAATTACTAGGTCAATAAGACAAGGATGTCCATTATCAGCGCTTTTATATTCATTAGTTGCAGAACCATTGGGATTAGCTGTAAAAATAGATGAAGACATAAGAGGGATAAACATTGGAGGAAGTGGGGGAAATTAAAAAATATTTCAATATGCGGATGATACAACAATAATAGTTAAGGGTATAGAGAGTGTTAAAAAAGTAATGGAAGTTGTACAGATGTTTTGTAGGGGATCAGGAAGCAAGATGAATGAAGAGAAAACGGTATATATGAGATTTGGAGGAGTGATTGGAGTAACAAATTCTTTTAATTTTAAAGAAACAGAAGAAATTAAGATTTGAGGTGTTTTAATGGGAAAAGACGAAAAGAACGTTAAAGAAATAATGTGGGAAGAAATAGTAGGAGGAAATGAAAGGCGGCTAAATTTTTGGAAATTGAGGACTTTAGGTTTAAAAGGAAAGGTTTTAATTTTAAATGTGTTAATGGTGTCAAAGTTGTGGTATGTTTTATATGTGACTGCTATGCCAATGTGGGTGGAAAAAAGGCTGAAAAAATGTTTTTTTTTGTTTTTTTTCAACAAACAAATCTCCAAGAATTGCATATAATGCATTAATAGGAGAAGCAGGACAGGGAGGGATGTGATTAATTGATGTGGTACAAAGAAAAAAAAATAGCTTAAGAGTTAAAATAATAATAATAAAAAATAAAAAAAAAATCTAGATGAGGAAAGCAAAACAGCATGGAAAAAGACAATGGAATATTTTTTGAACAAATGTGGGAATTTTAATTTGGGGGATAATATTTTATGGATGAAAACTAGGAATTGGATGGTGGAAGGGTTGCCGGATTTTTATAAAAAACTGATGAGTGCTTGGGGGAAATTTTTAATTAATGTTAATTTTAATCCACAAGGTCGAGAGAGCATTTTAAATCAGCCTTTATTTCTAAACAATGGCATCTTAAACCAAGGGAAAGATGTTTTTTATAAGAAATGGTGGGATGTTGGGATCACAAGAATCAGAGATGTTTTATATGAATTTAAAGAGGGGTTTTTACCATTGCAGTATATAATAGATGCAATGGAAGAGACAAAAGAGGATTTTAATAAATAAGAAATAAGTATGAAGTAATTAAAGAAGCAATACCCAAAGAGTGGATAAAACGAACAGTAAAACATGGAAGAAGAGAAGCAAGAGAAAGAAGTGTTTGTAAAGTTGGGAGAAAATTGGTATGCTTTTAAAGAATGTACGGTGAAAATGTTTTATTGTTTCTTTAGAGAGGGAGTTTTTAAGAAACCTGTTGTTAATGCGTACTGGGTACAGAAATTTAAAGATCTAAAGAAGATGATATACGGAACAACATGAAAGGAACAATGATAGATGCAAGGCTGGAGAGCTTGGAGTTTTTTATTAGGCACAAAGCCATTTTTACTGACATTATATTGACAAAAATCAGATTGGAACTAAGTGAAATATGTAAAGTGTGCAATGCTGAAGATGAAAGTTTTTTTACATTTGTTTTTAAATTGCAGCGAATTGGAAGATTTTAATGAAATTTGTAGGAGACTAGGGCTGCAACAACTAATCGATAAAATCGATTATAATCGATAATGAAAATCGACAACGATTCTCATTATCGATTAGTAGGGTCTGCCCACAGTGCAGGTCCAGGTATATTATAAACAAATTACGGCACTGAATAACGCATTTCTGTGGCCAAAATGCATCTAAAAATAGTGGAGGAAACATAATGAGATGCTGCGGGAGAAGTACGTGATCCAAGCTGCACAAAACATGAGAATTCTTTATTTAAGCTTTAAGTTAATGCATTAGCGTAATGGCTTTCGCTGTCAGTCGCTTTGACAGATGCGTGTGCGTCCTCAGCGCAAAAATGTTCAGTTTACGGTCATATCCTTATCTGTAAATGTCACAAATTCACGCGAGCATTTCCATTTTTGCATAAAGTCCCATCCTGACAGTCTGTGTTAAGTTTAAATGACCGAATTACTGATTGAGCGCCGGCGCGGCGGACGCGTGAACGCGCGTCAGAGAGGGAGACAATATTCAGCGCAAAAACATTCATTGTGCTGAAATATCTGTTGTTGAACGTTCAATTAAGGTTTACAAGTCAACATGGAGTGCACGTATTTTATGAAAGTAGAAACTGTAAAGGGATAACCACGTACAGTTGTCTGAAGATAAATATCAGAGGCTTCATAGCCGCCTTTTACAGGATAAATAAATTACAGTAAACGTGACTGTGATCAAAGAGTTGGTTAACACTGAATTTGTGTTTTTATTCGTCTTTATTATCTTTATTATCTTAATTTTTGATGAAGAGATTTAAACTATAGGCCTATATACAGTGCTTAACAAATTTATTAAAACAAATGTATTTAAGGTTTATAACAAATAATGTAAGCTTTGTGCCACTGCTGCTCTAAACTAACAGTATTGGTGTTTACTAAAATCATTTTTTTGCTATCTGTATTGGTTAGTCCTCCAATATGCGTAAGGTCTTCAGTAACAGTGGGCTATTTCTAATGCAATAATATAATTATTTCTGTTATCTATGAAAGAATGAAAGATCTATGAAAGATTTTTTCAGATACCCAATTACAGTCAAAAAGTAGCTAAACAATGCCAGCAAGAATGCATGCTGTTATATGAAAGGCAGGAGGCTATTTTTTTTTTTATGTGAATAAAAATGTAGTTGTTTCAGTTTGTTATTTGCCCAATAAATGACAATAACATTTTTAGACTTAAACAATTCTTTGACAGATTCCTAAAATATTTGTGTTTTCTCTTTATTATGACAGGTGGTCTAATAAATTAAGCACTGTATGTTTTCATAGCATTCAGTTGGCACGTTTGTTTGAAGGACATTGGGCAGAATGTGGAAGTGTTTTTGTCAATAAAATAAACGAAGAAAATTTAGTGTTTTTTTTTTTAATCCGATTAATCGATTAATCTGAAAAATAATCGGCCAACTAATCGATTATCAAAATAATCGTTAGTTGCAGCCCTATAGGAGACTGATTGAAATGCTAAGAGGGGAACAAAAAGAGGAAAATATAGAATGGAACAGAATGGTCTTGTTGGGTATAGAAGAAAAGTGTAAAAACAAAAGGATGATTAATTTGATTGTGATGTTAATGAAACTTGCAATATGGGAAAGAAGAGCAGAGGCAAAAAAACAAGAAAATGTAATGGATGTAAGGAAGTTTGAGAAATATGTGGAATATTTACACTGTTATTTTAAGCAAGAAAACAAAATGCATGACTTTTACAAAGTTTTTACCTCAGATGTGTACAACATTTGTAATGAGTTTAATTTAGGAATGCCAGAAAGACAATGATTTAAATGTTGTTTTCCATATCATTTTCACTCAATGTCTTTTATTTCTTTTGGGTTTTCTTCACTACACTGGCCTTTAGGGTGGCTGATCTTTAAATAGCCCGTTCTTTGCAACAGCCCTTGCTTATGGCCATACTACCCTGGGCATGCCCGATCTCGTCTGATCTCGGAAGCTAAGCAGGGTCGGGCCTGGTTAGTACTTGGATGGGAGACAGCCTGGGAATACCAGGTGCTGTAATATTTTGGGTTTAAAAAAAAATAAAAATCTACTTATCTAATACATTGGCCTTTAGGGTGGCTGATCTGTAAATACCCCACTCTTTGCAGTAGCCCTCGCTTACGGCCATACCACCCGGGGTGTGCCCGATCTCGTTTGATCTCGAAAGCTAAGCAGGGTCAGGCCTGGTTAATACTTGGATGGGAGACCACCTGGGAATACCAGGTGCTGTAAGCTTTTGGGTTTTCTTCACTACTTATCTAATACACTGGCCTTTAGGGTGGCTAATCTTTAAATAGCCCGCTCTTTGCGGTAGCCCTCGCTTACGGCCATACCACCCTGGGCGCCCTCTTGTGGAATTCAGGAAGTGAGTGAGTCAGCGGAGAGAACAGGTGGAGATTGATTGTTTGGAAGAGTTGGGTGTAGCATTTGGACCAATCAGATACACATTTGTTCATTAGATTTAACAAATCAATTATTCAGTAGATTAACAGTCACAGACCCCTCACCCAACACCAGACTCAGTGCCTATATGTCTGTGAACGGTCTCCTGGCCAGGACACCTCAGCCAGATCTGATAAGCTTTACGACCTAAAGGTATGTAGAGAGAATCTTCCTCCCTAAGCAATTATCTCTAAAACCGACACATACTGCTATAGGAAATGACGTCGTTCATTAATTCATAGACAAATTTTTCTACCATGCATATCCCCATGTCTTTGTGTATGATTACTACTGTTCTTGTATATGTTCTTGTGTATTGTATACTGTTTTATGCATGCCTATGATAGATCACTAGTTAATATCACCTAATACATGTTTGGTCTCTATCAATTCGTCTTCGGATGATCTAAATGACAGTGTACATTACATGTAGATACCTATGCAACATATTAGTGTCCTAAGAATCTTTAGTAGTTTTTGCATTAACCCCAGGCAAAGTATAATATGCAAAATACCATGATCTAAGACAAAGAATCATAAACTTTCCCTCCAAAAGTGAAAGTCACCATTGGCTCTTTGACCCCCCAGGGGTGTGACCTCCATAGGGTTTAAAAGACCTCACTTGGTTGGTTACTGCATGATGATTGAAATCGCGCAAATGGCCTTGAGCTATTACCTAAAACTGGGAAAAGATTGTTTTCTAAAACATCATGGACGGAATGATCATGAGAGCGCTGCACGAGCTCACAGCGCCATCTGCAGGACAGTTAAAAGTGTTCAAATGATTCAAAGCGCCAAATGCGAGTAGAATCAGCGCTGAAGCGTGTTACTCGACCCGGTAACTTTCTATGAAAGGTGGTGAGAATTTGAGATTGCTAATGCTGTCATAAAACTCCGTCAGATTAATTCTTTATCGTCTATTTTCTAATCCTGAAATCTATTTCACACACCATCATTTTCGTTTCTATAATGTGTGAATATATCCCCTATCGTATTCTACAACAAAAACAATCAAAGCGCCTTGTTATCACTAGTTTTATTTTGATTTCCAGAGTCCGCTATTAGGTTATAGCCCGTTAGCATCGCCAGCTAACGAAGGTTGCCGCTAATCTCGCTTACATTAATACTCTATTCACACACATTACCATTGTTTTACTCACTGCTACTTGCTTTAATGGTAGATGTGTGTCTACCTTTGAGTCCAGACGAGGACACGTTCGAGCTGCATTCGGTGCAGCTGGAGCTGGAGGCCGTGGAGAAGCAGATCCGCGAGCTGGTGGAGAAGCAGGCCCAGCTGAGAGAGCGGAGAGCCGCGCTGGAAACATCCCGGGCTGACGCTCACAAGTCCGGGGTAAGTATACAGCGCGCCGCTAACACTCCCACCACCTCTACTCCGTGTGTTTCTCTGCACAGACCCTGTGCACCCAGGATGCGATCTTCCCAGATGTCCTTCACTCTGGCGCCGGGACACCACGGACCCTGGGTGCAGCGGAAGACGCGAGCCAGGCCCCGCGCGAGGACCTCTCCACCTCCGGTCTTCGAGATCTCTACCCGAAACCGCTTCGCTCCCCTCCGCGAGACGGAACGCGACGCTGTGACCGTCGGAGACTCCATCGTCCGGCACGTCTGTACTACGTTAGCTGAAGGTAAGTCGCACACTCACTGTTTCCCTGGCGCTCACGTTCTCAATGTTTCTGTGCAGATACCCGCGATCCTGAAGGACAACAAGAGCATCGGCGCGATCGTGCTGCACGCGGGGGTGAACGACACCAGGCTGTGGCAGACGGAGACACTGAAGAGGGACTTCAGGAGCTTGATCGAGACGATGCGCAGCGCATCACCTGCGGCGACGAACATCATGTCTGGACCACTTCCCACGTATCGACGAGGACACGAAAGGTTCAGTACAGTTTTTGCTTTAAACGAATGGTTATTGTCATGGTGTAAAGAACAGAAACTGCTCTTTGTTAATAATTGGAATCTTTTCTGGGAGCGTCCTAGGCTTTTCCGCGCTGATGGCCTGCACCCCAGCAGAGTCGGAGCAGAACTCCTGTCGGACAACATCTCCAGGACTCTACGCTCCATCTGACTAGTAAGCCCATTCTCAAATAACTGCTATGATGACTTTTGTTCTACCCACTTAAATGATACAAATACTTGTGCTGTCCAATCTACAAAGACTGTGTCTGTTCCCCGAACAGTGAAGCCAAAATATAAATTTAATGCAGGATCTAGAAATAATCTGATCGTGATTAAACCAGAAAAATGCAAAACAAATAAACAAAAGCAATTTTTAAAGCTTGGGCTCCTAAACATTAGATCACTCGCACCCAAAGCAGTTATTGTAAATGAAATGATCACAGATAATAGTTTTGATGTTCTCTGCTTGACTGAAACCTGGCTCAAACCAAATGATTATATTGGTCTAAATGAGTCTACTCCACCAAGCTACTGTTATAAGCATGAGCCCCGTCAGACTGGTCGTGGCAGCGGTGTTGCAACAATATATAGTGATATTCTCAATGTTACTCAGAAAACAGGATACAGGTTTAACTCATTTGAATTACTTCTGCTTAATGTTACACTGTCAGATATGCAAAAGAAATCTCTCCTATCTCTTGCTTTGGCTACTGTGTATAGACCGCCAGGGCCGAATACAGATTTCTTAAAAGAATTTGCAGATTTCCTCTCAGACCTGTTGGTTACTGTTGATAAAGCGCTAATTGTCGGAGATTTTAACATTCACGTTGATAATACAAATGATGCGCAAAGGACTTGGGTTTACTGACCTAATAAATTCTTTTGGAGTCAAGCAAAACGTCACCGGGCCCACTCATCATTTTAATCATACGCTAGATTTAATTATATCGCATGGAATTGATCTTACTGACTTAGATATCGTACCTCAAAGTGATGATGTTACTGACCATTTCCTAGTATCGTGCATGCTGAGTATTACTGATATTAACTATATGGCTCCGCGTTATCGTCCAGGAAGAACTATTGTTCCAATCACTAAAGATAGATTCAGAAATAACCTGCCTGATTTATCTCAACTGCTCTGTTTACCCATAAATACACATGAACTAGATGAAATGACTAGCAACATGGGCACTAATACATTAGAAGCTGTTGCGCCCATCAAATTTAAAAAGGTTAGAGAAAAACGTACTGCGCCATGGTACAACAGTAATACCCATTCTCTCAAGAAAGAAACTCGTAAACTTGAGCACAAGTGGAGAAAAACTAACTTGGAAGTTTTTAGAATTGCATGGAAAAACAGTATGTCCAACTATAGACAGGCTTTAAAAGCTGCCAGGGCAGAGCATATCCGCAAACTCATAGAAAATAACCAAAACAATCCAAGGTTTTTATTTAGCACAGTGGCTAAATTAACAAATAAACAGACGCCACCCGATCTAAATATTCCCTCACAATTTAATAGTAATGACTTTATGAATTTCTTCACTGATAAGATAGATAACATCAGAAATACAATTACAAATGTAGATTCTGCAGCATCTAGTACTTCAGCTCCATTCATCGCACCCAAAGAAAAACTGCAGTGCTTTACAACTACAGGACAGGAAGAGATAAATAAACTTATCACTGCATCTAAACCAACAACATGCCTATTAGATCCTGTACCCACTAAATTACTGAAAGAGTTGTTACCTGTGGCAGAAGAACCGCTTCTCAATATTATTAACTCATCGATATCTTTAGGTCACGTCCCAAAATCATTCAAGCTGGCGGTTATTAAGCCTCTTATTAAAAAAACACAACTAGATCCTAATGAACTAGCAAATTACAGACCCATTTCTAATCTTCCGTTTATGTCTAAAATTTTAGAAAAAGTTGTGTCTGCTCAGTTGTGCTATTTTTTTGCAAAAAAAAAAAAAAAAAGATCTCTATGAAGAATTTCAGTCAAGTTTCAGGCCTCACCATAGCACAGAAACCGCACTTGTTAAAATTACAAATGACTTGCTTCTTGCGTCAGACCAAGGCTGCATCTCATTGCTAGTTTTACTTGATCTTAGTGCTGCGTTCGACACTATAGATCATGATATACTCATAGATCGATTACAAAACTAAAGGGGTATTCAAGGGCAGGCTTTAAGATGGTTTAGATCCTACCTGTCTGATCGCTACCACTTTGTTTATTTAAACAGGGAGTCATCTCAATTATCACCAGTAAAGTATGGAGTACCACAAGGATCTGTCCTAGGTCCTCTGCTATTTTCAATATACATGTTGCCCCTTGGTAATATTATTAGAAAATACGGGATTAGTTTCCATTGTTATGCTGATGATACTCAACTATATAGCTCAACAAGACCAGATGAAACTTCTAAATTATCTAAGCTAACAGAGTGTGTTAAAAATGTAAAAGACTGGATGTCCAATAATTTTCTCCTATTAAATTCAGATAAGACAGAGATATTACTTATTGGACCAAAAAACAGTACACAGAATATCTTGGATTATAATTTGCAACTAGACGGATGTACTGTTACTTCCTCTACAGTTAAAAATCTGGGTGTTATATTAGACAGCAACTTGTCTTTTGAAAATCATATTTCCCATGTTACAAAAACAGCATTCTTCCATCTTAGAAACATTGGCAAGCTACGAAACATGTTTCCTGTTTCTGATGCAGAAAAGCTAGTTCATGCATTCATGACCTCTAGGCTGGACTATTGTAATGCACTGCTAGCTGGTTGTCCTGCATCTTCAATAAACAAGCTACAGGTAGTCCAAAATGCAGCGGTTAGAGTCCTTACCAGGTCAAGAAAATATGATCATATTACCCCAATTTTACAGTCTCTACACTGGCTACCTATTAAGTTCCACATCAGTTACAAAATATTATTACTTACCTATAAGGCCCTTAATGGTTTAGCTCCTGCGTACCTAACTAGTCTTCTACCACGCTACAATCCATCACGCTCCCTAAGGTCGCAAAACTCTGGAATTTTGGTAGTACCTAGGATAACAAAGTCAACTAAAGGAGGTAGAGCCTTTTCACATTTGGCTCCCAGACTCTGGAATAGCCTTCCTGATAACGTTTGGGGTTCAGACACACTCTCTCTGTTTAAATCTAGATTAAAGACACATCTCTTTAGCCAAGCATTCACATAATGCAACTCATAATCTTGTACTGCAGATATATCTGATCAAACACACATTATTGTTCTTTAGCTTGGATTGAACAAATAATTTTTGCTTGGTTGGAACAGCAGCTATGCTAATTATGTCTCTATTTGTTTCTCTGTTTCTGCCACGGGATTAACATCCCGTGGTAACTAGGATTTACACAAGCTTCAGTCTGGATCCAGAACACCTGAGAAGAGATGATGCCAACCCCTCAAAGGACCTCAGATGATGCCTACCCTCAGACAACATACAGAACTACCAAATTTCGCCATAAGTTAAATATATTAAGTTTCTACAATATATAAATATATTGTAGAAACTTAATTTCCTGTAAAGCTGCTTTGCAACGATTTGTATTGTGAAAAGCGCTATACAAATAAACTTGAATTGAATTGAATAAAACTCCCAACGGTTGTGATGTAATTATTTAACAGGCTGTAGTCTGACGTGCTACATGTCTGCTGTTACAGTACTGTTTTTAGCTGGGCTTCGCTGTGATTGGTTTGAGCCGCTTTAATTTGCATTTGGGAACGCGACATTCGTCATTAGAAACGTTTATAAATCTGTTGTTGTTTACAAAAAGAAGTTTCAGTGTCACATAATTCTTCAGAAATCATTCTAATATGCTGATTTGCTGCTCAAGAAACATTTCTCATTATTATCAATGTTAAAAACAGTTTTGCTGCTTAATATTTTTGTGGAAATGATACCACTCAAACATTTGTATAAGATTAAAAAAGAGAGGGAAATTAATCATTTTATTCATGCATGAAATTGATAAAAAAAGTGAGTGAACATTTAAAATGATTTCTATTTAATAAATGCATTAACAAATTTAATTAATATATTTGATAAATGCAAATAAATGCTGTTCATTAAACTTTATATTTATCGAATAATCCTGAAAAATAAAGTGAATCACCATTTCCACACAAAATATGAAGCAGCAAAATTGTTTTTAACATTGATAATAATCAGAAATGTTTCTTGAGAGTCAAATAAATTCTAATGATTTCTAAAAGATCATGCGACACTGAAAACTGGAGTAATGATGAAGAAAATTCTGCTTTGCATCACAGAAATAACATTACATTTTATAATATATTAATATTGAAAACTTTTTTTTTAAAATTTGTAATTATATTTCGCAATATTGTTTTTTTTTTTTTTTACTTTAATCAAATAAATGCAGCCTTGATGAGCAGAAGATATTTATTTCAGAATCATTAATTGTAATGTTTCCAAACTTTTGGCAGGTACTTTAATAATAATAATAATAATAATAATAATAATAATAATAATATCAATTCTATATACTATATACTTTACTATAATATATTGTAGCATTTGGACCAATCAGACACACATTTGTTCATCAGATTTAACAAATCAAATTAGTTATTAGATTAACAACTAACCACAGACCCCTCACCCCACACACAATCTGAGTGCCGGTATGTCTGTGATGACTCCAGGCCCCCCCGGTGCCATGGCAACCTATCTGATAACACTAGTTTTATTGGTCAAAGGAATGCGGGCAGACCTCATTTTCCCTTAGGAAAGAGACATGTAATGCACATAAAAATGGACTCTTCTCTAATGAATTCATTGAAAAACCTTTCTTTGAATGAACACACATATTCTCAGGTCATTGCGTATTTTGTTACTGTTCGTGTATATTGTCTTTTTGTACTGTATCCTGTTTTATGCATGCTTATGATAGATCACTAGTTAATATTACCTCACTTATATCATGTTTGATCTCTATCAATTCGTCTTCGGATGATCTAAATGACAGTGTATATTACATGTTGATACCTATGCAACATATTAGTGTTCTAAGAATCTTTAATAGTTCTTTAATAGCAACCCCATGCAAATTGCCATGCTCAGAGACAAAGAGTCGTAAAACCTTCCCTCCAAAGAGAAGGAAGCCCATTGGCTCTTTGACTCCCCAGAGGTGTGACCTCTATACCAGATAAAGGTCTCATTCACAGGTCCGGCCCTCTCTTCTAAAAAAACCCTTTCTGCAAAAAGCTCTTCTGCTATCTTCTGATTGCTGGGCGCGCCCGGTCGGCCCAACATAGAGCCTGGGAGATGACTCTTGACCACAAAGACCCAGGCTGCGGATCTGTTAGACTCCTAAGAGGATGAGAAAGATGTGAGCTAGAACTTTTCTGGACTATTAAGTTTTTGTGCCAGGCCTTATGGCCTTGTCTTTCCATTCAATCAAAGCTCCTCGGACCTCAGCAGATCCCTTTCTTAACTCTTTTTCCACTCCCTACCTGGAAGAACATTTCTACCTCAGAACATCTTTGGAATTCATCACTCTTCAACCTGGAAGAACGTGATCGCGAGTCCAAAAACCTTGAAACCATCAAGACTTTTCATCCGAGACTGCATTCAGTGACGACAAAAGGAAGTGCAAGTATAGTACATTTAACTAAACGAAACAGAGGTTTAGTATAAGTTATAGACCCCGTTATAAACGGTGCTGATGGTTTTACTCAGGTGGTTAAACGACTTTTTCCATAACTGCATTCTCTGGTTTTCCTGATGGTTTCATCCATTAACTCTCATTAGCCCTTTCCCCATGTATGAGCGATTTTATGTTTGTGTGTTTGTTATTCGTTGTTTGTTTAGATTAGATATGTTTGTTAGCGTTTAGTTAATAAAACTCTTGTGCACAAATTACATGGGTTTCTGATTCTGCCTTGCATATTAATGTCCCTTTACGATTTTGACCCTTGCTACATGCTCTAATGCATTAATAGGAAGATATTTTCTGTGGCCACGGAAATATCCTTTCTTAGAGTTGATATGAATTTACACTGAATGTTCGCTGGACGAACAGATCAGCTTATGGCAATTTAACTCTGCGACAGTTATTACTGTCAGCCGATATAAATAATTGTAATTAATCATAATTAATTGCAATTATTTATATACAATTCCCTTTTTGAGCTAATTTGCTACAATATTATAGTACTTTATTATAATATATTATATTTTTATCATGATTAAGTGCTGCTTTTAATTTTTTACAGGATAATAGTATGTTTTCTTACAGTATAAGATATCTTTTACTGTGCTAAAATAAGTCCTTCTTTTTTGTCTCTAACTGATCACATGCCTGGTTTTGTGCTTTGTGCTTGACTTTCCATTCAACCAACGATACTCGGACCTCAGCAGATCTCTTTCTTAGCTCTTTTTCACTTTCTACCTGGGAAGAAACTCCCAATCAACATCGAGTCAGGACATCTTTGGAATTCATCACTCTTCAACCCAGAAGAACTTGGAGAACTCCAACACCACCAAACCTTCAAACCATCAGTTCTTTCAGCCGAGACTGCATTCTGGACACTCGTCAACGACCAAGGCAATGCAAGTATTGTACAATTAACTAAATGAAACAGAGGTTTAGTATAAGTTATAGACCCCATTATAAACGGCGCTGATGGTTTTACTCAGGTGGTTAACTGACTCTTTCCATAACTGCATTCTCTGTTTTCTCTAATTGCTTCATTCATCCAGTTTAGCTCCCCTTTGTATGTATGCGTGAGTGTATGTTTATTCGTTTGTTTGTTTAGATTAGTTATGTGTATTAGCGTGTAGTTAATAAAACTCTTGTGCACAAATTACATGAGTTTCTGATTCTGCCTTGCAAATAATTGTCCCTTTAAGATTTTGACCCTCGCTACATGCTCTAATGCATTAATAGGAAAGTATTTTTTGTGGCCACGGAAATATCCTTTCTTAGAGTTGATATGAACTTACGCTGAATGTTCGCTGGACGAACAGATCAGTTGATGGCAATTTAATTCTGCTACAGTTATTACTGTCAGCCGATATAAATAATTGTAATTAATCATAATTAATTGTAATTATTCATATACATTTCCCTTTTGAGCTAAATTTGCTACATGGGAATCCTTGGTTTGCTGCAAAACAACTTTGCCAAAACAAACTCCTTGTTTGTTTAAAGTTATTTAATCCCCAATCAGTTCTTGCTGTTTGGGGATAGATACTTTTATTGCTGAGAAGGTGGAAAATGCAAATGGAGAACATGGAGAAGGAAAGAGGATTGGACAAGAGGAATGTGAGAGAGAAGGAGGACGAAGTTGAACAAAGAAAGAGAAACTATGAGAAGTGGCTCACAGTGCTGGTGGAGATAGAGGGAGAAGACAGAATCACCATGATGGAAGTGTTGAAGAAGGTAAGAGAGGAGTGTGGAGTGGTGATCGGATGCAGATATAAAACTCCACGAGAATATGAGCTGACAATGGAGGAGGAGAACGGAAAGGAGAAAGTATTGGATGGACTAAAGATAAAAAGAGCAGAATCATGGCGAAAGAAATAAGTAGAACTGAGATGGTGGTTTCGTTCCTGGGCCTGCCCACGTATATCCAGGATGAAGAGATATTGAGAAAGCTGATGGAATGGGGAGTGACGGCGGTTTCAATAATCAAAAGGAGAATGTGGCCAGGAGCTGATATCGCGGACAGAACAAGATTCTTAAAAGTCAAATTCACAGACACCGTCAAATCGTTGCCATATTGAACAAAGTTTGAGACAGTGGGAGGAGCGGAGCAGGAAAATATCAGAAAATGTAGAAGTTATGAAATGGAAAATCCTTTGATGAAAATGTGTGTGTGTAAGTGGTGGGAAAGATTGAAAGAAAAAATTTTTTAAAAAGTAGTATTAGGTATTCAAAACAAAGGGATTTTATGAGAACTGGCAAAGTAGAGGCAACGAAAAAGGCATTGGAGAAAGAAGCAGAAAAAATAGAAAGTAATCCTGAGTATGGAAAAGAGTGTTTTTGTTGGATAAAAGAAGAAATGGATGAGTATGAAAGAAAAATGCGAGGGTGCAAAAGTAAGGAATAGAGCACAGTATGCGGTGGAAGGAGAAAGAAGTACAAAGTTCTTTCTGAATTTAGAGAAAAGAAAGCAGAAGAGAAATCATATTATGGAACTGGAAGATGAAAAAGGTGTAAAGGTAACTGATTATGTGGAAATAATAGGAGCAGTAGGGGCATTTTATGAGGGATTGTTTGAGAAAGAAGGTGTAAAACGAGTGTGTGGATGAGGTTTTAGACACGTTAAATGCTAAGTTAAAAGAGGGTGATAAAAATATGTGTGATAAAGAAATAAGCTTTGAAGAAATAAAAGCAATAAAACAAACAAAACCACATAAAAGCCCAGGATTGGAGGGGTTAACACACGAGTTTTACAAGACATTCATAGAGGTTTTAGCACCTATTTTATGGAACCTATTTAAAAGTATGGAAGAGAGAGGGGAAGTGCCAGAATCAATGAGTTTAGGGGTAATCACTATCTTGTATAAAAACAAAGGCAGTCCGCTTAAGTTGGAAAATTACAGGCCGTTGAGTCTATTAAATACAGATTATAAGATATTGACAAAAGTATTAGCTAATAGAATAAAAACGATAGTAGGGAGTATAATATTGCCAAGTCAAGCATATAGCATACCGGGTAGGGATATCACAGATACAGTATGCACAATAAGAGATGTAGTGGACAGTATGGGAAAGGACGGGGAAGGGGGATTGATTTTATGTATGGATTTAAATAAGGCATTTGATAGGGTAAAGCACAGTTTTATAGAACAAGTAATGAGAAGATTCGGTTTTGGGGAGAGGATTTTAAGATGGATAAATTTAGTATATAGTAATTCAAAAAGTTGTGTAAAGATTAATGGAGTTTTAACAGATTCCTTTCCATTGGAGAGGTTGGTTAGGCAGAGATGTCCGCTTATATGAAGGTTAAGGTTATATGAGAGATTATTTGGATAAAAGTGGTGGATATGGAGAAGAAGGGGTATTCATGGCCTTGAAGCCATTGTTTGAAAATGTACCCTTATTTTATCAAGAAGTATTTAATGCATGGGCTGAGTTTTTAATGGATGTGGAATATGAGTGTGAAAATATAAATCAAATACACAAGCAGCCAATATTTTTGAATCCAAAGATACGGATGAAAGGGAAAATGTTTTACAATAGACTGTACATGAAAGCGGGAGTAAGACAAGTAAAGGATATGGCATATGAATATGTGAAAGGTTTTTTGCCAAATAGAGCCATTTATGATTATGTGGTGGAATGGGATGATGAAATTGAAAAATCAAAAGTGGACTCTGTATGTGAAAATATTAAAACAAGTTTGCCCAGGAGTTGGGTAGAAATGATTGAGAGAGAGACTGCTAAACCGGGGAATTGGGGAATGCCAGAAATGTTTATTGTCAAAAATGGTGAAAAAAAAAAAAAAAAATCTCTGACTGACATAACTACGAAAATGATATATAAAATATTTGTGATAAGGGAAATCAAATTGCCTGCATCAGAGGCTGTGTGGCCAAAACTGTTCCCAGGATTTAATGTAAAGACAATATGGAGGAAAAGTGTGAAGTATAATGGACTGGATTGTGAAAATTTAGATTTTAAATTGAGACATAATAGAATATATACGAAGATGGTGATTCATCAAATTAATAAAAGCGTGAACAGAGAATGTGATGTGTGTAAGATGGATCCAGAAACACTGATGCACGTATTTTTTGAATGTAAAGAGCTTGACGTGTTTCATGAAAAATTGAGAAAAATGATCAAGGATGATTGGGGAAAAGATATCACAGGAAATGAATGGAAAAGTTGTTTTTATTTAGTGAATGTACAAATTGTAAGGACATGAAGGTTAACTTGTGTAATATTATTTTAAGCCATGCAAGGTATGCAATATGGGCGAGGAGGAATTTGGCATATTTTGAAGGGAAAAAAGTGGACGTTACTATGATGTTCAAGACTGTGATGAGAAAGAATGTTTATCTAATGTGGAAATATCTGAGCAAAGATGTTTTTTGAAAAAACTTTCATTAATGGATGTGGACTTATATGCGTGGATGATAAAGGAAGGTTAAGTTTAAACTTCTAAATAGGGAGAAACATAAATGTAATTGTAGTGGACAGCACATTCCAGGGCCCAGTTTATGGCAGGGCCCCTCTCTGACCACTGCAGTAGACAAAGGTTTGCTACATTTTGATTGGATCTTGGTGGACTAACATAAGCAAACTGTCCAACGCCATCAGATAAAGATGCCAGGACAATGGCCAGACACCTCTGAGAGGGCAAGAAGAAGACCTTTGGAACAAAGCCCAGAAAGGACAGGACTTCTCATTGGTCAAAATGCAGTTTCTGCCCTTCACCCACCAACAGACTGATTCTTAAGGTTTTGGCCTGTGACCGCCATAAAAATTCCTTAGGACCTCTGGATGCAGTAGCAGTGGGTGAAACAAAGAGGGATCACAGAGTTCCATCCAAATCCATTCATAACTGTGTTCTCAAACCTTCAACTGATGCAAACTACAACACACACATCTTATAATTATTCAGAGAAATAAGTATTCTCAGTGACAGCGACGTATAGTGGCAACATCTTACACAAACTCAGCTGTTGATGGACAAATGAATGCACGCATGACAGTTCAATCTTCTTCCATCATGTTTGGACTTAACCCTCTGGGATCTGAGGGTGTTTTGAGGGCCTGGAGAAGTTTCGACATGCCCTGACATTTGTGCTTTTTTCAGTTGCTTATAAAAATATAAATGGCTAAAGTCTAATAACACTGTAAACAGCACAAACTGGGCCACAATAATATGTTAGCAGCATTTATGTACATGATTGTGTTTTTGAGAAAGCAACGTTTATGCGTGGTTAGTGAAAAACAAAAATTTTGAAGTCACTGAAATAAGGCCATAAAACACATACAGAACATTTATTTACAAGACTTTTGAGAACTGGATCTTGTAGCCTAGAGTTTTGCTTCAAAATTATGTGAAAAACAGCTTGTTTACTCGCTCACAGAAAACAATATATTGATTTAAATTTTTAAAGACATGTTTTATGATTGAAAGCCTATATGCCAGGGAGTGGCAATGGCCTTGAATATTAAGTGATTTTCACCCTAGAGACAAAGGGCCCTCCTCTAATGGCCCCTAATGGCCCATCAGTGTGACTGTGACTTTGAGGCAGGTAAGAGAGAATGTGAGAAGACTGAAAAAAAATGAGTTTTTTTTAATTATTTGTATTTTATTTACAACACAGTATAATCAAAACATACATAATGAAGGTCAAAGACACATTATTGTGCACACTGATCTAACCACAGAGATGTGAACAGACTTTGAGTCATTCCTGCAACAGATTCTATTCAACAAGTGAAACAAGTAAATCATACCTGATATTTACTTGTTTTATTTAAGTGTTTCTGCTTCTTTCCATGGATTCAAAAAGAAAAAAACATAATCAGCAGTCAAGGAGCTTGTTTTACCATAGAATAGCAGTGTAGTTGAAAATCTGATGTTGGTACAGCGCTCTCAGAGGAAAACAGTTTGAAGAGACAAAGTCAGCAGGATTCATCTGTGGTGCAGGTACCTGATTCAATAAAATACAAACAACCAAAAACATTTGTGACTATGTTAATATCAGGAACATTATTAAAAAGGCACGTTATTAAAATCTATTTTTGAACAGAGCAGGCTATTAATAATAAACATGTTCTAAACATACTTAGACTCGTAGCATTTATCATGTTGCAGTGTACTCTCATATTACTTTTATTGTTTTATATAGAGCATGAAAACATCATCGTGCCATAAGAAATTCAAATACAATGAATTGCCTATCATATTCAAAATGTTTTACTCAATTTCAAACATTGTGGTCAGGAATTATAGTTTGGGGAAAACCTAACTATGATTTTGTAGTCATATAGCCATCCTGAACATCATGTATGATTTTATAGTTGCCTAAGATATTATTCTGTAGCCATAGACTCACACATACTTTGTACTATAAAAGGATGTACTTTGTACTATATAAAAAAGGATATTTTATATCTGAGAAGTAATTGTTATCGTTTAGCACGCTATTAAAATATATTTGTGAACAGATTATTAATAATAAACATGGTCTAAACATTCTTAGATGCGTAGCATTCATCATGTTGTAGTTTGGGAAAAACCCAACTAGTAAATGTGTTCAAGTTTATGTCACAATAACACGTTAACTAATGCAAAAAAGAAACATTAAGAAACTTACTCATCAGATTGATCTTCTCTTCTGGATGAAATATTGTTCTTCTTTTGAGGGAAATCCAGCCTTTACTCAGCGCGTCTTCTTGCAGAAGCGAACAGTAGCTGCGATGAACGATCTCCTCACACTTTGTTTATGTTGGGCGTTTCCATGTGCGCGCATCTCACGTGGATATTTACATATGAACGGCGCGAGCCGCGAGGGGGATTGCATTAGAGATAATGAGTTAGATGGGAAAGACTGAACATTGTGTTGTCTCATATGGATTACTTCATCACAAAATATTTGTTTTCGATTTTTTTTTACTTCATTTAAAAGTAGACACTTCAAGCTTTCTATAGATATAACTCCCATGTCTGTGTGCTGAGTATTTGCTGAGTTACAGTTAATTTTATTGATGCGTTTCTAAAAGCAGTTCGCAGAGACGAAGACAGAGAGCGCACCCTGTTTGTTTTGTTTATTCTTCGAAAGCACAAAGTTTAGTTGTTATAATGAGTGTATACAAATAAAAGTAGACCCCTTACAGATTCGAATGGTGTATTGCTCTCATCTGAACGATCAAAAATGGCAGAGTAATTCAAGCTCATTTCGGCCTTATCAGGAAAATCTGCCACAAAACGCGTATCCGCGTTTGTCGACCCCAGAGGGTTAATGTGCTCGTAACATTGCCAAAGGTATTATGTTTTTGGTTTGGTAAGTGAATGATGCATTGTAAAACTTTAGTGACACTTTTCTAAATGTGTGTTTGGACTATGCAAATAAGTTCCACAGGAGGAAAGAAGGGTGGGCTACACCGTGCTGCCCCACTCTGATGGAAATAACCAATCACAGCCTGGAAATAGAGAAGCACCAGATTGCATTCTCCTCCTCATCGGAAAGGGATAAAGGTACCTTCCCAAAAGACACTCCTCGTTCTGAGTCTCCGGCCTGTTACAGGGAAGGTAGCAACAGAAACCTCCGTTCTGAGTCTGAGCCCTGCAAGGGTGAGACAATAGCAGATCAACCTCCATTCTGAGTCTGAGTCCTGTTACTGGGAAGGCAGCAACAGAAACAACCCAGTCTGAGTCCCGAAAGGGAGAGACACTAACAGAAACACCGAAGTTCTGAGTCTCCGGCACGTCCAGGGGACACTAACAGATCAACAAGTTCTGAACCTCCGCCCCGTGAGGGAAGAGGCAATAACAGATACCAAGTCCTGAGTCTTCAGTTTTGAGGCAGCAACAGATACGACCACGTTCTGTGCCTCCAGCCTGTGAGGAAAGAGATAATCTACGTTCAGACTTCAGAGTCTTCGTCCAGCGGGACAACAGATGCAGCACGTCCTGAGTCTCCATCCTAGAGAGACAAAGCGGATCGACCAAATTCTGGGTCTCTAGCCCAGAGAGGCAGAAGACACACAGACAAGGTTAAGCTCCGGCAAGCAAATCTTCACTCCAAGGTACCTTCGCTTGCGTGTTCCAGGCTAAGGACCTTCTGCACCTACTTCAGGGTCACATCTGCGTGTTCCAGATTTTAGGACCCTTTGGTGCTCCAGGAGATCAGCATCCTCCAGCGCTTCGTGTTCAAGGTTGTCGAAACAAATTCCTGCTCCTTTCCCCACTGCACTGTTACCAGCACAACCAGTGGATGAAGTCACCGCCACCGGACGGCTCACTCAACCACAGAGAACGTGACTATCACCTATCCAAACCTCTTCCAGAGACCTTGGCATTGTTGTGTATTATCAGTATATGATTTTTCTAATTGACATTAGATGTTATATAGGTGATTGCAGTTGATAACAAATAATCTTTCAGGTATTTGTTTGATGCATAATAAGGTTCTTCACCTTACTTGTTTCAGAGTAGTGACAGTTTATCTTTCCAGATAACGTAGTTCTGACATAACTCACATCCAACATAATCACTTGCATTTTATGCATCTTATGCACTTTATTCCTTTTCCATTCATGGTATTCATTTAGTAGTTGTTGATTACTCTTGTCTATCTTTTGTTAATAAAACTTATTTTATTACACTTGTGTCTTCCTTGTGTTGATAATGCAGTAAGGTTCTACAAGTTAGGTATCCCACCAATCTTTCTTATGTAATGTACTCCTAACCACACCTTAAGTGACACGTGATCCAAATATCATAACGTCACCTGTGACATGAGTTCCCATCACTACACTATTTCACCTCCTTAGATTGGCAAAAGCAAAATTCACTACATAATGATAAACAAGACACAGGGAGAATAGCTATATGTATGAAAATCGTTTGGTGATGGAATTGATTGAACTTGTATTTATGTAATGCTTTGATGGCTATGATACTCTATTTTGTGTCTGAATTGTATTGATTTGATACTTTTGATAATAAAAAAAAAAAAAAAAAAAAAAAAAAAAAGGCACACCCGATCTCGTCTGATCTCGGGAGCTAAGCAGGGTTGGGCCTGGTTAATACTTGGATGGGAGACCGCCTGGGAATGCCAGGTGCTGTAAGCTTTTGGGTTTTCTTCACTACTTATCTAATACACTGGCTTTTAGGGTGGCTGATCTTTAAATAGCCCGCTCTTTGCGGCAGCCCTCGCTTACGGCCATACCACCCTGAGGGTGCTAGTGAGTCGCACTACACAGGAAGTGTGTTGGCTGCAGTAGGGAGAGGAAGGCCCTCTCACATTTCTGTTTGTTTAGTTTGTTTTGGAGTTTTTGTTACTTGTTGTTTGGACTATTTAGATTGTTTTTTTTTTGTTTGTTTGTTTTTTTTTGTTTAAACCAACTAATAGCAGCTTAGTGCTGTCTGGAAGGTGGTTTTATTTATTTGTTTTTGCTTTTTTGAATTATTTTTTCAAGTGTGTTTTTTGTAATGGCCGGACCCACGGTTAAAGATATGGAAATGGCTGGAGAGACAGGAAAGGACAACGACAATGGACTGGATTACCGACAACGAGCTGGAAACAGAAAGGATGGAGAAATGAGGAAAATCTGGGGGAAAGGAAATATCTAAAAGAGGCAGCTGTGATTGTGGAAGTGGATAAAGTGAATGGAGTAAAAGCAGAGGATGTAATCAAAGCAGTATCAGAGAGGATTGGAGGAGAGACCGAGACAAGGAAAAGAATATGAAGTAACATTGGATAAGGAGGAAACGTGTGAGGAACTGATGGATGGACTGACGATTAATGGAACAAGCTGCTAGGTAAAAAAAAAATTGCAAAATGTTGTTTCTTTTATGCATCTGCCTGTGTACCTGGTAGATGAAAAAATTTTAGAGAAGTTGGAGGGTTGGGGGTTTTTCCCCATTTCAAAAATCAAAAGGAGGCTTTACACGGGCACTGATATTGAAGATGGCACAAGGTATGTCAAAGTGAGGTGTCCCTCCCGTACAGCACGAAGATGGAGACAGCAGAAGGGCAGCAGTATTGCAGGGTGATGAGCCCCGAGCATCTCTTGAAAGATTGCCCAGATTTTAAGAGTTTTAAGTGCGGGGAAAAGGGACACTTCGCAAGGGACTGCAATACTGTCAAGTGCCCGGACTGCCATGAGTTTTTAATTAGATGTGAGTGTTGAATGGGACAGGGGGAAGGAGGTGGAGAAGACCAGGTGGACGGGCAGATGTATGAAAGAAACAACAAGGAAAGAAACAATGAAGAAGAGCAGGAAGCAGAGAAACTGCATCAAAATGAAACCGAAGAGGAATCAGAGAATGGAGAGGAAGGAGAAGGAGAAGGAGAAAAAGAGAACGATAAGGATAAGGAACAGACAACAGAACAGGACACTCAGTGGAAGGAAATGGAAATATCGGACAGTTTTAAAATGTTTCTTGATGATGTAGAGAGAGATGGACAAGGAATGGAAGATCAAAAGAAAGAAATGGACGGCGAAGAAGTAACAAGGACAACATGGAAAAAGACAGAGGGGGGAGAGGACAAATAAGAAGGAGAGCATTAAAGGTAAAACCAAATGTGGAAAATGCAAGGAAAAAAATTATGACAAAGGGCCGAGTCAAAAGTGTAAACATATGAAGTGTTGAGAGGCTGGAGGGAGAAGATGAAGAAAAATGGTTTTTAGGTATTTATTTTTGTTTCTTTTAATGGTTTTAAGTTGTGTTACCATTAATGCAAGGGGACTGATGGACATTTGAAAATTTGAAAGAGTGAAAGAAAAATGTAAAGGAGAAGATGTTATCGCTTTGCAAGAAACAAATTGGAAAGAGAGTGTGATGATGAACTAAAAAGAAATGGGAAGGGGATATTTTATTTAACAATGGGGATGGAAGGCTTGGAAGAGGAGAGGCGTTTTTAATGAGAAGATGTTTTTCATGCAAGCAAAGTAGTGTATAAAGATAAAATGGGGAAATGTATGGTGGTGGAAGTAAATTATGAAAGACATGAACTGATTTTAGTGAATGTACATGCGCCAACAGAGGACAAAGAAAAGAAAGAATTTTTTAATGTTTTAAAAAATATTGTAAAAAAGTATAAGGAAATAATAATGATGGGGGATTTTAACACAGTTTTTAGTAAACAAGACATGGCAGAAGGCATGGTTTTTAAAACTGACACGGGGAGAAAAGACTTAAAAGCATTAATGGAAGAAAATAATATAATCGATGTGTGGAGAGAAAGAAATGAAAAGAAAAAGGAATTTTCAAGGAGGAAAATAGTGGAGCAGTTTGTGTGCGAAACAAGAATTGACTATTTTATGTACGAGAAATGTGGATAATTTTATAGAAAAGATTAAGTATGAAGAAACAAGTTTTAGCGATCACAAGTTTTTAATCTTTTAAAGTGGACTGGAGTAAAGTACAAAGAGGGCTGGGAGTATGGATTTTAAATATAGAGGTTTTAAAGAATGATGATTCAGTTTTAAGTATAAAGGAAATCATTGAAAAGGAAAAGGGAAATTAAATGTATAATGCGAATATAGTAAGCGAATATGGTGGGAGAATGTGAAATATCTGGTAAAAAAAACAACAACTTTACAATAACGTATTACAAGTTAATTAAAAAAAATGTAAGAAAAATAAAGAAAGAGAGCTAAGACAAAACAAATAAGGAACTGGATAAGGCAGAAAAAAAGCACACAGAAAATAAAAGAAATAGAAGGTAGACTGAAGGAAATGGAAGAGAAATATGAAGGTGCAAGATTAAGAAGCAAAGCAAAATATACAGTGGAGGGGGAGAAGTGCACAAAGTATTTCTTTGATCTAGAGAAAATAAGAGGAAAAGCAGAAATGATTAAAGAAATAAGGGGCAAAAATTGGATAATTGTAGAAGAAAATGAGGAAATATTGGAAGAAATAAAATCATACTATGAGAACTTATTCTGTACAGAGGGGTTAAAAGGAGGAGAAAAAGTGGAATTACTGAAGCAAATAAAAGCAAGAGTAGGAGAAGTGGATAAAAAAGAATGTAATGATGAAGTAAGAGAAGAAGAAATAAAAAGAGCAATAAGTGGACTAAACAAAAGAAAAAGTCCGGGTATAGATATAGTTGGGGAGTGAGTTTCACATTGTTTTTAAAGATTTATTTAACCAGTATCTTAAAAGATTTGATGAGATTTTTAGGAAAGGTGAGATGAACCAAAGGATGGGAATGGGATTAATGAAGCTGATATTTAAAAGGAAAGGAGACAAAGAGTTAAAGAATTATAGGCCTATAACAATGCTTAACACCAATCTGAAGATTTTATCAAAAGTTTTAGCTAACAGATTAAAAGAAGTGATGCCCAGTATAATCGAAACAAACCAAGCATACAGTATTAAAGGAAGAGACATTGCGATCACAATAATGAGCATAAAAAATACGATAAGATATATTACTGAAAAGAAGAACGATGGTTTTATAATCAGTTTGGACTTTGAGAAGGCTTTTGACAGGGTAGAGCATGATTTTTTATTTGGGGTTCTAAAGAGTTTTGGTTTTGGAGGGAATTTTATTAAATGGGTTAAAATTTTATATAAAGGTGCTGTAATGAGAGTAAAATATAATGGGTTTTTAACAGAGTGTTTTAAATTAACGAGATCAATTAGACAGGGTTGCCCGTTGTCGGCACTTTTATATGCTTTAGTTGCAGAACCACTGGGATTAGCGGTAAAGCAGGAGGGGAGAATAAAAGGGATAGGCATAGAGGGAGGAGACAATAAAATATTTCAATACGCTGATGATACTACGCTAATGCTACAAGACCTGGCCAGTGTAGGGGAAGCAATGAAAATAGTACAAAAATTTTGCAGGGGATCAGGGGCAAAAGTGAATGAGGATAAAACGGTATACATGAGATTTGGGGGAACTGAGGTTTTAACTGGGCACTTTACTTTTAAGGAAATTAATGAAATAAAGATTTTAGGTGTTTTAATGGGGAGGGATGAAAAGAAAGCAGAGGGAACTATGTGGGAGAACATTTTAGGAGGGATCGAGAGAAGGTTGAATTTTTGGAAATTAATGTCCTTAACTTTTAAGGGGAAGGTTTTAATCTTGAATGTTGGTTTCTAAGTTATGGGATATTTTATGTGTGTCATCTATGCCGTTGTGGGTAGAAAAAAGGCTGAAAAAATGTTTTTTAGATTTTTTATGGGAGGGAAAGCCGCCAAGAATAGCACACAACACTTTAATAGGAGCAGTGGGGAAGGGAGGACTGGGGTTAATGGATGTGGAACAAAGAAAGAACAGTTTGAGACTGAAAATACTTAAAAAGTACTTGGATGAAGAAAACAAAGCGGCTTGGAAGAGAACAATGGGGCATTTTTTAAGTAAGTGTAGTAATTTTAATTTGGGGGACAACATTTTATGGATGAAAACAAAAAAATTTGATGACGGAGGGGCTGCCAGATTTTTATAAAGAACTGGTGGGGGCATGAGGCAAATTTTTAACTAATGTGCATTTTAAGCCACAAGGTAGAGAGAACATTTTAAATCAGCCTTTATTCTTAAACAACTGCATTTTAAATCAAGGGAAGGAGATTTTTTTTAAAGAAATGGTGGGATGTGGGAATCACAAAAAAAGTCAGAGATGTTTTATACGAATTCAAAGAAGGGTTTTTACCAGTGCAATACATTGTGGATGTGATGGAGGAGGCAAAGGAGTATTATAGCAGACAAGAGATAACAAACAAATATGATGTAATTAAGAATGCTATACCTCAAGAGTGGATAAAGAGAATTGAAAACATGGAAGAAGGGAAACAAGAAAAAGATGTGTATGTGAGGTTGGGGGAAAAACTGTATGCTTTCAATGAATGTACTGTGAAAAAGTTTGTGTTTTTAGAGATGCTGTGTTTAAGAAACCTGTTGTAAATGAATATTGGTTACAGAAATACAATGATTTAAAAGACGACAGAATATGGGGCAACATGAATGGAATATTTGTACAGACAAAACTGGAAAACTGAGAATATTTTATCAGACACAAAATGATTTTTTCAGATGTTATTTTAAACAAAATTGGAATGGAACCAAGTGCTACTTGTAAAGTTTGTAACGATGATGATGAAGGATTTTTATACTTGTTTTTATATTGCAAAGAATTGGAGGATGTTAATGGGAAATGCAAAAGTATGATTTTAAGTTTGAGAGGGGAGAATAATAAATATATTGAATGGAATAAGGTGCTGATGCTGGGTCTGGATAAGCAATGCAAAAACAAAAAAATGTATTAATTTACTTGTGATGTTGATCAAGAGTGCGATATGGGAAAGAAGGGTGGTGGCAAAGAGAAAAGGTATTTTAATGGATGTGTGGCATGTTTAAAAGGAAATTAGAAAAGTATGTTCAATGCCTGTTTTATTTTAAACAAGAAGAGAAAATTGGTGTTTTTACACAAGATGTCTGTAAGGTTTTAAAGGACTCGAGTTTGGAAATGTCATTTTTACATAATTGAAAAGGATTATGTTTGCTTAGAAACTTTTAATGTTACCTTAACTGAATGTCTGCATTTCTTTTATGACTGAGAGGTTTCTGTAACAAAAATGATTGATGTTTTTAAGGTGGAAAATATTTAATTTATATTTGTACTGAAATATTTCCAATAAAAAAAAATAAATTAAATAAAATGGCGCGCCCGATCTCGTCTGATCTCGGAAGCTAAGCAGGGTCGGGCCTGGTTAGTACTTGGATGGGAGACCGCCTGGGAATACCAGGTGCTGTAATCTTTTGAGTTTAAAAAAAAAAAAAAAAAAAAAAACTACTTATCTAATACACTGGCCTTTAGGGTGGCTGATCTTTAAACAGCCCACTCTTTTCAGCAGCCCTCACTTATGGCCATACCACCCTGGACGCGCCTGATCTCGTCTGATCTCGGAAGCTAAGCAGGGTTGGACCTGGTTAGTACTTGGATGGGAGACAGCCTGGGAATACCAGGTGCTGTAAGCTTTTGGGTTTTCTTCACGACTTATCTAATACACTGGCCTTTAGGGTGGCTTATCTTTAAATAGCCCACTCTTTGCGGCAGCCCTCGCTTACGGTCATACCATCCTGGGAGCACTAGAGGCACTAGTGAGCAAACAAGAAGTGATTAGGCCACAGTGGGGTGAGGGAGGCTCACCCAAACATTTTGTGTTTTGTGATAAACACAAATTAGTAGATGTATGGAGAGATAGAAACAGAGTCAAAAGAGAATATTCAAGACGACAGTGGGTGAATAACAGTTTAAAACAAAGTAGAATAGATTTTCTTTTATGTGACAGAAGATTTGAGCATTTTATTTCAAAAGTTTATAAAATGTACAGTGGGAGTGACCATGATTTTTTTTATATGTAATGATGGATTTCAGTGGAGTGGAAAGAGGAACAGGTGTATGGGTGGTTAACGCAGAACTTTTAAAGAATGATTTTTACAAAATGTAAATGGAAAACTTAATTATTAACAGTGTAGATGACGTTTTATATGATGAAGCAATATGTGTATGGTGGGACAATGTAAAAGCAGACATCAAAAGATTTTCTATAGGATGTTCTAAGAAAATTCAGAAAGCAAAAAGAGCTAAAGAAAGAGAATTAAATAAAGAATGGGAAAATGAAATGAAAAAGGTAACTGAAGGAAACATGGACATTAGGAAAATAGTAGTGCTAGAAAAGAAATTTAAAAAAATGGAAGAGGGTACGGGTGCTAGAATAAGCAGCAACATAAGAAATATGGTGGAAGGAGAAAGAAGTAAAAAAAAAAATTATGAAGTAGAAAAGGCTAGACAAAAAGCTGACTTAATAAAGAACGTTTCATTGGAAGGTAAAAACATAAAAGATAAAGAAGGGATCTTAAAAGCAGTCCAGGATTTCTATGGTGTTTTATTTAGGACGGAAGGAGTTAATGAGGAAGATGAAGAATTTTTGTTAAATCAAATTAAAGTGAAAGTAAATGTGAGTAGTTGTAGTGAGTTGGGCGAGGCCGAGAGCTGTGGGAGCAGAGTGAGGCTGGTGGAGTTAAAGGGTTACTCCACCCCAAAATGAAAATTTTGTCATTAATCACTTACCCCCAAACCCTTAAAAGCTTTGTTTGTCTTCGGAACACAATTTAAGATATTTTAAATGAAAACCGGGAGGCTTGTGACTGTCCCATTGACTGCCAAGTAATTACCACTGTCAAGGTCCAGAAAAGTATGAAAAGCATAGTCAGGATAGTCCATCTGCCATCAGTGGTTCAATCTGAATTTTATGAAGCGACGAGAATACTTTTTGTATGCAAAGAAAATAAAAATAACAACTTTATTCAACAATTCGTCTCCTCTCTGTCTCTCTGTGTCAGCGTGGCGCCATTTTGGATATTAGCCACTGAATGCAAGCAGCGTACGCTCTTCTGTATCAGCTGCAACACAAGGATGCGTATTCTATGTGTATTTACGCTTTTATTTGAAGGAAAATAGCACATCCTTGTGTTGTGGCTGAACCGTTTAGCGATAAATGGAGAAAAAGAAATAAAAGGTATTTTAATAGAAGGCAATGAAATAGAACAAAAAATTTTCCAGTATGCGGACGATACCACTTTGTTTTTAAAAGATTTCAATAGTGTTGAAAAAGCTATGGGAATTATTGATAAATATTGTTGAGGTTCGGGTGCAAAAGTAAATAAGGATAAAATGGAATATATTAAGATGGGAAAAGTGGAAGTTCCACAAAGAAATTGGCACTTCAAAGAACAAAAAAGTAACAACATTTTTAGGCATTACACTTGAATATGATGAAATTAAAACTAGAGAAATAAATTGGGATGAAGTTGTAAACAAAATGGAAAAAAGATTAAATTTTGGATACAGAGTACTGTTTCTAAAAGGGAAGGTACTTGTCTTAAATTCTCTTTTTTTTATCCAAAATGTGGTATGTTTTAAGTGTCATTAGTTTACCTATGTGGGTATATAAGAGAATAAAAACTATGATTTTAAAGTTTCTTTGGGATGGTAAGCCATCTATAATTGCATATAACACAATCATCAGAAAGGTGGAAGATGGAGGATTAGGACTTATACAGTAGATCCATGGCTGAGAATGAAAAGCATGAGGATTAAAATGGTAAAAAAAAAGAATTAAAACAAAGATGACATTCCGTGGAAAAGTGTCATGAGTTACTTTATTAATAAGTGTGGACAAATAGGAGATGATTTTTTGTGGATGGCTTTTAAGGATAATATGATAGGAAATGTACCGGAGTTTTATAAAGAACTGTTGGAAACCTGGAAAGTGTTTTATGACAATGTGTACGTAGAGATCGAAGGGAGAAAACAGTACCTACGGCAACCCCTGTTTTTAAATCAAAATAATCAAAACCAAAATCAAAATCTTTAAATAGCCCGCTCTTTGCGGCAGCCCTCGCTTACGGTCATATCACCCTGAGGACGCTAATGAGTCAATAGGAAGTGTTTGAATGCAGTCAGGAGAGAGAGGCTCTCCCATGGTTTTGCTGTTCATACTCGTTTTTTTTTTTTTTTTATCTCTAAGAAGCTTTTTTTTTTTTTGCTTTGAGTTAATTTTCTGTTTACTCAATGGACAGACTGTATGGTAAAGAACCCAGTATGGCTGGAGGAATACGAAATTGTAACGGACAAGGATTCAACTGAGCTTAATGGATTTTATAAGGAGACTGGAGGACAACAATACGACAGAAAGAGAGTGGATTATTTGAAGGAGGCAACAGTGGTGTTGGATCTAATGGGCAATAAGGACATAGGTGCCAAGGATATAATTAAGACAATACTGGATAAAGTGGGCTTTGGTAATTTACTTGCAGTGAGAACAAAGCATGAGCTGGAATATGAACTGACATTGAAAAGTGTGGATATCTGTGAAGGCTTGTTAGATGGGGTGGAAATAAAGGGACAATTCTGTGAAGTAAAGCGGTTGGAGAGAAGAGAATATATTGTTTCTTTTCTTCATCTACCTGCTTATGTGCATGATCAGACAATTGAGGACAAATTGAAATCGTGGGGAGTTACTCCAGTAACAACAGTACGGAGGAGACTTTATACTGGAACGAACATCACAGATGGCACGAGGTATGTTAAAGTCCTCTTTCCAAAGGTGATAACATCACTGCCATATAGTACTAAATTTGAAACATCAGATGGACTACAATACTTCAGCATAATTCATGATGGACAAGTAAAATTGTGTCGAATGTGTCGTCAGCCAGGACACATTTTTAAAGACTGTCCCAACTATACGTGTTTTGAATGTTTTGAGCAGGGACACTTTGCAAAGAATTGTAAAGCAGAAAAGTGCCCTGATTGCAAGAATGTGTTCATGAAATGTGACTGTGCGACAAAAAGTGAAGGAGAAAATGGAGTTGTAGAGATCAACTCAGAAGATGTGAATGAAATGGAACATGGAATGAATGAAGGACAAAACGATTTTGAGAGAAAACACAAACAAAGAAAATGGGAAAAAACTGGTGAATGAGGGAGAGGGAAAAGCTATACCTCAAGTCAATGAAATTAATGGAAATTGAGTCTAATGTGGAGACAAAAATTAGAACTGATCAAACAAGAATGAAAGATCAGGGAAAGAAGTTAATATGCAATAATCAGATAGATATCAAAGATGCGGCAGATGAGACTGTGAAAAGAGATAGGAGAAAAAGTTATGAAAATCAGGTTAAAAGTAATCAAAAGAAGCAAAATTGAGGACGACGTGTTAAGGTATAAAGAAATTCCAAATTTGAAGCTTGTGCTAAGAAAGCAAAAGTTAAGGAGGGCTGTGTTAAAGAAAAAAAAGAAAACATTTAATGTGTCCTATGAGGACTAAAGTGTATTTTCTATGTAATATTTTTGCTTTAGATGAATTTGTATGCTGTATTTAGAAAGGTAATGTAACCGGGATTATAAATTGCTCATGCTTACTGCATGGAACTGCATTTTGAAATAACATATTAACATTTGAAAATGCATGTATGTTATACTCAAGTCAAGTCAAGTCAAGTTGAGCTTTATTGTCATTCCGCTACATGCGGGGGCATACAGTGGAACGAGATGTCGTGCCTCACAGGACCACGGTGCTACATAAATACAGGCATACAGCAATGAAGTAAAACAATATAAACCTATACACAAACTATCCTACTGATAGATTTTGACTATAAATATACTATCTATATAAAAAAATTTACCTATACATAAACTAAAAAATACAAACTATACAAACTATACAGACTATACGAATGCTTCCGATAAATACTGTACATGTGCAAAGAGAGACAATGTGAGTTCAAGCAGCTGGCTGGGGAACAGTGCAGGATGATTTGTAGTGCATGAGCATGTAAACATACATATATTACTGATATTACTGAGTCTTTTTGTGGGATTTGTGTACTCACAGCAGTGTGTGTGAAAAGTGACTAGTGCGCATAGAGGAAGAGAGTGTGCTACTATAGGTGGTTTGTACAGGCCCACTCACCTGTAGCACCCTGCGATTGCACAAACAAAGTTCCATAAGTTCCAGATGGTCCATGTTCCAGGATGTAGGGGGTTTGTATGGGGTTTCAGAGAGGGGCGGGGTGATTTGAGTTCAGGGCTCTCACAGCCTGGGGGAAAAAGCTGTTGAGCAGTCTGGCAGAGCGGGCTCTGATGCTCCGGTACCGTCTACCTGATGGTAGGAGCTGGAAGAGACTGTGGGAGGGGTGTGTGGAGTCCTTTACGATACTGTTGGCTTTGCTGGAGCATCGTGTGAGGAAAATGTCCAGGATGGAGGGGAGAGGGGCACCAATGATCCTTGCAGCTGTGTTCACTGTCCGCTGGAGGGTCTTGCGGTCTGCTGCAGTACAGTTCCCGTACCAGACAGTGATGCAGCTGGTCAGCACACTCTCAATGGTGCCCCTGTAGAAAGTGGTGAGGATGGGTGGAGGGAGACTTGCTCTTTTCAGCCGACGGAGAAAGTGTAGGCGCTGGTGTGCCTTCTTGGAGAGTGACATGGTGTTGGTGGTCCAGGTGAGGTCCTCTGTGATGTGCACCCCCAGGAATTTAGTGCTGCTGACTCTCTCCACAGGCGAGCTGTCGATGGTCAGTGGGGGGTGATCAGCGGAGTTTCTCCTGAAGTCCATCACAACCTCTTTTGTCTTACTCACATTGAGGGACAGGTTGTTAGCACCACACCATTCAGCCAGCTGTGCCACTTCCTCTCTGTAGTGCGTTTCATCGTTGTTGCTGATGAGACCTACCACTGTTGTGTCATCAGCGAACTTGATGATGTGGTTGGAGCTGAACTTGGCAGTGCAGTCGTGGGTCAGCAGCGTGAAGAGCAGCGGGCTGAGCACACAGCCTTGTGGGGCACCTGTGCTCAGTGTGGTAGTGCTCGAGGTGTTGTGGCCGACACGGACTGACTGAGGTCTTCCGGTTAGAAAGTCCAGAATCCAATTACAGAGGGAATTGTTAAGGCCCAGTAGGTTTAGTTTATTTGTGAGCTGTTGTGGGATTATTGTGTTGAATGCTGAGCTGAAGTCAATGAACAGCATTCTAACATAAGAGTCTTTATTTTCTAGGTGGGTAAGAGCCAGGTGGAGGGTGGAGGAAATTGCATCGTCTGTGGAGCGGTTTGGACGGTATGCAAACTGGAGCGAATCGAGTGTGTTGGGGAGGCTGGTTTTGATGTTGTACATGACTAACCTCTCAAAGCACTTCATTATGATTGGAGTCAGTGCTATGGGACGGTAGTCATTTAGACAGGACACAGGTGATTTCTTTGGTACCGGTATGATTGTTGTGGATTTGAGACATGTGGGGACGACTGCCTGGCTCAGCGAGGTGTTGAAGATATCTGTTAGGACATCTGTCAGCTGTACAGCACAGTCTTTCAGTACACGGCCAGGTATGTTGTCGGGACCCGCAGCCTTGCGTGGGTTAATCCTAGATAGGGTCTTCCTTACGTCGGCTGGAGACAGACAGAGCGCCTGGTCGTTGGGAGGTGTGGGCAGTTTTTGTGCAGGTGTGTCATTCTGCATTTCAAACCGTGAATAAAAGTGGTTGAGTGTATCTGGGAGGGATGTGTCATCATCACAGGCCTGTGGCGGGGGCTTGTAGTCTGTGATGGTCTGAATGGCTTGCCACAGACTCCGTGTGTCTCTGCTGTCTGTGAAGTGATTGTTGATTTTTTGAGCATATGACCGTTTTGCATTTTTGATGCTGCGGGACAGATTGGCTCTTGCTGTTTTGAGGGCTGCTTTATCTCCTGATCTGAAAGCTTCATCTCTGGTCTTTAGCAGCCCACGAACCTCTGCTGTCATCCATGGCTTCTGATTGGCGCGTGTGGTGATGGTCTTTGTGACTGTCACATCATCTGTGCACTTTTTGATGTAAGCAGTCACAGTTTCAGTGTACTCCTGCAGGTCTGTGTGGTTGTTGTAGGTGGCTGCCTCTTTAAACATGTTCCAGTCTGTGTCCTGGAAGCAGTCCTGCAGTGCAGAGGTAGCATTGTCTGGCCATACTGTGATCTGCTTTTGAACCGGTTTGGTGAGTTTGAGAAGTGGGCTATATGCTGGGATTAGCATAACAGAGATGTGGTCCGAGTACCCGAGGTGGGGGCGGGGTTCGGCTTTGTATGCGTTCTTAACTGTTGTGTAAACAAAGTCCAGTGTGTTGTTTCCCCTTGTTGCAAAGTTCACATGTTGGTAGAACTTTGGCAAAACTGTCTTTAAGTTTGCGTGGTTGAAGTCACCGGCTATGATGAAAAAGCCGTCGGGGTTATTTGTTTGTTGTTCGCTGATGGCGCTGTACAGTTCACGAAGCGCGTCCTTAGCGTTTGCACACGGAGGAATGTAAACCGCGACAATAACAATGGCCGTGAACTCCCGCGGCAGATAGAACGGTCGACACTTCACAACCATAAACTCCACCAGTGATGAACAGTGTTTAGATACTACCGCAGCATTGTTACACCATTTTTTGTTGACGTAAACACACAAGCCACCCCCGCGAGTCTTACCAGACAGTGATGAATCTCTATCCGCTCGGTAGCAGGTTAGGCCGTGCAGCTGAATGGCGGAGTCCGGGATGTTGTCGTTTAGCCATGTTTCAGTGAAAACAAACACACAACAATCCCTTGCCTCATGCTGTGTAGATCGACTGAGTTGAATTAAGTCCAGTTTGTTTTCCAGAGAGCGAACGTTTGAGAGCATGAGTGTTGGAAGAGCCGGTCTTGTGGGGTTAGCCCTCAGCCTAGCTCGTATACCTCCGCGCTTACCGCGCTTCCGTCCTCTCTCACACCGCTTGCGACGCCGCCTTGTGCGGGTAGCGTCAGTAGGCGAGGCCGCGGTCTCGAGGTCCGGCTCCAGCAGTAGACAAAGGCCTCGTAGCTTTTCAGTAGCTGCCGGCGAGAGTTTGTGTTTGTATGTGTTGTCGATATCCAAAAGGCTTTGGCGATCATAGATGTATCTCGGAGTGATCTCCCGATGAATTAGCGGTAAATTGACACTATTTGGAGACGAACAGACGACATTAAAAGACATAAAAGCACCGTCTTTGGGATCTGGAGAAGCCGCTGCGTGTGACCGCGCCGCCATCTTGGATTTGTTACTCATTGTTTTTAAGAATGTAAATGCAAAAAGTTTTATAATAAAAAAAAATAAATAAAACAAAATCTTGTCTGATCTCGGAAGCTAAGCAGGGTCGGGCCTGGTTAGTTTAAAAAAAAAAAAAAGGCGCTTCTGATCTCGGAAGCCAAGCAGGGTCCGGGCTGATGAGTACTTGGATGGGAGACCGCCTAGGAATACCAGATGCTGTAAGCTTTTGGGTTTTCTTCACTACTTATCTAATACACTGGCCTTTAAGGTGGCTGATCTTTAAGTATGATCTTTGCATTTCATCTCTCAAAGCCCAAGGTATAGGTTTTTTAGTACTCACTCTTTAGGAGAATCTTTGGAAAAAAAACAGCCAGATTCTCATGTTCCCACTGTGAGTCACTCTCCAGCAATGTTATTTTAAAAATTGAATGCTTTATTACTTACTTTTTTATTATTTAATATCGCAATACAGATCAAAAATTGTATCAGAGATGGGAACCCGAGAGCTTCAGCTCCAATGAAAGAATCACATGTTTTCACATGGTGCAAACTGATCAGTGTATGGCATAAAAGTACCATGAGAGCGATTTGAGATTAGACTACTCTGTATGCTTTAAACAGTGCTTTGATGTCATACAGAGATCAGTCTGTGCAGCACCAAATGAAGTCGAGATAACATGATACCCAGTTGATCCATAACACCGGCATTGAACTCGCGTAGATTGAAGAAGCTGTCTCCATAAAATGTGCAGCACAGAGAGCTATATTGGGATTATAATTTTCAGGAAATGAGTTAAACAATTTTTAACCACTGCTCCCTAAGTCCAGCATCCCTAGGAACAAAGAGGCCCAGCAATCGGGGCATTTCGACAACATGGCAACGACACTACTACAGTGGTTTCCAAACTTTTTTAACTCATGGCCCACACAGCCAAACACAAATGTTTCCACGGCCCACTACAAAAAAAATATTTAAATTAACTATTTAAAAGAACATTTAAATGCACTGCTGTGTTGAGCAGGTAAAATCTAATTTTCACCAACTGTGTGAGGTTTTCCAGCCTTTGCGATGAGCTTTGCAACATAAGATGCCTCCACTCTTACACAGTGTAAAAAGTGTAAAAAATCTCTGTTTACATGGTACATTCTTAATCAGAGTATTGTCTTAATCATATTAAAATCGGAGTATTGTTGTCCATGTAAACGTAGTCATTGTTAGTTTGTATCATTGTTAGAGTGCCGTCGTAGTTTGTTCGGTTTCAAAGCTTCATTTGACAAGACGAGCATTCAACACAGAGTGGTAGCTGTTCATTCTCTGTTCCCACACGAGAAACCTAGCACTAGTCACTACTATAATGTTCTTCGTTTAGGTTTATTTTCAGCCTTTTCAGAGTCAGGCTTACTTGTAGATGAAGAAACGTCTTGTTACGTAACAAAGATTAAAGCTTTGTACATATATGAAGGGTGACACTTCTTAACGAGTGTCACCTGGAGTCCCATCTCCCACTCCCACAAACACAATCAAAGGGACTTACATAACAAAGAAACTATATTTTTATTTGACGCAAATTCCTCTTTATGTACATCTCAATAGCATGGACATAGTGGGCATATTTGCCAAAACAACAAACAGAAAAGGTTTGCTAACTCATTTTTAGGCAGCTTTCCTGGAACAAAGAAACCAAAAAAAAAAAGTAAGTATACAATTCTTACCTCCCTGCTATCCGATACACACTAGAAAACAAGAAAAGAAAAGGGGCCTCCCACCTCTTACACAAACAGTCCATTGGCTAAACAAATTACAACTAATTCATTTACCGGCCTAAAACAGTTCACAATTTTAGTTTCCACTCAGAGAGTTCAAACTGGTCATGAAAAGCACACAGCAAACCAGTAGCTGTACACCAACACTTAAGGGTTAAACGCATGCATATGCAGGTGCATCTCAAATTAGAATGTCGTGGAAAAGTTCATTTCAGTAATTCAACTCAAATTGTGAAACTCGTGTATTAAATAAATTCAGTGCACACAGACTGAGTCTTTGGTCTTTGGTTCTTTTAATTGCGATGATTTTGGCTCACATTTAACAAAAACCCACCAATTCAATCCATCTCAACAAATTAGAATATGGTGATATGCCAATCAGCTAATCAACTCAAAACACCTGCAAAGGTTTCCTGAGCCTTCAAAATGGTCTCTCAGTTTGGTTCACTAGGCCAGTGGTTCCCAAGCACGTTCCTGGAGGCCCCCCAACACTACATGTTTTCCATGTCTCCTTAATCAAACACACCTGATTTAGATCATCAGCTCAATAGTAGAGACTCAAAGACGTAAAATGGGTGTGTCAGACAAAGGAGAGATACAAAACGTGCAGTGTTGGGGGGCCTCCAGGAATGTGGTTGGGAACCACTGCACTAGGCTACACAATCATGGGGAAGACTGCTGATCTGACAGTTGTCCAGAAGACAATCATTGACACCCTTCACAAGGAGGGTAAGCCACAAACATTCATTGCCAAAGAAGCTGGCTGTTCACAGAGTGCTGTATCCAAGCATGTTAACAGAAAGTTGAGTGGAAAGAAAAAGTGTGGAAGAAAAAGATGCACAACCAACCGAGAGAACCGCAACCTTATGAGGATTGTCAAGCAAAATCGATTCAAGAATTTGGATGAACTTCACAAGGAATGGACTGAGGCTGGGGTCAAGGTATCAAGAGCCACCACACACAGACGTGTCAAGGAATTTGGCTACAGTTGTCGTATTCTTCTTGTTAAGCCACTCCTGAACCACAGACAATGTCAGAGGCGTCTTACCTGGGCTAAGTAGAAGAAGAACTGAACTGTTGCCAAGTGGTCCAAAGTCCTCTTTTCAGATGAGAGCAAGTTTTGTATTTCCTTTGGAAACCAAGGTCCTAGAGTCTGGAGGAAGGGTGGAGAAGCTCATAGCCCAAGTTGCTTGAAGTCCAGTTTTAAGTTTCCACAGTCTGTGATGATTTGGGGTGCAATGTCATCTGCTGGTGTTGGTCTATTGTGTTTTTTGAAAACCAATGTCACTGCACCCATTTACCAAGAAATTTTGGAGCACTTCATGCTTCCTTCTGCTGACCAGCTTTTTAAAGATGCTGATTTCATTTTCCAGCAGGATTTGGCACCTGTCCACTCTGCCAAAAGCACCAAAAGTTTGTTAAATGACCATGGTGTTGGTGTGCTTGACTGGCCAGCAAACTCACCAGACCTGGACACCATAGAGAATCTATGGGATATTGTCAAGAGGAGATGAGCTGAAGGCCACTGTCAAAGAAACCTGGGCTTCCATACCACCTCAGCAGTGCCACAAACTGATCACCTCCATGCCATGCCGAATTGAGGCAGTAATTAAAGCAAAAGGAGCCCCTACCAAGTATTGATTACATATACAGTAAATTGACATACTTTCCAGAAGACCAACAATTCAATAAAAATGTTTTTTTATTGGTCTTATGAAGTATTCTAATTTGTTGAGATAGTGAATTGGTGGGTTTTTGTTAAATGTGAGCCAAAATCATCACAATTAAGATAACCAAAGACTTAAACTACTTCAGTCTGTGTACATTGAATTTATTTAATACACGAGTTTCACAATTTGAGTTGAATTACTGAAATTAACTTTTCCACGACATTCTAATTTATTGTGATGCACCTGTATAATAGTAGCTTGGTGGAGTAGACTCATTCAGACCAATATAGTCATTTGGTTTGAGCCAGGTTTCAGTCAAGCAGAGTACATCAAAACTATTATCTGTGATCTTTTCATTTACAATAACTGCTTTGGGTGCGAGTGATCTAATGTTTAGGAGCTAAAGCTTTAAAAATTGCTTTTGTTTATTTATTTTGCATTTTTCTGTTTTAATCACGATCAGATTATTTCTAGATCCTCCATTAAATTTATATTTTGACCTCACTATTCGGGGAACAGGTAGTCTTTATAGATTGGACAGCACAAGTACTTCTATTATTTAAGTGGGTAGAACAAAAGTCATCATAGCAGTTATTTGAGAATGGGTACATAACCGTGCCTTGGCTTTAGGACAACCTTGGAGTCATTAGGCCCAAATTGAAGGCAGGTGGGGCTCACAGAGAGCTCCTGCAAATCTCCCATTCACTTGACCGATGCTATTGCTAGTAGCAGAGCAGTCTTTAGCGACAGGGGTTGGAAGTCGACAGACTGTAGCAGCACAAAGGGAGGGCCCTTCAGGGCCCTCAGAACAGTAGGCAGATCCCAAGTAGGGACTGTGAAGGGGCAAGGAGGGTTCAGCCTCCTGGACCCCTTCAGAAAGCGAACAACTAAGTTGTTCCTGCCCACCGACTGGCCTGCTATAGGAGCGTGCGAGGCTGCTATAGCTGCTACATAGATCTTGAGCGTGGACGGGCAGCGCCCCTTGTCCAGCAACTCTTGCAGGAAGGACAATATCAGCGATATGTCACAGGAAAATGGATCTGCGCCGCGGGTTGAGCACTAGGCAGAAAAGACAGACCATTTAAGAGTGTAGAGACGTCTCGTAGATGGGGCTCTAGCCTGAGTGATTGTGTTTTGAACACTCTCGGGGAGGTCCGTGAGCCCCCATCGAGAGGACAAAGGTGCAGAGCCCACAGCTTGGGCCGGGGATGCCACGTTTTGTTCACCTGAGAGAGGAGGTCCGGTCTCAGGGGAATGGGCCAAGGGGCTGCGGTGAGCAGCTGATACAGCTCGGAGAACCAATGCTGGTTCCTCCAGAGCGGGGCCACTAAAAGAACCTTGTGTTTGTGTTCCCTGATTCGTCTGATGACCTGTGGGATCAGAGCGATTGGGGGAAAAGCATAAAGGAGGAGGTTGGGCCAGTCGTGGGCCAGCGTGTCCATGTCCTTCGAATAATAAGTCAGAGATGAGAGTTGTCTTTTGAGGCGAAGAGGTCGACCTCTGCCTTGCCAAAGATCTCCCAGATCTCCTGAACCACTTGCGGATGGAGCGTCCACTCCTCTGATGTCTGCACCCTGGTTCAGTCTGCCTGGCACATGCGTCGCTCTTAGCGAACGCAGGTTGCACTGAGACCATACCCAGAGGCGCTCCACTAAAAGGAGGCGGCGCCTTGAGGAAAGCCCCCCTTGGTGATTTATGTAGGCTACCACGGTCATGCTGTCCGAATGGACCAGAACGTGGTGCCCCTTTAGGTCTGGTAAGAAGGTATGAAGGGCTCGACGCATTTCCAGGCAGTTGATGTGGAGACTACCTTCCTCCACCGACCACAGGCCCTCACACAGAGCTCCCCAACCTGTGTTGGACGCATCTGTCGAGACCACCTTTCTCCTGCAGACCATTTCCAAGGGCACACCCTGTTCCATGCACTGATGACACTTCCAAAGGCTCAGGGCTTCCACGCAGGCCCGGTTTACCTTGATTCGCAGGCGTCCGTGACGCCAGGCGTCGGATGGAACCCTTGGTTTCAGCTAGTGGTGAAGGGGCCGCATACGAAGCAGGCCCAGCTGTAGTACTGGAGACGCAGAGGCCATGAGGCCGAGCATCTTCTGAAATGCTTTGAGGGGGCGAGAGGTTCCTGTCGCGAAGGAGGCCGCGAGATGCTGTATGGCCAGAGCTCGCTCTGGCGTGAGCGCCGCCCTCATTTGGGCTGAGTCGAAAACTGTTCTCAGGAACGATATTCGTTGGCTGGGGGACAGTGGGCTCTTGGCAAAGTTGACCCTGAGTCCCAGGCGCTCTAAGTGGCTGAGAAGGAGGGACCTGTGTGACAGCAGTTTCACCTCTGACTGGGCGAGAATGAGCCAGTCGTCGAGGTAGTTGAAAATGCGGATTCCCATCTGTCTCAGAGAGGAAAGAGACGCACATATCCTGTGCTCCGAGGTGATGACTTTGCTGGCAAAGAGTGCCGTAGAAACGGTCCCCCCAGCCCAGAGCGAGTCTGGCTTCTACAGCCGTTACTTCCTCGTCCCCAAAAAGGATGGTGGCCTGTGGTCCATGCACTTTGTAAAAGTGTGGGGAGCCAGGGACAGCCCAAAGGGCAGGACTGTGGACTGATAAGCCACACCCTCGAAAGGGGAATCTCAAGAATGGCCTGTGATGGGGGGCTATCTGGATGTGAAAGTAAGCGTCTTTCAGGTCCAGAGAAAAGAACGAGTCCTCTGGGCGTATTTGCGAGAGGATCTGTTTCAATGCCGTCTCATGAGGGCACGGTTCAGGAGCTTGAGTTCGAGGATGGGCTGCAGGCCACCATCCTTTTTGGGGACGAGGAAGTAACGGCTGTAGAAGCCAGACTCACTCTGGGCTGGGGGGACCGTTTCTACGGCGCTCTTTGCCAGCAAAGTCATCACCTCGGAGTGCAGGATATGTGCGTCTTTGCTCTGAACAGAGGTGGGAACCACACCGCTGAAGCGCGGGGGTCTTCGAGCGAACTGCAGTGAATAACCTCGCTTTATTATCCCCATCACCCAATCTGATGGCCTGCCAGGCCTCGGCCCGCGTGACAAGGGTTTGGATTGACTCAAGTGGTTTGTCGCCGTGCGGGGATGCGTCATTCGTATTGTGTGGAAGAGGGAATTCGCTCTCTTTTTGAGAATGTCT
Organism: Spinibarbus caldwelli; assembly: GCA_039654775.1. NCBI lineage: Eukaryota > Metazoa > Chordata > Actinopteri > Cypriniformes > Cyprinidae > Spinibarbus > Spinibarbus caldwelli. Next base: position 10,224,983 of record CM077218.1, read on the forward strand.
CTGTTTTATTTGTTCCGCTATCACAGTGGTAGTCGGTTTGGGCACTTGAACGGGCCCAGTTACTGCAGAAAACACATCGCCCTCGGCACCCGGAACAGGACGGGGTGCTTGGAGGTTCAACCGAGGCAACTTGGGGGGTGGTACGGCAACCACGGGACTTAGCCCCCTCCTATTCCTGTCCCACAGATCAGGATGAAGCACAATCTTGGGCCGGGGTCCCTGTTGCTTAGGAGGCGGGCGGCGTCTAGCCGAATGAGAATGATCTCAGGGTGCAGGCTTGGGCTCCAGCTGGGGAGCCGGTGGTGCAGTCTTCGCGAGCTGGGGAGTAGGCGCCAATCTGGGTCGACTCGAGCCAGCTGCAGAGCTGGAGCGCTTTGGCAGGAAGTGTCGCATTGCTCTGCAAACCCTTCCACAGCGGGTCCAAACAGGCCGGTGGGGGAGACTGGTGAGTCCAGGAAGGGGACCTTGTCCGCATCCTTTATCTCCGTCAGTGTCAGCCACAGGTGGCGCTCGAGCACCACTAAGCTGGCCATGGACCTGCCTATCGCCTGGGCCATGGTTTTGGTGGCGCGTAAAGCCAGGTCAGTCGCACTGCGCAGCTCCCTGAATGCTGCGGGGTCGTCTTACAGGGCTTGGATGGGTGGGCAGCTTTTGCCGTCCAACCGATCGCCATTGGTGGGCAAAGATGCGTGGCCACCGACTCATCGAGAGGAGGCATCCTTTCGTACCCTTTTTCTTCAGCGCCGTCAACGGCGGTGAGGGTGGATGAAGAAGAAGCACGCAGGCAGGCCGAGTAAGGGGTGCGCCACGACCTGGTCAGTTCTTTGTGGACTTCTGGGAAGAACAGTGAGGCTCGCTGACGAGGGGCCTGATGGCGCCCTGGCAGGATCCACTCATCTAGGCGGTTGCGAGTGGGCTCCTCCGGCGGAGACCACTCCAAACCCAGCTCATCCACAGCCTTAGACAGGACGCGAAGCAGTTCAATGTCCGTGCTTGGCTTGGGCTCGCTAGGCTCCACAGACTGAAGGAGGTCGGGGTCACTAACCGAGCCCGACAGCTCCTCAGTGTCTGATGCAGCCAGTGACACGCTGTCATCCAGGATCTCGTCTTCACTTCCCCCGAACGAGACCAGGTCGCTCGCAGCCGCAGAGGTACGCTAGTCTGGACGGGAGAAAAAGACATGCAGAACTTCTCTCGTGGGAGAGAGTGAGGTACGCCGGGTCTGAGCCGGCGTAAGCTCACTCATCTCAGCGCACTTGCATCCTCTGCCCCGCTGCTTTTTCCTCACAGGTTCCTGGGAGAAAGGAAGCGGGAGGGCGCAAGGGGCGGAGTCGCTCTCTGAAAAGAAAGCTATCCATGAGCGCAGAGAGGCAAGACTCATATCCTCGCAATGAGGACATGCCGTCTCAGTGAGTGCAGTTTCAGCGTGGGCGGCGCCCAAGCATGAAACACACTCGCCGTGACCGTCAGTGGTGTGCAAACGGCGCGGCATTTGTAACAACGCCTAGAAATTTGCTCTTTGAAATTTGCTCTTTCGAACGTTCGCCAGATGGCGGCAGGGGACAGTGAGACCACGGCTGCTATGGGCGCTGAAGCAGTGAGTCAGCAGGGAGATCAGCTGAGCCAGAGGGTCTTGATCCGGTGCAGAGGCTGGTCAACGGCGAGAAGGGCTTCAAGTCTCGTAGATCAGCGAAGAGATGTCGTCGCTGAAGGAGAAGAAATCTGAGGATCCTATGGCAATGCGGCTGCTTATATAGCCAGATGACCTGCCCGTTCTGGCCACCATAGGCTCGTGCAGCACCGCTGCCAAGCCATTGGTTCGTCTTTAAAGCACTGCACGAACCAATGGCTGTGCAGTAACACTGCGTTATTAAAAAAGGCTTCAGTTATCGGAGAAAAAGGAGTTTTCCCCATATGCGTCTAGTAAGACGTAGTACAAGTAAAGTATCGAAAGGGAACAGTATGTCCAGCTATAGACAGGCTGTAAAAGCTGCCAGGACCGAGCATATCCGCAAACTAATAGAAAATAACCAAAACAATCCAAGGTTTTTATTTAGCACAGTGGCTAGATTAACAAATAACCAGATGCCACCAGATCTAAATATTCCCTCACAGTTTAATAGTAATGACTTTATGAATTTCTTCACTGATAAAATAGATAACATCAGAAATACAATAACAAACGTAGACTCTACAAGCGTCTAGTACTTCAGCTTCATTCATCGCACCCAAAGAAAAACTGCAGTGCATTACATCTATAGGACAGGACGAGCAAAATAAACTTATCACTGCATCTAAACCAACATGTTGATTAGATCCTGTACCCACTAAATTACTGAAAGAGTTGTTACCTGTAGCAGAAGAACTGCTTCTCAATATTATTAACTCTTCGCTATTTCTAGGTCATGTCTTAAAACCATTTAAGCTGGGGGTTATTAAGCCTCTTATCAAGAAACCACAAATAGATCCAAGTGAACTGGCAAATTACAGACCAATTTCAAATCTTCTGTTTATGTCTAAAATTTTAGAAAATGTGTCTGCTCAATTATGCTCCTTCCTGCAAAAAAAAATATCTATGAAGAAATTCAGTCAGGTTTCAGGCCCCACCATAGCACAGAAACTGCACTTGTTAAAATTACAAATTACTTGCTTCTTGCATCAGATCAAGGCTGCATCTCATTGCTAGTTTTATGTTCAGTGTTCACTTTATTTATAGAGCACATATTAATACAACAAAAGTTGACCACAGTGCTGCACATAAGACAATGTAGAATAACAATAAAATCACTTTCAAATTCTATATCATAACAACATACAAACACAAATAAAACCTCAGACTCAATGGGGCAATAGGTAAAAGCTAATTTCACTCCTGACACCACACTCATGTATGCTCAAACGCCACAGTAAAAAAATATGATTTTAAATGTCGCTTAAACTCTCTAAGAGTGGGGCATTGCCGGATAAAATGAGGTAAACCATTCCACAGCCTAGGAGCAATGGCCGCAAAGGAGCAGTCTCCTCTCGCTTTCCGGTACGTCCGCGGGACCACTAAGAGATTCAATGACTCTGAACGTAACATTCTCGTTGATTTCTTTACCTGGATCAGATCAGCTATATATGATGGAGCTGTACAATGAAAGGCTTTAAAAACAAATAATAAAATCTTAAAATCGATCCTATAAGAGACCGGCTGCCAGTGTAGTTCTTTTAATACAGGAGTGATATGTTCATTTTTTTCCGAGTACCTGTCAAAACCCTTGCGGCATTTTGGACCAGCTGTAGTCTGTCCAAGCTTTTGTGTTGAACACCATAGTACAGTGAGTTACAGTAGTCTAATCTCTAGAAAATAAAAGCATAGATAACCTTTTCCAGGTCCTTCCGAGATAAAAAAGCCTTAATTTTAGAGATTAGTCTCAACTGAAAAAAACTTCTTTTGACAACTTCATTTATTTGTTTATCAAATTTCAGTGCACTGTCACAAACTATACCTAAGTTTTTACTTGATGTGTACGAAAAGGGGATAGTATACCAAACTCAATTTTGGATGCATCAACAGACTCAGAAGGGCCAAATAAAATCAATTTGGTTTTTTATTCATTTAAACATAGCAAATTAGCAGACATCCAGACCTTAATCTCATCAAGACATTCCACCAATCTTTCTACAGCGATAGAGGCAGTTGGCTTCAGAGGTAGATACAACTGGGTGTCATCTGCGTAACAGTGAAATGACACCCCATATTTACTCAAGATCTGACCTAACGGGAGCATATACAGTGAAAAAGACTGGCGCTAAAAGAGATCCTTGTGGAATAACACAAGATAAAGGCGCTGAGGTCGACATACATTCTCCCATCTGAACAGAGAAACTTCTGTCTTGAAAATAAAACTTAATCCAATTCAAGGCATTCCCTCGAATACTTACACAAGTTTCTAAACGTGAAATCAAAATCTGATGGTTGATTGTATCAAATGCTGCTGTATGGTACAGGACGAAGATTCTGCACATTAATTCCATTCCAGTGGAGATGCAGCGTGCGCCGAAGGTGGGTCACCACAGGCCCCTCCGGAACAATGGGTTGAATCCACCAAAGCATCGTGCTCTCCAAACGCCTGCACAGCACCTGACTGCCTCTCCAACCCCGCAACTGCACATCCGCAAGCCACGGCACTATCGGAAGAGAGACCCAGGTATGCCTTTATTTTCACCAGCCTTCCTCTTCGCTTTCCACGGCGATGCCGTCTTTTCGGCAAAGGGGGCCAGGGATCGCATTGCAGCCACGTTGGAATACTTATCGGCGGTTTTCTAACACAGAACTGAAGTTCCTCCCAGGGTTCATTAAACTGTTTCTCATATATACTTCATATATTTAACAGTGTAGAGCGGTCATACACCAGTGCAGAGTTACAGTCATGTATAAACAAAGTCACAGATAGGACAAAAGCCGTAATAATAAATAAACTAGGCACAGACAGACGGCATGCCAGTAACACCGGTGCCATCTTGGTTTTCATCATGTTTGATATCCCATCATGTTTTACTTGATCTTAGTGCTGCATTTGACACTATAGATCATGACATATGCATAGATCGATTACTAAACCATATGGGAAATCAAGGGCAGGCTTTAAGATGGTTTAGATCAGGGGTCGGCAACCTATGGCATGCAGAGGTATTATCACTGGCACAGTAATAGGGAATACTGCATACCGACGTATATTTTGAAGTAATCTTTCCTCATAGTTACACAGCCTGTTAGGATCTGTAAATACTATTTAAGTGTGAGAATTAACCTGCACTAATCTACAGTTGCGCTTGGCTCTGGCAAATCATTCACACGACCGCTACGCGTACAAGGCGCTTCAGATCAGCGGGCTAACAGAGCTCTCAAATGTCAATTGTTGGCCAATCAAATCAAACTAGGCAGGGTTTACTGTTCACAGAAGCAAAGTGCAAATTCCAGCATGAAGCAACAGTTTAACGTTGAAAGACAGTGAGGCACTAGCTTAGTCAGAAATCTTTAAGTGGGTGGGCCTACATAAAACTGGGTGGGCCAAGTGTGTAGCATATGAAAACTGCATGTCAAATTGCCAACAAAAAATACAGCACCAAGGTTCATTACACAGTAATTCTAAAGCATGCATTAACATTAGTCATTTAATGTTAATTTCAAAATTTACTCATTATTAAAATTAAAAGTTGTATCTGTTAACATTTGCCTGAGCTAAGGTTAACAAAGATGAATAAACACGGTAACAAATGTATTGCTAATATTAGTTAATGCATTAACTAACGTTAACTAAAGGAAGTTTATTGTAAAGCATTACCTTAGTTTGAAACAACGGGGCTTTGCAGATGATTCCACAAACAAGCGTCTCGGTTAGTTCAAGCACATTGAGGACCGCGGAAATGTGCGCAGCTGCAAATTATGCAGTTTGTTGTGGCGACCAGGATCTAGCACATTTATGTGTTTCTTTCCACAAAGGACGCGTCTGTTTAGTGGATCAAACACTGTACCTATGCTAATATGATGCTTCAAACATGCTTGGTTCAGAAGGTTCTAATCGATAGGTGGTCTGTCGGGTTTCATTTGTAGACGGTCCGGATTTATTGCTACGACTTTTACTTTTTAAAGAATTTATCTGATTTATGTTTGCTTCACTAGGCTATTTTCAAATTCAACTTCACAGACGCGCGCATTTTACTATTATATCCTTACATCGTAAACATAACATTGTGGGTGGGACTAACAGAAATGAACGAATCATCATTTTGACAAGCGTGATGCACCTATAGGAAGAGGGAAAACTAAACGACCAGTAATTGACCATGAGCATTTAATATTTTAAATAAATATATAAAGTTACAGTGAAATAAGACGTTTATTATTATCATTTAATAAATTACATCCATTTGGAAAATTACCAACTTCTCATTGGGTGGGCCACAGATGAAAGTGGCCCAACCGTAGCTACGCTACTGCCGTCGGCATATTATTTGCCAGATGAATGAAGAAAAAAAATCAAGACTGAAAAAATGTCGCTCTCTACCTTGAGGAAGAGAAAAATCGACAGTGAAAACAGACAGTTTTGTGGAGAATGGACAGAAAAATATGATTTACCAAAATCAGTATGTTTGATATGCAGTGATTGTATCGTTGTAACAAAGAAGTACAACTTGAGAAGACACTTCAAAACCAAACATGCAGGTCTCCTGATGGCTCTGCTATACCAGATGAGTGTGAACTTGTACCTGTTACAAAACATATCATTTAGAACATTTGAGAGCTGCAAGATTCAATGGCAACATTGACATTTTGTAAAGGGAAAAATTAACAAACTTACCAGAATTTTCACCTTCCTCTGAACTTGACACATCCATATGTCCATCCCCGGGGTTAGTCATAGGACGACAAGCTAACGAAACAAACATATCTACTCAATATCGACAGTACTGTTTAAATTACAAAATCGTAAACAGGGTTATTGTGTGTCTATTACTAGCTTGTTCAATGTATTTTATTATTTATGTCTTTTATTTCATATGAATGCTTATGAACATATATTAGCCACAGGTTAACTACTTTGTACACTGTTAATTATTTTTCAATACAAAATTAATACTCTTAAAAGTGGCAACTAACCAAGAACGGAGTCCAGTTCTTCAAAGAATGGGCAGCGTTGTGGATCCGACCCCGTCTTCTTGTTATGCTTCACACATTCGCGGTGATGTCGTTTCAGATATTCTATGCGGTCTTTGCACTTCACCCTGTCGAAGGTATTTTGTATGGATGGACAAACCTCACAAATTTTTTTCCAAACTGCCTCCCAAACCTTGTGGTTATGTATGCAATTTTCAAACTGAAACTGAAACGTAGGTTCGCTCCAAACTGAAATTAAAGCTAATGTTTCCTCCCGACTCCAGTGTCGCGTCCCTTTCTTTTTTGCCGCCATCTTGCCATTGATCAGTCATATGACCAAACGCAATCCACGCACCCTGAACACGTGATCTTCTGCAACGCCCACATGTAAAACACAGACACTCCTACCTCGGTAATAAACACGGAGATGTTAGTCCCGTCCGAATCAATACATGAAATCACAGATGTTGGCTGATAAGAATTGTAACTCAAACATCGTTTGGAAAACTAGTCCCGTCCGAATAGGGCTATAGTCTGCTTTTGAGTATTAATGAACTGTCTTAAATTTAAATGTCATATTTCTGTTCAATTCTGTTGTCATGAATTCTATTTCTTTAAGAATTCTGTCTCTGTTCAGAAATCACGGCTCTTGGTGTAAGTAGGAAGTAAAGTTTCAAAACATTTATTTTTAGATAAACTTGATTTACTTAATGATAACTGAAGTAGCCAGTTGATTAGGTCTCTTTTTGTTAATATCTCTTCTCCTCCATCTAAATTAGTTTGAGTTAATATTTCCTTCATTTGAGTGGGAACATTTTTGGGGAGTTCTTAGTCGGTATTGTGTTACAAATAAAACAAAAGAAGTGTCCTTTAAAATTGCTCACAAAATATATCCTGTTAAAGAAACATCAGAGCGTTTTCATCTGGATATAGATTACAACTGCTCTTTCTGTAATTGTAAGAATGAGTCTATTGTGCATTTATTTTTTGAATGTCCCTGTTCATCAAAATGTCACAATTTCTAAGTGTTAAATTAAACTGCATCCTAGTCACTCCAAAACATGTCAGTGCCATTTTCTCTCAAGATGCACAAATATTATTATTAAAGGGACATTTGAAAAGCTACTTAAATATCCTAGGTTAACTACTTATTCATGGCTTAATCTAAGCCCCGTCTATGAAACAGGCCTTACTGCTTACTTTTGTGCTGTACTTCTGTATGTACACCCTCTGTTTCAGTTCTCAATCCACTGTTGTCAGTAGTTTTTGTTACACATATGCCTTCCTGGTTCCAGTGTTTTTTGTTTTTGTTGTTTAGTTTAAATATACTGACTGCTGCTGATAGATCATTTACTTGCTTTTTATGTAAACAACCCCTGAAACTAACTATACATCTTTTGTATTTCAGGTGACCAAACTTCAGGCAACTGTGGTGAAGGTAAAATCACCAACAACAGTCAATGCCTGGGACACAGCATATGAAATAAAAGAATGCTTCCTAAGAGACAAAACGGGTCAGATTATGCTTACCTTATGGGACAATTTGCAGATGTATGAGTTTGAAAATATGCAAATTAGAGTCTTCGGGGGCATCCCAACATTAACATCTTCAAGGAGCACTATGATCAAACCAATTCCGCAAAGTATTTCCTGCTGGTCAAGAACCAAAAGTCACAGAAGACGTTGACATCCAGACTACAAAACTGATATCAAAACCACAGGGGGCAAAAATCCAAATCAACAAACTTTGTCCAAAATGTCATTCACAGCAAAGTTCCTAACAAAGTGCTCTGGAATCACTGAAGTCATGAAAAATGATCAGGTCCTTTCTCTTACAATCTCAAATTCTGTTTTGTCCAAATTCATTAGAGCTGAAATGGACTTGATTGTGATGATGAGGACAGTGATGATGAACTTCTGGACATTACATATGATGACAGCTTAACACTCTCCCTCTTCACTGCAGATGACAACACATCAACTCAGTCACCAAAAAGACCAGCAGAAGAAGCTGATGAACCATATAAGAAAGCTGCTTTCACTGTCGTTGAAAAGTCTTCTAAAAAGTGAAGCTATTTTTTTTGCTTTCTTTAGGAGTGAGCTGGAGATTTTCCTCTGGTTCTTCTGAAGATAGGAAAGTCCACATCGAATCGACAAAGTTACTTGAAGGTAAAACTGCCAGGTTAATCTCAAGAGGAGAGTTTTGCAGAGTCTTGGAGCGTCTGTCCCAAGAAGAAGAGTTTTGAGCTACAATTAGTCCGAGTTAGAGACTCTTAATAGTTCCTAGCCACACCCACCTTTTGGGTGGAATAGCCAATCAGGCATAAATTTTGAGCTGGAGAAACTTTCTTTGTCTCTGTTTATGGCCCATTTGCATTTTTATTGCTGGTCTGGAGAGTTGGTGCAGTTTTACTTCAAAGCATAGTAAAAAGTGTATGATGCATTTCACAATCACATAGTGTACATCATTGTTTGAGAAATAAAGAGAAGATCATTTTGATACCAAGAAAGAAACCTCTAGAAGATACTAAAGCAGAGATACACTCAAACACTTGAATATAGGCGTTTAGAGTCTTACTAATACAAATAAAGAGTTGTCACTAGGCTAAAATAATAGGGGAACATACATACAGCACATGTATACACCAGATACATTTATAACCGCTTATATATGGCTTAAATAAAGAAAATGTCTTTGTGTGTGTGTGTGATGTGTATTGTGTTTGTGGAGGTAAGTCCACTGGTCTAGTCAGGCCATTGGTTCCTGGCACCGGGGGGTGATTTACTTCTCTTTGGAATGCATTGGAATGTGTTTGAAGTCCGAGGGGAGACCAGAGAGCTGATCTGTTTGAAGTCCGAGGGGAGACCAGAGAGCTGATCTGTTTAGCATCTTCTTGATAGTGGGGGAAAACGATTGGCAATTTAGCACCCATATAAATGTAGAATGTGGGGCCAGGTCTGTAATTTCTATGCAAATGTCAAAAGGCGAAAAGGGTCTTTTAAAACATAAAGCCCCAACGATCATCACTGATCCTAAGCAGACGCTACAACAATAAGTAATTTACTAATCTTAGCATGGTGTTCAGGAAAACTGCAAAAGTTTTCTAAACAGTTAGAATACTAAACAGTTGCCATTCTAATGTGGCTCTTCAGCTATCAGTTACATTAGTATTAAGTTAGCTTACCATACTAATCTAGCTAACATGCCAAGTCATGCGTTTGTGTGCTCGTTTTCACACTAAAAGCTGTCTTCAGCAGCCTGATGAATGTGTCAATTCAATGGTACAACTTGTTAAAGGGGTCATATGACGTTGCTAAAAATAACATTATTTTGTGTATTTGGTGTAATGCAATGTGTTTACGTGGTTCAAAAAACAAATTATTTTCTACATACTGTACATTATTGTTACTCCTCTATGCTCCGCCTTTCTGAAACGCATCAATTCTGAGAAGCTCATCGTTCATCGTTCTGAGAAGCGAGGTGTGCTCTGATTGGCCAGATATCCAGTGTGTTAGATTAAACTATTTGTGCATATAACTCGATATATTGCGTTTGAATGCCTTGTTTCGCTTGCGTATTGGAGCAGGGGACCAGGCATTAATGATACGATGGACAGCGCTGATTCTTACTTGCCAGATCTGGAGACATCTACTAAATACTGACATTTTGGGCGACGCGAATGAAAACCGGAAACTGATATCCCGACTTCTGGCGACAGCGGAAGTTCGTCGCTACGCTTGTGCACAGAGCGCATATAGCCACATTCGGAGATAGGCTACGAGCAAGTGTCGATCAAATGAGCACATGATCGAGTGACATCACTTTAGGGCACGCAGCATGTATCCATGGCAACGCTCAGCTGCATAGTGACAGTTAACGGTCCTCGATGATTTCCTCAGACACAGCCTTGAGTTTACTCGCTTTCGTCCGTCGAAAAGGTATTTATACTTTTATATTTGTAGACATTAGCTACTGTAACCAATTTTATGAAAGGTTTACCTTATTAAATGTTTGCTGAAGTTGTCCGTTGTGTACGGCTGCTGATCGTTACACTTTCGAAGCTAACGTTAGCATGTAAAGCTTAAGTGATTAAACGTATATAATATTGACAGATATTGAACTTAAATATTAAATTTTCATATGGTAAAAATACACACTGAAGCCTATATGAGGCAAAGAGACAAAAAGCCCATTTTGGGACGGCCTATCTTCATATGTGCGCTAAATTTCGGACCGCTTGGTCTAAATCCAAATTGGCAACAGTCTTTATAAATCTTTTTTCAATGGATAAAAACAACAGTCCTAGACATATAAAATCATAACACTACTCGACGTCAAGGGGACCTACACGCTGACTACCTGGGGAGAATCGGATGAAGCAAGAGATGTCTTTTTATTCATCTTTGAGTATCCAGAGGAGCTGGACACATTCATATCAAATTGTCTGGATGAACAAGGCCTGAAGGTCCGTGCCATGTTCTGTGAATAATCTATAAGAGCAAGCAATCTTTCTGTGTAGCTGTATGTATGTGTACTGCATATGAAGAACTGTTTATCTGATCATTCAACTGTTCGTTCAACTGCTCAGACTTTATGATATCTGGAACAAATCTTTTGTTAAACACTACCAGTCAAAAGTTTTTGAACAGTAAGATTTGTAATGTTTTTTAAAGAAATCTCTTCTGCTCACCAAGCCTGCATTTATTTGATCCAAAGTACAGCTAAAACAGTACAAAATTTAAAATATTTTTTCAATAGTTTTCTATTTGAAACAGTTTTCTATATTTTTGTTGAAATGTAATTTATTCCTTTGATTTCAAAATAAAAAAAAAATTGGTAAGCAAGATAAATCGGTAAGCTAAAAACTGAAAAAAGAAATGTTTGCCATGTCACACACTATTATCTGACTAATAGCTGTTATTTGTAGCTCAGTTATGTGCTGGACATGGGACGGCGTGGAAACTGTTGTGAAAGAAGGGCCCACGTGTCTCATACATGAAGAACTCTGGAGCCTTGGGTTGCTAAGAAACTTGGATTCTGAGAAGGGTAATGGGAAGTTAATAAATACTTAGAAAAGCCTTGTTGGTATTTGCTGTTTTACTTGTCTCAAGTTTGTTTACTGCATACTGGGAATGCCTGCGTTAAAACAGGCCCTGGCTTACAGGTTACTGTAACCTGTAAAACAGGATAAAGAGAAAAGAACAGGAAAGTCACGTCTGGTCCTTCACAGCTCCTCTGCTGATGTATCTGTAATGCATAATCAGTCAGCTAATTGCCCAAACCATCTTTAAAAAGCTGGTCAGCAGAAAGAAGCATGAAGTGCTCCAAAATGTCTTGGTAAACGGGTGCAGTGACTTTGGTTTTCAAAAAACATAATGGACCAACACCAGCAGATGACATTGCACCCCAAATCATCACAGACTGTGGAAACTTAACACTGGACTTCAAGCAACTTGGGCTATGAGCTTCTCCACCCTTCCTCCAGACTCTAGGACCTTGGTTTCCGAAATGAAATACAAAACTTGCTCTCATCTGAAAAGAGGACTTTGGACCACTGGGCAACAGTCCAGTTCTTCTTCTCCTTACCCCAGGTAAGACGTCTCTGACATTGTCTGTGGTTCAGAAGTGGCTTAACAAGAGGAATACGACAACTGTAGCCAAATTCCTTTACACGTCTGTGTGTGGTGGCTCTTGATGCCTTGACCCCAGCCCATTCCTTGTGAAGTTCACCCAAATTCTTGAATCGATTTTGCTTGACAATCCTCATAAGGCTGCGGTTCTCTCGGTTGGTTGTGCATCTTTTTCTTCCACACTTTTTCCTTCCACTCAACTTTCTGTTAACATGCTTGGACTCTTGTTAACAGCACTCTGTGAACAGCCAGCTTCTTTGGCAATGAATGTTTGTGGCTTACCCTCCTTGTGAAGGGTGTCATTGATTGTCTTCTGGACAACTGTCAGATCAGCAGTCTTCCCCATGATTGTGTAGCCTAGTGAACCAAACTGAGAGACCATTTTGAAGGCTCAGGAAACCTTTGCAGGTGTTTTGAGTTGATTAGCTGATTGGCATGTCACCATATTCTAATTTGTTGAGATAGTGAATTGGTGGGTTTTTGTTAAATGTGAACCAAAATCATCACAATTAAAAGAACCAAAGACTTAAACTACTTCAGCCTGTGTGCACTGAATTTATTTAATACACCAGTTTCACAATTTGAGTTGAATTACTGAAATAAATGAACTTTTCCACGACATTCTAATTTGAGATGCACCTCTAGGTGTGTCAGGATTATGGACCTGTCTCTGTGTTTTTCCCTCATGTTGATTGTTAATTGGTTTCCAGGTGTGTCTCCTTAATTCCTTGATTGTCCTGTCTTTAAAAGCCCCAGTCCATTCAGTTAGTGTTTGTTGGTCCTTGAACGTCATCCCTTGTGTTCCTGTGTCTCATTCATCTTTGAATTACTCCTCGTTCCTTGCTTCCAGGTGGAGTGTGACAAGGTGTATTGACAGGTTCAGGAACGGGAACTGTTCCTAATGATAGAGTGATATTTTTGAAAAGGATGCAAAAAAATAAAGTTGTGAAATCATTGAAATATACTTTAAGAATCAAGTAAACGTAACTTAAAAAAAAAAAAAAAGATTCAGATAATTAATCTCATAAATAAAATTCATGAAATATAATTAAAATCCTTATGCAATGCAATAGTAATTCAATAGTGTAGGGGAATTACAGTTAAAACCCAAGGACCAGGTATGATGAACAAAGACCAGGAGGCAGAGATACGATAAATTAAAGAATTTACTGAAGAACATAGTTTGCAGTTTCATCAGAAGTCAGCTTCAACACTAGCGATGGAGTTTGTAGGCCGCTCTGCATACATGTTCTAGACAGAGGTCACTAATTACGTCAATACATAGGTAAGCTAGATTCTGGTTGGTAGATAAACTTAGAAAATCTCCACACATGGACGTAAAACTTGAAGCATATCTTCTAATGACTATGTTGTTGACAATTGATCAGTGGTCAAACGCAATAGGTCTCTCCAGAGACGTATATCTGTTACCCTGGACATCAGGGTGACGGCAAATGACGATTTCCTCCTAGAGCTCTCTCTGTATCTAGCTGCAAAGATACACATTCACACACATACGCAGAGAACACTTATCTGTACTTCAAGGTTGCCTGGCTCTGCCCTGAATCTTATCAAATATGGTTAACTACGCACACACAATGAGATCAGCTTCTTAGAGAGTAAAAAGGCAGACTAAAGCCATATTCAATTTATTTTCTAACATGCATAAATGGAACTTTGATTAATATTTATTCAAGAAATATAATTAATATTATTATGAAGGCCATAGATCTGCGATCCACTCCTTCAATAGTAAATCAGAAACACAAAAAATGAGTAGATTTCATTTACATGCTGTATATACAAATGTCCTATATTTACTTTTTTACTTATATAATTTTAACTGTATTTACCATTTACTCCGTCAGTACTTTACAATAAATATAACACAACCAAATAACACATTATTTTAAACATTTGTCAAATTTGACCAAAACTCCAATTCAACCATACTTTGCAAATGACAACTTGTTGAATACATTTTACATCTATTACATGTGGATACTTAGAAACATACTAAATTAATCAATACTAACATTTAAAATTTTAGACATTAACCTTAACTTGGCAAATTAGACCAATGAAAAAAAACATCATTAAAGGGATAGTTCACCCAAAAATGAAAATTCTGTAAACCCATAAGATTTTCATTCATCTTCGGAACACAAATTAAGATATGTTTGATGAAAATTTTTTGACCCTGAACAAAGGTCTTACGGGTTTGAAATGACATGAGGGTGAGTAATTAATAACAGAATTCTCATTTTTGGGTGAACTATCCTCTCTAGTTTAACCTAGTATACTTCGCAAATGACATGTTGAATAATTTGATATTTTAGCCACTGAACTGTGCATATGCAGACTTACAAAGAAACAAATTTCATCAAAAATTACTTGGCCTTACAAAAATTAAACGGCCTGAGGCTGAGTACAATTAAAACCTAACATTAAAGATAACAACACCCAAACAAAATGCATTTTAACAATTAGACAACACATGGTATATTTCAGTAGGCAGAACTACTGAAAAAAAGTAAATAAAAATAAAGAATGTGAAATGGTGTGAAGGAACAAGCCTGAGCCGTGCAATGACAAACCTTAGAGGCAGGGCTTGATTCTCATCACTGTTTGCCTTCACAGAGACACACAATCGTGTCCTACAGTCAGTGAACGAGAGGACAGGAAACCAGAGATCATTTTAGGTTTCAACAGCACCAAAAGTGCTGTTTCTACTTAACCAAAAGTTATTTGCTACTTTGTATTTTTTTTATTGCAACAATTGTTATTGCAATTATAATAATCATAGTGTGTTTTATGTAATTATAAAATAAAAAATAAAAAAAATGGCTCACTGGCCCATGGCACTGTTTTTCAATAAGATGTCTTGACCTACAAGTCTTTTGTGATCTGAAGGAAAATAAATCCTACCTGCAAAGAGGGGAATAACTTCAGGAGGAGGTGTTTTCTGGAGGAGTGCTAGTGTCCCCCATAAAAAAGGCAGCACATTCCAAATACACCAGCTTCTCTGTGAATGAAGTTTGTTTAATTTTTATGTAGTTAAAGATGAGTGAAATTAATGTTTTATGCCTTCAATTTAGAACCGAGAAAATTTAAATAGAATTTCTGAGGGGGAAAAACAAAACAAAACAATATTTCATAGGCTAGACCAGGGTTCCTCAAATCTTACCCTGGAGGTCCAATCCACTGCAGAGTCCAGCTCCAACCCTGATCAAACTCACCTGTCTGTAATTTTCTAATGATTCTGAAGACATTGATTAGCATGTTCAGGTGTGTTTGATTAGGGTTGCAGCTAAACTCTGCAGGAAAGTGGATCCCGATGTCCAGATTTGAGGATGCCTGGGCTAGACCAAGACTAAAAATCAATTGCAAATAAAGTTGTTGTTTTTTTTCACTTAAATAATTAGACATGCTTGAACACAATTTGGTAACAATAAAACAGAAGGTGAGAAAAAATAAAACTTTTCATAGGGCCCTAAACATGCAACTTTTTGTTCAACTTTTAATAAATTGATGTTAAATTGTATGTTTCATGATTTTAATTTGACATTAGACACATTTTTATTGACATTAGACACATTATTTTATAAAATGTAATTTAACCATTAAAACAAAAGAGTCCAGAAAAATTTAAACTGAAAAAAAAAAAAAGACTGAATCCAGAAAATTTTAAATGAAAAAAAAAAAAGAATTTGGAAAAAAATAAAACTGATTTTATGGGGCCCCACGAAACCCCCTTGCGCTGGATCATCATGTCATCCTGTGCATAAATGACAAAATCACACCAGTCCAATCCTGAGATCAGCATTTGTCCTTGAACTTGCCAATAGTAAGCATGCTGTTGTTTCTGTTCTGGTGTGCCATTGTGACATTTAATGTAAGGACAGTCTACGTAACTTTTTACATTTGGACATTTTATCTCCAAAAGGCCAAAAACATGGTGCTCTTTAGGATCAAAAATGATCCCATCAGGAGAAGCCCCCAGCCAAGGTGCATGGGGATGAATTAAGAATCCACAAGATTCTTGCAGTATTCCTCAACTGCTGCAGACTCCATTTCAAGGTGAGTTCCTTCGTAAACTCTTTCAGCCAGGTGTTCAGCTGAGCTCTGGCCCTGCACATGACAAACCTCCCTAAAACGAGATGATGTTACCCGTGGTTTTCTGACAGAATGCCAGTCAAATGTAGCAAATTTAGCTCAAAAGGGAATTGTATATAAATAATTACAATTAATTATGAGTAATTACAATTATTTATATCGGCTGACAGTAATAACTGTAGCAGAGTTAAATTGCAATCAGCTGATCTGTTCGTCCAGTGAACATTCATTGTAAATTCATATCAACTCTAAGAAAGGATATTTCCGTAGCCACAATACCGTCCAATTAATGCATTAGAGCATATAGCAAGGGTCAAAATCGTAAAGGGACATTAATATGCAAGGCAGAATCAGAAACTCTCGTAATTTGTGCACAAGAGTTTTATTAACTAAACGCTAACACACATAACTAATCTAAACAAACAACGAATAACATACACTCACGCATACATACAAAGTGGAGCTAAAGTGGATGAATGAAGCCATTAGAGAAAACAGAGAATGCAGTTATGGAAAAAGTCATTTAACCACCTGAGTAAAAACATCAGCGTCGTTTATAACTGGGTCTATAACTTATACTAAACCTCTGTTTCGTTTAGTTAAATGTACTATACTTGCACTTCCTTTGTGTCCGGAATGCGGTCTCGGATGAAAAGTCTTGATGGTTTCAAGGTTTTTGGACTCACGATCACGTTCTTCCGGGTTGAAGAGTGATGAATTCCAAAGATGTTCTGAGGTAGAAATGTTCTTCCAGGTAGAGAGTGGAAAAAGAGCTAAGAAAGAGATCTGCTGAGGTCCGAGGAGCTTTGGTTGAATGGAAAGACAAGGCCGTAAAGCCTGGCACAAAAACTTTATAATCCAGAAGAGTTCTAGCTCACATCTTCCTCATCCTCTTAGGATCTAACAGAACCGCAGACTGGGTCTTTGTGGTCAAGAGTCATCTTCCAGGCTGGGGAGATCACCCACGGCTCTATGTTGGGGGCCCGCCAGGCACGCCCCCACGGGTTCCAGCTCTCCGTGAGTCCCTCACAGAGCAATCAGAAGATAGAAGAAGAGCTTTTTGCAGAAGACGTTTTTGCAGAAGAGAGAGGGCCGGACCTGTGTGTGAGAGCTTTATCTGGTATAGAGGTCACACCTTTGGGGAGTCAAAGAGCCAATGTGCTCCAGTCTCTTTGGAGGGAAGGTTTTACAACTCTTTGTCTCTGAGCATGGTAATTTGCATGGGGTTGGATTGGAAGTTGATATACAAACTATTAAAGATTCTCAGAACACTTATATGTTGCATAGGTAACAACATACAGGTGCATCTCAATAAATTAGAATGTCGTGGAAAAGTTCATTTATTTCAGTAATTCAACTCAAATTGTGAAACTTGTGTATTAAGTAAATTCAATGCACATAGACTGAAGTAGTTTAAGTCTTTGGTTCTTTTAATTGTGATGATTTTGGGTCACATTTAACAAAAACCCACCAATTCACTATCTCAACAAATTAGAATATGGTGACATGCCAATCAGCTAATCGACTCAAAACACCTGCAAAGGTTTCCTGAGCCTTCAAAATGGTCTCTCAGTTTGGTTCACTAGGCTACACAATCATGGGGAAGACTACTGATCTGACAGTTGTCCAGAAGACAATCATTGACACCCTTCACAAGGAGGGTCAAGTCAAGTCAAGTCACCTTTATTTATATAGCGCTTTTAACAATACAGATTGTGTCAAAGCACTTAACAGTATCAAATTGGAGGATAGAGTGTCAGTAATGTATAATAATAAGATTAAACACTCAATTTTCAGTTAAAGGCATTTCATTATTGAATTCAGAGATGTCATTGTCTAGCTCAGTTTAGTTTAAATAGTATATATGAAATCAAATTGACGATAATCGTTAGAAATTAAGTGTCCCCAACTGAGCAAGCCAGAGGCGACAGCGGCAAGGAACGAAAACTCCCTCTGTGACAGAATGGAGAAAAAAACCTTGGGAGAAACCAGGCTCAGTCGGGGGGCCAGTTCTCCTCTGGCCAGGATATTATTATTTATTTTTTTACTTATTGTATTAATTAAATTTTAAATGTATAAATGTATTATATTTCTATTTTTATATTGTTGCAATTTCTAACAATAATAGTATTATGTAGTTAGGTATTTTATTATATTATAGTTATTTTGTTTAATTTTAAGTTTTATTGTATTTAAGTCGAGGTCTTCACTGGGGATATGTCCCCGGGGCTCATCCAGGTGTCCGGCCTCCGCCGACGGTCAGGGTCGCAGACATCATCTCCCGGCGCCATCTGATCCGGACACGGACTGAGAAACAGAATAATAAAGAAACAGACAAATATTAGCGTAGATGCCATTCTTCTTACGATGTAACGAGTACATCGTGTGTTATGAGGAGTGTTCCCGGTTCCGGTTGATCTAATTAATGCAGCCTAACAATCCTTTAACGGATTTGAATAATAGAAGTGTATTAGTGTGTTATGTGTAAGCCAGGTTAAAGAAATGTGTCTTTAATCTAGATTTAAACTGACACAGTGTGTCTGCCTCCCGAACAGTGTTAGGTAGATTGTTCCAGAGTTTGGGCGCTAAATAGGAAAAGGATCTGCCGCCCGCAGTCGATTTTGATATTCTAGGTATTATCAAATGGCCAAAGTTTTGAGAACGCAGCAGACGTGGAGGACTATAATGTGATAAGAGCTCGCTCAAGTACTGAGGAGCTAAGCCATTCAGGGCTTTATAAGTAATTAACAAGATTTTAAAATCTATCCGATGTTTGATAGGGAGCCAGTGCAGTGTTGACAGAACCGGGCTAATATGGTCATACTTCCTGGTTCTAGTAAGGACTCTAGCTGCTGCATTTTGGACCAACTGTAGTTTATTGATCAAGCGTGCAGAACAACCACCCAGTAAAGCATTACAATAGTCTAACCTTGAGGTCATAAACGCATGAATTAGCATTTCTGCATTTGACGTTGAGAGCATAGGTCGCAATTTAGATATGTTTTTGAGATGGAAAAACGCAGTTTTACAGATACTAGAAACATGGCTTTCAAATGAAAGATTGCTATCAAACAGCACACCTAGGTTCCTAACTGATGAAGAAGAATTGACAGAGCAGCCGTCACGTGTTAGATAGTGTTCTAGGTTATTACATGTGGGGTTTTTAGGTCCGATAATTAACACCTCTGTTTTTTCAGAATTTAGCAGTAAGAAGTTACTCGTCATCCAGTTTTTTATATCGACTATACATTCCGTTAGTTTCTCAATTTGGTGTGTTTCACCGGGCCGTGAAGAAATATAGAGCTGAGTATCATCAGCATAACACCATGTCTCCTGATAATATCTCCCAAGGGTAACATGTAAAGCGTGAAAAGTAACGGCCCTAGTACTGAGCCTTGAGGTACTCCATACTGCACTTGTGATCGATATGATACCTCTTCATTTACTGCTACGAACTGATGGCGGTCAGATAAGTACGATTTGAACCATGCTAAGGCACTTCCACTAATGCCAACTAAGTTTTCTAGTCTATTCAAAAGAATGTTGTGGTCGATAGTGTCGAACGCAGCGCTAAGATCCAGTAGAACTAATAAAGAGATACAACCATGATCAGATGATAGAAGCAGGTCATTTGTAACTCTAATGAGAGCAGTCTCAGTACTATGATACGGTCTAAATCCTGACTGGAATTCCTCACAGATACCATTTTTCTCTAAGAAGGAATATAATTGTGAGGATACTACCTTTTCTAGTATCTTTGACAGAAAAGGGAGATTTGAGATCGGTCTGTAATTAACTAGATCTTTGGGGTCAAGTTGTGGTTTTTTAATGAGAGGCTTAATAACAGCCAATTTGAAGGTTTTGGGGACATATCCTAATGACAATGATGAATTAATAATAGCCAAAAGAGGATCTATGACTTCTGGAAGCAGCTCTTTTAGTAGTTTAGATGGAATAGGGTCTAACATACATGTTGTTGGTTTAGATGATTTAACAAGTTTATACAATTCTTCCTCTCCTATAATAGAGAATGAGTGGAATTGTTCCTCAGGGGATCTATAGTGCACTATCTGATGCGATACTGTAGCTGATGGCTGCATGGTTACAATTTTATCTCTAATAGTATCGATCTTGGAAGTAAAGTAGTTCATAAAGTCATTACAGCTGTGCTCTTGAGAAATGCCAACACCTGTTGATGCTTTATTTTTCGTTAAATTAGTGACTGTATTGAATAAATACCGGGGGTTATGTTTGTTTTCTTCTAGAAGAGCCGAAAAGTAATCAGATCTAGCCGTTTTTAATGCTTTTCTGTAGGATAGGGTACTTTCCCGCCAAGCTATACGAAATACCTCTAGTTTTGTTTTCCTCCAGCTGTGCTCCATTTTCCGGGCTGCTCTCTTTAGGGTGCGAGTGTGCTCATTATACCACGGAGTCAAACTGTTTTCTTTAATCTTCCTTAAGCGTAAAGGAGCAACTGTATCTAAAGTGCTAGAAAAGAGAGAGTCCATAGTTTCTGTTACATCAAGTTTTTCTGCGCTGTTGGATATGCTGAGGAATTGAGATAAATCAGAAAGATTACTTACAAAGCAGTCTTTTGTGGTAGAAGTGATGATTCTACCATACTTGTAACAAGGAGTAGAATTTACAGTTTTAGCTATATGGAGTTTACACAAGACTAGATAA
This sequence comes from Spinibarbus caldwelli, assembly GCA_039654775.1. Classification (NCBI taxonomy): domain Eukaryota; kingdom Metazoa; phylum Chordata; class Actinopteri; order Cypriniformes; family Cyprinidae; genus Spinibarbus; species Spinibarbus caldwelli. The sequence goes on from CM077218.1 coordinate 10,246,056, forward strand.
TGATCTGAGATATCATCGCTTTGCTGCAGAATTTCAACACCACTAACATCAATTCCATGTGACAGTATTAAATCTAGAGTATGATTTCGACAATGAGTAGGTCCTGAAACATGTTGTCTAACCCCAACAGAGTTCAGAATGTCTATGAATGCTGATCCTAATGCATCTTTTTCATTATCGACATGGATATTAAAATCACCAACAATTAAGACTTTATCTGCAGCCAGTACTAACTCAGATAGAAAATCAGAAAATTCTTTAATAAAGTCTGTGTGGTGCCCTGGTGGCCTGTACACAGTAGCCAATACAAACATCACAGGGGATTTATCACTAACACATGTTTCTCTAGATAATGTTATACGCAGCACCATAACTTCAAACGAGTTATACTTAAAGCCTGCCCTCTGAGAAATACTGAGAAAATTGCTATAAATTGTAGCAACACCTCCCCCTTTACCTTTTGGACGTGGCTCATTTTTATAGCAGTAATCTTGGGGGGTAGACTCATTTAAAGTAATGTATTCATCTGGTTTTAGCCATGTTTCTGTCAAACAAAGCACATCTAGCTTATGGTCAGTGATCATATCATTTACAAATAGTGCTTTTGTAGAAAGGGACCTGATATTCAGTAAGCCAAGTTTTATCAGTTGTTTCTCTGTATTGTAAACATTTTTTATTTGTTGAACATCAATTAAATTGTTACTGTTACTTTGGTGTGGACGTTTTCTGTGTTTTCTAGTACGGGGAACAGACACAGTCTCTATAGTGTGATATCTAGGTGAAGGAGTCTCTATGTGCTGAGAATTAACTGCCTTCTGTGACGTGAGGCGGCTAGCAGACGGTCGGTTTAGCCAGTCTGTCTGCTCCCTGACCTGGGCCCTAGTTAGTCAAGTACGAACTCTAAGACTATGTGCCATATTTCTAGAGAGAAGAGCGGCACCACCCCAGGAGGGATGAACACCATCTCTTTTCAACAGGGTAAGCCACAAACATTCATTGTCAAAGAAGCTGGCTGTTCAAAGAGTGCTGTATCCAAGCATGTTAACAGAAAGGTGAGTGGAAGGAAAAAGTGTGGAAGAAAAAGATGCACAACCAACCAAGAGAACCGCAGCCTTATGAGGACTGTCAAGCAAAATCGATTCAAGAATTTGGGTGAACTTCAAAGGAATGGACTGAGGCTGGAGTGAAGGCATCAAGAGCCACCACACACAGACATGTCAAGGAATTTGGCTACAGTTGTCATATTCCTCTTGTTAAGCCACTCCTGAACCACAGACAACGTCAGAGGCGTCTTACCTGGGCTAATGAGAAGAAGAACTGGACTGTTGCCCAGTGGTCCAAAGTCCTCTTTTCAGATGAGAGCAAGTTTTGTATCTTGTCTGGAGTCTGGAGGAAGGGTGGAGAAGCTCATAGCCCAAGTTGCTTGAAGTCCAGTGTTAAGTTTCCACAGTCTGTGATGATTTGGGGTGAAATGTCATTTGTTGGTGTTGGTCCATTGTGTTTTTTGAAAACCAAAGTCACTGCACCCGTTTACCAAGAAATTTTGGAGCACTTCTTGCTTCCTTCTGCTGACCAGTTTTTTAAAGATGCTGATTTCATTTTCCAGCAGGATTTGGCACCTGCCCACACTGCCAAAAGCACCAAAAGTTGGTTAAATGACCATGGTGTTGGTGTGCTTGACTGGCCAGCAAACTCACCAGACCTGAACCCCATAGAGAATCTATGGGGTATTGTCAAGAGGATAATGAGAAACAAGAGACCAAAAAATGCAGATGAGCTGAAGGCCACTGTCAAAGAAACCTGGGCTTCCATACCACCTCAGCAGTGCCACAAACTGATCACCTCCATGCCACGCCGAATTGAGGCAGTAATTAAAGCAAAAGGAGCCCCTACCAAGTATTGAGTACATATACAGTAAATGAACATACTTTCCAGAAGGCCAACAATTCACTAAAATTTTTTTTTTTTTTTTTTTTTGGTCTTATGAAGTATTCTAATTTGTTGAGATAGTGAATTGGTGGGTTTGTTAAATGTGAGCCAAAATCATCACAATTAAAAGAACCAAAGACTTAAACTACTTCAGTCTGTGTGCACTGAATTTATTTAATACACAAGTTTCACAATTTGAGTTGAATTACTGAAATAAATGAACTTTTCCATGACATTCTAATTTATTGAGATGCACCTGTATAATATACACTCTCAATTAGATCATCCGAAGATGAATTGATAGAGGTTTAATTAATTCAGTTAGAATAATAAGAAACTGTAGAGTTGTTACCATTCAAATGAATTCAGTATAAACAAACTCCATCTTTCCACTGCAGGAAACACAGAAGCTGCATCTGAAGTGGCATTAGATGTATTTAGACAGACCTGTTTGATGAAGCTGAGGCTACAAATGCATAAATGATGTAAAAGATAAATGTTTTAAATATTTCTAAACATACAAATAAGAAATGTTGGGAAAAATGCAATGATAGTTTTACATATGAACCCAAACCAGTAAGTGGCAGCAAATGACTGTTTGAATGAGTGAGTCATTTAGTCCTTCATTCAGTAGATTAGTTTAAATGGCTATTCATTCAGAAACAAAGCAAATGATACTGTCTTTATGAATGGGTTACTGAATCATTGACTCACTTGATTCGTTCAAAAACGTGGATTCATTCAGTAACGAAACACCGCTGTGTGTTGCTTGGAGACACAAAACAGTTCTGCTGTGGCTTTGATTGGAAGTATTTTCATCAGCAAAATTGAGTAATAGAGTTCACCCAATGGAGATCAAACATGATATAAGTGAGGTAATATTAACTAGTGATCTATCATAAGCATGCATAAAACAGGATACAGTACAAAAGACAATATACAAGAACAGTAACAATATACACAATGACCTGAGGATGTGTGTTCATTCAAAGAAAGGTTTTTCAATGAATTAATTAGAGAAGAGTCCATTCTTATGTGCCTTAATGTCTCTTTCCTAAGGGAAAATGCTCGGCTCGCATTCCTTAGAGCAATAAAACTAGTGTTATCAGGTTGGTTGCTATGGAATCGGGGGCCTGGAGTCATCCACAGACATACCGGCACTCAGAATGTGTGTTGGTTGAGGGGGTCTGTGATTATTTGTTAATTTAATAACTAATTTGATTTGTTAAATCTGATGAACAAATGTGTATCTGATTGGTCCAAATGCTACACAAGGGATGCGCTCTGGTCTTTGGTTGCTTGCTCGATATTGAGAGCCATTTCCAAAATTACTGTCAATGACCTCATGTGTAGTTGTTCAAGTTACTGATTTTTGCCGATTACGATTTTCTTTCTAAGAACTATAATTGACAGCATAACAAAAATCTTTACTTTTTTTTCAATGGAAAAAAAAATTATTTACATAATAGAAAAAATATTAAACATTACAATTCCCCCAATCTGGATTAAATTACAGATGTGTGTTGCTTGGAGACACAAAACAGTTCTGCTGTGGCTTTGATTGGAAGTATTTTCATCAGCAAAATTGAGTAAAAACAGTCCATATTGTGTCTAAAATGTAAGTCACTTCATTTTAACTTCTTGAACTACTATTGTATAAAATCACATTGCAATTGTTGAAACATCTCGGTCGTGCAATGTTGCGTAGCTAAATCATATATTTTTTATGAGTGAGCTCATTTGTTTTGATTTCTGCACGAGTCTCTCTCACACACTCACTCAGGCTGCACAAGCCTCATCTGGCATAGCTGTCAAAGTTGAGTCTCAAGCATTCTTCTTTTTTTTTTTTTCTTGTTTTTTTTGCAAGAAGAGCAAAAAAAAGACCTACATTAATAACAGTCGTCTTCAAAGGAGTAAAGCAATCATACTGTCACAGTCGAGAGCAAAGTAATTGCCTGGAATAAACAAAAAATAATAATGATAATGGTAGTAAATAAATAAACAAATAAATAATAAAAAAATCCAACCACAGTTCAAGGCACCCACTAATGTGTTCATCTCAACTCAGTCCATGTAATGCCACAGTCCGTTCTTCAATGTCCAACTCAAACCGTCTCCCAAGAGGGAGAGAAAAGGGTCCCAAGTTTTGTAAAAACTGAAATGGTTTGTTTTTAAGGAAAAAACTCAAGGCTACAAATGGCATAATGTCCAATACACTCGTAGTCCATTGCGTCTTTGTTGGTGGTTTTTCAGAAATCCACTGCAGCGATATGCAACGTCTGGCAGTAAATAATAAAATTTTGAGCAATTAAATCTTAGAAGGTGTTGTATGAAAGAATCCCTAAAATACAGACCAGTGGGTCAAGGTCCAGAGAGATTCCCAATATGTTATTAATTTCTTGAACAACATCCAACCAGAATGCCTTAATATGAAAACAGTCAAAAATACAATAAAAATATGTAACGTCTTCCATTTTACACTTAACACAGATCTTTGAAAATGTATTATTTTTTTAATTATGTTGAATCGAGTCACAAGTCATCAACTTTGGAACTCCAGACCGAGTCAAGTCCAAGTCATGCGACTCGAATCCACATCCCTGACCAAGTAATTTTTTTCATTAATGTGCAGCATCTTATTTGACAAAAATAAATAAATAAAATAAATTACAATGGCTTGTAAACTGATTTTTATTTGATTTTTATTTTATTGATTGTATATTTTAAAAGATTGATTAAATTGTTTAAGTTTTATTTAATTAATTTCATTAGACACCAATGTTATGATAAATTTGCATTGAACCATAAAACACAGAATCCAGAAAACAGAATTTACGGAAAAAAAATTGTCAGGTTTTGCTACAAGCTGTACAAGGATGGCGATATTTAATGTTTCCAATAATCTATCTAGTCCCATTTAGCCACTTGAGACTTGATTTGCCCATCAGGAATTAATTGGATTGTCGTTTGCTAACTCATCAGGCTATTGAAAAAACTTTAAAGCCCAGCCCCAACACATAACATATCAAACCACCACATATAAGCCCAAGACCATCTGTTATTTAACAGGATGCGTAATAAAATAAAATACTGCTAAGTAACTTATACAATCAAAACCTGCTAAATTCTATTTATATCTCATTATTTGTGTGGTGAAGTGTTTTTAACCAAATAAATAAATTGCCAAATACTTTGTTGGAGATTTTACTTTTAAGTCAATTTTTTTTAATTTTCAGGATTTAGAAGCATTTTTTTAAATACTGTGTATTTATCAACCTGTCACAAGTTTAAAAAGAACCTACTTTTATCTCTTTCAAAAAAACAATAACAACAACATAGGAATCACTTTAATTTAACAAATTTTATTTACAGTTTTTAATAATGAACTATAATAATAAATTATTATGCATCATATATTATAAAGCTTAACAGATCATTAGAGCCGCAGCGCTGGTTAAGTGTATCATTAAAAACTACTTGACTGAAGAACCTGGAAGCACTGCATTCATATGTGAAATCATGACCAAATCACTGCCAGTCACAGCAAATAACATCAGGCCAGACCGAGACTGGAAAATGTGTTTGAAAAAGAATTTGCTTTTCAAACATCGTTTTCCATTATTTACTTTTTAAGAAATGGCCTCATTGGTCCTTTAGAGGTCTATGGTTTTGGTCTCAAGAAAATTTGGCACTGTTTCTATCTCTGGGTCTTGTTTCCTATCTAGTCCAGGGTTCTTCAGCCGACTGGATGTTGTGTGTCCATTGAGGAACACAAAGCAGGAGTATTCTTGACACTGTCTTCACCCAGTCTCTGTTTCTAGTCATCTAATCGTGTTATTTAGAAAAGGACCAGAACATTAAAATGTCCTCCAGTCAGTTCAGAATTGAAAAATACGACAGTACTTGACCTCTAACGAGAATGATTGCAAATGTAGTTTTGTTACACTACCTTACGTCTGACCCAGATGATAGAAGGTATCCCACGTCTGCCGTCATCCTAAAGTTGACTTTCAAACCATTCGTGCTGTAAGATCTGCTCTAACGTCGGCCGCTTCGCTGGACTGCGGTCCAGACACTGGTAGATCAGATCACAGCATGCTGTAAAAGTTAGGAGGAGAGAGATGGTTAGTCAAGACCACGTAACACACCAAAGCTAACGTGTGAAAATACCTTCTGAAATATCTGATAAAGCTATAATGAGAGGTAAATGGTGTGTGTTTATCAGTGTCTGTTTTCTCACCGTTGGATACGTTAGCTTTCCAAGTGTAAGGACAGGCTTCCAATATTTCCTTGACACTGGTAAAAGGCAGCTTTACGTTCACCATCATATACAGCGTAACACCTAGAGCCCAGACGTTTGTTGGGACGGCGTAGTATTTGGGTCTCGAGAAGACCTCTGGTGGGCAGAACTGTAATGCTCCTGTAAGCAAGACATTGTATGATTAATATTTTTCCACATTTTTCAGAAAACTAATTAAAACACAATGCAATACAAAAAGCCAGCTCACCTATATATTTCAAGCTGTCATAGCCATCGCTGTCAAGCAGGTGACCGGAGCCAAAGTCAATCAGCTTCAGCTCCAGAGTGTCTGTGTTCACCAGGACGTTGTCAGCATGGACGTCATTATGAAACACGCTGTGGTCTATGCAGTGCTGCACCGCCAGGACTAACTGCCGCATGAAGCCGCACGCGACCGGTTCATTCAGTCCTGACGAAGCATTGATGAACTCTCGCAAGGACACGCACGGTTGAGGGAACTCCAGAACGAGTGAGAAGATCAGGGGCCGATCGAACCACTCGTACATTTCTATGATGTAGGGGCACACTGGAGGACGTCTCAACATCAGCATCAGCCCCACTTCTGTAGCCAGAGGTCTGGAACAACCAGGCTAGAGAACAAGACAAGATGATGAAAGGTTAGATAGCTGTGGATTTAGGTTTCACAGAGCAGCGGTACATGTATGCACACCTTTAAACAACTAAACATGTATTTACTCTTTGCTAACTTACAATTTGAAGAGAACAGCGGTTGTTCCATTTCTGCATTTTTTTGATGGCAACCTGCAAAGAGAGAAAAAAATACATTATTAATTTCTTACATTCTCCAATCTGTCATTTATTTTAAACACACGTTTAGATCAAGTGGACATGGATCTCTACATAAGGAGCAAAATTTTCAGTAAAAGCGTGTTACCTCTTGGCCGTCGGATTTCCGGATTGCCTTGAACACCTTGC